>JAPTHN010000003.1:35301010-35973510 GCA_026936325.1 Platynereis dumerilii
GAGGGAGTTATTGCCAATTTGGTGAAGGAAAGTGCGTCACGCTAAAAATATCGAAATTCGTCATGCGGTATTCAGAAAAAGTGATTTTTTCTGGAGTTTCCACGCTTTTAAATTGCGGAAACAACCTGAAATGAACTCCTAACACATCCAGGAAGAAAACTAGGGGGGTCCCGAAAATTCCCTCCGGGGGGAGGGTTTCACTTTCTGGCCCGTGGTCTAAGGAACTATTTGGAAATAAAGTTTTGAACATTCATTTCAGGTATACTCAAGGAAGATAGGCCTTTCAATGAGCGGTTGAAGATGTCTTAGCATCATGAGGTACTGTGTAGCATTCGATTTCGGGTATGTTATGACGATTTTCAGCTGTATTTCACTCGTCCTGGCATGATTGAGTGACTGGGACAAAGATGCCGGGTAGATATAATTGTGGTGATTCTGACCCTTAGATCACTGAGTGACTCTTTGGTCTAGTGGTCAAGGTCCCCGCCTCCCATGCAGCCGGCCCGGGTTCAACTCCCGGTCGGGGCCTCCTCCTCTCAACATTACATTGGTTCCCCAGCAAAGCTGCAGAGAAGGCAGCATGGGGCTGATTAGCGTTGAAAGCGCAATGGACTATTCAGAGGAGGGTTCTTGACAGGAAGGGAGTGTGGTGATTCTGACCCTTAGATCACTGAGTGACTCTTTGGTCTAGTGGTCAGGGTCCCCGCCTCCCACGCAGCCGGCCCGGGTTAAACTCCCGGTCGGGGCCTCCTCGTCACAACATTACATAATCTACCGGCGATCAATGAATCTTACACCTTCCCCAGTCAACATCCAGCCACTGTGAGGATGAAACAAGCACTTGTCTGGTCAAGAGAACCATTTTCGACTGCAAAAGTTCAGGCTGAAATAGCCGAATGCATTCGGCAATGCCCGATCTTCTTCTTCTTACGGCTGAGCATTGCCGTCACTGGCTCGCTCATGGCGTTCTGAAATCGCGATTTATGGCCAATTTGACAGTGTAAGACAGGGATTTATGGTGGCATCATGTAGATATAGGGCCGAACTGTGCAACAGACCAAAATTTGCTCCTGGAAATGGTGTGGTGTGGAAATGTAAGGTCATGTGGCAAAGCCTCAGTGCAATCTATTGTATTTTATACTGGCGGATTACGAAAAGAAAGCGGACAGGATCTTCATGGGAACAAACTGAACACTCCGGGCCCACATGGGCCCGGGGTAATTAATCATACCAACTGGATGCGGAGTGGCATTTTGTATTTTGAATTTAGCGGTTAGCTGACTTCACCAGCAGCTAAGCTAACAAGAACCCAGGGGTTCAAAATGGAGGTGGTGTTGTGTCTTAAGTTCACACACCATGAATCCAGCAGATGATTTGTCCTGTGCTGCTAAAACTATTAAGATAGATATAGATATATAGACATAGATAATTAGATATATAGACAGATAGATAGATATAGATAGATTAGCAGATAGATATGACTTATATGCACAAGTGCTGCCCTTTAAGAGCAGTGGTTGCTTACAGTGGTTCATCAATGGGAGATAGAACACGAGTCCTCTACATGTAGCACATTAACCCTATTTGAAAAAGATCAAAGAGGCACCAATTTAACATCTCATCTGAATGATACCCATCTGGGATTTTGATCTTGAAATTCCACTGAAAATATTCTAAATATGCTGCCAGGTTTGAACTGAGGCATGCAAAGAATATCACAATTTTGGACTGACAACTCTTGGCCACCCAGCTGCCACGGAAACTCCCTATATTTATCTTAAGACCTGCTTAGTTCCCTACTATCATGTCAATAAAGATCTTACTTATTCACTAACATGTCTATACACCTGTCAATCCTCCTACCACTGCCAGCTAACTTATATTTATAGACCGTCAAATTGACCAACCGGATCAATAAAATCTATCAATCCAGACTTTGAAAAGAGCTGAAATGAGGTGAAATGTCATGTCGGATTGGCATGGATATTTTGGAAAGATGGATAGATGATTGGGGCTATACACCCTGTATTTATTTACATTGTAAGCTAATTAGGACATGAGGAAGAGATAGCAATGAGGCAAAGGACGATTGAAACTGCTGTCCTAGGTGACCTGGCGAGAGCGTTAATCAGGCCAAGACGAGCAATGTCTTCAGCCCCACATGACACTCACCTTAGCACTGTCATCACCCTCCCATGACCCTCTCAAAGTGTCATGGCCCAGTCATGACTTTGGCAATGCTCAAAATCATCTTTGACAGGCTCTTTAAAAATAACTGCTGCTTCTATCACTTCCAAACTTGGCATAACGTCATATCACAGTATCAACTATTCTATAAATTTTGGCAAACCTATCCATTACATAATTAGGAAAAGATGATTGAGTGGGCGGGCCTGCGGGGTTGGTCAGCTGGGTATCAGAAGTAAGTCTGATCTCTGTGCAGCTATCCTCACCACAAAGCAGCATGACAGTAGCGGGACTTATTCTATCCAATTTTGTGAAGTAGTGCAAAGTCATCAGCAGCTGATGACAGTTCCCTACTTTCTCTGGAGCCTTCGGGTTCCTGTCAGGGCCAGGACTTAGCTGAAATTGCAATTGTCCTCATATGACAGTGATTTCCCAGACAGTGAGACTGCAGCCCAGTGTGCTACAACTTAGCTGACCCTAACCGGAAATTTTGGATCATGGAATAAATTATTTCAAGTACCAAATTGCAACCTATTGTGTGGCTTACTAAACCCTTTTGATAGATCTGTGTAATCTTACTAGTCTGTGAATTCTATCTATTTGATCTATATAATCTATCCATCTAATTCATGCAATTATATCTAACCAATACCTAAAATGTATTCATGAAATCCACCCTTGTCTATCTATCTATCTATCTATCTATCTATCTATCTATCTATCTATCTATCTATCTATCTATCTATATCTATCTATCTATCTATATCTATCTATCCATTTATCTATCTATATCTATCTATCTATCTATCTATCTATCTATCTATCTATCTATCTATGTCTATCTATATCTATCTATCTATCTATCAATTTACCCATCCATATATCTGACTGAAATAGCCCTAGTTGTAGATTCATATAACTACTGAAATCTCATCTCTTGTGACCTATTATTATGATGACATCAATTTCCAGGTCAGAAAACCAACCAATACACATCTTAATGTCACCAGGTCAGCTCATTTGCATACACAAAACACAATACACATAATTTTCAAGATGGTGGACAGCTCATTTGCATACCCAAAACACAATACACATTATTTTCAAAATGGTGGAAGGCAAACATGTAAACAGCAAACAATCAAACACCAAACAAAAAAACTGATAAAAGGAGTACTTAGAATTACTTCAGGTCAACACAAATAAGCTCATATAACAGGCCTGCATCTCTAGTTATGCTGAATTTAGCAATTTGGAGTAAATTTAAAACGTGCAAAGAGTTATTTCAGATTTTCTTCTCCTATTTTGAATTTCCCGCCTAAAGTTTGCCTCTCTCACCCACTCTCTTAGCCCCCTTTCTCACCCAACTACATAAATGGCGGTGTGTTAACACACCTCCATTAAAAATAGCACAGTGATGTCACAATGGTTTCCCCAGGCAGCTCTCTGCTGCTGCCATGCTGCTGTTGTGTCGTAACCGACATTTTCAGCAGTGTTCAGTTGTCAAAACTTTGCAAGTTGGATTAGAAGAGATACCATTGACCTGAGGTCACTTCACTTGGCAGAAATAATTTATTTGGTACGTAACCTTGCAGCAGATAGAGAGATTAAATCTGTTTGTCGTAATTCATATCGAGGGGGCACACTGACTTTAATAAAGAAATTTATTTGTACGAATTGCTTTTGTACAGTTTGTATAAGTACTTACCTCAGGTCTGGATTAGCATGAGTTAACTTGGACAGGATAAGAAACAGCGTTGCCAAGTAGTCTTCAAAAAGCTTCTCCTTCAATTTTGCCACTTGTTTTTTCTTTCCTTTGCCCTTTTTCAACTCGTCTTGTTCTTCAGCTTGATAGGAAACGTAGCTCACTTTAACGTCCTCCTTAAAGTTAGTTAAGAAGTGCTTCAGGGCAAGCTGCGCTATTCTGTAACAAGATAAATATATATAACTATGTACTATGTAGGTATAATCTTGACCTTTGGAAATTCACATCTAGTCAATAATTCCAAGCAACAAAGGTCTACACAGGGAGCTTTCGTCCTTGTCATATTTGTATCTATATATATATATATTTGTACCACTCGACAGTGAAAATTAGCATTACGTACTATAATACAAGAATCCGCGGATTCAAAGCCTGGCTCAAGTGGCAGTGATGACGGCAAAATTTGTAGCAATGCTGGTGAAATAGTTAAGTCTACTTTATGGTTTGGAAATGGCAGAGAAAGGCGGTTCTGAATTGCGGCAAGTGAAGTGTTGTTATTGAGGTTTTTCCATGTACAAAATAATATGCAAATAACCACAAAAACAATGTGTATGATTTTTTTAAATCTTGAAGTCACCCAATTTCCTCCTTAGAAAAAATTGGCGAAATTGAAAAAAATTAAGAACAAAAAAATTGTTTGTTTTTTTTAATCTAGGAAAACAATTTTTTTAATTTAGGAAAAAAAATTGTAAATCTTGGAACAAAAAATGTTTAAATTTGAAAAACAGAAGTTGCCTGACTTCTTCTTTTTGAAAAAAAAAAATCAGTGTAATTGAATAAAAGTTGAAATTTTATTTTTTATTTTTTCAAATCTTGGAAAATTTTTTTTTTGAAATTGAAACAAAAAAGTAATTTCCATACATCTAGCTACCCTAACAAACCAATACAACACAAAAGCAGATATACTGAACCTGTAGTTATTGAGCAGTAGCCCTGACAGACAATATTTTCAGACCATTACTCCTGAATTAGCCTGGTGAGCCAGGCTAAAAACTTAATGGGAGTGTGGTTCACAGCAATGAACCTCATGAATGTCAGGTCACGGAAGAATACAACACGAGTCCGAAGGACGAGTGTTTATTCTGCAGCAGACCTGACATGAGTGAGGTTCATTGCTGTGAACCACACTCACATTAAGTTTTATTTATATCCCACAATAAAAATAGACCTCCAGTAAAAATAATTAATAATTTCAAGAGGCACTACTTTGTTTGAATGGCCGCAAAAAGATCCCTAGCAACCACACCGACCAATCAGAGCGTCAAAACATTGTGACGTCATCACTTCACTGCCCATTGTTTACAAAACAACGTCAGATAATGAGATGCATGTGGTTCACAACGATGAACCACATGGTGTGAATCACATGGTTTTTTGCCAGAACTTCACTGCCTATTGTGGGATATACCGTTGTACATAAAGTCATGTCCAATGGTTTGGTGCTTCAATAATTGACACTGGAGCGCTGTAGCATGAGATGTGACATCACAATGGTGTCACCATGGTGACGTCTCTCAACCTCTCTTTCACATCAACAGTAACAGTTGTTTCTTTTTAAAACTTCTAAAGATTTTTTATCTCTAAAAAATGGGGGGGTTACTGACACAACCACTATAACCATTCATTCCTTGAAATTAATTTTTTTTTTGCAAAAGTAAAGTCCCTGAAATTAGACATGTTCCTCTTCATTAAATTTTTTTAAACAATATGGCTCGTTATTTTCAGAACTTTCTTGTGATAATAGAGGGTTTCATGGTACAAAACAATTATCTAATGGGTAAATTGTGGGACATGAGATATGTACACCCTCGAATATCATGTACAACTCGGCCTAGCGGCCTCGTTGTACATTGACATTCTCGAGTGTACATATCTTCATGTCCCACATTTACCCATTAGACAACTGTAATATATACAATGATCGCTGATAAATCCTTCAATAATATGAGGTTTTATCCCATGACCAAGCATGTTTTTTCCCTCATACAAGCCTTTTTCCCTGGGTGATATTTTTAGAGGGGGGAAGATCTCAACCGTCTTCCCTGAAACAGAGGGAAGATACAGGCCCTTTTCAATTTGGAGGGAAGATATCAGTCTAGCAGGGAAGATACCAAATCTGAGCCATCTGATTGGCCAATTCAGAGGGAAGATATCAGCATCTCCAATCACCATGATGACGTCATGGAGATACAGCTCTTGGCCATGCAGTTGTGATGTCACAAAATTATCTGACGTTGTTATGCAAACAATGGGCAGTGATTGTTCATGTCATGACATCACTATGGGCTGCTGATGACGTCACAACATACTGCTGCTCCCAACTTAGATAATTTGAAGTTATCAAACTAAAATTGTGTAAAAATCATCGGTAAAATTATTGCAGGATTGTAAATAAAACCCCATAACAGGGTATTTCACAGCTATGAAAGTCATTTGTGTCAGATCTGCTTCTGAATTAACACTCACCATTTATTTAATTTATGTGGGATTTATTTATTGAAGGTTTAACAGTCAAAAATAAAAGTCATGGGATAAATAGGTTATAACATGGCCAAGAGCTGTATCTCCCTGATATCATCACCCTCGACCTGCATCATCCCTTCGGGTCTCGGGATGATACAGGGTCTCGGGTGATGATACCAGGGAGATACAGCTCTTGGCCATGTAATAACCTATAAATACATTGGGTAGGTGCAGTACATCCTCGGTATACTCCCCGAGTGTCTCGGGGAGTATACCGGGGATGTACTCGGGCCGAGACCCCAGTATATTCCCGATACCCGAGGGAATATACTGGGGTGTACTGCACCTACCCATGGTATAACCTTTTTATCCCATGTCTAGGCACATTTTTGAAATAATTCAGAACTATTATGTTTGTACATGAATGCATTCGATTTTTGTGATGCTACGTTTGAACTGAAAATTCTTGTTTCAGTTATGATTTTTTAGTGGCATTAGTTTTTGAGATATCGCCTTGAAATTTTGGATTTGTAGTTTATACTATATTTATTACAGTAATGGAGAATTTAATAGATCTGGTGCACTTAGGTCCTGAGTTATAAAATAAAACGGCCATGGAACTAAAAAAACGTTGACTCAAATCTGTTATTTTACGCTTGAACTGAAAATTCTTGTTTCAGTTATGATTTTTTTGTGGCAAGAGTTTTTGAGATATCATCTTGAAATTTTGGATTTGCAATCCATACTATATGTATGACAGTACTGTTGTAATTGTATACATCTAGGTCGATTAGATCCAGAGCAATAAAATATAACGGAAGTTCAAGGCAGAAAAACGTTGACACAAATATGTGATTTTACGCTTGAACTGAAAATTCTTGTTTCAGTTATGATTTTTTCGTGGCCAGAGTTTTTGAGATATCGTTTTGAAATTTTGGATTTGTAATTTATACTATATGTACGGTATTTTGTGTAAATTTGATACATGTAAGTGAATTTTATCCAGAAAAATTAAACAAAACGGTAGTGGAATGCAGAAAAACTTTTCTGAAATCATTTAACCACAGTGCTGAAATGATACCAATAAACAGAAGTTAACATTATTACTTTGTCATGTGTTGCGAAATATTGTCTAAAACAATATAACAAAATAAAAATACCGTGCAAGCACGTAAACCCCGCTGACACTATGTGAAGCCATTGAGACCATTCGGATTCATGTGGCCGTCCGTGTGTCCGTCCGTCCATGTGTCCGTCCGTGTGTCCGGCCGTCCGTCCGTGCATCCGTACGTCCGTGTGTCCGTGCATCCGTACGTCCATGTGTCCGTCCGTGTGTCTGTGTGTCCGTCCGTGTGTCCGTACGTCCGTGTGTCCGTACGTCCGTGTGTCCGTACGTCCGTGTGTCCGTACGTCCGTGTGTCCGTCCGTCCGTGTGTCCGTCCATCCTTCAGTCCGTGTGTCCGTACGTCCGTGTGTCCGTACGTCCGTGTGTCTGACCCTGTGTCCGTACGTCCGTCCATCCGTCCGTGTGTCCATCCTTCTGTCCGTGTGTCCGTGCGTCCGTGTGTCCATCCGCCCGTCCGTGTGTCCGTCTGTGTGTCCGTCCGTCCATGTGTCCGTCCGTGTGTCCGTACGTCCGTACGTCCGTCCATCCGTCCGTGCGTCCATCCTTCTGTCCGTGTGCCCGTGTGTCCGTACGTCCGCGTGTCCGTACGGACGCACGGACTTGTCATTCCCATCTGCATGACAAAATAAGATAACAGGCAAAATTTGACTGAAATATGAGCAACACAAAGTGAGTTATGCTTGACGAAATCCCCAGCACATTGAGGCATTGAGGACTGCAGTACCCCGTAGGCTATTACATAGCCAGCGGGGTAAAAAGGGGTCCTCATCACTATGAAAATTTATATAAATCAGTATTTGTACAACTAAGTAATTTTGGAAAAACAAAGTATTTTTACCAAAAATCGCTTTGGAAAATATTCTATACTTAATAGAAAATCAAAACTGATTAAATCTAATGTACCTTTTTCTTCTAGATCTAAAGCTTAACAAGAACCCAGGGGTTCAAAATGGAGGTGGAGTAGTTTCCTAAGTTCATATCCCCCAAAAAATGACAATTTCCCTCAGTGCCAAGAACCAGCTGTTGTTAATATATAGGCCTATATATATATTGTGAGAATTTTTACAGATAATCCATTTTCAAGCCACAAAATGGCCATGTGGCATAGTTAATACGTAAAATTGAATACATTTCATTAAAGAACTTGGAAAGAGCTTTAAAATGATGCATGGAAATGTTTGTCATCTGCCAGGTAGCTCAACCTCCTGTTTGTGGAAGAAGCTACACAATCATTTTGGAGACCATCATGTGATTATGAGATGAGAAGACTGGGAATCTTAGACATACATGATCCACTAATAGAATTAGTTGTCTCAGTATGGAACACTGGATACAATATTACTGACATCCATCAATATCCAATGGACTCTGACAAAACTGAGTTCCAACACAAAAGTTAACACTAAACTATATATGGCTATAAAACTTAGGCCTACCGAAATATGTTTAACCAAAATATTTGTTAAGTCTACCAATTTATTCACTATCATAAATTTTCGATAAGCCAAAATTTGAGAAAAATATCAGAAATTCTAATTTTTCCTTTTTTTTTGTTTTTATTAAAATTTCATCAGATGGGCCCTCCAAATGAGTTAAGTTTTTTAAGGAGGTACAATTAAGATATCTAAATGCAAAATTTCAGAGGTCTAACTCAAAAATAGACGGAATTATGGAGCATTGAAAAAAATTACATTTTTCCAAATTTTTGCTGAATTTGCTGATATTTATTTTTGAAGGAGCATTTAGACCCCCAAAAGGCACATTGAGGGTATTTAATGCATGGTAGATTTTCATGCCCATAGGTATAACCATTTCGGATTTCTGTTCGGGAAACGAAAAAAAAATTTTTTTTATTTTATTTTCAATATTTTACAAAAACTGTACCAATTGCTTAAATATGAACACCAAATGGCACATATATGCTATAAGACCCATTCATGTGCAAAATATCATATACACAAGTACCAGAGTTTAGGCACAGTGGCCAATACGGCTATGTGTGACACTGCCTGTAGTGGATCCAAGCAGGTTGTAAAGGAAGACACATCCAAATTACAACATGTCTGCGATTCATTCCTATGCCAGATGCATGCTCTATAATCAAGCTAAGTGCATGACTTGACACCAAACACCTCCAAACAAAATGGCTAAGGCAGGGCCCAAAAGACTTTCTGAAAATGCTCAAATTTCAAATTTCCCGCCAAAACTTCCCATTCTCTTGTTTGACTGCATAAATGGAGATGTGTACATACCTCCATTAAAAATGCTTCTCTCTAGCCCTAATAGATCATTGTTAGATTGCAAAAGAGTGGACGTTTTTTGTGCTTGCAAGATTACAAGAAAAGATCATGAAGCAGCAGCAGAGAATGTGACGCTATACCAGATTTTTGGGGGTGTGTCTGAATACTGCTCTCTGATTGGTTGTTTTCAGTATATTCCCTGTAATTCACAGGGAAAAAACGTCGTATACAGGTCAGCTGACCATATACTGATTTTCTCCCTGATATTGACTTTTTGCCTGCTGTATTGGCCAGGGAAAAACACAGTATCGGGGAGAAAATGTGCATAGACATGGGATAATTACCATGATATATAGTAGTTATACCATGGGCATATGTGGTATACGGAGATATATACAGACCAAGGTGGTAAATATAACCGGAGGGCGTAGCCCGAGGGTTATATTTACCACCGAGGCTGTATGTGACAGATTGCTCTGCCAGGCTTCAATGACGCAAACACCAGACTTTGTGTTGACAGACATTTTATTTAGGCCATAAAAATGCCCATAGATGCCGTAAATGCCTTAAAATGCCGTGACACTGCAAAAATACACAAGAATCCGCGGATTCAAAACCGACCTAGCGCAAAATTGAAGGTGCCATTGCTTAAACCACTGAGCAACTGATACTGGAAGATAGGAGAAATAGTTGATTGGAAGATGCTAGAATCAAATGCAGTTTGAACAGATTTTAAAAAAAAGGAAAGATGGCTGCAGAAATGGGCCCCATCTTGGATTTCTCTATATGTTCCTCATCCATACCCACAGGCCAATACCTGTACCAAATTTCATAACTGTAAGTGAAATATTAAGGTCACAATTTATCAGTTCAAGAATGACGAAAGATTGCTGCCACAAAGAGGCTGCCATCTTGGATTTCTCAACATGTTCTCGACTGATACCCACAGCCCCATATCTGTACCACATTTCATAACTCTTAAGCGAAATATTGAGGTCACAATGGGCAGTTAAAGAAATGAAGAAAGATGGCTACCAAAATGGCCGCCATCTTGGATTTCTCAAATGTTCCTCATCCATACCTATAGGCCAATACCTGTACCAAATTTCATAACTGTAAGTGAAATATTAAGGTCACAATGGGCAGTTCAAGAATGAAGAAAGACAGCTGCCAAAATGGCTGCCACAAGTGGCTGCCATCTTGGATTTCTCAACATGTTCCCGACTGATACTCACAGTATCAGTTTCTTGACATGCCCCGATCCATGCCCATAGTACCATATCTGTACCAAATTTCATTACTCTAAGTTGAAAACTAAGGGCACAAATGGACTTTTACACAATGTCATGTTGACAAGAAATGTGGACACATCACATGGACATGGTTTACATGAGTCCCCTTTCACTACCCACCCGCCTGTAATAACCGACGTTAGGTCAGTTAAAAAGGGATACACCTCTACCTGTCTACCAATATTTTAAGAACCTGTAAATTGACAACTATTTAAGACCTTTACAAGATCATAGTAGCGCAGTTTGTCTACCATCATGAAACCAACTCTTCCTCAACCTTTTATAAATTATTTTCAGCCAATATGCCATAGAATAGACAATAATTAGTGTTCTTAAAATACTTTTTGTGATAGGCCCAAGCCTGATAACCACTGTTTGCTTTCTGCCAAATTTCTGGGGTCCTTTAAGTCTCACTTAAAAATAAACATACATGCATATCTATCTATCTATCTATCTATCTATCTATCTATCTATCTATCTATCTATCTTACTGTCCTTTCATAGCAACATTCTTTATGATGTGATGTTCAACAACACAAATTCAAACTTTAATTAAGCCACATTTTTTAATCATTAAGAGTAGCCCCAGACCTGTGACCCTTCATTGTGTCCTGTTGGCTCAAGCATTGGAGTCACTTTGGGGCTACATCAAGAAGTATTTATATAAGGCCACTCTCACTGGTGTCAGACCTACCAAATTATCATAAAACTCCTGGAAATCTTCTCAGCTATCTAAAATGGGGTCTGCCGTGTCTGTAGACCTCATAGAAGTGTCAATTTAGTCGTGCTTTGCATGACTAAGTGCTGTCCCGGAGTGCTGTCCCGTTGTTTAGTTCCTCCTCGGCCGTCCCGCATCGTCCCGAGCGGCTGTCCCGGGGTTTAGGTTGCCCCATTATTTATGGGATTGGGCCAGAAGTTGGTGATTGGGTACATTCGATTCGATCTACTCTAACTACTCCGGAAGTTACGTATCTACTCCAGGAAGTGACATTTCTACTCCTGGAGTAAACTACTCCAAGGTGGGTCCAAATCGAATGAAAAGGAGTACTTAGGAACGTCACTATTTGGGGTTAACTTCCTGTGAGGATTCCCTTGCCAATGGCAATTCAAGACGCCATGTGGCATTTTCAATTGACTGCCGTAATTGAGCCAATTGAATTACAGCAATTCACATTTAAAAAATGCAATCAGCGACCAAATCAAAGCTTCTGAAGTGCCATTTTTTTATGTAAACAATCATACGTCATGGGATATCCCAATTTCTTGGAGCACTTCCTATCTACTCCAAACTGCTCTAATCTACTCCCGGAAATGCAAAACGAATGATCTGGAGTGAAGTACTCCACTCCTAGAGCACTTTGGAGCAGCGAAACGAATGTACCCATGGGCATGTTGAAATCTTCTGAGTCAAAAAATGACAACATGGATTTTTCAAACTCTCGGGCCTCTCTTAGTTTTAAAGATACAACAAGAATCCATGGATTCAAAGGCTAGTCGATTCGGTATTAGGCCTATATTGATGGAGCAGTGATTAACATGGAATGGGTGATAGCATTATTCTCTATATTGCAACTGTCTCTCAGATATGGTTATCATAATTTTGGATAATGCGAAATTTGCAGAAAAAAAGTCAGGTTTTAGACCAGGTATCTGCGAAATTGAATATTAAAGTCAACAGTGAATGGCCAAGCAGCTTTGGTTTTAGTGAAAACGTTAAGATAAAACATAACAAGAAATTATTATAAAAGATGTAACTCTATAAAGGCTCTTATTTCTTGAAGCTCATCAGTAGAAACAAAAACAATTGACACAGTATGACAGCATTTTTGAGAGTTCCGCCATGGCCTAATTGGTAGGTGCGCTTGTCAACTGGCTTTGAGGGCGCGGGTTCAAATCTCACCCCGGGAACTCACTTCAGTCCGAGCCCATGGGACATTAAATGGAGGCGGGTTGTATCCAGTATTCTATGCTGGGGCAACTGAAAGACCCTGGGCATCCCTGAAATAGGGTATGTGCCAGACTCACAGTCTTCTCATCTCATCATCATACGGCGATCGCCTGCCTCGATATAGTCCACTAAGGTGCAGCAGAGGCGTAAAACACAAACAAACAAAACAAACAAATGACAGCATTTTTGTTCGAAAGGCTGTAATAATACAATGTACAAAGACCATCATCAAAAACAGAGCATTTTAAAAGAAATCAGCCACAAATTCTCAAAACATTCTGTGTACCTTATATATATGGTGTTGACTGTGCAGTCTATGTGCACCCAAGATACTTATATTATTATAGATCTTTTGAAATCATAAGTTTGTACTTTGTGCATACACAAAATAGACATTCACATTTACTTAGGCCTACTAACCACACATTTGGAAAACATGCATTGATATCATATGAAGGTTAAGTAACCAAAGTGAGGTCTAATTGCCCTGATCTAAAATTGCTTTCAAGCAATGTGTCTAAAATGAGATTAGATTTCTTTTATTTAATGAAATTCCTTATTTACATATTGTTCAATAAAACACAGCAGATTGTGATACTGCAGTCTATTAGCTTCTATTGTGCACTACTTATCATTATATTATCACTAAGCAGACCAGTTGCACTGACTTTTGTTCATTTCCAACAGCACATTTTTGTTGATCTGTTGTGTTTTTAAGTTGTGTCTGATAGATGTTATAAATTCAGCTTGTGTGTGAAAATGCTTAACAACAGCACTGGGGCTGCAATACCAATGAAACAGAGTTCAGGCCTATTTGTTTATAGGCCCATACAAAAACAAGCTATTGTTGTGATGTGGTACAACAGGAAATCAATATATTGAAACTCAAAATTTCCAAACAGTTGCAATCCAACAAGAAATTACGGTTTTAAAATTAAGGCTACATGGCCAAATTGGTAAAAGTATAATAATTTACACAGTTATGTCTTGATAAATCAAAATACAGCACTTATTGCATAAATTGTGCTCTATTTGGCTGTGATTTTACTTGATAGAAGACAAAATAAATAAAAGAAGACATGCAACTTATGATGTAAGTGCAATTGAATTGGTATTTCTTCTATAATCTGCTCAATTGAAAATCACATTAATGAATACTTTTTAATTATTTACTCTCATTCACAATATAAAACACAAAATAATTACAGTTAATTAAAAGCATTGTGTCATACTTTCAAGAAATTATGATATTCTGCAATTGCAATAACTTGATTTTTTTTTGGACACAGATCAACGAATAATTGCAATCATTAGACACTACCTGCCAACTAAAGCCAATTGCCCTTAATTGATATTTCCTTTGACACTGACTGAGCTCCATGAGTAATTGCAATCATCAGACACTACCTGCCAACTCAACCCAATTGATTTGATATTTTCTTTGACACTGCTCAATGAGTAATTGCAATCATTTGACACTAGCTGTCAACTCTGAATGTGTCACTGCTCAGTAAATAGTATATAAAAATCTGCCTTGCTACATCAGTTCAGTGTACAACAAGACATGCTTTAAGAAGAACATGCCAAAGAGGATGAGAAAAAAAGAGGATAATGGCTTTTTAGTACATCTTAAGGAAAAGGTAAATCTAGCTTATGTTATGATTTCTACTTGCTTGGCCTAGTCTCCTTGTGCCTGTTGTTGTTTCAAGCAATGTCCATTAGTACCTTCCCATAGAAGCCTAGAGTGCACGTCATGCTCAGAGACATTCTTTAAAGTTAGGCCTACCTAGTACTTATCATGTAATTTAGTAATATCATGCTAATAAAAAGTTAGGCTAAGCAGCATTCATAATTGTCACTAAATGCTTTGATACATTAATGGAATTTTTACCTTATTACCTTGGTAAGTCATTACCAAGTTAAGTCGTTTATTTATAAGTAGTAAGTAATAGGTGATTATTCACAAAAATTCCAGGTTCCAAAAAGAAAATTGTGACCAATGTTCCATTCTAGGGTGCAAACTAGAAAGAGCCAGTAGACCAATTAAGCTTTTTTGAACGCTTAGTAGTGTTGGTAAATTCACTGATTGCTCCCTGGTGCGTTCCCGCTAGGTGAACCCAACGGGATCCAAACAGCACCACTGGGCCCACTCGCTTGCCTGAGCGTCATACGCCCGGCCAGCAGGATACCGACAGTCCCAGTGGGTCCACTCGCTATGGGCGCATACATTCGCAAAGTTGCACAGGATTATTTAGAGCTCTATCGATCGTAAATATGATCGTGGACGATCGTTTTCGATCATATGTCGGCCGCTGGGTGGTTTTCAGGCAGTTCCTGGCGCCACAGGGGCTTTCTGAGGCAAATCTGCATTACGGTATTTTGAATTTCCGATTTTCGCGGGCTTTTTAGTCATCTCTCTAAGGGCTAGTCCTCGACTAGCCAAAAATGACAATTACATCATTTTTGAGATACGAAATGACAGAATATGAATCCGAGTGAGAACACACAGATTTCTATTTTTTTTGGTGTTGTGCCATGCTACTGAACATGGGAGTTAAATTTACGCACGGAAAATATGGGAAATCTAAGTATTCTCACTCGGGATCATATTCTACAGGTGTTTAGCTTTAAAATGCTGTTTATTTGAAGGCTCTACGACCATTATTAAGGGCGGCCCGAAGGTTTAAAGACAAGTAAGTCACTCAGGCTGAGGCGCCGTGGTTTTTCTTGCAGAATTTCCGTGGCCTGGGAGTCTGTTTTCATCGTGACGTTACGGCGCGGCTGTTACATTGACAAGCCTGTAACTGCACACGATCACAGACGAGGTTGTAGGTAACATAAAACAGCAACAACATTAGATTTATGTTGAATACTTCCAGAGATATTGTCGTTTAAAGTGCCTCAATCATACCGCGTAAATCCTACTGTCAGAACCCGAAAGTGACGTGGTTGCTGGTTCGTGGTTGCTGGTTGCTGGTTCGTGGTTGCACTTTATGGCTTCACCAGATTCGTTTTACAGGTCCTGGAAAAACCGACGTTAGGTCGGTTAAAAATACATATAATGAGAAATGAGCACTGAGATGAGCAATGAGAATGAAATACAAATAATTCTCAGAATGGCTTAAAGTGAATAATTATGAATTAGATAAATACCTTTTTGCTGGTGTGTATGCATATAAAGAATCAGTTGTTAGCTCTTGGCTTGCTTAAGATGGAATGAAATTGAATAATGAGGAAACAGGAAAGTGGAAGAGGGGGTGAAAGCTGTGAATGACATGAATCAATGAATGAGGTATGAAAACATGAAATCAGTTAGCAAACAGCAAACCGCAAACAGTATCATACAGTAGCATCTGCTACACTCCATCCTCAATGACGCAATGAGGCAAACTAACAAAAGGAGTGTGATAAGTTTCACTGATGCATTAAGCAAATGATCATGTAATTTATATTAAATGAATGAATTTGTTATACGCTTAAATGGTAAGACACACACGCAGCACAAATCTCAAAAAGGAGTTCCACATTTAAAATAAATGAAAATGTTTTAAATTTTAAATAGTATCAACCCGAGACCAGAGACCAAGCAGTACAAAGAACTTGATTTTAATTTGAAAACGAACATTAAAGAAATTCAATTTAGACAGTGTCAGAGTCAGTTTCTAAGAGGAGGATCAATTTTGAATTGGACAGGCCATCATCAGCTGTTTACCTTGTACCACTAACGTCCTATTGACAATTTTACCAACATCAGGTGGCTTGAAACAACGAGAAATTCCAACATCCTGAAGTGCAGGCAACCTATCCAACCATCTGTCCCAAAGTACTTTAAGTGAATGAAGCAGAAGATCAAAGCAGTCCAATTGCCTTTGGCAGGCAGCTAGAAGAATCATCTCACTCTTCAAAATCGCAGGTGAAACTAGAGGTAGTGTGGAGATTGAATGGATCGCCTATGCTGTCCCACAGGGACTAAATGATCGCCAGCGTTACATAATAAGCAAGCCAGAACCTTGTTTTGTGAATTTGATTGGGCAATACTTCACCAAGTTCACTTACTAATGAAATAATCAAGCTCTTGCATGACAAATGGGGCTCTTTTTTTTTCACGGGGGGCGGGGGTGGCTTGGTGTTTATGCAACAGAAGTCTGTCAGTATTACTACTGATTTGAGGGGGGCACCATTAGAGGGGATTCCACTTGAGGGGACCCCATTTGAAGGGGCCCATTTTAGGGCGCCATTTTGAGGGGGCCCCATTTGAAGGGGCCCTATTTGAGGGGCACCATTCGAGGGGGGCCCATTCGAGGGGGGCCCATTCGAGGGGCCCCATTTGAAGGGGGCCCCATTTGAGCGGGCCCATTTGAGGGATGTGAGGGGCCCTATTTGAGGGGCACCATTCAGTTGAGGGGGCCCGATTTGAAGGGGGCCCGATTTTAGTGGCCCAATTGGAGGAAGCCCCATTTCCAGGGCCCCATTTTGAGGGGCCCATTTGAGGGGGCGCCATTTGAAGGGTCAGATTTGAAGGGGTCCTATTTGAGGGGGCCCTATGTAAGGGGGCCCTATGTGAGGGGGGCCCATTTTGAGGGGCTCATTTGAGGGGCCCCATTTGAGAGGGGCCCCATTTGAGGGGGGCCCCATGTGAGGGGACACATTTGAGGGGACCCCATGTGAGGGAGCCCCAATTTGAGGGGCCCGTTAGAGGGGCTACCACCCCCCTCCTTCTTAGTAGATATTAAATGGTTGCCCCCTTAGTTCATTCATAATTATTAAATGGTCACCCCCTTATCCTTAGTAGATAGTAAATGGTCGCCCCCTTCTCTCTTAGTAGATATTTAAAAATGGTCACCCCCTTCATTCAAACATGTATTTTTGTTATCTTAGCACCTTAGAAGATATTAAATGGTCGCCCCCTTATCCTTAGTAGATATTAAATGGTCACCCCCTTAGTTCATTCATACATGTATTTTTGTTATCAATCAGTATAAAGGGGCAATTAGGCAAATGCAGCCTGTGAGCAACGACTTCTATGTACACTGTGCAGAAGTCAAGTTGGAGAAGTGGATGACAATAAATTCGTTTTTTCTCAGTTAAATCGAAATGACAGGGCGAAACGATGCACATGGGGCAGGAAATGACAATGATACCGACTTGAATATATTCATATTTGACTGAATTGGCAGCGTATATGCTGAAATAGAGGCCTGTCAACTCTAGGACATAAACCTACGCCATGGGGATTCCCCACCACTGTGACACAGTAAAAACAGAGAACGGCTATAGGCGATCAATGAATCCTAAGGGATCGAGGATTGAGCTCACAGTGCTCAATAAGTCTGGACAAGTGTCAGATATACCATCTACAGGCACCTGAAACTGAAATCCGCCTGGCTCCATATTCCAATGGACAAACTCTTGCAGCTTCAGACCATCTTCCTGACGAATATCCCTGCTGCGGCGAATCAGACTGATAGCCTCTTCGTCATGTGCAACACTCTTCAGTCCATTGTCCATAAAATTAAGATGTATGAAGTCCTTCATCAACACTCTGACCTTCCCCGGTTTGGAAGGATTGTTAACATGTCCGTCATCTGCCTTGTGGATTCCTTCTGTCATGTCGACAAACTTGATACCATCATGAGAATTGCAATTCCCAAAGAAGGGTGGACTTTCAGAAGTATCAGGCAAAATCTCATTTGCAGATGTTCTCAATGCAATGTGTGACCTTGTTTGTGTTGAAAACACGTGCATGCAGCCCTGTGACCCATGTGTGAGCATGGGTCATGGGTCATCCCATGCAAAATCATGAGAAATCAACATGGTGTTGGGGGAATCTTTCTAAAGTAGACAATTTTTATCCAAATTTGGTGAAATTTTGGATTTCAGCAGCCCGCCCATTTTACTACTGACGGCACTAGGTTTGATTGCATTTTCACAATGATTGGCATGTTAAAAATTACTTTTAAACTAGATGGGAGCACATTTCCATGTGCAAGACGAGCATCGGGTAGCGGTGATCGTTGGAATGTGATGTAGGGTGCAGCGGCTAGGCGTATACAATATCCGTAGTCAAGCCATGTGACTCCTAGGGGAATTAGTGAAGCCAAGTGAATAATGAAAGAAAGATAAACATTTTCAGGCATACATGTTGTTGTTGTAAGGTGTTGCCGTGCTGGAAATATTTATCAATACTGAGGCTAAATAGAAGAGGAAACGTATGGATCCCAGGCTTTTTACCTCATTGTCATTAATAGGCACAATGGATTAATCAGGCTGACTGACTGACATCAGTGATTTCTAAGTTCACAGGCCCTTTATACCCCATTCTGTACAGCAAGATCATTGCAATCAAGGAACTGTCAAGTGATTGGCTTGTTCAATTGGACTGGAAAATGGGTGACACTTTGGTTACGCTACTCAATTGTCCCAAACAGCAATTAGCCACATAATAGCAATTAGCACATGACACCTTCTAGGCTACCTATTGAAAGTCTAAAGGTAGGTCAACTTTGCATTGATTCTGTGGACAGCAATTCAATTAGATATGACTAGATACTGAGTAGATAGCCACTTGTGCTCCTCTCCCTTGGCACTAGACTGGACATCAACATTTAGACATGACTTGACAATTATGGTTTCATTGGATGGAATTGGCTACATGTGTGGGCTCTGTGAGCAGTCAGATGTAACATACTGACTTTCCCCAATTGCTAACCAATCAAGTATAAGCTGACTACCCTGTGTTACAAAATCATTCAGTGCATAAATTTCTATAGACATCACAGTTGTTCAGATTTTGCCAAGTTAAGTGATTTTTATACCAACACTGTATTTTATCAAATATGAAAAAGTAAATAACATCTCCATGATTTCAGGAAAACTAAAAGCACATTATGTTGATTATTTACTGTCAAGTAATATGTCGTATTAATTTGAAAGTGCTCTGACTGAGACTGTGTGCTTTCTTCATTTTATTCCTCATGTTGAAGCAGAAGTCTTCATTTGTTGTTATTGTATCGGTAGTACCATAACAAAACACTAGGTGCGCTGATCACGACACTTTCCACCCCCTCTGGTGGATGCGCAACGAACTATCCACAGAATTCTACTTCCGGTAATGGCCTCGTGAATCGCGAGAGATATGTCTTGTAAACACTTGAAATAAAGTCATTAACTGGGGATTAAAGTATCGGAAATGCTTCAGGATTAGCATGTCGCATCCTCATTATTCAGCTGAGTGTTAGGGCAGGTAAGCAATGCATTCATCTGACGTTTTCAGCCCACGATTAAGAACGAGATTTGCAACCGGATCCTCACTGGATCTAGTATTTCAATAGACGGAGCTCTGCTCGTCTAATTAGAGAAATGCCAAAGAAAATTGAAAGAAAGCCATCAACCTCATTTTTGTGTGTGATGTCACCATTGTGATGTCACTAAAATTACTTATGACATCACAAACGTTTGTTATGACATAACTCTCTCCCATCCAATGAGAAGACGCCATTTGTTCAATGTATAAAGAAAATAATAATTTATTGAACTTCACAGGGTGAGTGTTCACTTATTTTAATATGCAGGGATATGGAAATAGGTGCCGTCAGTAGGAAATGTTGTGTACTTTCAGATGGTATAATTGAAATTAACACACTTGGCATACTTTTTGAGATATCTCAATTCTCCCGAACCCTGTCTTAGAAATCTCATGATTTTCCGATGGGACGATTCATGACCCCTGTCCCAGGGGTCCAGGGTTAACATGCATGTGATCACCCTCACTCTCAGACCGAATCAATCCAATGATGCCCCAGCCCAGATCAGTCCTTTGTGCAAAAGGGCTATTACCTTCACCTGGAATCACATCTCATGGAGTTAATTGCCTGCGGGCAGTTAAAGCCAATCAACAACCCAATGTCATAGTTACCCTTTGGTAACAAGTGTTGGGACATTGATTTCAAGTGGGGCCATGCATGAGTCATTTCTGGAGTAGGGATGTTGTCTCTAGAAGCAGGGATGCTGTCATGTAAATACACAGTAGGGAGTTGCATCTCAATATCACTGTTGTATCCTCGCACTAAGTCCTTCAACTCTCTTGCTGTGGATAACAAGTCTCTCTGATGTCATGGTTGACAAACTCAATTTAGTGTCAGCTGCAGATATACCTAACTTGGAAAAGGTAGCTTTTGACACAAATGATGTATCTGATTGAGTGTCAAGTGAAGCGTAGACTAGAAGTTCCTCTTCACTTTCTTTGCTTGAAACCCAAACTGGCACAATCATAGTACTTTTACTATAAGTACCATCATTTGTCAACAAAGAAACATGACTGTTTGTCCCTGATGGTGTTGCAGAATCCTTCTGTGGTAGAACAACAGCATGTTTCTTAGCATTAGATTGTGAGGAGTTGTCGGTGCTCAGACTAGAGGAAGTTCCAGGCTTAGGCTTAACATCACCATGTAATGGAGTAGGGTGCTGTCTATTGCACTCCAAACACTTGAGTCTGGCTTCATCAGACTGAGATACATGACCTGGTTTTAAGCATCCATAACACAATCTTTTCTCTCTGATGAAAGTCTTCCTATCTTCCATGGTCTTCTCCTTAAATTTGAAGCACTTTTCTATCAAGTGATTTTCTCTGCTGCAAAACACACATTTAAAATTAGTAGCCATGCCATGGTGTTGAATGACTTGTTATTCTCAGTAGTCACTGTCTTCCTTTCCTGAGGAGCTGTGAAGCCTGTAACCGGGTCACATGCAATGTCACTTTCTTTCACCAAAAAAAGAAACAAATTCAGCAAAACTAGGATAAAGTTGAAAATTTTCCTGGAATCTGTGTACCTGACGTGCCCATCGTGAAACCACTCCATCAGGAAGCTTGTCTAGCATTGCACGGTTATGACCTTCATCATTGAGCACTTGTAGACTTGGGTTTGTGTGAGAAGCCACCTCACACTGTCTCAGGAAGTCAGCAAATTGTCTAAGTCCTTGGCTATCCTTGTGTGTAATTTTCTGCCAGTTTGTTATCTTGCTCTTGAATGCATTTGCAATGGTGAATGGATCTCCAAACCTCCTTTCAATTAAAGCCATTACTGCCTCATAGGATCCAACAGAAGGGGAAAACAAAAAACCTTCAACACCTTATAACTGTGTAGATTAGATCCTGACCTTTGGAAATTCATAGAGTATATATTCCAAACTACAAAGGTCTAAATTCACTCACTGGGAGCTTTCATCCTTCTCTCAAGGACTTCATCAGCCTTCTGCCTCAAACACTCAGTGGTCACATGACCGCCCAAGGTCAAGGTCATGTGACTGGAGGAGACTGCCATAAATCGGGGGGAGGTCCAGGCCTTGGTCCCGATTTAACTAGAGGAGGAACAGCAGAACCTTGAAGCATACCTTACGCGCCTAACTGACAAGCAGACGATGGACGCCATAATGGATTTAACGAAGACGGCATACGAGCGCCAGTTCGCAGTGGCAAAAGACAGGCAAAGACGAAAGTTGCAAACATCAGCAAGAAACCACCAGACTTGGTCAAGGATACTGTAGACCAAAACAGATTGGTTATGAACCTGTCCAAGAAGGACATCAGTGAAGATGAGAGGAGCGTTCTTTCCAAGGGACTAAACTTCGCGGTGACCCCGCAACAACTTCCGAACGATGAAATAATCGCCGCAACGGAACATGCGTGTTTACGGCTGTCAGACAACACGCAAATAGCATCATTAAGGAGTAACATCACAAGAATTCTCAATAAAACTCCGAAAATCAAACAGAACATTAAAAATGACGAAAGACGGGCATTAAACAACCTCACGAAAGATCGCAACATCATGGTTTTACCTGCTGACAAAGGCAGAGTGACAGTTATCATGAACAAAGTTGACTATGAGAAGAAAATTGAGGGATTACTATCGGATGAAAAAACATACAAAACTCAATGGTGACCCCACAAACAAGTTCAAAACACAATTAGGTAAATTACTGAGAAGTTGGAAAGACAGTAACAAAATCTCAATGAACACTTGGCAGAGACTGTATCCCACAGCAGCAGAAACACCCAAATTGTATGGACTACCCAAGATCCACAAGAAAGAACATCTCTTGAGGCCAATTGTTTCCAGTGTGGGTAGCATCACATATGAATTGGCCAAATTTCTAGCAAAGATTTTTGGACCCCTGACTGGGAAGACAGAACACCATATCAAGAACAGCTCAGAATTTGTGGAGAAAATTAGAGACTTAGAGGTGCCTCCTAGTCCATGAGCCAGACCCCATATTTTCACAGATTGGTACCACCTGGGGTGGCAAAATCTAACAGTGTTTTTCTGAAAGACATATGCCTATAGACTATAAAAAAGTTGGGGCCCAAGATTGGCGCGGCAGCTTAGTGGTAGTAATCAGCCCTTGAATATGGGAATCTGTGTCGGATTTGAGCACATGAATTATGGGGTGGGGGAACCTAAAATTGCTATATCTCCTGAATCAGTGGACCAATTTCAACAAATTACCCCTCAAAATGTCTGGAATTTTGAGTTTTACAAATATAGGTCAATATATGACCAATATGCAAATTAAGTAGGTCGCCAGAGGTCAAAAGGTCACAAAAATTGACTATTGCTTAAAATCTGAACCATTGTCCAAATGAACACCACAGCTGCCAACCCAATGAGACTTGGTAGGTCATGGAGGGCTCAGATTATAGATAACAAGTATGAAAGTCCATTTTATGCCAATAAACGGATAATTCATGCATGTGTCAGCAGCGGCACATAATGAAATATGGTACATGTTTGAAAATGACCGTTTTAAGGGTGGAGGAAACTAAAATTGCTGTATCTTCTGAACCAATGGTCCTATCCCCACAAATTACCCCTCAAAATGTTCGGACTTGTAAGTTCTCCACATATATGTCATTTTATGACCAATTTGCAAATTAAATAGGTCATCAGAGGTCAAAAGGTCACGAAAATTGACCGTTGCTTAAAATCTGAACCCTTATCCAAAAACAAACTCCTCAGCTGCCAAACCAATGGGACTTGTTAAGTCATTTAGGGGTCAGATTATAGATAAAAAGTGTCAAAGTAAATTTTATGTCTAAAATTGCAGAATTTATGTA
The DNA here is from genome assembly GCA_026936325.1 of Platynereis dumerilii. Taxonomy (NCBI): domain Eukaryota; kingdom Metazoa; phylum Annelida; class Polychaeta; order Phyllodocida; family Nereididae; genus Platynereis; species Platynereis dumerilii. The sequence goes on from JAPTHN010000003.1 coordinate 35,325,145, forward strand.
TGTATCAGAAATGGCACAAGACAAAATATGTCAGATATTTGAAAATGACCCTTTTAAGGGCGGGGGAAACTAAAATCACTATATCTCCTGAACCAATTGTTCTATCCCAACATGTTTCCCCATAAAATGTTCGGACTTGTGGGTTCTATAAATATAGGTCATTATATGACCAATATGCAAATTAATTAGGTCATCAGAGGTCAAAAGGTCACAAAAATGACCACTGCCTAAAATCTGAACACCTTATCAAACAACAAACACCATAGCTGCCAAACCCATTGGACTTGTTGAGTCATTTAGGGAAAAGATAATAGATAACAAGTTTAAAAGTCAATTTTATGTCTAAAATGCAGAGTTTATGTATGTGTCAGCAGTGGGACATAACAAAATATGGCAGTTATTTGAAAATGACAGTTTCAAGGGTGGGCGAAACAAAAATAATTGCAATATCTCCCGAACCAGTGGTCCAATTTCAACAAATGTCTGCTGCAGGTGTCTGGAATTAGGAGTTTTATACATGTTATTTGACCAACATGCAAATCAATTACGTAATCAGAGATCAAAAGGTTGCAAAAATGTACCTTTGCTTAAAATCTGAGCTCTCATGAACAAATTACACACCGTAACCGGTATACCAATGGTACTTGATATGTCATGTAAGGCTCAGATGATAAACAACAAGTGTCAAAGTCAATTTTATGCCTAAAATTGAACTTTACAGGATATTTCTTATAAATACAACACCGAAATGTAAAAAAATGTAGAGGATTTCACCAGGGACCAGGTTAGTATATCAATCCATAAGTCCTCAAACAAACACCTTAGCTATCAAACCAATGGGACTTGTTAAAAAAAAAACTAATCCTCCATACCGAATTTACCAACTGAACTTTATAATTCATATAATACAAGTAGCAATCATAATATAAGATTAAACACGTCCAATTATATATTTTGTCAGCGGTGGTGTAGAACAAACGACACAGACTTGGAAGTGACAGTTTAAAGCATACAGAACTACCGAGTGACAGTTTGAAGGCTCACAAAACTTTTAAATAGACTGTAAAGCATAGCTGCATTAATATCAGTCTCCTCGTAACTGCATTTCAGGACATCTCTTCAAATGATAGATATAGAACAATGAAACTAAAAAGCTTGGCTGAATGATTCTTGACAGAGAATGTTACCAGGGATCAGTTCAGCGCACGTCAATCCATAAGTCAGCGATTTTTGTTTTCCTGAGTATGATGTCAATGTCATTATGTGAATGACTGAATGTGCCACAAACAACTGAAATGCATGTCTTGTCAATAAGATGAAGAGTTGATTCAAGACATAGTAAACTAAATATAAAATAGGACTATTAAATTTGTGATGTATAGATGTCCGGAAACTGCTCCTCTTCGCTTCTTGCTTTTTTGAGGACTCAAAACCAGACAGACTGAGTGAACTGGGATCAAATGGTCATTCTAGGCTTATCTGTGATTATTTTCCCAAAAATATGGTAGCACAACACCAATACTTCCCTCCCATTGCAGTTTCCTCCTTCTGGTTAGTATCATCCCTTCTATAGTTTCCTCAATCTTCTCTTTCTGCCTTCTCCTTCTTTGTCTCAGGACGCCTTCATAGTCTCCTCTTTCATAGTCTCCTCCTTCATAGTCTCATTATTTGTCTCAATGCTTCCATTGTTTCTCCTGTTCCCCCTATCTCATATGTAGATGTACTCCTACCCTCCAAGCATCTTCTTTCTTCCATGTCTCCACCTTCAATGCTTGCTCCAATCATTCTCGATGATATAGGCCTACAGTACTACCCAAAATAAAGTAAGAACATTTTCAGACAGAAGTCCTCTTTTACCTATTATTCCCTCCTGTGTATGCCCAAAGCATATATAATCACTCACAAATATCCATAAATATCTACAAAAAAAACTGTTATGAATTTTGACCTAGTCTTTTGACTTTGACCAAAGAGCCTATTTGACTATTAGCCTATTTGATATTAGGCTCAATTTTCATTGGCTGTCAGATATTAGATTGGAATCTCATTGAATTCTCAGTGTGTCCAATGAGAATGCAGCTTAATATCCACTGGCCAATCATGGCTCTGTGGATATTATTAGACTTGACTGTCATTGGCTAGGATATTTGGCCGGATTCTCATTGGACAGGATATTAGGTGGCATTCTCATTGGACAGACTATTAACTACAGTGCCCCCTACTGTGGATATTAGGGTGGATTCTCATTGGTCAAGATATTAGAGCGTATTCTCATTGGTCAGTTCACTATTATCCAAAGTTGGATATTTGTCAAAATCCACAATAGTATAAAAGAGTCATTGCGAGTGACTTGGGCATGTATCCAAAGTATACGATTTTATGCCAAAATCCACTATAGTCGGGAGTGAGAGATAATGAGTGATTTAGGCATTCGCCCAAAGGACCTATATTTTGCCCAAAGGCCTAGCGGAAATTTTGAAGGATGCGATGACTTTGGGAAAGTCATGCCAAAAGCAGTCGTAATGCCCAAAGGCCCTATAGTTTGCTCAAAGACCCTATAATTTGCCGAAAAGACCCTATATTTTGCCCAAAGGCCTAATATCCATGCCCAATAGGCCTATTGGGCACAATAATGGATATTGGCGGTAACACCTCCTTTCTCCTCTCCACCCAAAATCTCCTCACAACTACCTTAGTCTCCTCACCACAACCTTATCCCTTATTAAGAAGTTAATAAGAACTCCATTATGACAGCTAGCAATATAATTGCAATTAGCAATGGGACACAATATCAAAAAAATCATACACAATGGCAGAGATGGAGTTTAAATTGATATTGGTTTAATGTAAATTTAATGCGATCTTAAAAGGTCACATCTGATGCACCCCAGAAGTTTTCACATCCACCCCACAGGTGTTTCCTATGTATTTTTTTCTCAGAATGTGGCTGGAGAATTTGAGAATAGTAGGATCGAGGAGACTGTAGGAAAGAGGAATTATTTTCTGGTACTTTCATGTGACAGAATCTTCTCCAAGCAAGGAAACTCAAATTGAGGTCTTATGGATTGATATACTCACCTGGTCCCTGGTGACATCCTCTACATTCTTTACCTTTCAGTGTTGTACAAGAAATATCCTGTAAAGCTCAATTTTAGGCATAAAATTGACTTTGAAACTTGTTGTTTATCATCTGAGCCTTACATGACATATCAAGTACCATTGGTATACCGGTTACGGTGTGTAATTTTTTTAATGAGACCTCAGATTTTAAGCGAAGGTACATTTTTGCAACCTTTTGATCTCTGATTACCTAACTGATTTGCATGTTGGTCAATCAATATGGATTTAGGGAAAAACACAATACAGAATATGCAGTCATTGAAAATATAGACAGAGTGGTCGATGGCCTAGAAAATAAAGAAACGCCTCTGAACGTGTTCCTGGATCTGTCAAAAGCATTTGATACTCTCGATCACTCCATACTACTAACCAAACTTACTCACTATGGAATAACAGGAAATGCATATAAATTATGTCAATCTTATCTAACTGACAGACAACAATTTGTTGAATACGATGGTTTAAAATCTGAATTGTTATCTATAACAACGGGTGTGCCTCAGGGCTCCATATTAGGTCCACTTTTCTTTTTAATTTATATGAATGACTTTGGCAGGTCCACGAACATGTTTCATTTTGTCATGTATGCAGATGACACAACTTTATTAACCATGTTATCTGCAAACAAACATGAGATTAACAGACAAGAGTCTATGTTAAATATAGAACTAGAAAAGATTAGTTCTTGGCTGAAGCTAAATAAGCTATCTCTTAATGTTACTAAAACAAGGTATATGCTTTTTCGCCCCAAAAACAAGGTAATTACTGACTTGAATTTGTTCTTAGACGGTGACAAACTAGAACGAGTGACAACTTTTGATTTTCTTGGCATTACTGTGGATGAATGTCTGACTTGGAATGAGCATGTTCATAAGATTCAAATGAAAATGGTCAAAACATTGGGGGTAATGAATCGTCTCAAATCATACCTGCCATCTGAAACCTTGCTGATCATTTATAATTCCCTTATTTACTCATTGCTATTATATGGCATTTTATTATGGGGAGTAAGACACAATAAACTTGTTAAAATTCAAAAAAAGGCAGTAAGAATTATTAGTAAAAGTAAGTACAATGCCCATACCAACCCTATATTTAAAAGAATGAACATTTTGAAACTAGAAGACATTCTTTACATTCAAGAAATGAAATTTTACTATAAGATAAGAAATCGAGATGTCCCTAGATATTTTCTTGCCATGGATTTCCCAATGCAGTCAGACATTCATCCCTATCCTACCAGAGACCGACACAACTTAGTTGTACCACGACTGCACTACCATATTTCTGACAGCTCAATCAAAAATAGAATACCAAAAATTGTGAATGAAACTGCTTCTGGAATTCTAGATAAATTGCAAACCCACAGTCTTTGGGGACTGAGTTTTTATGTAAAAAGGATACGAATCAATTCCTACCAAACAGGATGTACTATTCAAAATTGTTACATTTGTGGTATAAGGTAGCCCACTGATATAGATATGATATCAAAAATGTATACTGGTAATTATTATGTAGTTGACAAAAAGATGAGTTTTTGTATTGTGCCCATCATGTAGTAACCTATCAAACCCACATTTAATATATCTTATTCCATCCTAGCAGTGCATACCAGATGTATATTGTACCTAATTTGATTTTGTGTAGTTAAAAAAAAATCCTCATATTTGTATATTCATTATTAAATTTTTTGTCTCCACTTATTTGCCAGTAGAGCAGCATAATTCCGGAAATGTATGAAATACTTTAAATTTGTATTTGTTTATATAGGGGGTCATACACGATAGAGGCACGAGCCAAGGTGTATGCCTCCTAGACCAATTTTATATCGATAACTTCATATAATTGCTGTAATCTTTATCTGGGTCAAAATAAATTAAATCTGTCTGTCTGTCTGTCTGTCTGTCAAATAACATGTATAAACCTCCTTATTCCAGACACCTGCATCAGAAATTTGTTGGCATTGGACCACTGGTTCGGGCGACATTGCAATTATTTTTGTTTCGCCCGCCCTTGAAAGTCATTTTCAAATACCTGCCATACTTTGTTATGTCCCACTGCTGACACATACATAAACTCTGCATTTTTAGACATAAAATTGACTTTTAAACTTGTTATCTATTATCTTTTCCCTAAATGACTCAACAAGTCCAATGGGTTTGGCAGCTATGGTGTTTGTTGTTTGATAAGGTGTTCAGATTTTAGGCAGTGGTCATTTTTGTGACCTTTTGACCTCTGATGACCTAATTAATTTGCATATTGGTCATATAATGACCTATATTTATAGAACCAACAAGTCCGAACATTTTATGGGGAAATATGTTGGGATAGAACAATTGGTTCAGGAGATATAGTGATTTTACTTTCCCCCGCCCTTAAAACGGTCATTTTCAAATATCTGACATATTTTGTCTCGTGCAAAGGCCGAAACACACATAATTTCTGCAATTTTAGACATAAAATTAACTTTGACACTTTTTATCTATAATCTGACCTCTAAATGGCTTAACAAGTCCCATTGGTTTGGCAGCTAAGGAGTTTGTTTTTGGATAAGGGTTCAGATTTTAAGCAACGGTCAATATAATGACCTATATGTGGAGAACTTACAAGTCCGAACATTTTGAGGGGTAATTTGTGGGGATAGGACCATTGGTTCAGAAGATACAGCAATTTTAGTTTCCTCCACCCTTAAAACGGTCATTTTCAAACATGTACCATATTTCATTATGTGCCGCTGCCGACACATGCATGAATTATCCATTTACTGGCATAAAATGGACTTTCATACTTGTTATCTATAATATGAGCCCTCCATAACCTACCAAGTCTCATTGGGTTGGCAGCTGTGGTGTTCATTTGGACAATGGTTCAGATTTTAAGCAATAGTCAATTTTTGTGACCTTTTGACCTCTGGCGACCTACTTAATTTGCATATTGGTCATATATTGACCTATATTTGTAAAACTCAAAATTCCAGACATTTTGAGGGGTAATTTGTTGAAATTGGTCCACTGATTCAGGAGATATAGCAATTTTAGGTTCCCCCACCTCATAATTCATGTGCTCAAATCCAACACAGATTCCCATGTTTAAGGGCTGATTACTACCACTAAGCTGCCGCGCCAATCTTGGGCCCCAACTTTTTTATAGTCTATAGGCATATGTCTTTCAGAAAAACACTGTTAGATTTTGCCACCCCAGGTGGTACCAATATCTGGTCTGGCTCATGGACTATCCACCATGGAAATTAGTGTCCTATGATGTGTCAGCATTATTTACTAGCATCCCTATCACAGAAGCATTGGAGGTTACCATGAAGAGATTAGAGGAAGACAAATCATGGACTGAGAGAACCAAATTAAGTTCCAAGGATGTACTGGATTTATTAGACATTTGTTTGAACACCACATACTTCACGTACAAGGGGACATACTACCAGCAGAAACAGGGAGCGGCCATGGGTTCGCCCATTTCCCCAATAATAGCGAATTTGTTCATGGAAGAATTTGAGAGGACAGCCATCGAAACAGCAAGGAACCCGCCAAAACTATGGTATCGGTACGTAGATGACACTTTTACAATGGTCCACATGTATGACATTGAAAGTTTTACGGAACACCTGAACAGCATTAACAGGAGCATCAAATTTACGAGAGAGGAAGAAGAGGGAGGTACCATTGCTTTTCTGGATGTTTTAATTCATGTGAAAGAAGATGGAAGCACAAAGACTACGGTCTACAGAAAAAGCACCCACACTGATCAATAATTAAATTTCCACTCGAACCATCACTTGGAGCACAAACGATCACTGGTCCGGACTCTATTACACAGGGCAGACAAAATCAATCAAGAAGATCCAGAGCGAAGGATGAAATCAAACATGTGAGGGAAGCACTGAGAGTGAACAACTATGAAGAATGGATGTTGGAAATACCCGTCAAGACACCACCATCGAATGAGGAAATCAATAAGAAGAAAACAACCAACGGGACAATGATCAGATTACCATTTGTGAAAGGAGTGTCGGAGCGACTAGCGAGAGTATATTCAAGAAGCATGGAGTCACAGTATTTCACAAGCCCATCAACACCTTAAGGCGCTAGTTAGTCCGTCCAAAGGATGTCACTCCCAAACTAAATCGAACAGGAGTTATATATGAGATACAATGTAAGACCTGCAAGAAGACGTATGTTGGCGAAACTGGAAGATCATTATCGAAGAGAATTGAGGAAGATAAGAAATTAGCGTCATCCGCTTTATACGAACACATGGATAACACGAACCACAAAATAGATTGGGAAAATCCAAGGATACTGGGCAGGGAAGAAAATGTGATGAAGCGCAAGATCAAAGAAGCAATCGAGATAAAGAAAAGACAACCATCGTTAAATCGGGACCAAGGCCTGGACCTCCCCCCCAATTTATGGCAGTCTCCTCCAGTCACATGACCTTGACCTTGGGCGGTCATGTGAACACTGAGTGTTTGGGGCAGAAGGCTGATGAAGTCCTTGAGAAGGAGAATAATAACCTGTACAAAGTTCCGACCAAAACTTTCTGAAAGGACATATTGTTGACTAATTCATGTTCAAAAATGAATTTGGTGCAATAGCTCATTATTTAGTTATTGATTCCATTGTAACCATGCTAAAATGCATTATTTTGTCAATTTTCTAACAAGTTAATTTTTGTGATGGAATTCAGATTTCAGAAGGCTATATCTCCAACACTAATGATGTTATTTGCCTGAAATTTCATGTGAACAATCTTTGGGCCTAGATGCCACTTTCCCTTGATTATTGCGACGCATAGCGAACGAAAAAAAAAGTTCGTCCCGGGGGTAAAGTCCGTAGCCCACCCCCCCAACTATCGTCTGGTCGGCCCCTAAGTAATATGTCACCAGTACAGATGTAATAAAGAGGAGCATCACTATCACCCACTCCATGTTAATCACTGCACCTTCAACAAAATACCGAAACGACTACCTTTGAATCCGCGGATTCTTGTGTATTTTTGCAGTGTCACAGCTTTTTAAGGCATTTTACAGCATTTATGGAATTTTGATGGCCTATGGAAAATAAAATGTCTGTCAACACAAATTCTGGTGTTTGCGTCATTGAAGCCTGGCAGGAGCAATCTCTTACAGTGACACTTTTTGAGGCTTCAATTTCTGCAAAAGTGCTGCTACATAACAGAAACTTCAACTCTGCAAAATGTCTTTCATTGGCAACCCAGATGAAAGAACCTCCAGTACTCCACATTCCTACGCAGCTGGATTACAGCCGGGTCAAACCATGCCGTTTCATCAAATTTCAGAAAATTTTCCCACCTGACCCTCTCAGATTTTTCCGAAAAAATTCTCAAAACAAGAAAATATAGTAAGTAGGCTATGTGCAAAATGTCAGGTCTCTATCTTCAATAGTTTTTGCTACAAAAAATAAAAACGAGGGTAATATTGTTTTGTCAATTTTCGCCCTCGTTTTTGTGACATCAAATTGAATTGAGATTTCAGAAAGCTATATCTTCAAAATTAATGATGCTATTGGCCTGAAATTTTTTTTTGTGCAATATTTGGGCCCAAATGCCTCCATTTCCTTGATTAGTGTTGGTATATGACTCTATTTTTGGGAACTGTGACTGCTCAAACATGCTCTTTCATTTAGCAAAATATTCTGGGTCACCATGTTTGAAAGGCTTTAGCAAGGAAAGTATTAAAGCGAGAAGGTTGACTTTTTCTGAAGAGCTAACTGTCATTGAGTTTAAACAGTCAGGTCAAAAATCAAGCATGTCAGTTATTTCGTATTTAGGATATAAGAGTGCAAAGTCTGGAAAAAACTTTAAGCTAAGCAACTTCAGCCCCCAATTGAAAATATCTGACAACCTGAACTAAAACTGTCTGGAAGAAAATATTGTTTACTAACAGATGCTTTAAGATGAATGTGGTGCAAGAGCTCATTATTTAATTAGGATTTTTTTAGTAACCTTATAAAACGGCGTTTTAGAGGGCTATATCTTCAGAACCAACGCAGCTGTTGGCCTGAAATTTTGTGTGTGCAATATTTGGGCCCAGATACTACTTCCCCTTGATTTTTAGCTCGTCTGTTTTCTTTGAAAACGAAGAGCTATTGTTGTCACTCGATCGGCGTCGTCGTCGGCGTCGTTGTCCCGGTTAAGGTTTGTGTAAGTGTCCATTTGTGACCTTAGTTTTCCACTTGGAGTTATGAAATTATGTACAGGTATGGTGCTGTGGGTATGGATCGGGAACATGTAGAGAAATCCAAGATGACTGCCAAAATGGCCGCCACAAAATGGCCGCCATTCTTGAACTGCCCACTGTGACCTTAGTTTTCCACTTAAGAGTTATGAAATTTGGTACAGGTATGGTACTGTGGGTATGGATCGGGGACATGTCGAGAAATCTAAGATGGCTACCTGTTCACGGGTTTTGTCAAGTTGTCTCTACAGTGGAGCAAAGGAGTTTCTGCCATGGAAGTTCCTAAAATAATGTAGAAAATATCAAATTTTAGCTACTCTGATTATAAGTTATGGAAATACTGAATCAAACAGTTGCTAGTTTTTCTCTGATACTAGATTGATGCAAGGTCCAAGTTATCACTCTACAGCCTAACATTTATATTGATTGTCAAATGCAGCTTAACAATCTGAAAAAATACATTCAGGCCACTGAAACCTATTCTCAAGGGATCATGTCACCAATTAAAAGAAAGTTTGACTATAAAGGTTGCTAACTCTTAAAGTGACATAAAGAAATTAATAATATTTCAGTAAAAGTCCTATAAATTCTAAGTCATTGCTTCACATAGTCAGTCCTTGCACTTCAAATAGAATGGATATTTCTTGATAAGATGTGGACTTGAGCATCCAAGGCAAGAAAATAAACTTAAATAAATAAATATAAATTTGACTTTGAAAGGCACCAAAACTGATTTTTGTTTGCACCAAGATATGGCAGAAATGCTATTTCAGTCTAATATAATGAGGCTGAGTCGCTGAGACAAGGGGTTGCAGGATTTCAACAGACTCAAAAATATCAATTCAGATACTATTGAATCTATATATTAGGGTGGGCTGAAAAAAACTTTTTTTGGAATTCCAATATGCCAGTGGTATAGAAAGTTGGCTATGGCCAAAAAATGAAAATTTGTGCAAAAAAAATTTTGTGGCATGCGACTTGTGCCGGGCCACTCCGGCTTTTATAAAAATGCATATTTTCAGCCATTTTGCATGCCTTTTTAGACCATTTTCTTGGCCTGAGTCAGCTTCCTTGGTTTCAGAAGGCTCAATGGCATACTTAAATCTTCCTTGAAGGCCATTATGGATATGAAATGCCATCAACAGGTCCCTGATGTTTAAGATATAGCCATTTCTGGGTAAATGTTAGGAATCAGAATTTGGCTTTTTTTGCTAAAAATTGCCTGAAAAAATTGAAAATATCGAAATTGACTGCACAAAAACTGATTCCAAGTGAATTGTAATTACGCCCTGTCCTCCCTAATGCCCTGAAAAACACTTCCAGCGCATTACCTGCATCAATTTGTGGTTTCAGTTTCCAGAATATGGGCAATTCCGTAAAGTCAGATTAACAGATTTGACACTTCAGCAGCTTGTGTAGCCCTACCATTGCACCTCAGTTATTTCATTGTTAAATGGGATGAGGCCAGGTAATAGGGGTATCAGACAAGCCATCAACCAAAGCTCCAAGTGCTATAGGAGCTGAGATACATGGCAAAATGTTATCGTGTCGTAACGTACAACGCGTGACGCCGCGTGAGTACATCCGACAAGATGACATTTTGCCCTGTAGCTCAGCTGCTATTGCACTTGGAGCTTTGGTTGATGGCTTGTCTGATACCCCTATTACCTGGCCTCATCCCTATTTAACAATGAAATAACTGAGGTGCAATGGTAGGGCTACACAAGCTGCTGAAGTGTCAAATCTGTTAATCTGACTTTACGGAATTGCCCATATTCTGGAAACTGAAACCACAAATTGATGCAGGTAATGCGCTGGAAGTATTTTTCAGGGCATTAGGGAGGACAGGGCGTAATTACAATTCACTTGGAATCATTTTTTGTGCAGTCAATTTCGATATTTTCAAATTTTCAGGCAATTTTTAGCAAAAAAAGCCAAATTCTGATTCCTAACATTTACCCAGAAATGGCTATATCTTAAACATCAGGGACCTGTTTATGGCATTTCATATCCATAATGGCCTTCAAGGAAGATTTAAGTATGCCATTGAGCCTTCTGAAACCAAGGAAGCTGACTCAGGCCAAGAAAATGGTCGAAAAAGGCATGCGAAATGGCTGAAAATATGCATTTTCATAAAAGCCGGAGTGGCCCGGCACAAGTCGCATGCCACAAAATTTTTTTTGCACAAATTTTCATTTTTTGACCATAGCCAAGTTTCTATACCACTGGCATATTGAAATTCCAAAAAAAGTTTTTTTCAGCCCACCCTACTATATATAATCACTTTTTGATTTTAGGAATATATTTAGGTGGGGATTTTAGGAATATATTTAGGCGGGGAAATATACATCTCTCCTAATCATGTCACATCACTTGATTCATGTAGATAGTGAAGACCTATGCTTGATTCAGTCAGTTATTACATTAATTACATGAACTTTGAAGGACTCAAGATATTTCAAGGTGCTAATTGCCATCAGCCTAATTGGCCTGATTGCACTCCCAAGTGTCAATAACAGACTGTCTGCACAGTTCACACAATCCAATTGAACCAGAGACCATTGCAGACTGCAATCAGAGCAGGATTGCTTATTGAAAATGTCACAAATTTCACACCTGCTTGCTGAGCTCTTGAGCTGAGCTGCACCATTGCATAAACAACACTAGGTGGCGCGCGACTTGACACCACCTGGCGGACGTCGGCGGAACTAATAAAATAAAATGCTAAATCTTAATTTTATTTTTTTGTCGGCAGTATTTCCATGATGTCGGCGGATCCGTCAAACGAACAATATAAAAAGAGTGGCCTTATTGTAATGATGATGAAAATTACTCACTTGACAGCCTCATCATCTGAATATGTTGCAAATTCTACTTGGAAGTCTAGCAATTCAGAAACTTTGTCGAATATCTCTTTATCAAACAACCCATTGGTCATCTTCTCCACTCCTGGCACGAAGAACACTCCAAGGACTTCCTCCAGCTTCTCTTTGATGCTCAACCTGAATAAGTAAAACAGCTCACCTTTAACATTCAAATTCAATCCCAAGTATAGAAGAGACAAGAATCCGCGGATTCAAAGCCTGGCTCTGGCAATGATGATGGCGAAATATGTAGCAATACTTGTGAAATTGTTAAGTATAGGTCAACTCACCATTGCTTCGCAACTCACCACTGTTTGGCAACTTTTTGACTTTATAGTACAATAATTTTGCATTGAAGCATGCCAATCAGGGCTTTGGAGTCTGGTGATAATTGAACCGACTTCGACTCCCGCGGCTTTCTGAAAAGCGACTCGGACGCCCGCTCCTTAGGTCTCCTGAATTATGACTCCGTCACTCCGACTCCGCTTATTGTCATTATTGCATATAAATATTACATGGTCAACAAAGAAGAAAAAAGTCATTCTTCAAAATTTCCATAGGATTTTGTACATAAATACTTGCTAAGGAAGTTTTATGTAAAATTTGGGATTCATTTCACATTTTTGTAAATTATATTAATTATTTTTAGGAGTCAGGAGTCACCACTTTAATTTTCGACTCCTTCTCCACCTGAAAATCAAAGTTCGACTCCGACTCCACCCAAAAACCTCCGACTCCACGACTCCGACTCCCGACTCCGACTCCGACGCCCTGATGCCAATGCATGTTTAATTGATCAGAAATGTGAAGTGAATAGTTTTCAAGTTCAACATCTTTCATTGCTGGCATTTACCCATGATAAATTGCAGTAAGAGAGGTACATGTATGTGCCAGTGTGCAGAATGAGCATTTTCATTATGAGTAAAGGCTTGTGTGGTCATGGAGGTGATATAAATTATGGGTTTTTTGTAATGTTACATATTTGTGTAATGTTGAAGATGCTATTGGATACATATGAACAGAAAGTTTCATTACTGTTTCAAACACTTATTGAATTGAATGAAAGTCACATGCTGTAAAGAGCATTTAGATCAATTATTTTTCACATTTTAGTCGAATTGAATGATAGTACACACTTTGTAACAAATATACTGTATAGCGAAAGTGGAGGATGGAAAGAAGAATGTGAGAAGGTGGTTTGGAAGATTTATTGCATATCAGGGTTTTTTAATGTGAATCTTTGAATGATGCAATATACACAATTTTTGGGAGTATATATATGGGCATGAGCACAGAACTGGCACCGGTTTTGATCCTGGAGGGCTAAAATTTCAAGTCCATTGAAAATTGTTTTCAATGAATTTTGAAAAGTGAGTCCCTTGGGCCCTTACACAGTGAAAGATTCTTTTCTCAAGGATTTGTGTATAGGAATGGCCATTAAACATTTTACCCCCGAAGTGTCAACGATTTTTAAAAGTGAAGTTTCCTTGTTTTTTGTTTTTTTCAGTTAATGAAATTTTTTTTTGGTGATATTTACATGTTTTGACATTAAAATCCAGGTTTTTGAATAACCAGCATTACACCCGTGAAGACGTGTCAGGGGAGATGGGTTATAATAAGAGGAACATTGTAAAGATGTAATTAAATACTAGAACCCTGTAACTGACCAAGGTCAGTGACTAAGAATTTACCATGCACATGATTCCAGTTTATGAAGCAGAGGCAAAAGAACTTGTTGGAAAACTACAATATTCAAAATCCAGTGTTGGTAAAACTGTGCCACCATAGTGATGCACAGAGCCACAATGATGCACAGTGCCACAATGATGCACAGTGCCACAATGATGCACAGTGCCACCATGATGCACAGTGCCACCATGATGCACAGTGCCACCATGATGCACAGTGCCACTATGATGCACAGTGCCACCACGATGCACAGTGCCACCATGATGCACAGTGCCACCATGATGCACAGTGACACCATGATGCACTGTGCCACCATGATGCACAATTATGATAACCCTGAGCGCATAATAAGAGTGAAAGCTGATGTTCCACTCTCTGTTGAGTTACAATCATTTGCTAAGGTGTGGGAAAGATGAATTTTTAAGGGTTCACCGATCTTTTTAGCTGTCAATGTTACAGGAAAATACACATTAAAGTAAATTAAGAGGAGAATCTGAGCTTCCCAAAACTGTTTGTATCATTCATGTAGCTTTATTAGAACCAGAGATATAGCCCATTGAAATAATGGTAAAATTGTGATATTTCATTGAAAAACGATCCCTGAAAAATGTCAAATTTCGAACTTCAATTTGCTCCCGAAGGCAAACGGTTTGAAGGAGAGACTTGAAATTGCACAAACTACTGTAAATGTGTTAGGACTATACCCCCAAATATTATTGAATTTTTTGAAGATGGATTTCTGAGTTTAAAAAATGCAAAGATGTAAAATCATGACCGAAAACATGAATTTTTCAGGGTCGGGCGATCTTTTTAATTAGTAGAGATACGTTAAAATGTATAGAAAACAAATACTAGACGAGAATCTGGGCTTTCCAAATATGTTTTTATTTTTCCTGTAGCTTAATTAGAACCGGAGATACAGACCGTCAAAGTATGGGTACATGTGCAATGTTGACAAATCAGCAGGTCATTTTTCAAGTCATTTCTTGACATTGTGACCTCAATTGTGTAATGTAGGTCAATCCGAGGGCCTTCAAATTTTGCATGGGGCCTCTAGGGTATTATGGCACCAAATTCTGAAGAGATAATGCAAATCCCCCCATTGCTTCCCTGTTAAGAAAAATGTAATGTCTGAAATGTCCAATTTCGCCTAATATTTGACCTTGACTTTGACCTTGAAAATACCTTTCTAGGTCAAAACCAATATTTTCCCCAGATTGGCAATGTGTGACAAAGGGGGGGTCATTTAATTGTTGGAACTGTGTAGGACCAATATTTACCTGTCATCAGGGCAAAAATAGGGTGTTTTTACATGTGGCGCGGTATGCAATATTCGTGAATTTTTAACAAATCAGCATGAAAAGATATCTGAATTCCGATTTCAAGCATGAAACAAACTGGCTGGTGCCTTCCAGAAACCAGATGAGACTGATATGTGAAAAAAAAGATAATTTTCAGAATTTCTGAAAATTGCCCATATTTGAACTTTGAGGGGTCAAATGACCTTGAAAAATGAGGTCAAGGTCAAATCTGAAGGCATTTATGGGGTTTTGGGGGCATGTTAACTTAACATGCCCCCAAAACCCCATAAATGCCTTCAGATTTTAGGTCATGTAAATGTACAACAAACTACCCTTAACATTGTTAAGGGTAGTTTGTTGTACATTTACATGACCTAAAATGACTCCTTCATGGTGTTCGATGACCCACACCCCGTATCCCGCGGACTCATTTCACCAAAATGGCCGCTGCTCCGTAACCGTTGCAGATATCCAAATGAAAATTACGCGTGCACACAGCCCCAGATACTGGCCATCTTTCAGTGTAATCAGCATTTCTCTACCTGCTTTCGTTTTTGAGTAAATTGGGAAAAACCTAAAACAGTGTATTTTTTATAGCTCCGGTTCCGCTTGAGTGATTTCAAAAATGTTTGTACCTGAATACAGCCTAGTACTTTTGACTTAGACATGACCTGTACAATGATGCCACCTGCAATAGTTGCCGAGTAATAGGCCATCTAAATTTCCGGAATTTCATGTTTGAAAGGCCCTGTGACCTTGAAAAATAGGTCAAGGTCATGTTTTTCGGGTGTGGCCTAGTTTTAGTCCTAGAGGCACCTTGTGACCAAGTTTCGTGAAAATCGGAAAAAAAAACTGACTGCTGCTGATTGTTTACCAATTTTTCAAGTCTTACAGAGTTCAAAATACTTTGGGGGTCATTCCGTGTCAAATGGACCAATGGTCCCATGGGTGGGTCTTCAAAAAAATTTCAAAATTTTTTATTTAGTGGGTCTACCAATATAACGGAGATGGGTCATTCTCAAATTTCGGAACAATTTGTCACTCCAGTTCCCCAACATTAATTTGAATGTAATTGATACCTGAAGCGTCACTCCACATCTGTTATTCAAATTTCTATATGGGTCATTCTCAAATTTCGGGACAATTTGCGTCACTCTAGCTCCCTGACATTAATATGAATGCGATAAATATCTGAAGCGTCACTATGCATCTGTTATTCATATTTCTATTTAGAACCACTGCATTTGGAGCAAAAAGTCATTCATTAGACTTTTTTTAATCCATTATGTCCAGAAATCCGTGTAAAATCAATGGTTTTTCCCTGTCACTGGACCTGACATGACACAATCAAGTGTTCATTTTCCTCCTAATATACCATTATTTTCAAAGTTTCTTTGCACGATTCATGGGAATATAGACTTGAATTTATATTTAGTTCATATTCAATTTTTTTTGTATATAATTTCATTGATTAAATTGATACAATAGTCGTGTCACTAATTTATGTCAATTTTTTTGTCCCCTCCGTTACTTGCCATAGCTCTGTTTGTTATTGTTTTTTATGAGCTATTTTCACTGAATATCATCAGACGCATGTGCGCCATAGTACCACTGCCTTGCAGACTTCATAAAACATGTATTCAATAAATTATGACATAATGTTCATAAAAAATGTTTTTGGTCCGACTAAAATGTCCCCATCGTTTCCTTCATTTCCAAGCTTACCAATGATAATTTTATAGAGCTATTTCATGTATATGTTGCTGAGGGTGGCAGGTTTTAATATTCTGCAATTATTTTGTCTAATCTCCAAAATAAAAAGCAGTAATGAGCGAAAAGCAAACAAGAACCCAGGGGTTCAAAATGGAGGTGGAGCCAAGTTGGTTGGCCTGTATGGTAATTCGAGAAATGCAGGGGAAGGACAATCATCTCCTAATTTTTTTGCACTCAGCCAATTATTCTTTAGTCTTTGCATTAACTCCTTCCATGGGATGGACTTCAAAACAGGCAAGTAACAGATCATCCAAATGAAATGGTGTAGTGTAAGCAGAGTCCTCAACATATGTTGCACATTTACCTGATTGAAAAATGATCGAAATGAACACCCATTCAAAATCTCATCTGATTGACACCCACCTAGGATTTTGATCTTGAGAGTCCGCCGAAAATATTCTAAATCAGTGTAAATTGGTAGCCCCGGGTTTGAACCCAAGCAAAATATCAATTTGATTGAAAACACTTGACCACACAGCTGCCATAGTAACTCCCTATATTGCTAAGACCTGCTTAGTTCCCTACTATCATGTCAATAAATATCTTACTTACTAATATGCTGCTCTATACACCTGTCAGTCCACATACCACAACCAGCTAACTTGTAGAGTCATTTATATATATTTCCGAATTAATATTGCACAAAATTAGCATGATAATGATGTGATACACTGTCATGTTATTTTGCTAAACATTCCAAAGCCTGGTATTAAGCATAAATGAAAATGGGGAGGAAATAGACATTAAAACATTTTTTTTTTTGCATCTTAAATCTTATTTTACATCTTAAAATTCAATGTAGATTGTACAAATTTGCAATAAGTCATGCAACGGCCTTGATTATTCCTTCATAGTATGTTTAACTATGACATGCTTTAATTCTAACAACTTAACCATTACCATTTTGGCATTTCAGACACAAATGTCAGAAAATTGGCAAAAATTCTTATTTTTACTAGTTTTTAAATTTTCATAAAAAATCATACGATTAATATTCCAACTTGAGATATTAAAAGAAAGCTAACTGGAAAATTTCATAGATGTAACCGCAAGATTGACTGAATCACAGTTTAAAAATAATTAATTTTTGGTGAATTTTTTCCAGTCCGTTTTTCTCAGAACATTTAGAATTTTGGACCCTCAAAAGGCACATTTCGGGTATTTAATAATACTACATATATTATATATATGCAAGTTTCAATGACATAAGCAGGGCAGTTTTTGAGTTTAGTTCCGGAAAAAAAGATAAAATTTTTTTTTTTTTTTTAATAATTGTGAGAAAAGTATTAATGGCATGTGGACTAGACCCCTTAAAAGGCACAAGTAGTACTGAAGTAGGATAAAAGATACAATAATGTCCCAAAAATAAAAAATATACATGGCATTGTTTTTGGCATTATTGCGCAATACACAAGAAAAATACTTTTTCACATTTTTCAATGATTGTTAGAAAAGAAATCATGTCATGTGGACTAGTCCCAAAATGGCATAACTAGGATAAAAGATACAATAATGTGCCAAAAATATAAAAACATACAAGCCATATAGTTCTGGCATTACTGCCCAATACACAAACGGGACACCCATTATATATGCATTCTAGCTAAAGTCACGTCCAAATTACAACATGCCTGCTCTTCATTCCTATACCAGAAGCATGCTCTATAGTCAAGTTAGTTAGCTCGCATGACCCAAAACAATGCCAAACAAAATGGCCAAGTTATGGTTAAAAGACATTCTGAAAATGCTCAAATTTTGAATTTCCCGCCAAAACTTCAATTCTCTCAATGAGACTGCATAAATGGAGGTGTGTTCACACCTCCATTAAAAATTGTTCCCCTCCGTTACCGTCCACTCCGTTACCAGATCATGAGCAAGAAATTGACATTTGGACCAAAAAATCTACTGATACGAGATGAAGTACTTCTGAGTATAATAGTTACATCAATCTTTTATCATTTTTCCTTTTGTCGCTTTTCCTACAGTTGGTTTTTTACATCAAAATTCGCCTCCGTTACCACATTGTCTCCTCCTTTACAGGACAATATTCCTATACCCGTTGTCCCGAAATTTGAGAATGGCCCATTAGAACCACTGCATTTGGAACAAAAAGTCATTTATTAGACCTTTTTTTGGTGCATTGTGTCAAGTAATCCGTGCCAAATCAGTGGTTTTTCCCTGTCACTGGACCTGACATGACAAAATCAAGTGTTAATTTTCCTCCTAAAGTACCAGCATTTCCAAAGTTTCTATGCACGATTCATGAGAATATAGACTTGAATTAATATATACATCATATTTAACTTTTTTCTTGTTTCATTTCATTGAATTAATTGATATAAAAGACGTGTCACTAGTTTATGTTAATTTTTTCGTCCCCTCCGTTACCAGACATAGCTCGGCTCGCTATTGTTTTTAATGAGCAATTTCCACTCAATGTCGTAAGATGCACATGCGCCAAACTACCACAGCTTTGCAGATTTTCATTAAACAGGTATTCAACAAGTTAAGGCATTATTTTCATTGGAACATTTTTTGGTCCCTTTGAAATGTCCCCTCCGTTACCTCCAATTCCAAGCTTACCAGTGATACCTTTTCAAAGAAATGTTATGTCTATATTGCTGAGGGTGACAGGATTCAATAGAATGCAATCCCAAATAGAAACCACTATTAAGAGAAAACCAAACCATTCCTGTCCACTCCGTTACCACAAAAAATCGATATTTAATTTAAAATACGATTGATCTGAGATGAAGTACTTCTGAAAATAAGACTTACATAATTTTTTTTTTTTTTTTCTATTTTTAAATTGCTCAAAATGCAGGTTTTATGCATCAAAAGTCCCCTCCATTTCCACATTTTCCAGGGCATTTTGTCCCGAAATTTGAGAATGGCCCAGATATGCAAAACGATCAAGCCAATTCTTAATAGTTTTCAAGTAACAGCCATACAAAGATGAGGTAGATAGTATTAAAATTTGCCCTCGTGACTGCTTTTTTTCAGATGTACCTGTCTTGCAAATGCTCCTACTCATCCAATTTTCAGTGTATTATCATGTAACTAGGTAATCTAATTAACAAGAATATTTGTAACATATCTTCCTCTTTTTTTGAAATATCAGATCATCATGCAAGGCACACCTGTCCAAACTTTAAGAAAAACTGCGTTCGCGCAGCTTTATAGCAATTTTTATCTCCACTAGTAATGAGTGCCCGTCAAAATACTTGAAGAAGTGGGGGTTTCAGTTTATGTAGGCCTGCAGTTGGGTACAGCAGGGGCTCTTCGAATACACCATTGAATGCCGAGTATACAGGCCTGAGGGGTTACCTACGATTCTTAGTAATTAGTCTTAAACAAGCATCCTCGGATACAATGGCTGGTTAATCCTATGGGAAAGTAGAAGGTGTGATTTGCAGCATGGGAGAGCGTCTGAGGCAAAATATATGAGTGTAGGAACAGTGGAACTGGAGCTTGAGGTATAGTAGGGTGATGTCTGCGAGAACTAGATTTTCTTGACGTGAGGGTATAGCAATGAAGTATAGGTGCTACTTGCTGCAGTGAGCATTGCGCAAGTGTTCAAGTAAACGGTGACAGCAGACACTAGTGTCTAACTGAGTCGCTGCCCATATAGAGCTATAGGCCGACAAATTCATAATGTGGAATACTTGTACCAAATTTCATAACTTTAAATTTAGCGGAATATAGTGTCACAAATTGACAATTCAAGAATGACGAAAGATGGCTGCCAAAATGGCGTACATCTTGAATTTATCGTCATGTTCCCAAACAATACCCACAGGCGTAGACCTGAACCAAATTTTATAACTCTTAAGTGAAATATTAAGGTCACATTTGGCAGTCTAGGAATGAAGAAAGATGGCTGCTAAAATGCTCGCTATCTCAGTTGTCTCGACAGGTAGGCTACTCAATAAAATGTTTTTTTTACTAGTTACAGCAAGTGCGCACCTAACTGGTCATTCTTCTGCTTTCACCCCCTAGTACATTACTAGCAAAAAAATTTCTTTTTTCGCGAGGACAACCCCCCCCCCCCGGGACTTGTAAAATCTAAAATTTTAAAATTACCTCCTTCCAAGGTGACCCCCAGCCTAGAAATATAACTAGCAAAAATAAAAATGTCTGCAAGTAACCGGATGTGACCCCCCCCCCCCCCCCCTTGTATAGAATATAAAATTATTACCTCCCCCGAGATGACCCCAGCCTATCTAGGTGACCAGCCTAGAAATATAACTAGCAAAATTAAAAAATTTCTGCTAGCACCCGGACCATGTATAGAATATAAAATTTAATACCTCCCCCGAGGTGACCCAGCCTAGCAATATATCTAGCAGAAAAAAAATATTTTTTTGCTAGTACCCCACCCGAGGTGACCCCGCTCGGGACTTGTAAAATCTGAAATTTTAAAATTACCTCCCTCCAAGGTGACACCTAGCCTAGAAATATAACTAGCAAAAAAAATAATTTCTGCAAGTACCCCCCTGGAAATGTCCTCCCCCTCCTCGGGCCTTGCATAGAATATAAAATTTAATTCCTCCCCCGAGGTGACCCCAGCCTGGCAATATAAGTAGCAGAAAAAAAAGCTTTTTTTTTCGAGTACCCCCCCCCCGAGGTGACCCCCCCCTCGGGACTTGTAAAATCTAAAATTTTAAAATTACCTCCCACAGAGGTGACCCCTAGCCAAGAATAACTAGCAAAAATAATAATTTCTGCAAGTACCCCCCGAAATGTCCTCCCCCCTCAGGCCTATCATAGAATACAAAATTTAATACCTCCCCCCGAGGTGACCCTGGCCTGGCAATATAACTAGCAGAAAAAAACTTCTTTTTTTTTTCGAATAACCCCCTGAGGTCACCCCCCTCGGGACTTGTAAAATCTAAAATTTTAAAATTACCTCCCTCCGAGATGACCCCAGGCCTAGAAATATAACTCGCAGAAATAAAAAAAATAAAAATGTCTGCAAGTACCCCCCCGGATGTGACCCCCCTCGCCTTGTATAGAATATAAAATTTAATACCCCAGGTGACCCAAGCCTAGCATTAAACTAGCAGAAAAAAAAAATTTTTTTGCGAGTACCCCCCCAGGTGACCCCCCTAAAATTTTTAATTACCTCCCTCCGAGGTGACCCCCAGCCTAGAAATCTAACTAGTAAAAAAAATTATTACTGCAAGTACCCCCCCCCCGGATGTGTCCCCCCCCCCCAGGCATTGCATACTACATGTCTCTCTATTGGCTGAAATGGCCCATCCCACCAAGCCCCTTATAAATTCTCATTGGCTCTAAATGGCCACACCCCCAAAAATTAAATTTTCAAGCAATGCCACAGTTTCAACCGAACAACTGTCAGCCCATTACACCTTGCCTAATGCTGTCAAATTAGCCAACTAAGATTGCTTCTAACCAGCAATTACCACAAACACAAACTCAACGCATGACGGCCAAAAATGCATACCTGTCATTATGCGCCACACCTCCAAATATCGACCACACCCCCAAAACCCATTATTAAAAAGGCTGGAGAATTCTCTCCAGCCAAAAATGAAGAGTTGTTATATATATGAAAGGCTTGTGATTGTATGGAAGGCGATAGGGCCTATGAGAATTATAAGGCAAAGGGATTGGTGAGTTGATTGGTATTTTAAAAGGTCTGACTTGTGAAGAGCTTGGCCTCATAGGATAAAGTGCCATGTAAAGTAAATCAAAGTGTTAAGGCAGCAAAGGCGAAAGGTATAAGTACAATTTGCAAAAGTGAAATGCTGTTGCCTTGTGGGGTTGTAATATGACACATTCCCCCCGTGTATGGACTGAAGAGTGGCACAGAATGATGACAATACCCTCCAGCATGAATGGACCCGTGGCTGGCCACTTTTGTAAACATAGCATCAAGTTCGATGGCATTGTGCAATGTTGTGCATGCATTGCGTAGAAAGAGAGGTAGGCTAATAATACTTTTTTGTTTATAAGTCCCGATTGTCAGACACTGTGTTATTTAAATTATAAGAAGTTTGTCTACAACAGTAGGATGACAAAACGACAGGTGGTGCGTAAGTGTTGAATTTTGGCGCCACTATGTGTGGGGATCATTGTGATATTCATGGCAGAGCTGTGCTGGATAGTCTGCTTCGCAAAAAAATAATTACATAGATCACAACATGCAGAAGAGGCAGTTGGAGTTGAAAAGGGGAGAGTTTTGCCCTATAAGGTCAAGGAAGGCGGAGTGCAAATGAAAAGATCAGGCATTGAGTAGAACTTGAGATAAATCCCATACGCTATCATTTTATTATCACCTGGTTGGATGTGAAACTCACTGTTTACAGTCGAAAATATCGGGGCGTATGATATTGTAAAAAATAACACCCTTCAAAGGCGATATTTTTTAACAATGGTTATGACATCACCAGCATTTTGGCTGCCTGATGACGTCACAAACCAAACAAAGGCCAAAACTAGAATGGAGTGCATGAGATGCACAAAAGTATCTCTGCTAGGAAAATAAATAGATTCTAATCATTCTATTTGACTCATCTTGAACTAAATAACTTTTGGTAGGGATCTCTCAACGAGGTGTTGCATGATTTAGGAATGACTATTTGGTGTGAAATAAACTAGATGGGAGCATTAAGAGCAGGGGGTCAGCAGTGATTGCCAGACAGATAGTGTTTGCTGTAAGTCATAAAACTTTGACCCTAGGGTTAGCCCCAACGTACGGGTGTCCCCTGAGGTGCCCCCTCCCTTGGGGTTGTCCCACTGTCCCACCCTTAAGGAGTATCCCCACCCTACCCCTCAGGGTTACCCCAGCAGGGCACACCCTTATCTATCTACTTTTCTATAGATCTATCTATTTGTAACTGGTCCTCTCATGCCAATTAAAAGCTGGGGTAGCCAAGAGCCTTGAAGACTAACAAAATCTCTATCTCCCAGCACTGACAATAAATTCCTCCTCTGCCATCACCTAGTGGACATAAAGGAAACTAAGCATCTATACACCACCTAGCAGGAAAAGCAGGAACTACTCCAAAGTGTGATTGATCTTCAAAGTAAAATAAGCAAATAAGCTTGAAATAAAGTCAGATTTTATCAAGGAAAAGAGTCAAGTGCATGCAATTATGTATGATGGAGCACACAGGTACTCAGTTGAAGAAAAATGAATGAATGAATGAATGAATGAATAAATGGAGCAGAGTAAGTGTGACAGTGTGACATGGCCCATGGGGGAGCAGAGTAAGTGTGACAGTGTGACGGGATTCTAGGAAGCCAGGACTAACAAGATCTCTGTCTCCTAGCAGAGATAATAATAGGATGGTGACGTCATATCTATTGAACATTGCTCCATGGTGACGTCACATTTTTGTAATGGCAGAAAATAGTCTCTCTTTATAACTCAAAATTTGAGGTCAAACCAGGTGACAAAAACAAAATAACCACGCATCAGGGCACTTCGTACAGTATCACTCGCAGTGGTGTTAATTAATGTCACTTTTGCCCTTCGGGCTCCAGTGATATTAATTCACACAACAGCTTGTGATATTGTTACTCAGTGACCCTGACTTGGGTTGTTTTGTTATAATATAAGAGATTACTACTTGACACACATATACAAAATTGAATGAATAGACTCTCAATAAGTAGGACTAACCTCAAAACCAGAACCGCAAGCGGTTTCAACGCTCGTCTGTTAATGTGAAATCTATCAATGTGTGCCAGATTATCACCCACAGGCCAATACCTAATTTCATAACACGAAGCGATATTTTAAGGTTACAATGGGCAGTTCAAGAAGAAAGATGGCTGCGAAAATGGCCGCTACAAAATGGCTGCCATCTTGGATTTCTCAACATGTGGCCGATCAATACCCACAAACCCATACCTGTACCAAATTTCATTACTCTAAGCGAAATATTGAGTTCACAATGGGCAGCTCAAGAATGAAGAAAGATGGCTGCCAAAATGGCCACCACAAAATGGCAGCCATCTTGGATTTCTCAAAATGTTCCCAATTGATACCCACAGGCCCACACCTGCACCAAATTTCATAACTCTAAGCGAAATATTGAGGTCACTATGGGCAGTTCAAGAAATGAAGAAAGATGGCTGCCAAAATGGTGGCCATCTTGGATTTCTCAACATGTTCCTGATCCATACCCAACGGCCAATACCTGTACCAAATTTCATAACTGTAAGTGAAATATTAAGGTCACAATGGGTAGTTCAAGAATGAAGAAAGATGGCTGCCAAAATGGCCGCCACAAAATGGTCGCCATCTTGGATTTTCTTGACATGTTCCCGATCCATACCCAGAAGCCCATACCTGTACCAAATTTCATAACTGTAAGTGAAATATTAAGGTCAAAGAAAACAGACGAGCTAAAAATAATCGAGCTTGTCACTTTAATGAATCAAAAGTTACGGTTAGCTAAACATGGCACGTCATGCAATATACCAGCATGTTCAGGCTGCCGGATGAGCATGCGGTCCAGGTGGTGCAAACCTGCTAACTGAATCCCCCATTCATAATGGGCAGGTCCATATTTGTCATTGGCCCCCCATTGCTCACTGGGTTGCAGCACTGTGTTCAGAGGGGCAAGGAAAGTGGACAAGTGGACAAGTTGACACATGGACAAGTGGACAAGAGTCCCATTTCACCAAAAATCTGTTTAAGCCCTACTCTAGTAACCAGCCTTTGGCCGGTTAAAAAACTGCAAGTTTCTACAATACACAGAAGCAGAGATGATGCATTCCTTCAGTTTCACGCTGTACAAACGAACAGACTCAACGGCAGTTATCAGGCAAATATGGTAGTGAACATATTTTAAAAGAATAAAAATAACAATGTACATATAGTGGCTTTGATATTGTGATGTTAAATTAAAGGAATTCTTGCAGGGACATTTATCTAAACGAAAAATTCTATTAGAAATAATCCCAGGCATCTTGAAGTATGTTAACCAACTGGTGTCCCAATTTTGTCTTTGTAACTCACTTTTTGGCTATTTACAATGAAAAACTCGGGAACATTTTTGAAGGGGTTAACAGCTAAAAATACAAGGCATTTTATAAGATCACTTTCAAGCTTCTATGTGCTTTATTAAATGCACTAGATTAGCATTTCAAAATTTGCTTCTGCACACACATCTTGATAGGACAGCCAAATAAGGCAGGCTTCACTCAGCGCATTGCAATAGTGCATTCATATTTTGTTAATTTAAGGGTGATTGACCAGAGAGACATTTATGAAATAGTGTGCATAAAATGACCAACAATATTAGGAACACATTCATGTAACTTCTAACATCTTGGTATCAAATAATTAACCGCAAATCGTGTCACAGTGTGGAAATTTGTGCTTTTTTTTTTATTCTTTGATAACTTGATAAGTCATTGAAATGTGAAGATGTTGTGTACCCAGTATCATCAAGAGACGCAAGTTAAACTATCTAGACTATGCAAGTATCAAATGTTAAATTTTTAAAGCATAATATTAAAGGAACTATTAGATTGACTGCCGCGATCGTCACATCACTGCCGTTAAGTCTGTCCGTTTGTACAGTGTGAGTTTCTAGCGATCAGTAAATTTGATCCAAATTAATTGATTAACAGGTAATAATTTCATAACGTCATCTGAAAGGTCACAGTTGAGTTAGCCCTGGGACCCATGCGTAGCATGGGTCGTCCCATTCAAAATCTTGAGATTTTGACATCGTATTGGGAGAATTGCTCTAGATTAGACAATTCTTCCCCAAATTTGATGAAATTTTGGATTTTGGTAGCTTATATATTTTACTACTGAAGGCACTACTCTTTAGACGGGTCAATCTATGGTGTAACCCACAACAAATTGATACAAAAGGTTTTTCAGTGGATTTTGGTAGTCATTGCCTTCCTCAATAACATATTCAAAATCTAGGATTTTCTGACTTTGCAAAGTGGGTCAAAATCAAGATGGCGTCCAAGATGGCCGCCAGAATCTTAAAAGTGCGATTTCTCAGTTAATATTCGACCTAGGAAGATAATTTTTGGGTCCAAACCCAGGTTTTCATACCCATACAATCTGTTTATGCCTGTTAAATTACAATAAAAGTCGATTTTACACAAAAACTTTAGCATTTATTAAAAAATCATGCACAGAAAATAAGACATCAGATCGATTACGATAAATGTACACCAATGCTGGTGTTTGAGTAATAAAAGACATCAAAGTCTTAGTATCATGTAACACAAAAGCCTGCAAAACTACAATTAAAGAACTTAGAAAAAAGGTACATTAATTAATGTTGTCTATTAGTAGATAAGTTAACATATAACATTTGACATACGTGAACCGGAATTATGCTCTTCAGAGTGCGCACTAGTCTTCATAATCACTGTCGTCAAATTCTAATTCTGAAACATTCCTGTTCTGTGGATTTTCACAAGTTTGCAGTTGGCATGGTCTACAAGCAGGTGTACAGGGTAATCCATATTTCCTACAGGAACAGCGCTGACTAACACAGGCATTGTAACAATTGCAATGTACAACTTTCAGCAGGCTCTCAGGAGCGGCTGTAGCTTTGGACATGACAGGAACATAGTGGTCATCTTGCAGACTCCACCCCCACTTTTCAGCTTCTAATCCATCTGCAGTTCCCATCCAGACCATGATTTGATAGTATACTCGTCGGGAGTGAAACTTAACGGCAGCCTCTGTTGGTGGAAGACGTTCAGGTGTGACAAAGGGTGAAGCTGAGGCAACTTTCTTGCTGAATACATTGTAGCGTAATCTTGTCAGGGAATCACTTGCCTTCCCACCAAATAGAACAACCATGGCTTGACATCCATAACGTTCTATCACATCTTCTGACTGATTTGGAGTGGTAAATTCCTTTGCACATGAGATCATCATGGGATCTTCCTTTAAAAGCTTAAGGAAGGCAGTCTTCTTGCCGAGTCCAAATATCCGTGACGTTGAATCACACCCTGTCATTGCATGTATAAATAACAGCTGTTTGCATAACTCATGGCCAAGAGTATCTTTCATTTTGTTGATGGCAAATACTTTGACACTTCCATCCACTCTGTTTTTGTCCGACCTGAAATATATGTCTTTGCCATCTAGCTGTGCATAATGAAGAAGAAGGATGAGGAGGTCAGTGTCTTCTCCGATGACTGTGGTTGTGTGATTTTGAGATGCCTCTATCGCAGCCTTTGCTATATCTACATCCGCATCTCCATGGGCATTCAACACGCTGAAACCTATGTTCCGCATTTCTTCACTTATAATATTTAACAGTTGCTGCTTGTTCACGTTTCGCGAGAGGAATTCCTCCTTTTTTCCAACAAACTCAGTCTCAGCACTGAAGCTGACTATAGGATGGTGGTTAAGACCTCGTCTCTGATGAGTATTATCTTTGATGGATGGTCCTGCCTCATATCCATCAAACACTACGGTAGGTGTGCAATAATGCTTAATTGTGAAGTCGACATATGACTTTGCAATTACTCCATATGTTTCTCCTCGCTTCCACGGTAATCTGTGAAGCAATGAACCACCATCGATCACATGACACTCTGTTTCTGGAATGAAATCCAAAATATCAGCACTTGCATGCTCAGCAATTGCGTTGGCTAGTTGTGGTTTATCTGCCTTGCGGAAGAGATGTCTTGCTTCAAAAAGAGCTGGGGGAAATGGACAAAGCTCATATGCCATAATCTCTTCCAATGAGAGGTCCCCAGTTCTGGATACCATGATGAAACGTTGAAAAAGAAGGGCATAAGCAATGGTTTGCTCAGGTGAGACCTGGACAGCACGTTTGTACCCTAGGGTGATAGCTTTGTCCTTTCTTTTGAATGATATGGAAAAGACTGGTTGTCCTATCATTTTTTGTACAATCTTCTGTCCGACCAAGTTAAACTCGTGGACGTTCACGTCATCATGGGCCACGATACCACTGACAATATTCCTCAACGAAGAGTCAAGAGAGTATGGCGAGCATCCTGCTAATTTTGTACAGATCTTTTCTAGATCAGCATGGTCTCGTTTTATCCTAGACTCTGTCAGGTCTTTGTGTTGTTCAGATGTTGAATAAGTCAGATTTGTGAACTCTTGCATTTCCATGTTGTATTCCTCAGAAACTGGACTCGACAGTGTCCACAGGGTCCTTTGCTCTTCTGACAAGCCACTTCCATGTGTAAGACCTCCACTGCTTTTAAGTGACCGCATAAGAGTCTGCTCGATGACCAGGTCTGAACTCAAGCCAGCCCAAAACTTTTCTGTTCGACGAATGACGTGGAAACCATTTTCAAACTTTTTGTAGATGCTTGGGTGTTTGTGCTTGAGTTAATTCATTTCTTGAATGTACAAGAATGCCGATTTCAAATAGTTATAATGCCCTGCAGCCGCAAATATGGGAATGCAGTCGGAAACGGCTTGCAAGTGCTTTGACCAAGAACCACTTCTGTCTGCTGCAATTAACAATCAAGCAATCATAACCATACTTTGATAGTTCAGCCACAGTTGACTGGTCTTGGACCTTTGGCCCAATTCCATCTTTCTTTCAGTCAGTGTTTCATTTATTAATCTGAAAACATCTGATGATAGAACAGAATCTTGATTTGCCTCCTCAGTTGTCAACGATGTGTACTTGTGTTCAGCTTCCACAATCATAGCTGCAAATTCTGGACTCTCATTCGATAAATCGGACACCAAGATGTGATTAAGACACCTATCCACGAGAAGATGACCGCGGAATGCTCTCTGCACTGATTTACCTGTCAACATATGGACTACCGCATTCTCTCCATACACAGTGCATAGAATTTCACTCAGTCCGGTTCCATTCATCAATGTACCAATTGTACCTAGCAGATTTATAAGTGTGTGGAAGCAGCCCAGCAGTAAGACAATTGACTTCAAGTGGCTATTTTGTGGTGAATCCTGGATTATCTCTGCAGCTTTCCAGTACAGTGGTTGATCAAATGTAATCACTGGTTCAAGATGATGTTTGCATGCGAGAGAATGTAGGAACTCCAAAGTTGACAGTATACAGGTTTTGTCTCCAGAATACATGTCAACCATAGGTAAATATCTGACTGATGATTTGCCTGGGTGGTCATTCCCTTGATTAATCAAGTGCATCATCCCATGCCATCCTGGAGTAGTCTGTTTGAAGTTAAAAGAGAGCTCCCACAGCAAATCAATCCTGTTCTCGTGCTCTGGGAGAACCGGAAGATCTAGGAATTTGATGCTTTGTCTTGCATGTCGGGCAAAGCAGTGTTCAATGATTGCAATTTTTGCCTCATCTGCTATCCTCAGAGCTGTAACTTTCTGCCGTTGAACTACCTGGACAGTTCTTTGCCCTGGTGTCAATGCTGCAACCATACCCATTCCATGAAATGTGCCTTTTCCATCAATCGTGATGATGTTATGGTCAACATTGTCTGCTGCAAACAATATAGTTGTGTCTGTGTGGTCAACATCTGTTCCAAGCATAGCTGGTGCAACACAACTGGCAGCATTTTTCTCAAACCTCAACACCTCACTGTAAGATGACGCAAAGCCCATCTGATGCAAAGAATCAATAAGAAATTTTGACCGATATAAATGATGCATTTGCACCGCAAGAGAAATTTGTAGTGGGGCAAGTACAGCTCTGGGACGCGCAGCTTGTATGATTGCATGTCCAATGCTTGCTTCTTTCCGGTCAGCACATTTACCAACAAATAACGTTTTCAGAACAATGCGTAGTGTTTCAGGAATATGAAAGAGCAGATTGTAGTTTGACCATTTCTGTCGTTGGGTAATGGTCCCTAATCATTGACACATTTGTCTTAATGTAACTCTTGATTATTCTTGCTGCTGTCTTGATAATGGCTCGCTTTTGTGAATCTTCATCACCTTCTCGCTTCATGTTGTCATAGTATGACCTCAAGATGTCACTTGTTTTCTCCTTCATGGTAACAATGTCACATAAGCCATCTCCTTCTGCAATGTATATTGAATTTCCATACCGCTTCTGCAGTTGAAGTTTCAGATAATAATTGCTATACGCGCAAGAATCAGCCTCACACAAGTACTCAGTCATTTTGCTTTGTAAATCAGAAATGGTGAGTTGCTCTTCATCGTTAGCCTCGAGGAATGTGCACATCTGGATAAACGCTTGTTCTTGATCTTCATCTTTTGGCCTGCCTGATTTCCTCCGTTTCATCTCACTTTGGTCCTGGAACTGCGTTGGCAGGGAACGGCCACATCGGAAATGACGACTGCAAACATGATGGTACACACAGTCTGCAGCATGTAGATCGCCTTGATAGTATTCAATTCTGCCCTTGACTTTCAGCGACCATTCATCAGAACGATTCTCACAGCACTGCAATATGCTCTTCACAAAGTCATGAGTCCTGACTGTGCTATACTCTTCCTTTCTATCATGCACGTTAATTCCACAGAAAAGGCAGCGGTGTTTGCTGTTAAATGGACCTTCTGATGTTCTCAGACTTCTTTTAATGCTGCTGGATGCTCCGTGGTTTTTCTTCTTTAAGTGTAACTCAATATCAATACTGTTTGTGTATTTTTTACGGCACTTGGTGTGCACTTTGCAGCCTGAAGTCACAAAAACTGAGTCACCCCGACTGATACTGGCGGCATTTATCCCATCAGCACCCTTTTGCTGAATCTTGACCACTTCATCTCCATCTTGAATAGTTGCCTGACATATTGGACAGATACACTTATCAGCCATAGTGAACCTGAAATTTGAAAAAAATTATTAGAATAGACCTAACAAAATTTTAGAGTGTCCATTATATTTTACTTCGTCTTGTGATATTTATAGGCCTACATGTTACTTTTACAGTGGAGGTTCTGTGTGTTCTGCAAGGTGACAAACACAAGCACTTAAACATACATGCAATACAAAATACCTGATACTATCATAGTGATATACCTACTGAATTACTTTGAAAGCCATGTTGTCAACCTGAAGCTAAAACAATTCAATGAAATTAATATTATTATGAACTCACCTGCCACAGAGTCAATGTCTTGTAACATTTATACATGTGTTGAGTTCCATCTTTGTCAGCCATGTGTGCAGCAACCAGGATGCAAAATTCTGCTCAACATCTGCATCCAATCCTTTCACACAATTATTCCACTGTGACCAATCTTAATGGGAGACCCAGTCTATAGTATCTAAATACATTTGTATGTATTTTCCTGTTTAAACAGTGCCTCTTTATTTTCTGACTCCATAGTGTAAGTTTGTCTAGGTTAAAAAAAGTTGATTCTTGAGTATTTATTTCTTAAATCTAATGAGTAATTAAAATTAGTAATCATGTATTCTTACACAACATTTTCCAATAGATATATAAAAGTAACTAAATATATTAATATTGAGAGATTTTTGACCTGATTGCTAAAATAAAGTGAATAGGCCAAGCCAAAAGAGAGAACTAACACTGGTCAGGTTGTGTGGAGAGGTGTGAGTACTTAGCACCGACCATATTAACAAGTGGCCCTGTTTATTGAATTGTAATCAACATTGTGTAATAAAACAAAAATATCTTAGGGCAATTATATTTCTTTACAAGTTAATTAGGTAAATATGATGTTGTACTTGTGCTCATATGGACATTTTTCTTCTCAAAGTTCAACGTCAGCTGTTCTGTTCCGATCAAAAGCGAGTACTTAATATGAAAATATGCCATATTTTCCAGGTATACCTTCAAATAGTGCATAAAAATCAATTTTGTTGAGCTCATTGGGTTCCTTGGGGTCTAAAACATAGGTATAGACACCAAAATCACTTTCATATCTCAAATAGTTATGAAGATATTGCATGTTTCACCTTCGAGACGCCATCTTGGACGCCATCTTGAATTTGACCTATAAACATAGGCTGCGCGGCAGCATACCCTCGGCTATTCAGCAGGCTATTTTGAAGCCGGTGAAATCAATTGACATACTGGCGATAGATAATGACCCTAAACTACAGCTTTACCAACCCAGTCATATTTAGATGGCCCAGTCTCCCTTTGTGTGGCCCAAGTCTCCAACTTGATGGGGAGAGCTGGGCCAAAATGTTTACAATTTTCAGATGGCTTTAGCTCATATGTTATGAACATATATATCAATGCCCTCCTACAGGTACATTCTTAACTATTTCTAGATGTATCAAGCATGTCTGTATAATCATAATGGTCAGCTGGAGGTGCAAGAACGTAAAAAGTGGCCCAACTCTCTCAAGCTTCTTCACTCTTTCTGGCTGACGGAAGTGTTTTTAGATGAATGAAATGTCCATTTCTCTATTTTATAAGATGTTTTATTGTATTTAATTTTGACAAATTCCCAGCCCCAGCATTCAACAGATTCAAGGTACTGAAAAGAGCTGTGGCAATGAAATAACAGGGTCACCTCATTGCTATGTCCTCCTCCTGTCCTAATTAGCCTACCAAGTGCATAAGTACAGGAGGTAAAGTCCCAATCATCCGTCCATCCATGAATCTCTGGATGTATTCGAAAACATAATTATAGATGATCTAACAATCAATCAATCAATCAATCAATCAATCAATCAATCAATCTATCTATCTGTCTATCAATCTGTCTATCTATCTATCTATCTATCTGTCTACATACACATATATATATATCTATCTATATTTCCATCTGTCTATCTATCTATCTATCTATCTATCTATCTATCTATCTATCAATCTATCTATCTACCCATCAATCTATCTATCTACCCATCTATCTATCTATCTATCTAACAACTAATCAATAGTGCAACATGAAAATCTATTTGCTTGGATAAATTCACATTGGATCTATCAGTCAATCAATTAATTAATCATTCATTCATTCAATCAGTCCAATCAGTCAAGCAATCTTCAGTCATTTAAACACCTATTATAATCTAAAACACCTAATCTATCTATCTATCTATCTATCTATCTATCTATCTATCTATCTATCTATCTATCTATCTATCTATCTACCTACCCTACCTTTATCATCTTATCATAAATTATGAATAGAATAAAGGCCTGCCTAAAAACAGAAATATTAGATAGGTTGTCTATCTCTTCAATCTATCTATTTTAAATATTAAACTAAAAACAATGTGTGGCCTACATATACTTTTTAATAAGACTAATACATTTGCTACTTAACACCAAAAAGGTTAAATGCTGTCCAAAATTGGATGTATTAGTATAACAATAGCTGAAAAGGCAAAAAAAAAGCCTGCATGGGATATAAAAAGTCATATCTCAACTTTTACTTGGCCTATATTTCTGATTTAAATAGCAAATTTCATTATAATGTTTAAGATTAAAAAGTAAAAGGGGAATTTTGTTAGAAATATAGGGGTGCTATTTAACTGCTTCTGCACTCTCCCCTTTGTTCTTGGGTTTGGGCATTGGAGAGGATTAGTGACATCATGTTACATAATGTCCATTCAACAAAAGCTGCACCCTGTTCCCAAACAAAGCAGTGACACTGATTGTCTTCAAGGTGCTAAAATATGGTTTGGATGAGTTATGTCATTAATTAAAATTCAGTTTCATCCAACATTAAATATCTTTGGATATAAAATGAAATATTGAAATTCAAAGGATTAAGGTTTCGCTGCATGTCAAGTAAATTTATAAATAACCTTGTATTTAGTGGAATCATTTCTGCAGTCATTATTTGATCACATTTAGTTTTTATGCAATATTATACATAAAAGCAGGCTGACATTAATTTAATTTCTTTCCTTTAATTTACATCACTGAGGTTAGATTGGAGCAAAAGGGGGTTTTGAGATTTCTTGTCAAAAGTTTAGAATGGTAAGGCCCTCTGAGTCAGGACTACATTTTATGTGCATAAAGCATATATATATTATATAATATATAATTTATCATATTTAACCACATAAATTCTGAGGAAGAATGCGATGAAAATTTATACTTGGGGCACATTGTATGGCACTTTGAGTAACCAAGATTAAAAATAGACTGAAATGTGACAATTCAAAGGTCTGCAGTTGTTTGCCTATTTTTAGCAATTTCTTTCTTTTCATGTTCAAAAATCTAATGATATAACAGATATATGCATGAAAATTGTGTGTTTCTTTCATATTTATTCATTTTGTTCATATTCAAGAGCATTGCATGACTTTATTAGAAACGAAAAGGTTAGGAAGTTGATA
This sequence comes from Platynereis dumerilii, assembly GCA_026936325.1. Classification (NCBI taxonomy): domain Eukaryota; kingdom Metazoa; phylum Annelida; class Polychaeta; order Phyllodocida; family Nereididae; genus Platynereis; species Platynereis dumerilii. Next base: position 35,360,288 of record JAPTHN010000003.1, read on the forward strand.
TTTTCACATTTTGTGAATTTTAAACTTCTTCGGTTGGCCTAAAAATTGCATAAACTACATGCACATAAAAAATTTAAAAAAAATTATACTTGGGGCACATTGTATGGCACTTTGAGTAACCAAGATCCAAAATTGACTGAAATGCGACAATTGAAAGGTCTGTAGTTTTTGGCTATTTTTAGCAATTTCTGTCTTTTTATGTTCAAATATATGATGATGTAACAGATATATGCATGAAAACCATGTATTTCACTCATGTTTATTCATTTTGTTCATATTCAAGAGCATGGCATGACTTAATTAGAGACGAAATGGCCAGGAAGTTGATATTTTCCCATTTTTGTGAATTTTAAACTTGTTTTGTTGGCCTAAAATATTGCGTCAACTACATAATGGCCATGAAAGTTCCTTCTTGATAGGTTCAACTATAATACCTTTTGGTTTTTACATATGTCACAATGCCCATGCTTATACTTTATGGATACATCCAAGTGTCCTGATGTATCATAAATAGAATAAATTGTCATATATAGGCCTATACTAAAAATATCTGGTTAGCCATAAAACCATGGCATGACTTTCAACATTAATTTGGTCCACAATAAAAAAAAGTCACCGGTAGATCAACTGGTGATAGACTGATTGTTTTTTGTCACAAATGCTTGATTGATCAGAGCTATTTAGAAGAACATCAGTTATTGGGCCTATCAATTGACAATTGACTATAATATTTTTAACATTTGATGAAAACATCTAACTGATAACTCTGTCTCATCCAAAAGAATACGACTCAAATAATTTGGACCAGTAAGAATATGCCCGGACCAGTAAGTTATCAGAGCTACTGGTCCGTTTGGACCACCAGCAAAATCAACAAAGTGCAAACACTGTTGGGAGATGAAATAACGTGCAGTCAACAGAAAAAAAGGTGTACTTTCAGAATGTATGAAAAAATTAGAAGAAAATACATGGGAAAATAGTTAAAATTCAGTTCTCCCAGACTGTGTCCTTCAAATCTCATGATTTTCCAATGGGAGGAGTCATGACCCCTGTCCCAGGGGTCAAGGGCTACAGTTGAGTGCAAGGAAATGAGACACTTTAGTTGATGTCTGGAAGTTATTTTTGTTACATTGAGTTAGAGGATCTAATGTCTGGAAATCATGCAATGAACTGTTACAATTTGTTGGGCTACATAAAAAGGTTACTAACCTGTCTCATGTTTTAGTTTATTATATAAAAACATAGGCTGCGCAGTAGCAAACCTTCAGCGAAAGGCATATGTAAAGTCATAAAAGCGATGTTGACAAAATTGGTATAATGCAATCGTGGCCAAATCTTGGCCTGAAATTATCTATATACCCGCTGCCCTACCATCTGCCCGCCTGCCTGCCAGGGTATGTAAAACCATGGAAAGGCTGAACTAGACAAATTTACACATATTATGTTGCAGTTTCATACATGTACAGGGAATAGGTTATGAGCTGTGGATCGAAAACCAATAAGTATATTAATTTATATTTTTCAAATTTTTTCTAAATATTTAAGTGTTAAAACTACCTATCAATGAGACCAGTGAAAGATCTTTATAGGCAATATGTGGATGAATTTTTGTCAAGGTACATCCAAGAGAGGCTAAGTTTTGGACCAGAAACCAAAAATTATAATTTGCAATATATTTTGTCAATATTTCAAAAAGTATAGAATGACCATGAATTACACCATCAAAAGGCACAACAGCATCATATAGGTGATATGTGTATGAAATGTCATCCATGTACATGCAATACTTGGCAAGTTTTGGGCCAGAAATGAAAAAAAATTGTTTTTATTATTTTTTCTCAATATTTTAAAAACTATAGAATACCCATCAATCAGACCATCAAAAGGCACAATTGGACCACATGGGCTATATGTGTACCAAATTTCATCCATGTACATGCGATAGTGACCGAGTCTTGATCCGGAAACGAAAAAAATAATTTTTTATCTTTTTGTTTAATATTTCAAAAAGTATGGATTATCCATCGATCAGACCATCAAAAGGCACAACCAGACCATATGGGCTATATGTGTACCAAATTTCATCTATGTACATGCAATAGGGCCCGAGTTCTGGCCCGGAAACTATCTATCCGCCCGCCGCCCGACCGCCCGACCGCCCGGACGCCCGCCCGGCGGACGGACAACTTTTGACCAAAGTGATAACAATACCTTCTTCGAACTTCGTTCGCTGAAGGTAAAAAGATAAAAAAGTCTTGGAAGTCTGAGCGCCCAAACAGTGGGGTTCACTGTGCTGGTCTGCCTGGTCAGCAGTTACATGCCTGTAGGCCTAAACATCCAGACTTGATTTGCGAGGAAATGTCTCAGGAGCAGAAACAGTGTTACTCATATACTGTAATCGGGGGTAGGGGATTTGTAAGTTGTTGTCTGGGCCTGGAATTGTCTGGGATTGATTTCCTGAAAGGTACTTCGAATACATCTTTCTGGAATATTTGATACAATGCTACGATGTTTATGTCACTCATTAAAACGATTTGCTACATTGTAACTACCTTATAGTGAGTGAGTGAGTGAGTTTGTGTTTTACGCCCCATCAGTAACTACCTTATAATCCGTATAATGAAGCTGCGTCAATTAAGTCTGTTCAATCGATCTCTCCAGGTCGACTGGAACCAGTTTGCGCATGCCCAAACTTGTTAAAAACTGATTGTCGATTAGAACCCTACCTTCTCTTAAGAATAAGCCACAAAATGTTAACCAAAATTGAGATTCAGAACTAGTTCACACAGCTTAAGAATTGAAACTGGGTGACATCAGAGGCCAAAATTACCAGCCCCTGAAAGAATTTGTGAAAGGTGTACTTTGAATATGTCTGAAGATGAAATACATTGCTTGACTGTATGCCCCAGCAACGTAAGCCATCGACATAAACTGTTTTTTACAGCATCTATTACTTGTAGATAACTTTCAGTCATTGGATGATAAAAATAAATTTGCTGAAATAATGAAATGCAAGGAACCTGAATTGTTAATTAGTCAAGGGAAGTTCTTACAACTAGCTGATGTGTCAGACAGATATAGCTCCTACGCTCATATGTTTATGTTTGTTAACTTTGTACTTTGGTGTATATAATATATGTTTAATGAATGCTTAAATACATGAAATTATGTTCTATGATGTCTATTTATCAATCTACCATATCTTTGTATGTATATATATATGTATGTGACAAGTAACATCAGCTTGTGCAGTGTGACTCTTAATATCTTAATTTTGGGTCCTCCCCTATCGGGATAGGACCTATCTCTATGAGCTCATGGCCCACAGACTTATTGTCACTCATCTAAGAGAGTGACAACGCTTACTTGTGCATTTATCTTCTCAAACAAGCGTTTCGCTTGTCCACAGCCGAGATTTTAAATTTGGCGCCATTGCCAGACCACCTAATACCCATAATCCCTTGCGCTCCCGACTTCCTCTAATCCTCTTACTTCGAGGCATACCGCAAGGACAGTCCACCGAGGGGAGGCGGGTGGGAAGCTCAAGTAATAAGTCTGTGGGCCATGAGCTCATAGAGATAGGTCCTATCCCGATAGGGGAGGACCCAAACTCTATCTTCGCTCATGGCCCACAGATTTATTGTCACTCATCTAAGAGAGTGACAACGCTTACTTGTGCAGATTCACAAAGTGGCGGAGGGGATGGACCCGCTTGCGCCAAGAGAAGGGCATTGACCCCAAGTACAGAGCAAAACCAGTTGCAGCTGCCAAGGGAGCCCCCATGGGGTGGTCTGGCATGAGTGCAGAAAGCAGTGTGACTGTCAACCAGAAGCCTCCAAGCCCAGGGCACTACAAGACCTGAGAAGGAGGTGGTGACAGCAGGTAGGCCTATTTCAGTGCCACGAACCGGGACTGGAAACAGGATGAGGCCAACAGTGCACTGAGTCAGTAGGCAGGGAGCCAGAACTCAGCAGGCCGGCCAAAGGAATGCCATGAAGAGAGCCACTGAGGTGCCTCCAGACACCGAGCCCAACCAGGCCGGTGTAAGGGAGGGCACCCAGAAGAGGGCAAGATATTGCCCCGTGGAGAGGCAACGACCCGTCTCGCCGTGACCGAGCAGGAGGCTCGGGACCCGGAGGCAGACTGCAGGCATCTCCGGGGGGCCCCCGGAGGGACACGCCCCCCCCCTCTTGTTTGCCCCCCCAAGCTCAGGGCATAACCAAGCCTGAGCAGGAGGCCGGAGAGCAGGGCCAGCCCCTATGCAGGGACTGGACCCCTAGTTGAAGAGCGACGGGCAGCAGATTGCACCGGACAGCCGTCGCAGGAAGCAAGCGCCATGTCCCCGCTGGAGGGAAGGACAGCAAGCAGGATCTCGTGGACACACGACAGAGGACTCCGTGAGGGACGGAGAGGGACAAACCCACTGAGCCGGAGCACAGACGGATGCCCAATGGTCAGGCGACCAAGCCCCGCGAGGCACCAGGAGAAACGGCTGAATCGTTGGCACCCAAAGCAGGGCAGCTCGCTCCACAAGGCGAAGAGCAGAGATGGCCGCGGCAGTCGGAGCAGATTGAGGTAGTCCGAAAGCAGGACAGGAAGGAGGGGATCCGTCCAAGGATCCCCCCACTGCCGGAAGGCGAGCCCATCCACACAAAGCCACACGGTGAACTGCAGAAGAAGGAGACCAGGCCCAGGTCAGCAAGGCAAGGAAGCCCGCAGCGGGACAAGCACACCCGGATGAAAGCCCGAAGCCGCCAGGGAGGCCCGAACGGCTGGACGGGACGGCCAGAGTGGAAACAGGTCTGCCAGACCAAGTGACAGAGTAACCACCCTGGAGCCGAAGGAAAAGAGCCAACTCCAAAGTCCACAGTGTTGCAGCGAAGGGGATGAGGCCATGTGACCGAGGACACCCAGGAGCACAAGGAACTATCCATAGTCCCCAAGTGGTAGGCCTATGGTAGGCCTACAGCAGGCAGCACGGCAACAGGCAGCGCTGGGAGCGCGGAAAGGGCCGCTCAGGGCCACGGCCGGAAATGCCCATGGGGGACCAGCTGAAGAGCGGAAGACAGAGGATCTGCCGGGCGGCAGACCCTGACGAACTCCCCACGAGGAGAGGAGTAGAGCCAGAGACGACAGCCCAAAAGGGCGACAGGCAACCCTAGAAGCCCACACTGGCAAGCGGAAGCCAGCACGGGAAGCCAGAGGAAGCAGCCGAATCCAAGGGCCAAACCAACGGGGTGGACTGGCCAAGGACCCAAGGTATGCAGAGAGAAGCCCAGGAGCCGCTATGGAGGAGGAAACAACCAAGGCGACGGGAGCCAGCCGCATGGGCAGGCCAGAGAGGCCGCCAGCAACCGATGGAGGCCACCCCAAATCAGAATGGTGGGAAGACGTAGACCAAGCAGGCTGAGAGGCAGGCAGGCCAAGCCACCGCACCCCCGAGCCAGGTAAACCAAGGAACAATTTTTTCAATAAACATTAATAATACAACAACCTATTCCTAAATAGAAATTAGGTTTAACATTAGGAATTATGTATTTCAGAATTTAGTACAAAATGTATAACAAGCAGCAATATCATACTTGAAAGAAAATTTTGAAATCTTTGGAAATAATGAGATGGTTGTGCAGTAGGAAAAAGTAATTCAGACAGTGATGTTAACTGAGAAGAAAGATCTTTGTAAGGAGACAAGTCAATGGGGAAATAGCTTTTTGGATGCTGTCTCTTTCCTGCATTGTATTAAGGTGTGAACACTTCATTACAATGTCAGCAAATGGCCGGCTTGGCTGCTGGTAATAACTCGGTTATTGAAATGACCAGTGCAAAAGCCTCTCTTTTTCTGCTTTAAGACACTGATATTGTATAAATAAATAATATATTGTTGCCTGAAGAATATAACACTCTTGGGCTACTGTTCAACATTATCGTTTAGCAATTAAGGCTTCTTCAAGGGGCTGCCTGGGTATTTCAGCAGGCACTCATCCTATTTCCTTTTTTCTGATGTACATTATTTCAGCAAAAAACACCAATAGGATCAAACTGTACAATGCAGTAATGATTATCTACTTTGCTGTTAATAACGCGACTATGCATAGCATTGCTTCAGCTATTCAACTAACCCCACAAAAAATGATTCAACTAGCCCCAACCCACCTTGTGGTTTAGGTCACCCATTATAGCACTTTAATCAAAGGCTTACCAAAAAAATGTCTTTGCCTGTTGATTTGTAATACCAAAGGCTTCCAACTTGTCATAAAAAAATGTTGCATTAAATAGTTCAAATAGCATACAGGTCAAAATTATTTCAACTCAAAATATTTACTTCAGAAGCACAAAAATCAACTTAACCGCCTAGTGAAGTACACAATTCGAAATATGGCTCAAGTAGGAAGTGATGTCATGCCTTGAAGAATAAATAATCTACCAGAAGTCAAATTTGGGTTAAAAAATTCAACCCCGGGGAATAAGAGCGAATATTCAACTAACCCCGCGATTCAACTAGCCCCGGTCTCCCCTACAGCAACTGTTCCGTTTGGGCGAGTAGCTTCTTGCATGCCTATTATCGCCCATATGTACATGCGTCATTCACGTGCATCCAGGTACAGAGCAATCAGCAAAACTTTTGAAGTCTGGCTGGTCAGGATGGCAATCAAATCGCCTGATTGCAATTCAGACTGTTCTCAGTGTTCTTGCCATCTTTTGACACCTTCTGAAGGTAATTCAACCCAATTCAGTCAAGTGCTATTGGGATCACCTGTCAAAGGAAACACCAGAAGCTGAAGTGCAATTCAGCCACAATGCCCATGCTTATAGGCCTACTTTATGAACATATCAAAGTATCAAAGTATATCAAAAATATCAGGTAAACCATAAAACCATAGCATGACTTTCATTGTTTTGTCACCTTTTGTGCAAGACATCTAAACTTAACTAGCTCCACAATAAAGTCCTGGTAGATCAATTGGTGAAAGACTGAATATTTTTTATCACAAACACAAAGGCTTGATTGACCAGAGCTATTCAGAATTTCAGAAGTATAACATTTTTGACATTTGAGGGAAAAAAATCATCTAATAACTTTGTCTCATCCAAAATAATACGACTCAAATAGTTTGGACCAGTTAGAATATGCCCGGACCAGTAAGTTATCAGAGCTACTGGTCCGTTTGGACCACTAGCAAAATCAACAAAGCGCAGACACTGTAAACTTACTATTATTAATTTTGGTAAGAGCATTTTGACCCCCAAAAAGAACATTAAGGGTATTAAATACATTTGATGGTAGAATTTCATGCCCATAGGTATAACCATTTCACAGTTCTGCTCTGGAAACGAAAAACTTTTTTTTTTAATTTTCAATATTTTACAGCAAGAATCCATGGATTCAAAAACTGACCTTACGTAGTTGCATTGAAGATGTTATTGCCAAAACCATTGAGCAAGTGATGTGCATGCTGATGGAATGAAGAGTTATTTGTAGACATTTAAAACTGGAAATAGAGTTGCAGGGCACTTTGACCTGATGTAAGGTGCATGCTATGGCGAGCAATACAGTGGCGTAGCTAAGGGGGGGGGGGGGGGCCTGGGGGGCCATGCCCCCCCCCCATATGGATTAGTGCCCCCTCCTCCACTGGCCCCCCTGGTTCAGACCCTGCCCCCCCTCCTGAATTTCTAGCTACGCCACTGAAGCATGAAAGTGATCAAAGAAACGGGAAAATTTTATTTATAAGAGTTTAGGCATATCTTAAGGAATGGATCGCATGAAAGTACGAAATCATTATTGGTTATTACACGACTTGCACGGTGAATTTTTCACTAAATTCTGTAACCTTTCGTCTCTAACCTTTGGCCATGGCTGGAGGATGGATTCAACCCGCATGCAAACCACTACTAAGCCACACGGAGTTTGTATAATGAAGATTGAAGAAAGAGAGAGCGGCTAACCTGTTAACCTTTACCACCAGAGTAGATCAGCAGAGCAGGGCTCAGTATCCATCCTACCTTTCCTTCTGCAATTGCTGCGTCAATGACGCAGCACGCTCTCGAGGCCTTAATACTTGGAGCAGCACCTTCTAACTGGTACCAATGTTTAGGAAATTTAATTTCCTACATTTTGAGCGAAGTTTGGCCTCTGTACGACCATTCTTTCTATGTTAAAAGTGCGTCCGAAGCACTCGAGGTTGATGTCCGAAGTTTTGTTTACATGTTATATTTCCTGTCATTTCTCCTATAAATCGGCCTCATAAAAATATTTGAAGAATCCAGTGTGTTTTCTAAAGATAAAAGGTAGATGCCAGTATTTTTTTTAGATTTTTCAAAGCCACAAATCACTCCAAAACCAGGCCCTAAAGATTCTGTTATTTCACCCAAGCAAAGGTGGCGCTGGCCCAGACCTGTGTTTCCAGACCTACCACCAGAGTGTGTGCACAGTTTCATGACAAATCCATGATAGATGAGCAATTTCAATGTGACAGAGGAAAGGAGGACAAGAACTTCAGCAATACATCCGGGTGTGTAAATAACTACAAGAACCCAGGGGTTCAAAATGGAGGTGGTGAAGTGTCTTACTTCATATCCCCCGAAAAAGACTTTCCCTGAGTGGCCAGAACCAGGTGTTGTTCATATTGTGTGCTAAATTTCAGAATTAAAAAAAAAATCCATTTCAAGTAAAATTGTACACTAAACTATATATATAGGTATATGGATACAAAAGTAACTTCCTAATATGATTTCGGTAGGCCTAAGTAAATAATTTATTGTTTACCATTAATTATTGAGAAACCTAAAATTTGAGAAAAATATCAGAAATGCTCCTTTCCCCTAATTTTTTGGTTTTTATGAAAATTTCCTAAAATTGGCACTCCAAATGAGTTAAGTCATTTAAAGAGGTATAATTCAGACATCTAAATAAATCATTAAATGCAAAATTTTCGCAGTGTAACTCCAACATTGACGGAATCATGGACCATTGAAAAAATAACATGTTTGCTGAATTTACTGTTATCAATTTTTGTAAGAGCATTTAGACCCCCAAAAGGAACAATAAGGGTATTCAATGCATATGATGGTAGAATTTCATGCCCATAGGTACAACCGTTTCAGAGTTCTGCTCTGGAAACGAAATTTTTTATTTATTTTAATTTTCAATATTTTACAAAAACACTACCAATTGCTTAAATATGAACACCAAAATGCACATATATGCTGTAAGACCCATTCATGTGCAAAATATCATATACACAACTGCAATAGTTTAGGCACAGCGGCCAATACACAATGTGTGCAGCCTCCCCCAGTGGATCCAAGCATGATATAAAAGGAAAACACGTCCTAATTACAACATGCATGGTATTCATTCCTATGCCAGATGCATGCTCTATAATCAAGTTATACATATCTCTTGACCCAAACATCTCCAAACAAAATAGCCAAGACAGGGCCCAAAAGATATTCTGAAAATGCTCAAATTTCAAATTTCCCGCCAAAACGGTCCATTTGTCACTGTGACTGCATAAATGGAGATGTGTAAACACACCTCCATTAAAAATGAATAAATAAGAATGCATCAAAATCTGAAAGTGGAATTGTAAAAATTAGCTTTTAAATCTTTTGTGTAATTGGTAGCAGTAGTACAGTTGGTACAACCTCGAGATAACTCGGCAACACTATTTTACAAAGACAAAAACAATTGTAGCGATAGTGAATGTACCAGCACAGTAGCGGATACGGGGTGGGGGGGGGGGTTTAGGGGGTTCAAACCCCCCTTTGGCCCGTACATTTTAATAAAAAAGAAAAAAAAATTCTGCATATTTTCTAGAACATTTTTCATTTGTAAACCCCGCCGTTCGACATTTTCTGGATCCACCCCTGCAGCAAATACCATATGCTAGTTGATACTATATGACATAGAGAGTAGTGAATATACTGATTATGATACCATGAAGGGCTACGAAGTACAACCACAAAATATATAGATATTTTTGTGGTGATATTCATAGTGTGTCACGTTCAAAGAAAATCACTGAGCATTGGCTCTGAGCTCTGGATGTTCAACAGTGACAGATTGACAGTCATGATACATCAGCTTAAATATTTTATTTTATTCAACAACATTAACGGAGTACAATTGGAAACAATGAGACACAATAATAAATGACAAGAATCCAGGGATTCCAAGGTAGTCGTTTTGGTATCATATTGAAGGTCACGCAGCTGTGATTATTGATTAACATGGAGTGTGTGATAGCGAAACTCCTCTATATTACATCTGTACTGGAGACAGGGTCATCATAGTTTTTAATAATATGAATAATATGAAATTTGCGGAAAAAAGTTCAGGTTTCAGACCATGTAGCAAAATTGAATATTAAAGTGAACAGGAAATGGCTAAGCACCTTGGCCATACTGTTTACTTGAATACTCAAGCTATAAATTTATCAATAGCAGGTGAAATTGCTCTGTGTGAATATCAGACTGTTGCATATGGATTCTCTAACATTTCAAATGTAGATATATACATAACATACTAAGACAAATAGTAAAAATTATGTATTAAAATTTGAAAGATCATCCTTTCAAAAGAGTAAGTAAACATGTAAAATCTTTGTTGTCAAGAAAATGTCAACTGGCGATTGTGAAATAAAAAGGGTCTGAGCAAATCCTGATACAACAATTCTTAATGAAGAAATAATAAGAAGCTGTCTATTTAAAATATATCAAAATTCAACCTGAAACTTCAAAGTATAAATTTGAAAAGTTCATCAATATCTACAAATTAGGACCTATCTCTTCGAACCTTTAGTTCTGTAAACTTGGGAAATTGTTTTCGGAGAAAATGTTTGGATAAAACATTAGAAAAGGCAAGTGAGGATTTAGAGAAATTTCTATAAACTAGCATAACACCCGTGAAAGCATGCATCATTGAATTGAAATCATTGATTTAAATCATTGAAAGGCGATAAATAAAGGGTGTTTTTGTAATGATCTATAGCTAGATATTTGAAAACATCACCTTACTTTCTGTGACTGTAATTTGAACATCGAAACTGGCTAAGGACATTGTAGAGAATACAGAAAAGCTGCTTGAAAGTGTTCATAACTGAGCAATGAGTAGTTTGGTTGGAGTAGCGTAAGGTGTTCATGAAGAATGTAACTATATAAAGCTCTTATTTCTTGAAGCTTATCAGTAAAAACATACTATCAACAAAGTATCACAGCACTTTGACTGACATCATTGACTGACATCAACGACTCACATCATCAACTTACATCTGCAACTGACATCATCGACTGACATCATTGACTGACATCATCGATTGACATCATTGCATCACTAACTGACATCACTAACTGACTTAACTGACTGACATCATTGACTGACATCATAGGCTGACATCACTGACTGACATCACTGACTGACATCACTGACTGACATCACTGACTGACATCACTGACTGACATCACTGACTGATTGACTTAATTCACTGACACCCTTGATTGACATAGACATGACTGACATCATTAACTGGTATCACAGACTGACATTGTTAATTGACACAGTTAACTGACATCTTTTGACTGACATCTTTTGACTGACATCACTTGACATCATTGATAGACATCATTGACTGACATCATTGACTGACATCATTGACTGACATCATTGACTGACATCATTGACTGACATCATTGACTGACATCATTGACTGACATCATTGATTGAAATTATTGAATTGAAATCATTGATGGAAATTATTGAATTGAAATCATTGATTGAAATCATTGAAAGCAATTTCATAACTCAAAGCAGCCACAGACTGCGCTCAACTAGAATTGATGAGACTTGTTGTAGTTCTCAGCTGCTATTACCACTGACCTATATAGGTCAGTGGCTATTTCATCAGCACAATCATCTGACACATATTATTATGGTTGCCTAATTCAAAAAGTACAATGTAGGCCTTTTATGTTTACTCAGGGGTGTCGATTAACGGTCGCCCGATCGCCCGAGGCGAGTGAATTTTGGTCAGGACGAGTTGTTTTAATCCTCTTACTCGTCCGACAGGCGAGTGAAGCTCAAAGAGATCAAAGGGTGAGGCTCTGAGCTAAGTGTGCACTCAACCGTGACTTGTTGATTGCCACTGATTGTTTGTCAATAAGGCACCTGTAGCATGATATTCTTGCCTGGTGACTTTCTTAATAGTGATATTTTTGTTCTAGAAACATCACCATTGTTAATATTTTGAAAAATAAAGTGAATTTGATACAAAAAACATTTACCAAACACAGTATTTTTGGCAGAAACTAGCTACCTCAGCAATGCCCTTAAAAGTAATCCAGGCAACCAACTTCTTGGCAATCTGCCATGTATCACTTCATACTCAGCAAAGATAATGGATAATGACTGTCTGACTGTCTGTTATGACTCTGTTCGGGACTGACAAGTGGCAGCAGAATGCTGACAGTCCCTGGAAAATCGAATTGGGTCAACAATAATTTGATCTGTTATGGACATCATAAGATCAGGTCGCACAACAGCTGTCCGTATTACTATGCCAAACTAATTTCACAAAGCATGGTTGCTGGCAAATATCCAGTCCACTGCTTTGAATGAAAATGTTTGGAATCATGAGACAAAAAGAAAGTTTTGAAATTTTAGCATAAACTTTGTCTGTGAAAGGGATTGTTTCACTCATCAGAAGTTTGATGGTATTCAATATACTTACGCCATTTGGTGCATGTTAAATTGTTGTCAGAAAAGTGTCTGAAAAGAATGATCTCACTTTTTAATTAAGTGAGGTATCAAAATTTGACTTTTGGTTCAAACCGATGTCAGGAGGCCATGAAAGAGATACAACAAAGAATGTGAAATAGTGCAGAAATGATGGGGTAACTCAAGAATTTTGCACAATACTTTAGAAAAAAAACAGCTTCAGGCCACCAAATCAAAACCCTAATTTTCAAACCCCATTTAGTCTTTCATCCTTCCTTCCGGATTATTGTGTAGCCCACAATTATATGCTCATGTCACGAATTCTTGGCCATTGCGATGCACTGCGATTCAGGACTACTAAATTTGATTCAGGACAAGTACATTTGTAGAGCTACTAGTCCTGTGGCCGACCACAAAAAATTGCTTAATCGACACCCCTGTTTACTGTTGACAGTGTTCAAATATGAATATTCTACTTTGCTCTTGCTGTAGTACCATATACATAATTATATTGAAAAGAATCAGCATGAGGTCAGTGGACATCAAAGCTGCACTGTGAAGTGCAATATCAGCTTTGACACTTGTCAGACATAAACTGAGGGTGACAGCAAACTTTAAACAGAACTTTGCAAAAGTGCAATTAGCATTGTTAAACTGTTTCTGTAATCAGATACACTTCAAAAAGCAAGCTTATTGCTTTAATGAGGCTTATTGACACGCATGGACGATCGTCAAGTGAGCGATATTGAGTGGTTTTACTTATTCTCTGTCATGTGAAGCACAGGACCGACGGATGGCCAGATATCTCAGCAACCAGAAGTGCTACAATAGAAATACATACCTACATGTAGCTTAGCTTCGTTTTAATATGTTGTAATATGAATATCACATTTTCGTGATGTTTTTGGGCCGTTTTTTGCCAATTTTCCCTTAATTTCGGCCACGACAGGCTATTTTCCCTTGTTTGCATTCGCCACTACACCTGGCGCCCCTAGCGGAATATATAGGAAACATTTTCTTGAGCGTTGCAGGTGTCATAAAAAACAAAAAGACTGCGTGGAACTAAGTTACTCGATCGTAATTTATTCCTTTCAGATAAATAATGGCCGCAAGAGGCTTTTTCGATGGTTGCTGGCTCTGCAAGCAATTTCCGCGGCAAATCTGCATTACGGTAATTCGAATTTCCGATTTTCGCGGGCTTTTTTCCACTTGTTACGTCTTGTACATTGAGTGATTGCAAAAGGTGGTCGTTCACGAACGACTACCTAAAAATGAGATGAAATTGAACAATGCTAATGAAGTTAGGATAGCCCAGGAAAGTTCTGCAGCTTGAAAAAATGAAAGATATTGAAGGCATTTCACACAATGTACAATGTATATAAACTACATACATATATTGTCTAAAAGCATAATTTTGGGTATAGGTTCTTCATCGCTTTATAATACTTAGTTATAAAGTCAAGTAATATGGTTTAAACCCATTGGCATTGCATAAAATTGTCAATGCCCAAGCTTTTGTTCCAGCCACTCAGTTGCAGGTGTGTCAATGGTTCAACATCAGTTGGAAATTGTCCATGCAGATGATTAATCCATATTGCGACAGTCACAGTAATGAAACATTTTCATACTAAAGAAATTGTATGACGACTCTGCAAGCCATAGCGTAGATGTTGCTGCCCTGAATGGTGTCAGTGAACTGCCAGTAATCATTGGTCTAATTTCATCAGCTGCAAAATAAGGAAAACAGAACGAGAATACACTGAGTTCCAAGGCAACAGTTTTACGGAGTCAGGAGTTCGAACTTTTTAAATTTCTTTTAAGTGATTTGAATCATGATTAAATTTATGATTTAAATCAAATAAATGTAATAAAATTATTATAATATTTTAATGAAATAAATAGGTTTAAATCAAATCAACCATTATTTTAATTCATTCAAATCATTTCAATCGTGATTCAAATTGATTTTAGTCCACCAACACCGCTCAGGATTAATCTGCTGATTTTCCATTTCTAAAATGAATCTTATCTTCAGACAAAAATGCATTCAGAACAATTTTAATTGACCGTTCAGAATTTATGACTGCTGGAACGTCCCGTCAAAAATTGATACCCTCCCCCCTTGAGTTTCACGCAGATTTTTAGTACCCCACCCTTAGGTTTCACGCGTATTTTAACTACCCCCCCCCCCCTCGACATACAACGCAATTCACACATGTATACTGTTATACAGGGCCACGTGTACAGATTCGCGTCATTTCACGGACTTTAATGCGTAACAAAGTCCAAATAAAATGAGTTTATGCGTATTTCCTGACATTTTTTCTTTGTTAAAATTTCTTACCCCTACCCTTGGAAGTGTTGTCAAAAATTAATACCCCCCCCCCTTGAAACACGTGTGAAAAGTTAGTACCCCCTCGGCCAAAACAAAAAGATATTGAAATAATATGTCATCAATTTTCTCTCAAGATGCATGCTACTCGCATCTAAATATGCCAATGAGAGGAGTCACTCAGTGTACAAAAAAAATCTGTGAGGCTGTCAGACTCAGTGACAGCTATACTAGTAGTCTAGGAACTTGTTTGTTCAATCACTTGACAGTTTAGTGTTGCACAATGAAAAGTTAATGGTTCCATTTCGGCCGTTGCAACACCTTGCACCATCTTTTTTGTTTGGTAAACTAACTGCCAGAATAAACCTCTCTGATTGGTCAATAGACAAGAAGTATGGCTATTTCCCCATGTTACCGATATTGGTCACGATTCTGAATACCTTCAAAAAATCAGAAAAAAAATTAGAACAAGAATCCGCGGATTCAAAACCGACCTAGCGCAATGAAATTGAAGGTGCCATTGCTTAAACCACTGAGCAACTGATATTGGAAGACAGGAGAAATAGTTGATTGGAAGATGCTAGACTATTAGTATAGAATCAATGCAGTTTGAACAGATTTCTAAAAAAAAGGAAAGATGGCTGTTAAATGGCCGCCATGCCATCTTAGATTTCTCAACATGTTACGAATGGCTGTTAAATGGCCGCCATGCCATCTTAGATTTCTCAACATGTTACGAATCCATACCCACAGGCCCATACCTGTACCAAATTTTATAACTGTAAGTGAAATATTAAGGTCACAATGGTCAGTTCAAGAATGAAGAAAGATGGCTGCCAAAATGGCTGCCACAAAGTGACTGCCATCTTAGATTTCTCAACATGTTCCCGTCAGATACCCACAGCCCGATACCTGTACCAAATTTCGTAACTCTTAAGTGAAATATTGAGGTCACAATGGGCAGTTCAAGAAATGAAGAAGGATGGCTGACCAAATGGCCGCCATCTTGGATTTCTCAACATGTCCCTGATCCATACCTACAGGCCCATACTTGTGACAAATTTTATAACTGTAAGTGAAATATTATGGTCACAATGGGCAGTTCAAAATTGAAAAAAGATGGCAGCCAAAATTGCCACCCCAAAATGGCCGCCATTTTGGATTTATCGACATGTTCCCAATCCATACCCGGAGTCCCATACCTGTACTAAATTTCATAACTGTAGGTGAAATATTAAGGTCACAATGGGCAGCTCAAAAATGAAGAAAGATTGCTGCCACAATGGCCACCACAAAATGGCCACCATCTTGGATTTTTCGACATGTTCCCAATCCATACCCAGAGTACCATACCTGTATCAAATTTCATAACTGTAAGTGAAATATTATAGTCACAATAGGCAGTTCAAGAATGAAGAAAGATGGCTGCCAAAATGGCCACCACAAAATGGCAGCCATCTTGGATTTCTCGACATATTCCCAATCCATACCCAGAGTCCCATACCTGTACCAAATTTCATAACTGTAAGTGAAATATTAAGATCACAATGGGCAGTTCAAAAATGAAGAAAGATGGTAGCCAAAATGGCCACCACAAAACGGCAGCCATCTTGGATTTCTCGACATGTTCCCAATCCATACCCAGAGTCCAATACCTGTACCAAATTTCATAATTGCAAGTGAAATATTAAGGTCACAATGAGCAGTTAAAGAATGAAGAAAGATGGCTGCCAAAATGGCCGCCACAAAACGGCAGCCATCTTGGATTTCTCAACATGTCCCTGATCCATACCCACAGGCCCATACTTGTAACAAATTTTATAACTGTAAGCGAAATATTAAGGTCACAATGAGCAGTTCAAGAATGAAGAAAGATGGCAGCCAAAATTGCCACCCCAAAATGGCCGCCATTTTGGATTTCTCGACATGTTCCCAATCAATACCCGGAGTCCCATACCTGTACCAAATTCATAACTGTAGGTGAAATATTAAGGTCACAATGAGGAAAAACCCAAACGTGGTTTACCTCTGCTTTGTGGTTGCAGTTTATGCCTACTGTTTATGGTTTCACCTGATCCATTTACAGCTCCTGTATTAACCGGCCTCCGCTGCTAGGCCGGTTAAAAATGTTGATACCAGCAACTACCATGACCAATTTCGGTAACAGATTGTAGCATTATCACCCATTTTATTTTCTTAGTGTGTTGGTATTGTTGATGAACCTCAAACTTTGAAAGAGCCAGTGTGCTGATTTAGGCTACAGTCTTACATTACTTGAAACATTGACATGATAGTCTCAACTGCATATTTAAAAGAAATTAAATCCACTCACCTTTTGAAGACTTGAAGCTGCATGTGCATGCTTCATGAAGTTCATTCAATTTCAAGTGAGTGATAATGAAGCACAGCAAATTATGGAACAAAATCGCCCAAATTTGGGTCCTCCCCTATCGGGATAGGACCTATCTCTATGAGCTCATGGCCCACAGACTTATTGTCACTCATCTAAGAGAGTGACAACGCTTACTTGTGCATATATCTTCTCGAACAAGCGTTCACGCTTGTCCACAGCCGAGATTTAAATTTGGCGCCACCGCCAGACCACCTAATCTCCCATGATCCCTTGCGCCTAGACTTCCTCTACTTCGAGGCGGAACGCAAGGACATTCCACCGAGGGGAGGTGGGTGGGAAACTCAAGTAATAAGTCTGTGGGCCATGAGCTCATAGAGATAGGTCCTATCCCGATAGGGGAGGACCCAAACTCTATCTTCGCTCATGGCCCACAGACTTATTGTCACTCATCTAAGAGAGTGACAACGCTTACTTGTGCAGATTCACAAAGTGGAGGAGGGAATGGAACCCGCAAGCAAGAAAGGGGCATTGACACCAAGTACAGAGCAAAAAACAGTTGCTGCTGCCAAGGGAGCCCATGGTGTGGTCTGGCGTGAGTGCAAAGGCATCAAGACTATCACCCAGAAGCATCCAAGCCCAGGGCACTACAAAGCCTGGGAAGGAGGCGGGGACAGATGTTAAGCCCGTTTCAGTGCCGCTAACAGGGACTGGAAACTGGGCGAGGCAAAAGCCAACCAAGCCAGTAGGCAGATAGCCAGAACTCGGAAGGCAGGCCTAAAGAATGCCATGAAGAGAGCCACGGGGGGCCCCCATACACCGGACACTAGGAGGCCGGTGCAAGAGGGGGCACCCCAAACGGGCAAGAGATTGTGCCGTGGAGGGGCAACAACCAGAAATCAGCCGGCGCACCGAGCCAGGAGGCTCGGGGCCGGGAGGCAGCACGTGCTGCAGGCAGCTCGGGGGCCCGTCCCCCGGAGGGACACCCCCCCCCTTTTGCAAGCTCAGGGCACAACCAGGCCGGAGCAAGCAGGAGGCAGAAGACCAGGGCCAGTACCCGCACAGGGAACTGGACCCCTAGCTGGAGAGCGACCGACAGTAGAGACTGCATAGGGCAGGGGAAGAGCAAAGCTGGGAACTCGCCCGCAACCGCAGTCTGAGGGCACCCCACACCACCAGGAGAGGAGGAGAGGGCCCAGGGTCCGGGAACAACGTCGCAGAGGACGGCCCGAACGACGGGAAAGGAACATCCACCGAGAAGGCACTCGGGGAGAATCCCAAGGGCCGGCAGACCACATCCCAGAGGAGTGGCCGGAGCACCGAGGCCAGAAGGAGGACCATCCCCCTCGCGAAGCAGGAGGAGGGACGGCGTAGCCAGTCGGAGCAGAAGGTGGAAGCCCGAGACTGACGCAACTGGTCCCAAAGGTTGGGACCCAGGGAAGGGCCTCCAGCCACAAAGGGCAGAGGCCCATCCGCAGACATCCAGAAGGCCCAATAGGAACGGAGGAGGATTCCAAACCCAGGATAGCAAGGCAAGGTGGACCAAAGGGGCAGACCAAGGGAGGAAAGACCAGGAGCCCAGAGGGAGGCCCAGACGTCCAGATGGGATGGCCGCCTAGGAAACAGGGAGGCGAGCCACCGGGGCGGAGAAACCGCCGGGAAGGCCGAGGAAATCCGCCAACCAAAAGGAGCGCCTGGGAAGGAGCCAGGTGTCCTCCTCCCAAAGTCCAGAGACTAGGGGAGGTCCGCGCCAGGGGGGCAAGGCAACACAACAGGCAGGGGACACGCCCAGATGGCAGAAGCACAGGACGAAGCCACGGAGGGGCCGAGGACGGCCAAAGGAGTCGCAGGGGCAGAAGGCAGTCAAGGGCCACCATCGCGAGCCCCAGAGCCTGGAGGCCACTGACCCTGGAGGTCAGAAGCATCGCCGAGGACCACAACCAGACCGGTCAGGGGGAGACCAGGCCCGGAAGGGAAGAAGTAGGACAAGCCAGAAGGCAAGACCTAAACCAACCCCAGAGCGCCAAGGAGACTCACGGAGATCTGAGGTCCAGGGAGGTCCCGCAAGACCAAGGGTCACGGACACCGCGGCCGTGGACCAGCAGGAAAACGAGGAGCCCAGGAAGGCGAGGAGTGGAGCAGGAAGCAACAGGCCAAAAGAGGCCTGAAGCCACGGAAGCCTAAACGGCCATGGAGAAGCCAGTGTACCAGAGGCTAGAAGCGACAGGAACAGCCAAGGACAGGAGCCAAGAGGGAAGGATCCCGGGAGGGGTCCAAGCCACGGGAGACGCCGGAGGAAGCACAGGCAGAGGAAGGCTCCAACGGCAAAGCGCAGGCAAATCCGATGGAGAGGGGGGAAGGCTGAAGCACCCCACCATTCCAAGGCAATCGCGCCAGAAGAAAAGCCCCCAACCCAGGCCAGGGGAAGCCAGGGAGGGAGGCAGGAAGGGAGCAGGTCAGGCCCCCGAAGGCGCAGGCAGAGGAGAAGGGCAGCCGAGGCCACCCAGACGAGTGCAGACGAGGCCGCCGGGCCAAGGGTAGGAGCCCGGGCCAGGCAGAGACGCCCAACACAGGCCCCGGGGGAGCCTGGGATAGAACAAGGACACCAGGCGGCAAACCCTCAGGAGGGACAGCGCCTGGAGAGACCGAACCAAGGCCAAGGGGGAGCCTGAGACGGTCGAAGGAGAGGAACAAGGCAAGGGAGACCCAAGCCAGATGAAGGCTGCTACACTAGCACCCATGCAGGCCTCCAGATGGAGGGCGAAGGCCCACCCGCACCGGCGGGAGCTAGGTAGACTGAGGGCAAGGCCCGTTCCCGGGGGTAGACCGCCCAGACAGCCGGGAGGCAGGCGGACCCAGAGGCCAAAGGCACCAGAAGCCCGCAGGGCACAGGAAGCCCAATCCAACGTCAGCGGAGAACGGGCTGAGGAGCGAGACCCCAGCCCCCCCCCCCCCCGCAGGTGTGAGGGGGAGCACATGCCAAGGCAGGCGGTCCGCCGAAGGAGGTCCGGTGCAAACACCGCGCCCAAACAGCCAAGGAGCCCGAGAGACGCAGGGAAGCAGGATGATGAGGCAGGGCGACGGCCAGAAAAGCCTCCGCAACCAAGCACAGGCCGAGCCGAGCCAGGGGGCCCGGCAGGGAAAGACATCCTGGGAAGGAAGCATGGCCCGAGGAAACTAAAAAGAAACCAAGGGCCAGGAGGCCCCAGGCCCCGCCAACATCCAGAGGAACGTAGCCCAGCGACTGCCCATAAGGGCACCCCCGGTCGCATGAGGAGACCAGGGCAGAGGCAGTGAACAAACAACCAGTCAGCGCCAGATCAGGAAGAGGAGGATCCCGGTGAGACGCGAGGACAGCCTCAATGCAAGCAAGGAGGTAGACGAGGCCCATCACAGCTAGAAGGCCAGCAGCCATGGAAAGAACCAAAGCCCCTGGCGGCAATCAAGAGGAGCCAAGGGCGTGAGCCGGCCCAGAAGGGAGGAGCAGCATGACGCCGGTCCCAAAAGCAGGAGCCGACAGGCCTAACAGCCAGGGCGAAGGAAGAACCAGACCGGCCGGGGAGGTCTAGGGACCCGAGCCGCAGAGGTTCCGCCAGCAGAGCCTGGGCAGGAGAGAGGCCAGAACCAGGCCTCAAGTACCCGAGCCCAAGGCAAGAGGCCCGAACAGCAGACGGCAGAAGCTTGCCAAGGAGGAACAGGTGTCCCTGGAAGTAGCAGGCGCCAGGAGAGTGGGGGACTCCCAGCCCGCGGAAGAAGGGCGGCAAACCAGAAGGCAAGGCACAGCGGGGCAGAGGACCAGCAGAAGCCCAGAGCAGAGCCAAAGGGGAGGACCACAGAAGCGGCCCCCAAATCCAAGGGCCCAGGGGTCTGGCAGAGGCCGGCCCAAGGCAAGAGACCCAGGGAAAGGACCCTAGGCCGGAAGCACCGCCAAGGAATCCACAGGAGGAAGGTTCCGTGGGACGAAGAAGCCGGAATAGGGGACCGGCAACGGAGCGAGGCAGCAACCAGGACCACCCGGTGAACCGGAGAACCGGATCCAGCACTAGCAGCCTAAACTCAGGGAGAAGGCCAGGCATAGGGCGAAAGCCCCGGCTTGCGGAGAAGCCCAGGAGCCTAACATAGCGGGGGACGTGGGGACCCCAGCATGCAGACAAACAGTGAAGAAGGCAGCGTGCCCCAGCCGGAACCAGCGCGGCAAGCCCAGGAGGCAGGCCAGAAGGAAAGCCGGAGGCCTGCCAGCCCAAAAATAGGAGAAGCCAAGCTTCAGCAGGAACTAGAAGAAGGCAAGAAGCAAAGCAGCGCCAGGGGAATGGGGGTACCCCAGCAGGCTGCGGCAACAGGAGAAGCAGCCCCCACAAGCCGAAACCGGCAGGGGCAAGGAAGAGGCCAAGCCGAGTGGGCCAAGCCCCGAGAGGATCCAAAAGCAGGAGCGCGAGGAACCAGCAGACATTCGAGAGCCTGACCGAGCCAGGGGTAGGGGGGTATCCCAGCAGGCAGGCTAGCAGCCCAGAGAGGCAGGCCAGGAGCCAGGAGAGGCAGGCCAGCAGCAGGAGAAACCGGCCAACCGCAGGAACAGCCGGCCACACGCAGAAGAGGCAGGCCAACAGCAGGAGAGGCCAGCAGCAGGAGAGGCCAGCAGTAGGAGAGGCAGGCAGGTAGCCTGCCCGGGAGCCAGGCCTAGCAAGGGGTATGGGGGACCCCAGCAGGCAGGAGAGCAGCCAAAAGACTCTGGCAAGCAGCCGGAGAAGCCGGCCATCCACAGCAGAGGCGGGCCACCTGCAAGAGAGGCCAGCAGCTGGAGAGGCAGGCAGGCAGCCAGGCAAGCAGGCGGAGAGGAAGCCAAGACCGGCCGGAACCGGTACAGGCAAGCCAGGAGCCACCACAGCAGAAACCGGGTAGCCAGAAGAGGCCCAGCAAGGGGTATGGGGGTACCCAAGCAGGCAGGCAGGCAGTCGGAGAGGAAGCCAAGACCGGCCGGAACCGGTACAGGCAAGCCAGAAGCCACCACAGCAGAAACCGGCTAGCCAGAAGAGGCCTAGCAAGGGGTATGGGGGTACCCAAGCAGGCAGGCAGCAGGAGAGGCAGCCCCCATCAGTCGGAACTGGTAGAGGCAAATCCAGGAGGCAGCACAGCAGAAACCATGAGGCAGCAGAGGGAGAAATGGTCCAGGGAGGACCATACCCCTCCAAAGGCACCGGTCCACCCTCAAGCTGGGGCGGGTGCCCAATAGAGACGACCAGTGAGACGTCCGCTCCACAAACCAAGCCGACGTCATTGAGGTGCAACACGGCGCCCAGCCAGGTAGGCCCAGTGGGACGCCGGGAACAGGAAAAGACAGCGCCCGGAAGCGCGGCTTGCCGGGTCGGCGTCATCGAGGTCCACAGCGGAGCCCAGGGTGTCCCACCAGTGGGACGCACGTGGAAATCAACGATCGTTTGCAGCGCTGTAGGGGGAGGAAAACGCACACAAACGAAGTAGAACAGTACATTTTAATGAACTGAGGAGTCCATGTACAAAATAAACCGTCAAGAGAGGCGAGACGGCCGGAAAATGGCGAAATACTTCGCACATTGACGACTGACCCGGGACGGACGCCATGTTGAGGGGCGAACGGCCAGCGGGAAATGCGTCGTTATTCGTAACAAACGAAAGTAAAACTTCAACAAGAACCCAGGGGTTCAAAATGGAGGTGGTGTAGTGTCCTAAGTTGAAGTTCATATCCCCTGAAAATGATTATTTGATTATTTCCCTGAGTGCCCAGTACCGGGTGTTGTTAATAATATTGTGTACTAAATTCAGAATTTTACAAATAATCCATTTTCAAGCCACAAAATGACTATGCGGCAGATGCGATATGGAAAAAAGAACACATTTCACAAAAGAACTTGGAAAGAGCTTTAAAATGATGCACGGAACTGTGTGTGATCTGCCAGGTAGCTCAACCTCCTTTTTGTGGAAGGAGCTGCATACTCATTTGGTGAATATCATACGATAAACAATGAGAAGACTGGGAATCTTAGAGGAAGACATACTCTATCAACTAATAGAATTAACTGTCTCAGTATGGAACACTGGATATATAACAGTTACCTACACCCATTAAAATCCAATGGGCTCTGACACTGGGCTCAGACAAAACTGAGTTCCAACACAAAATTTACATTAAACTAAAGTATATATGGCTATAAAAGTTACTAATATGTTTAACTAAAATATTTTTTGAAGTTTACCAATTTATTCATTACCATTAATTTTTGAGAAACCAAAATTTAAGAAAAATATCAGAATTCCTAATATTTTTCCAGTTTTTTTGGTTTTTATGAAAAATTCAAGGATTGGCCCTCCAAATGAGTTTATTTATTTAAAGAGTATAATTTAGACACCTAAATGCAAAATTTCAGAGGTCTAACTCCAAAATTGACGTTTTTTTTTACATTTTTGCTGAATTTGTTCTTACTAATTTCTGTAAGAGCATTAAGACTGCCTAACGACACATTGAGAGTATTTAATGCACAATATGGCAGATTTTCATGTTCATAGGTACAACTGTTTCAGAGTTCTGCTCCGGAAAGGAAAAAAAAATTATTATTTTCAATTTCCAATATTTTACAAAAACAGTACCGTTTGCTTAAATGTGAACACCAAAAGACACATGTATATATTCTACAAGACCCATTCATGCGCCAATTATCACATATACAAGTGTAATAGTTGAAGCACAGTGGCCAATACACAATGTGTGATGCTGCCCGTAGTGGATTCAAGCAAGATAAAAACGAAGTCACATGCAAATAACAACATGCCGGTTATTCATTTCCATGCCAGATGCTTGCTCTATAATCAAGCTAAGATGCATTCTTGACTCCAAACTTCTCCAAACAAAATGGCCAAGTCAGGGCCCAAAAGACATTCTGAAAATGCTCAAATTTCAAATTTCCCGCCAAAACTTTCCATTTTGTCAAAGTGACTGCATAAATGGAGATGTGTACACACCTCCATTAAAAACTGAAGAAAACAAGTGGCACAGGCACCAATAAGCAAGGAATTCAAGCAGTAGAGCATGTACTATGTCTAGAAACACTCGAAAACTCGTGCTCAAGTCGACGTTCAGCACAGCGTCCGCCATTGTGGATAGCTGAAACGCGACGAAGTCGACGTCTTTGAGGCGACGAAATAGGGTAAAGAAACTTACCTGAATACAGTTCAGCTCTGTGAACCGTAAATAACAACCTAGAAAACGAAATACACCGTAAATAACCCATTGTCAATGCCCCAATCGGCTGAAAACAAGCGGCTGTCCAGCATACGTCCTATGCGTGGGGCAGCCGAGAAGAAGAGGAAGTCTAGGCGCAAGGGATCATGGGAGATTAGGTGGTCTGGCGGTGGCGCCAAATTTAAATCTCGGCTGTGGACAAGCGTGAACGCTTGTTCGAGAAGATATATGCACAAGTAAGCGTTGTCACTCTCTTAGATGAGTGACAATAAGTCTGTGGGCCATGAGCGAAGATAGAGACATATCATGGTAATTCCTAGAGATATGTTATGGCACCAGTGCACTGATAATTGATAATCCTGTTGTTTCTACAACCCCCAGATAAGCTCGAAGTCCACACAGCACTGAAATGCTGTCCACATTCATCTCTGCAGCTCTGCCATCCTTGCAGCAGTGACTCACAAATTTCTCACAAGAGGTCGCCACATGGCGGCCGCCTAGCGGTCTAGCAGACGAATTCTGAGGAATCACACCCGATCGAGCATACCAATCCGTGTTTCGTTTCCGGCCCCGCGATGTAGAGATTAATTACAGAGGTAGCACAATAAAATAACGATGCACTCGCATGTCACTGCTACGGCGGAACTATCCTAGTGCCAGGTACATCTCCGGTTTTTGACATTGGACACATTTGTTCCTTGAATAGCACAGTTTCGAGCTAAGTATGTGAGCGAAAATGCGTGAAAAGGCGTTATTACGTAATCAGATTCCATTTTGCAATCAACTTGATTAAACTGACCTGTTATGAAGTCAGTTTAAAAACTCTACCAATTGCTTAAACATGAACACCAAAATGCTCATATATGCTGTGAGACCCATTCATGTGCCAAATATCATATATACAAGTGCAATAGTTTAGGCACAGTGGCCAATACACATTGTGTGCAGCCGCCCCAAGTGGATCCAAGCAAGATATAAAAGGAAGTCACGTCCTAATTACAACATGCCTGGTATTCATTCCTATGCCAGATGCTTGCTCTATAATCAAGTTATCCACATCTCTTGACCAAAACATCTCCAAACAAAATAACCAAGACAGTGCCCAAAAGACATTCTGAAAATGCTCAAATTCCAAATTTCCCGCCAAAACTGTTAATGTTGTCACTGTGACTGCATAAATGGAGATGTGTATTGCACACCTCCATCAAAAACTGGTTTTGTAACAGCAAATTATATATCCTCGGATTACTCTTATAATGTTCTATATATTTCCCCAAAATAGTTAGGTAATATCATATAGATAGTGGATGGTGAGGAGACCAATATTGAGTTTTATTGGCCGAAGCAGTAATATTGGTCGAGGCCGAAGGCCGAGACCAATATTACCTGCTTAGGCCAATAAAACTCAATATTGGTTGACTCAACATCCACTATTTGTTATATTCTGCAATAAAATTTTCAAACTTATATATATTTGTAAAATACTGGTTTTTCTAAAGATACTTAATTTTTTTATATGACATATACTTAATTTTTCAAATTATTTACAATGAGCATATTTATAAAATGGTAGATTGACATTTCAAGAAGTTGGATTTCCTCCTTCCCAGGCCCTCCCTTAAGTACTAGGCAATTAAGTGCATGGTTGCAGCTAAGAGAATAGGGGCGCACCAATATCACTCTCCACACACCAATAACACTTTTAAGACACCAATATCTAGGGCTGTGCAATCGAGAAGTTTTCTGAAATCGATAAATCGACTTGTATTTCGATTCTATTATCGATTTTAAATCGATTTTCGCTTAGAATGTCAAGATCAGCATAATTATACGAAACATTAATTATCAATTGACTTTCGACGAATATCCATGGTGTCAAAATTATAATGAGCAGGACCAACAGACTATTTGCAGGAAGGAAAAAGAAAATAAAGTACATGAATTAATTTGATTGACTTAATATTATTCATAATTATAATGTATTGATCCAATGTAACTGCTGATAAAGCTGTCTTCTTTAAAACCATGCATCTCCTGCATGCAGAGCAGTTGTAAATAAATAAAAGATGTGTATTTATTTACTGTATTAAATAAAGTTCTATCTCCGAAATCTATAAATTCAACATGGATGCAGACTTGTAGCAGTAAAACTTAATTTCTAATTTGTGAAATATCTTTCATGGCTAGCAGTGTGGCATATGCACAGATAAGAACATCACAGATAGCACGATGGTGTCCAGCTCCTCGAGAGCTTCAAAACGATACCAAATACAGCCATCTATCATGAATTCTTCATTCAGCTGAAAATCGATTTTTACTTATTTTGTGGAGATGATCGAAATCGAAACTTTTGGCGACGATTGTCGGCGATAATCGTCGCATCGGCACAGCCCTACCAATATCATTATTTATTGGCTTGTCATGTGACTGATCTCCTGCTACATGATTGGCCTTAAAATTTTGATGCAGAATATAGTGTGGTCTGCCTGCTCAGATCACACGCCTTAGCTACCATAGCAACACAGCATAACACAGCACCTTGCTGCCCGCTGAGCAGTGAAAACTGTGTGATTTTCAAACAATATGACTGTGATTGAAGGATAATTGTTCAGGCAATTATCATCTTAGCACCTTCAAACTTTCAGGAATCCTTTAACAGTGTGTATTAGGTATAGTCCTAAAATGGCATGGTTGTCTGGCATACTGATGAAAAGTAACAAAGGTATTAGTAAAGAAAAATTGGGGAAAAGTATTTGAAAGTTAAGAAAAAGTCATGAAAATTGACCTGAAAATTGTTGTTTCTGTTGTGGCTAAAAAGTGATTGCTTCGCACTGGTAGAAGACAGAACCTCAAAATTTGGCATGAGTGTTACCAGGTAATTGTAAGACATTGTGTAAAAAGTACGGTACTATACATGGAAAATTTTTTTTGTACCAGTGATGTGAGAAACAAATGGGAATGAACTTTTAAAGTTCAAAAATGCAACTTAAAGGCAAAAAAGGTTGTTGTGGTTTTAATTTTTTTGTGCCAACAGTGTTTTGTCTATGACCATCAAACTTGCTGTTTGTCTAGGAAACAACCTTAGAAAACACATCTGTAAGTTTCATATTTATATGATTCCAGTGTTCGAAATAAGGGGGGGGTCAAGTGGGTCTTGACCCCCAAAAATGTTGTGAGGACCCCCTCAAATGCATTTTTTAGAGGGACCCAGGGGGGGTCCTGGAAAACCCCCCCCCCCCCAAATACTAAATGTGCAAGATTTTTTCCAGACATGGGGTTTTCAAAAGTAATTTTCTAGGATAATACATGCTTAAAACACTTCATTTTAGAGTGCATGTAGTCCTCTCTAAAGCCCCTCAGCTTTTGGGGAGCCTCCGGCCTGAGCCCGAAAGTAGAGCCCGGAACCGCTTTGAAATTTAGCCGTAGCCAGCCACAAAACCATTTAGTCAAAGTTAGCTGCATCTCGTCAACTTAGCCGCCAAAAAAACCAGACAATCGCCGCCGCCGAAATAGCATCTAAGCTGTACAGTTCCAATGCATTCAACAGAGGTCTAGAGGGCCTAATTGGTGTTAGTATTTCCCCATTGTATCAACGTCTGATTGCCATTGAACAGAAAGTGTCTGAATGCCATTGAAGTGTCAATGTCTGATTAATTGGAATTGACGTATCAACTGGTCCAGGATTGCAATTATGTCTTTTAGCAAACACAGCAGTGTTGTCATACACAAGGTGCAGTGCTGTTGGCTTATAATTTTTGAAAAAAGTTACTTTCTTGAAAAAAAAAATTGACTTATCTGACAGTAGTGTATACATTTACATGTAGGGCCTACTTGATGGGATAATTATAAATCATACTGGTACAGAAGCAAAAACAAAAACTTAGATTTAAATTGGAATATATGGATTAATTTCATTAAAATCCTTCCCCTAAAAGGCCTATCACAACATCTGTATGATTGTGAAATTTACATTCCTGTTATTTCCCTGTATTTAACTGTTGACAAATGTTGAAAAAAATTTGACATTTTCTAGATCTATGTCACCAGCTGCTTACTGCCATCAAGGCTAATTGACTTCAAAGTCAATCAGCCCAATTGAGAAAGTCACTAATTCAACCAAGATGTCCTTATTGTAATGCAACATTTTAGCTGTGGCTCAAACGTCCTCACAATAACACAGAAAATAAATAGTTTTACAAATCATCAGTTACAGTAAAATAATGAAAAGTATCTACATTCAGCTGTTTCTGAACATCAATGGTATCACTGCAGGCCTTATCTGTCACATTGAAATGAACTGTCAGTTTGTAATTGGGTAACTTGTGACCTCAGTCATGTGCCAGTTCCAACCATGAGCTACAATTATCATCACCACAACATTTCATTTTTTCATTATTTGTATTTCCTTTTTTGATAGATACATTTTAGTCGAAAATGATCAGCTAAGTCACATAAGTTAGTCGAAAATGGTCAGCTAAGTTGAAGTCACAAAACTTGGCTAAGTTGAATAAGTTAGTCAGGTTTGGTTCAAGTTAGTCACCAAGATATGACTGACTTGGCTCCTGGCTCTACCCGAAAGCTTTGACCCTTCGGGCCTTGCCAGTGACAGACCCCCTCAAATGACATGGGCTATTTCGACCACTGTATGATTCAGATATTTTGAACGATGTCTTTACAAAGTTTCGAGTGTGAAAATTCTAAAAAAAGACCAAAAAAAATTCTCTTTCTCTGACATATTAATAGAGTACCTCAATATTTTGCATTCTGCAAGACAAATATATTTTGCAAAATATGTGAAGTTTTCATATTCATAGGATAATTTTCTGATGAGCTACACCTCCATGAAGTCCAGAAAAGCAAATCCCATAAAAACAAACTTTGGCGTGACAAATTGGCCTCAATATAGGCCAATTTATCCAAGATTAAGTTAAAATCAACGTTTTATCATGCTATAACATACAGGAATTGATTGATTCCAGTGCTTCTCTTTGCTTACATTGTTAAAAGTGTGCCTGGGGGATAAAAGGGAAACCCAACTTGTCAGTGGTCTGTTTGGTTAGATCAGACTCGGAGGGCGCTACGCACCCACCTCGTCTGATCTTACCAAACAGATCACTGACTCGTAGGGTTTCCCTATAATATACATTACAGAGTGGTACAATAAAGCTCTAGTATACATGGCTTCACTGTACAGAAAGCAGCCTTTTTCTGCCTGCCTAAGTGCTGCAATGCAGCCAGAGTGGCTTTGTTTTCAATTCGCCATGTGCGACCTACATTTGGCGTGGTCACGTTCTCAGCAAAGAACCCGGATGCCCGTGGTTATGAATACCCAAGCAGGTTGATGAATACCATAGGTATAGCTAGCAGACGCCCGGAAGTGCGCTCGAGGGGGCCACGCCCCCCCCCCCCCCCGCCCCCAACAACAAGCATGTCTGACACCAACATCGATGCATTGAGTCAATGGAGATCATTTATCCAGGAGAGTAACCTAAGCCTCGGACATAAAAAGCATGTTTCATAAAAATTAAGACTATGGGGCACAGGCTGAATGAGGAATACATCCTAAACATACATTTAAAAATTTACCCTTATGTGACACTTTTTGGCCTGAGGGGATGAATAATATTTCAGAAAAAGTCCTTTGAAAAGCCAGTGCTATCCAAAGATTGGACAAATGTTTTCCTGGTAGTGTGTGAAATTTCAAGGTCATAAGATAAACTTAAGTCAATAAATTTGAGTTTAGAAGGTACCAAAAATCATTTTGGTGCACACCAAAATCTGACAGGAGTGCTATATGGGGTCAACTGCACAGACATTGTTACAGTGAATAACAGGGTTGTGGTGGACTTAAAGACATACATTACAACAAATTTGGAAATAAAAACATCTGCTTTTTCATTGTAGGAATGTATTTTGATGAGGAAATGTATCTCCTCATGCCACTTTAAAATAACTTCACCCATATCACAAAGTAATACTGCACTTACCATTCACGGCCCTTGTCTTTTCTTCCAAATAGTACTTTGGTCACGAGAAGGAAATCGTGGCGAAGAGTTGGATCAAAAATGAAGTTGTTTTCAATAATGTATTTCGTGACATTAAATCCTTTATAAACATCAGAACCATGTTTATCGTTCCAAGTTGAAGGAGGGCCTTTTATCTGTTGAATGTAATATCTTCGAGTCTTGAAGTCTAGGCCACCCTCATCCGCACACGAATCATTTAGTTGTGATTTTTTTTTCTTAGCACCAGCTTCATCATCGGATGTACACGGTGAAGATTGTGCGCTGTCGCTGGAAGTATAACAACCTCTGGCACTTGCAGCCACTTTTCCAAACTCGCCCTCACTCATCTTGACACGTCGTGCTGCGAGGAGTCACTGTGTATGGCACAAGCAGAGCCTGTAGAAAGCTCTGGCACAAGGGACTCCCCCCGTTCCAGGGCGTTTTCGGAAAGTCTCGCACTAGTAACATTGGTAGCTCGGGTGACTCTGGAGTGACTGGTGCATGGTCATCCTGAGCAGGAACCAGTCTGAGTTTGTCATGTGGTACAAACTCTCGGGACCAGTACCGATTTCGCCGGTTTGCCAACCCCAATCGTGTACATTCGGCGAAAACCTGGCGGATGCAGCATTTCTCGGGGCAACACAAATCGTGTGCTGCCAGAGCGTTCGGAAACAAACCCTCGTGACTCGTGTCAATCGAGTTCCCGGTGTAACCTTTCCGAAAACGCCGACAGTGTGTCATCCGGCAGCTGTTCCACTGACCTGTTTCGGCTGACGAGATTGGCGGGAATATAGTAGGTCAGTCACGCATCAAGCCAGCCTAAGTAGGTCACGAGAGGTCGCGGGACTTGACGTGACGTTACCTGCTCTGGAGATAAACAAACACCACGTGCTTGGGCAGAATGGTGACGTTTTGGTTGTTTTCCACTTTTCGTGATGTTTAAAGGTATGTTAACCCCAGTATTTGGTCAGAATATGTGTGTAAGTGTTGTTTAAAGCATTCTACATCACCTGTATACCTCCCCTTTATGGTGGAATTACTCTGGTGCTATGTTTAGGAAACTAAGAGTTGCATATAATGTCTGATATTAATGATGCTTTTAGAATGTTATTTTGTTATCCGAGATTTACAAGAGTTAGTCCCCTTTTCATTGGACACAATATAGCAACTTTTGAAGCTTTATTACGTCATAGGGTATATAGCTTTATGAAAAGGATTGATAAATGTTCAAATGAGTTGATCCGAGGTATCATTAGCTCAGATATTTACTGGTGTTCGAGGATTAGGCACTTCTGGCACCAGCAGCTTTATATTACATAATATGTGTTTTGTTTTTGTAGTTTGTATTGTTTTGTTCCTGGTAGCCTATGGACTGTGCAACTTTAATTGTATAATGTCTGTAATAAAATATTGAATTGAATTGAATTGAACCTTTGTGTTCACAGTGCACATGTACTATGGTGAACCTCTGCAAACATGATAAATTTACACAGTGGCGTCCCTATGGGGGGGCACGGGGGGCACGTGCCCCCCCATATTGGACCTGTGCCCCCCCAGGTGCCCCCCCCCATATGAACTTTCCAACTCCGGCTAAAATATACAATTAGTATAGTGGGTGGCCCCCCAGAGAATCGCGTGCCCCCCCCCCTGGTGCCCCCCTCATTCGAGACCGCCCAGTTACGCCACTGAATTTACATTTTGGCATACGGGTAGTCTGATAGTCAATTGACAGAACTTCAGAAGTCAGCAATAGACTCTTTCGCTTATATATGCGCGTATGCGCACAAACGACCGTGGGTGGCAAAACAAACAATCAGCTGTCAACATGGCGTCGGCAGCTAAGCTGCGTCGTTTAACAAAGCAACAACTGAGGGATTTGTTGGATGACGATGCTGTGGATGGGAGCAAGGCACAGCTGATAGAAAGGGTGATTGCCAAGGAACTGGAAGATGCTACGGAAAGTGCATGCACAAGTGAAACAGGGCCTGTGACAGGGTTGAATCCTTTGGTGACTGCTCCAACTGCAGGTTCTAGGGATGTCATCATGCCTCCAATGGACCAAGCTCATTACACTGAGATACCAGACATCCCTGAAGTGACATTTTCGGATATATACAACTTTTTGGTCGTCAGGAATCAGCTCAATAATTTTAAGGGCCTCGACAGGGCATCTAAACATGTAGATGCAGGTGATGTGGGCAAGGTCAACGCAGCTAAGGTAGGTAGGCCCTATGTAGGCACATGCTATGCACTGCGATAATTTATACTCAGAATACAAGACCTACTAGGAGTAGTGTCTATAGACAGTGTAATACTACTACTAATTTATAGACTGTATTCTAATAGTCTTTAATCTAATGCAGGCTCTTAAAAATAATGTAGACTCATATAGACTCAAGACACAGCGCGTGTCTTTGGCTCTTAGCCTATATAATATTGTAAGCCTGGCCCAATATTTGTATTTCAGGGCTGTAATTAATTATTATTAAATTGTACTATTGTGTGGGCTTAGTAGCTCTTAGTTAATTATGTTGATAATCGTTTGCATTTTTGCGGTGTCAAGTCTATACTATAAATATAGGCCTAGAGTTCCTTTTTAAAAGACCCAGGTAATACACAAAGAACTGTACATCAATTTGTTCTGTCCATTGTGAAAGATTATCATGTAAATTTGGGTTTCTATAGTTTCATTGTTAAAATATTTCTTCCTTTCTTTGTCATAGATCACAGAGGATGTCTTGTATGTGAAGTCTTCATGCTCAGCGTCCATGAAGAACCTCAGATATTCTATCTTCATTTGCTTCGTCAGTGGCAAGCCACAGCACGCCTGTTACTGTCCAGTTGGGTAAGTTGTATCCCTTACAAATAGACCTGTCAGCCGCCGAAAAAAGTCAGCTAAGCCGCCAATTATAAACACATGGAGCCGCCGCCAGGTCTTCTATGTAGCCAGACAGCCGCCGCAGATGCAGGATCGCCGGCGGCCGCCGATTTGCTTGGCACAAAAACCTCTGGGATTTAGAGCAGGAGGCTGTATTGTAAGGCAATAAATAAAAAATAAATAAATAAATTTTATTTTGCCTCCAAAAAGGAGATATATATATATAGTACATGTAAAAAATAAATCAATTAATTTAAAATCCAATCAAATGTAAAATCTAGATAAAAGCAGAAAATAGTTAAAAAGGAGACAGCAACAGTTTTATGAGCTCCTTATTTCGTTCATTGTAATTCATTAAAAGCAACTTAATACTATCAGCCAGTCCGTTCTCTGGGATCTTCTTCTGCAGGTTCACAAAGTTCTTAAGAGCGATTATCTGAGAAAATCAACCCGCGACCGGAATGTGGTACGTCACAGAATCGTTTTATATTTTGTGGGATGGAAGTACTATGGCATGAGACTTCAGAAAAATATTTTTGGTCCGGTCAGATTATTGGTTGCCATGGTAACCATGGCTTGATTATTTTGGACCAAATCAGCAAATTTGCAAAAAATGAAAAGTCAAAATTACGCATTTTTAGCTCATATTTCCGCCTTAAAAGTGGTAATATATCGCAGCACTACCCATTTTGTCTGGAATAGTAACTCTTGAACTGAGTGATGGCATTGTATTTTTAACCGGCCTAAGGCCGGTTAATAGAGGAGGGCTTAAGGTGAAATGGGACTCTTGTCCACTTGTCCACTTGTCCATGTGTCAACTTCTACACTTGTCCACTTTTCTTGTCAACACGTTTTGAATTGCCCATTGCGACTTTAGTATTTCACTTGGATTTATGAAATTTGGTATAGGGATTCACTTTGGGGTCTCCCTCAGAAATTTTTTGAAAAATCCAAGATGGCTGCCAAAATGGCCGCCATATTTTGAATTACCCACTGTGACTTTACTATTTCACTTAGATTTATGAAATTTGGTATAGGGATTCACTTAGGGGTCCCCCTCATAAATTTTTTGAAAAATCCAAGATGGCTGCCAAAATGGCCGCCATATTTTGAATTGCCCGTTGTGACGTTAGTATTTCACTTAGATTTATGAAATTTGGTACACGGATTCACAAAGGGGTTCCACTCAAATTTTTTGGGAAAAATCCAAGATGGCTGCCAAAATGGCCTCCATATTTTGAATTGCCCACTGTGACTTTACTATTTCACTTAGATTTATGAAATTTGGTATAGGGATTCACTTAGGGGTCCCCCTCAGAAATTTTTTTGAAAAATCCAAGATGGCTGCCTAAATGGCCGCCATATTTTGAATTGCCCGTTGTGACCTTAGTATTTCACTTAGATTTATGAAATTTGGTATAGGGATTCACTTGGGGGTCCCCCTCAGAAATTTTTGAAAAAATCCAAGATGGCTGCAAAATGGCCGCCTTATTTTGAATTGCCCATTGTGACCTTAGTATTTCCCTTAGATTTATGAAGTTTAGTATAGGGATTCACTTAGGGGTTCCCCTCACCTTTTTTTTTTAAAAATCCAAGATGGCTGCCAAAATGGCCGCCATATTTAAAAATACCCACTGTGACTTTAGTATTTCATTTAGATTTATGAAATTGGATACAGGGATTCACTAACGGGTTCCATTCAAAAATTTTTGGAAAAATCCAAGATGGCTGCCAAAATGGCCGCCATATTCTTAATTGCCCACTGTGACTTTACTATTTCACTTAGATTTATGAAATGTGGTATAATGATTCACTTAGGGGTCCCCTCAGAAATTTTTTGAAAAATGCAAGATGGCTGCAAAAATGGCCGCCATATTTTGAATTGCCCGTTGTGACCTTAGTAGGTATTTCACTTAGATTTATGAAATTTGGTATAGGGATTCAATTAGGGGTCCCCCTCAGAAATTTTTTGAAAAATCCAAGATGGCTGCCAAAATGGCCGCCTTATTTTGAATTGCCCATTGCGACTTTAGTATTTCACTTAGATTTATGAAATTTAGTATAGGGATTCACTTAGGGGTTCCCCTCAAAATTTTTTGGAAAAATCCAAGATGGCTGCCAAAATGGCCGCCATATTTAAAAATACCCACTGTGACTTTAGTATTTCATTTAGATTTATGAAATTGGATACAGGGATTCACTAACGGGTTCCACTCAAAAATTTTTGGAAAAATCCAAGATGGCTGCCAAAATGGCCGCCATATTTTGAATTTCCCATTGTGACTTTACTATTTCACTTATATTTATGAAATTTGGGATAGGAATTCACTTAGGGATTCCCCTAAGAATTTTTTGGAAAAATCCAAGATGGCTGCCAAAATGGCCACAATCCACAACAATCCATGTAATAATATATGAATCACCCCCTTCATGATTTCAATCCCGACTATACAATTGCCAAAGGCCGGTTTTGAATCCATGGATTCTTGTTAAATCTGGGGTCAATGGGGTCTGTGTAATTACGGCCTAAAAAAGGTATCTTCGAGGCTAAGGAGAATTTAAAAAATTACCCATATTTAAGGGCCTCATATCTTCTATGGAGGTACTAGTTGAGCAAAACCAAGCAGACACATGATGAAACTGACCTTTCCTCTACAAGAATCAATAATAAAATCACGATGGAACCATAGATTGAGCTTACGAACAAAGGTGGCGCCACCTATGTTTTTGGATATTTTGAGATTTGGCAAAAAAAGCTTTCGATTAAGTGGTGCCACATATACAATTATTGTTTCAGAAATCTCAGATTTATTTTTGGTACATTTCAATTATAAGTCTAACATGGCAGGCCATCACTGTTGCCATGGCAACATTGTAAAGTCAGTAGCAGCGCCCCCAAGTGAGCATGTTTGCCAATTTCCTCAAAAACGCCACTTTTTCATGAAAATAAGCAAGTACCTGGGTAATGGTAATATATGGCTATATTATATATTGTACCTGGACTGGTCACTCTTTAACAATGAATTGGTATTGTATTTTGAAATCTAGGATTAATAGGGTCTGTGTAGGAAGGGCCCAAGAAATCTATGATCGAAGCTAAGAAAATTGAATAAAATTTCACATTTTTAGAGCTTTTTAGGGGCTCATATCTTCTATGGAGGTATTAGCTGGTGGAAACAAAAGGTACAAACTATGAAACTGACCTTTCCTCTAAATGAATCAATAATAAAATCACGGTGGAACCATATATTTAGCTTACAAATGAAGGTGGCGCCATCTATGTTTTTGCATGTTTTAAGATTTTACGAAAAACGCTTACAATAAAGTCATGCCACATATACAATTATTGTGTCAGAAATCTCAGTTTTCTTTTTTGGTACATTTGATTTGTTACTCAAATATGGTAGGCCAGCATTGTTGCCATGGCGGCATTGGTATGCCAGCAGCAGTGCCCCCAAGTGAGCATATTGCCAGTTTCCTCAAGAACGCCACTTTTTCATGAAAATAGGCAATTTCTAAGCCACTGGTACTTTGGAAATGGTAATAAATGGCTAAATTATACATCGTGCCTGGACTGGTCACTCTTTAACTATGTATTGGTACTGTATTTTGAAATCTTGGATTAATGGGGTCTGTGTTAGAAAGGCCCAAGGAATCTATGTTTGAGGCCAAGAAAATCGCACAAAATATCACATTTCTAGAGCTTTTTGGGCACTCATATCTTCTATGAAGGTATTAGCTGGTGAAAACAAAGGTACACATTATGAAACTGACTTTCCTCTTAATGATTTGATAATAAAATCATGGTGGAAATATATATTGAGCTTACAAACGAAGGTGGCGCCATCTAGGTTTTTGCATATTTTGAGATTTCGCCAAAAAAGGCTTTCAGTGAAGTTGTGCCGCATATATAATTATTGTGCCTGATATCTGCAGTTTTTTTCGGGTACATTTCATTTTTTGTCCTAACGTATATATAGCAGGTCATCAACATTGTCATGACTGCATTACTAAGTCAGCAGCAGCGTCCCCATGTGACCATGTTTGCCAATTTCCTCAAAAATGCCATTTTACATGAAAGGATAAAGATTGCTTGAGTCGAACATTTGGAGGTATCACTTTGATTCGGACACTTTGCCCGATCCATTAGCCAAGAGATTGCTATCCAAGTACTCTATTAAGTGCATGTATTTTGTTCATGACTTCCTTTGTGATCAAAATCATCAGCACTGATATTATCTTAGCATACTCATAGTGTGTTTTTCATATCCTTAAATTTAGGTTCAAATGAGCGGTTGTGTCGAAATCGTATGCTGAACATCGTTAGACAACACAATTTTCTGAGTTCTAATTGTTCAATAATTTTCAAATCTGTCACAGACCTCACTGCTGGTCTTACAATGCATATTGGTAACTTTTGTGAAATATAGTTCACATTTCGCCATATAGCAATAATTCTAGTGAGTTCTTTTTGAAACTTCAGTTCACTCATTGCTCTTCAATAGAAAACTCACCAATGAAAATATTGGTTTTGTTGCATATTGAATTGAATTATTCTTATGAAATTTTAACATAATCGGTACAAGACTTCCAAAAGCTCTCCATTGAATGTTTTTGGAAAAAAATATTAAGGATAAAGCAGATTTTGATGAAGGTGCATTTTGATACTACAAGAGGATGTACGGTTTTAAGCCATTTTGCAATGTTGCGTTTTTAATGGTGATCAGTGTAAGGCAGAAAAAGTTGTATTTCAGTCAAATTGAAGGATCTTTCACAGGCCTGTGGTGATGATTTGACTTGAATTTGTGTACCACTTAGTTGGGACTGAGGTCAATCTACCTCTTGTTCTAACATGGACTTTTTCAAATAAAAAGTTCTTAAACAGCAGCAGATCCAATGTCTTTTTAAA
This sequence comes from Platynereis dumerilii, assembly GCA_026936325.1. NCBI lineage: Eukaryota > Metazoa > Annelida > Polychaeta > Phyllodocida > Nereididae > Platynereis > Platynereis dumerilii. The sequence continues at coordinate 35,398,687 of JAPTHN010000003.1, forward strand.
AGAAAGAGCTGTCCGACGCAAGCATACCCTTAGCCTCTTATGATTCGTATCTGTAACCTCCATATTGTCTGTTTGTTTTGAAAATGCTCAATTTTCTACTAATTCGAGTCAGAGAAAATGTTTTTAAAATTTGATGTGCTGATTGATTTCTACAATATACTTTTCAGACACCAGGAATCTTACCCAGTGGAAATCAGGCCTCATAAAGAATGCTTTGGCCAAATTTCATAAAATTCTTATCTATTTGAAATTTTGTGTGAAGTGTGAGATTCAACTTTAAGAATACCTAAAATTAGAAGAGCAAATAACATATTGATATGGGGTAACAGGTCTAAATATAAATTAAATTGAAAATATTGTTGGAAAGAAACAGTTTTCATCAAAAATCTAAATTTCTTGTTATATTTGTCGGTGAGAACCAGTGTCTCGAATTGGGCCATTTTCAAGAAAAAAAGGCATTTTTGAGGAAATTTGTCTTGGGGGTACGGTTGACAAGCAACAGTGATAGACTGCCATGTTAGGGCAACAAATGAAATGGTACATATCATGTACCAGAAAATAATCTGAGATTTCTGACACAGTAATTGTATGTGTGGCACCACTTTATTGCAAGCCTTTATTGCAAGATCTCAAAATGTGCAAAACATAGGTGGCGCCACCTTTTTTCATAAGCTCAAACTATGGTCCACCATGATTTTATTGTTGATTAATGTAGAGGAAAGGTCAGTTTTATCATGTGTACCCCAAATTTCCCCTTGCACACCAATAGAAATATGAGGCTTAAAACATGTGCAATTTCATTCCCGTTTTTTAGCCTCAAACGCAGATTTCTTTGGCCCTTCTGACACAGAGCCCATTAATCCAAGAGTTCAGAATACAACACAAAATTAATACACTTGTTAAAGAATGACCAGTCCAGGCACAGTACTAGATATAGCCATATATTACCATTTACCAGGTACCAGTGGCTTCAAACTTGCCTATTTTCATGAAAAAGTGGCATCTTGAGTTTTCTAAAACAAAAATTGTATATATGGCATTACTTAATTGAAGGCCTTGATCGGAAAATCTCAAAATATGCAACAACATGAATGGTGCCACATTCATTTGCAAGCTCAATATATGGTTTCACCATGATTTTATTATTGATTCATTTAGAGGAAAGGTCTGTTTCATAATGTTTACCTTTTGTTTCCACCAGCTAATACCTCTAGAGCTCTAAAAAGGTGATATTTTGTGCGATTTTCTTGGCCTCAAACATAGATTTCTTGGGCCTTTCTAACACAGACCCCATTAATCCAAGATTTCAAAATACAGTACCAATACATAGTTAAAGAGTGACTAGTCCAAGCAGCAATGTATAATTTAGCCATATATTACCATTTCCCAGGTACCAGTGGCTTAGAAATTGCCCATTTTCATGAAAAAGTGGCATTTTTGAGGAAACTGGCAATATGCTCACTTGGGGGCGCTGCTGCTGGCATACCAATGCCGCCATGGCAACAATGCTGGCCTACCATATTTGAGTAACAAATCAAAAAAAAAAAAAAAGAAATCTGAGATTTCTGACACAATAATTGTATATGTGGCATGACTTTATTGTAAGCGTTTTTCGTAAAATCTTAAAACATGCAAAAACATAGATGGCGCCACCTTCATTTGTAAGCTAAATATATGGTTCCACCGTGATTTTATTATTGATTCATTTAGAGGAAAGGTCAGTTTCATAGTTTGTACCTTTTGTTTCCACAAGCTAATACCTCCATAGAAGATATGAGCCCCTAAAAAGCTCTAAAAATGTGAAATTTTATGCAATTTTCTTAGGTTCAATCATAGATTTCTTGGGACGTTCCTACACAGACCCTATTAATCCTAGATTTTAAAATACAATACCAATTCATAGTTAAAGAGTGACCAGTCCAGGTACAATGTATAATATAGCCATATATTACCATTACCGAGGTACCAGTGGCTTCAAACTTGCCTATTTTCATGAAAAAGTGGCGTTTTTGAGGAAATTGGCAAACATGCTCACTTGGGGGCGCTGCTACTGACTTTACAATGTTGCCATGGCAACAGTGATGGCCTGCCATGTTAGACTTATAATTGAAATGTACCAAAAATAAATCTGAAATTTCTGAAACAATAATTGTATATGTGGCACCACTTAATCGAAAGCCTTTTTTGCCAAATCTCAAAATATCCAAAAACATAGGTGGCGCCACCTTTGTTCGTAAGCTCAATCTATGGTTCCACCGTGATTTTATTATTGATTCTTGTAGAGGAAAGGTCAGTTTCATCATGTGTCTGCTTTGTTTTGCTCAACTAGTACCTCCATAGAAGATATGAGGCCCTTAAATATGGGAAATTTTTTAAATTCTCCTTAGCCTCGAAGATACCTTTTTTAGGCCGTAATTACACAGACCCCATTGACCCCAGATTTAAAAATACAATGACATTACTCAGTTCAAGAGTGACTATTCGAGACACAATGAGTAGTGCAGCGATATATTACCACCTTTCAGGTGGAAATATGAGCTAAATATGCATAATTTTGACTTTTCGTTTTTGCCAATTTACCTCATTTGGCCCTAAATAATGGAGCCATGGTTACCATGGCAACCAATAATCTGACAGGTCCAAAATTTTTCTCGAGAACTCCTATCCCATAATACTTCAATCCTACAAAGTATGAAACGATTCCGTGACGGGGTCACTTCGCTATATTTTTTGGATACTTTAGCATGTATAAGTACCGTAATATGGGGTGAATCGGGACAGAATTGGCTGTTTTTCTGTCATAGTATGACAAAAATCAATCTAGAAATCAAAATTTAGTGCCAAATTGTGTCTGGGCACAAGGTCTAAATACCCCTAGAAGCTTGAAATGATATCTTAAATCCCCATTGCTCCAGGCCAAGAAAACCACTGTCCCAATTCACCCCATACTTTGGGGTGAATCGGGACACTCTATTATTTCCGCCATTAATACTCCCTACCTACTTTGAGTGATTGTTCCTTGTGCATAAATACTAGAAAACATGATCAACATGCCAGAAAAAAAATTTGAGGAAAATCCGAAATCAATTTCATTGATAATATGCAGATGTAAAAAAATGTGATAAATGGCAGAAAACTATCAAAAACTGTAGTTATCTGCTAATTTTGCAGGTGATTACGAATTCTGGACTAAATCTATAATAAATGATGCCAAGTTCAATAATATTTATCAAAAAGCCATGCAAGTACATTCAAATGAAAATTGGTAGATTTTATTTTTATTATTCCTGAAACTTCGCCATTGACCTGGATCTTAACCCATGACCAAACATACATAATCCCACATCTAGTCTACTATTCTGGTTCCCTGATACCATTTCAAATTTTAAAAAAGTTTCCAGCTAGTTTGATGGCTCTGGTGTTTATATTTTTTGAGGAATGAGCAAAGTTTTGACCAGTATGTTCAAATTCAAATTATGCAGGGCCAAGTTTAAGGTGCTGCAGCTCCTCACTGCCTGCAGTTAGAAGTATGAAATTCTATTACAATATGCGCTGGTATGTGTACTATACATGTACCAAAAATGAATTCCCTAGGTTGAGTAGAAGTGGTTGATCTTTGAAGAAATAATAGACATCCCTGTCTTGTCCCGATTCACCCGTGTGTCCCTATTCACCCCATATTACGGTACATAGACTTTAATCTAGAAGAACCATTAAGTATGGACGAAAACATTTTCAGACTGTTCATATTGATCCACCAGGCACAATTTTTTATGTTCATTGCTTCCATTAGGGCTGTTGAGCGAAGGTATTTACTTAGCCCAATGGCGTTTTTCACCAGCTTTGCCTGCAATTTGTCCATTTCTAATTTATCCTTGTTACGTAATGGGACACACTCATTTGCATAAAGCAGAGCAGGCTGTATAGCTGCCTTCCAGAGGTAACTTACTATATCAGGATTCACGCCGTTACCATGCATGCCTGCATGCTTTGCCATATAAAATTTAGTTCTGCATGCCCTCAGACGACTATCTTTGTGTTCTGAGGCGCTATTGGAGATGACGGCTCCCAAATAGTCTATGCTTTCATACAAAGACAGTTGATCATTCTCCAGAAACCAGGTAGGATGTTTGGCTAGATTATTTTTGCCAAATATGGCACATTTTGTCTTTGAAGCATTGAAGTTAATCCCATGACCTTTTACACACTTAATCACAGCTCTGGCAATCTTGCGTTGCAATTAGTTCACCTTTACTACTTTAATCAATTGGATAGCTCTTAGTTTCTTGGTGGCTCAAGTTTCTGACACTTCAGTTCGGGAAAGTGCAGAATTCGGGAGCATTCCCGAATTCGGGACAAAGGTGCTCCCAAATTCGGGAACTGCTCCCAAATTCGGGAACAAAAGTGCTCCCAAATTCGGGAGTTTCATTTTCAAAGGACCCTCGGACGTTGGGTATTAAGATCGGATGGTTTTTTATTGGTCAGACTGGTTGTTTGCAAGGCAATTAAGAATTCTACCCTGTGAAAAAAAATTCTGTGCTGTGGTTTTCTTTACAGAGCAAATAAAACTTTGAAAGTTTACTAATTATATCATAAAATCAAGATTCCATTGACTTATTATCCGAATTTTGTCAGACTATGAATTTATTTGACTTAAAATTTATTTATATGACATAATTAACAAATAGTATGTCAGTGAAGGTGCTGAGATTGTCGACTTGAGCAGCTCAGATCATACTTTCATCTGTGTGACCAATTATTTTATCAAAATTGTCAACATATGTGGTTATCTTAAAGATGAGTCTTTAAATTCAATATATAATACTTCATAAAATAACTTATATATCAAATTAACTACAACTATTTATCTATCTATCTATCTATCTATCTATCTATCTTCTGTCTATCCCTTTATCTATCTATCTCTATATCTATCTATCTCTGCATCGTTCTCTATATCTATCTCTGCATCGTTCTCTATATCTATCTGTCTCTCTATCTATCTATCTCTATCTATCTATCTATCACTCTATCTATCTATCTATCTATCTGTCTATCTATCTATAGATCTATCTATCTATCTAGCCATCTATCTACGCTCTGATGGCCCAAGTTCTTGCTTCATATTAGTCATAAATAAATAAATTCTGCGGCAGTTCTGCGGCAGTTCTGCGACAGTTCTGCGACAGTTCTGCGACAGTTCTGCGGCAGTTCTGCCGCAGAACTGCCGCAGAACTGCCGCAGAACTGCCGCAGAACTGCCGCAGAACTGCCGCAGAACTGCCGCAGAACTGCCGCAGAACTGCCGCAGAACTGCCGCAGAACTGCCGCAGAACTGCAACGATTCTCCAATTAATCGCTAATTTTAATAGGCCTACTCCTAATTCTTCCATTATTGCTAGGCCACTGCAAAAATCGATTTTCACTGATTTTATAGTTGACAGGCCTTTTTTTGATAAATATTGAGGGTCTTAATTATGCAATAAAGCTACTTGCTGCTCCATAATTACTTCCATAGACAAATGAATAATTCAATTTTAATTTAAAAAAAGAAATTCTGAACAGTCTGTAAGGGAACCAGTTGAATTCCCCTGAACCAGTGGGATACTCCAGCATACCTACACATGAATGAGAACAGTGAGCAAACCCAGTAGGGTCCTGTACCAGTGGGATACATGCCCTACTTATTTTAACTTGATATTGAAATATTGCATTCTTTATGAAATACATTTGTCTTGTGTTTTTCGTTTGCAGATTATCTGTGACAATGAACAGAACAAGAAAAGGAACATCCGTCTTCAAAAATGAGGAAAGGTTACAAGTCAATGTTGAAAAACCTTGTTACCCAGATTCACGAAACTGATTCCCCGATTCACGAACCTGTTTCCCCGATTCACGAACCTGTTTCTCCGATTCACGAACCTGTTTCTCCGATTCAAGAACATGTTTCCCTAATTCACGAACCTGTTTCCCCGCATCACGAACCTGTTTCTCCGATTCACGAACCTGTTTCCCCGATTCACGAACCTGTTTCCCCGATTCACGAACCTGTTTCCCCGATGCACGAACCAGTTTCCCAGATCAACGAAGCTTTGGGTGAAGAAGAACCAGGCCATGATGGGAAACCCTGCAGTTGGAAGGAGGGGAGACGTCTGGTTGAACTGAAGGTGCTGGCTGATGGTCTGGCTTCTTGTCAGAATTATTCATGCAGAAGGCCATTGAATCTGTCAAACACCATAGGTAAGTTATAAATCCCTAATTTATAGATTCTTCCTAAAAAAAAAAAGTGTGAAATTATGTAACATGTTCTAATAAAACCCCATGACAGTCAGTTCTGAGTTACAGTTTGTCTCATCAACATGCGATGATGATGTCATCAGCAGCCCATTGTGACAATGCAGTGACATCATGACAGAAACAATCACTGCCCATTGTTTGTTTATCAAATGTCATATAATTTATTTCACAACAATGAATTCAATGGTGTGAACTCAATGCTTTTTACCTTCACGAACTTGTTCGCAGAAGGTATTGTTATCACTAGCGCAAAATGTTGTCCGTCTGCCGGGCGGGCGGATAGATCTTTTCCGGGCCAGCTCTCGACCACAATTCAATGTACATGGATGAAATTTGGTACACATACAGCCTGTATGCTCTAGTTGTGCCTTTTGATGGTCTGATTGACAGATAATCCATACTTTTTGAAAAAAAAAAAATAATAATAATTTTTGTTTGTTTACGGACCAAGGCTCAGTTACTATTGCATGTGCATGGATGAAATTTGGTACAGATGTGGCCTATATGGTCTAGTTGTGCCTTTTGATGGTCTCATTGATAGATATTCCATACTTTTTTAACAAATTTAAAAATATATAAAAATACTTTTTTTTTTGTTTTTAGGCTAAGATTCGGTCATATTGCACGTACATAGATACCGTTTTATACACATATGCCTTATATGGTCTGGTAGTGCCTTTTGAATGGTCTGATGGATATTGGATAATATTATATACTTTTTGAAATATTTAAAACCAAAAAAAAATGTTTTGTTTCTGGCCCAGGACTCAATCACAATTGCATGTACAATTGTACATGGATAAAGTTCGGTACACATGTGGTTTACATGGTCTAGGTGAGCCTTTTCATGGTCTGACTGATAGATATTCTATACTTTTTGTCTAATATTGAGCAAAAATATTTGAATTTTTTTTCACGTCGGAGCCAATACTTGCCCACTATTGCATATGCAGCAACGAAATGTTCTACATATATCACCTCTACAATGTAGCAGAGCCTTTTGATGTGTATTTAACACTCCTTGAATGAATTTCAAAAAATACAACAGCATTCTATTTTTTGATTTCCAACCGACACCTCATAACCTATAGTTTGTAGGCCTACACGCATGAAACCGTACCATGTGCATGAATTAGCTTAATAAGGCCTTTTCCTCGTTTTACAAACTCTGGCAAGCAGATAGGTAGATAGCAAGGCAGCTAGCAAATAGACATTTTTGAAGGCCAAGGCTCGACCACTATTGCATATCAATATGCAATTTGGTAAACACATCAATTTTATGGTGTAATTGTAATCTTCTAAATGTGTTATTCGCTGAAGGTTTGCTGCTGCGCAGCCTATGTTTTCATGGTATTCACTCGCAAGTCGCAATTGCAGGATATATTTATTTGAATTAAATAAAGATATATTTATAACTTCTGGTAGTCCAAAAGAATATTCTGTGCATTTATGAGTGATTTGCAATTTCAACAGGCAAACATGGATGAAAAAGGTAAGGGTGGTGACTTCTTAAGCCCATTTGGACTTCCATTTAAGTTCTTGTCCCAGATGTGGTAGGTATGGTGTTTGCAGTGGTTTCATGTAGTCGCTTCACTAGTGGACTGGTGGTTGGTTATAGTTGTTGTTTGCATGGTATGATTGTTGATTTATTAGATGTTTAGATGATCATGTTCTCAGCAATGTAGGCCTATGTCGCTGAGAGAATAGCGACAGTTATTATTAGCAGTGCGAAGCGCTAGCTCTTACTGAAGAAATTTTGCCAAAACTTATGACCATAACCGTGGGTGCCCCTGCTTACCAATCTCATTCAAACTTAGCAGACAGCCTCTCCTGAATTTTAAATCACGACGATAAACTTTTGATGCCCCACTGTTACAATACAAATTAATAAAGAAAACAAATAGGCTTCTTTTCACGAGGTCAATGGTCAGCTGAATTTGCATGCGGCATGTTTACAGTGTCCTTGGCCACGTGGCGTCCTTGTGCGTTCAGTCGTAACAGTCTGGATCCACTGTGGGTCTACTGCTATATTTTAAGGGGGGCAGCTGGCTTGGTAAGCCTATATTATGTTGACATTTCGCGCTGCTTAAAGTGCTTGCACGTTATTTTTTAAGTTGCTGCAGTAAGATCACGTTTTAGTTTCCAGAACACTATATGCTAAAACTTTTAAAACACTATTAGGTTAAACATCCTAGTTGTGCCTTTTGAGAATCTAATCTAGAACAGGGTTGGGTTGATAGGCCTAATTGATATATCGCAGTGTCGCGATATCCTCCTACATTGACTATCGTGATATCATGGTCATAGACATCGCTACATGAACAATATTGTGTTTGATCGTGATGTTGTGATGTATCGTATCTTTTTTTGTTCAAAACTACAATATTCTGATTTAACGCAACTCTCGTCTGTAAATTTGACACATGCACACTCATCCATAAATTCTCACAAGATCTCAGGTGAGATAAGAAGTGTCATAGCATCAGATCAATGCAAAGATTATCCACAATTGATGTTGAATTGAGGTTGATTTGTTGCCTTTTTTTGCTTTTTTTGGGATTCTACAATTTCTACAACACCCGCGATATATGGTGTTATCACGATATTAGTCTCATAAGATCAAAAAACCATTATCGTCTGCACCGTAACCCAGAATGGTATAAATATTTTTTAAAAGGCAAAAGCCTTCAGTGAATAACTCAGACACACCCCCAAGGCTGGCCAATGAGCAGAGCTTCACACATGTTATGCAAATGAGGCCGATGTCGCCGATACACAGAGTTCCGTAAATTGACCAGACTTGCAAGTAGCCCTCTGAAGACTGAATAGTTCTCTCGCAAATTGCCGGTAAACTTTCGAAGTGGAGAGGAATCCCAAGCGCTGATTGGCCTTGACGCTCGTGACGTAAATCAATGATAATATGCGGCGATGGAAGGATTCGTCTAGGGTAGATTCTCTGGGCTGACATATTTTAATTTTAGCTTCTTTGATCAAGCAACCTCAACAGATTTTCATAAAAATAAACGATCGAAATATCAAGGTCACAGTGGGCACTGGGCAGCTCAAGAATGATTGAAAAATGACTGCCAAAATGTCTGTCATCTTTGATTTATCGACATGCTCCAAATTCATTCCAACAGGCCAATACCTGTAAATAACTGCAAGTGAAATATTAAGGTCACAAATGGACACTAACACAAACCTTAATGTGGATAACGATGAAATATGAAGTTGTGCATTTTGAAAAAATGTCCAATTTGGAGGATCTGCTGCCACACAGCCTGTTTAATTGACATGATAAAAATCGAGGTTACAGCTTTCATTTTTCATCCCTCTGACCGACCGCAGGCGCAAGCCAAAGCTTGAACTCTTGTCTTAATTCACTAGAGACAAATAAGTACTCTATGAAGGCCTTTCAAGACCTGCGTAAGTGTGACCGACCAAAGAAAAGAGGCCTAAAGATATAGACAATAGACAGACACATGTTAGTGTCCATTTGTGACCTTGAGTTGGCTTTGGTGAATGGCCTCAAGAAAATCCCAGAAGCTAAAGATAAATGAAGTCTGGCCTAATTATTAACAAGAATCCGAGGATTCAAACCCTGAGTTTTGTTTGACATTAGCAATTAAGCATAAGATCAATGGATACAAGATGAAAGTAGCACTGCACTGCGAAGTGCAGTCAGCTTTGACAGCTGTGGGATTGACTTCAAGTGCTGTTTCTCAATGGCAATTTGGTAAACTGAGGGTGAAAAAAGGCTTTATAGCTTGCAGAATTGCAATTAGCATTGTTAGACTGCTTCTGAGAATGGATGCACTGCAAAAAGTAATTGCCAAATGCTTTGTTGGCCTTCCTGGAAACACATGGACGGTCGACATGTGGGCAATATTATAATGCAGAGTCACCTTGAAAACAGCCCCTAAAGACTCAAACCATGTATGACATAACAAACTATTTTAAAAAATAACATGTAATCTGCCAAAGCAGGAGAGAGCGGTAAGCACTGCCTGATACATATTGACAACGCTGTTGAATTGCTTGGTGGCCGACTTTGCTGGTTGGCATCTTTGACTTTGGCCAATTTGGCTGTCATTGCTATAATCCGCCAGGCGGCGCTGCAATTTTGGCACGCCCTCTGTCGCATTTTTGCGAGCCAACGAAGGGATTTTCGTGTGCGGCGTCTTTCAATCACAACGCATGCGCAATGTGTACAAAATGGCGGCGCCCATTGACACCATTTTGAATCAGCCGTTTTGCTTGAAGGCATCAATAACCATGCATTTTCAGTACGTACATGACTAGTGTGGGAAGGATCGCTAAGCGCTCTATAATAAAAAAAACAACAACAACCTGTCCCCAATTCCACAAAATGGCCAACTTGACCACATAAACTCCTGTATTAGGGCCGAGAAAACTTTTTTCCAAAAATCTCTCAGACTGGTTTTCAGATAGAATTACCCTGGGGGAACCCAGGGTAAATTTGTGAAAAGAATCAAATTGTTATTTTATTTTCCAAACAGCTCCCGAAGATGGCTGTCCTTATCTGTATTTGTTTGAGTTTGCTTTGGTGAATGGTTTGCAAATTGGTGATGGTGTTGCTGTAAATTTTATGAAATAGCCCCCACCCTTACATTATGCAATGAGCTACATCATAATTATTGCTTCTAAGCAAATGCTTCTGCTCATTTCATAATAAGTGAGGGGCCTTTTCATAATTTTGTTTATTGGTTGGATGGTTTGATAACTCTAGGAATATTAAATCGGAACTTTGAGTGGTGGTTATCATTGGTGGCAATGTAGAGCATGAATGTAAATAAGCTGGAAATTAAATTTCAAGAAGTCTTAGGGGCCCAGATTCCCAGGCGTCTGGGCTTCCGAAAACGCCCACACTGAAAGGGACAAACAGATTTCTGAGAAGGTTGACCATAATGTGTTCCGTAAAACTGGTGACTTGAGCCTCCTCCATTTGCACGCTGTGCAAACGCACAGCTTCATCGGCAGCGATATGACGAACATGGCAGTCAACTTATGATTTTTACAAAATATTAATCCTTGAAAAGTTAATGTTTGATACTTGCATAGTCTAGATTGTTTACCTGGGATGCCTTGATGATGCATTACATCTTCGCATATCCATGAATTATACCAGGGTGTCAAAGAATAACAAATCTGAGAAAATGTCAACACTATGACTCTATTTGTGGTTAATAATTTAATAACTAGACGTCGCAAGCTACATGAACATGTTCCTGCTACTGTTGGTCAGTTTATCCACACTATTTCACCGGTCAATCACGTATAAATTTCACGCATAAATTTACAAAAACTGATGGTATTATTGAAATGTGCCAGTTTAAGCCAACCAGATTCGGCTGTACTTTCAAGATTTTTGTGTAGGAGCAGATTTTAAAATTAGGGATGTACCGATCCGATACTCTTGATCGGTATCGGTGCCAATCCAGCACTAAAAAGGATCGGATCGATAGCACTACTCTATATTTAACCAATGGTGTCGAATCGGAATGGTATCGGAAATCGGTTGCATCGGCAACAAAATGCCATGATCGGTATCGGATCGCAAGTGAAAAAGTGGTATCGGAGCATCACTATTTAAAATGCTAATCTAGTGCATAAAAGAAGCATTTGGAAGCTTGCAAAGTAGCTTATAAAATTTGGGGAAGGATGTCTTGAACCTGACAATGAATCTGGCACCCTGCTTTAATTTTGTCAATTTACGTTTGACTCAAAACCACTCACTGGTATAATGATGTGTCTGATGTTTGTTTTTTTTGACAGGTGAAACACAGTATGGTCTGGGTACGGTAATCCACGTAAAGTGCACTGTCTGCCATTACTGTAACAAAGTTGCGCTTGGCAAAAGATCACGTAGACAGTCCACCAACAAAGGCCTCTTGATGTTTGAGATGAACATGAAACTTGCAGCCGGTAAATATGCTCTTTCATATTTGTGAATTTTTCACCTTAGTCATATCTATCCTGTGTTGTCCTTATCATCGCCTTGATGCTCAATATATAAGTCATGCAAGCTTGAAGTCAACGGAAGTTATACTAAATTTAATTATGTTCTTCGATCTGATTCATCAGATCGATGTACGTTATCATTTTGTATTTAGTCTGATGACATATGATGAGACTGAGATTAAGACTGAGAATGAGATAGTGATAGTAAATTTCCAAGTGCTCTCACACATCTGTATCCAGTAAATTCTACTAATACTCTTAATATTTACCTAAATCTGGACTTCCTGTCACTGCCAAAATACTTCATATGTTCCATGTAACAGAGTGGCCAAATGGCAAAGGCTCTCTCATAACAGAAATTTCTCACTTCTTCGTAAAAGCTTACCATTTACATTACCCCACCAAGTCAATTTTCAAAAAATTATTTCAGCTCCGATCGCAGAACAACTTAGCACCGCGCCGGTTCTAGTTGGAAATTGTTGCACTACATTGACCTTTTGAAGACTTTGACCTTTGACAATCTTTGACCTGATTTTCAAGTGAAAACATTACTGAAGTCATTGACCTTTGACAAAAATTAAAGTTGGAGTACCTTTGGCTTCAACATACTTTTCAAGGTCACAGGATTCACATGCCAACTATGTGACCATACTTGCTCCCAATAATATATAATAGAATTACTATTTGTCTCAGTGTGTTATTCCCATTGATGAAAGAAACTTATAGTATGTAATTGTTGTTTTGTTTTCAGCTATGATTAATGCTGGAATGGGGGAGCGCCAAGTCAATGCCTTCCTCACCTCGCTTAATATTCCCCCCGTCCACCACAAGACCCTAAAATCTCTGGAGAGATGTGTTGGGGCTGCTTTTGAAGAAGTGGCACGGAAGTCGACACTAGAAGTAACACAAGATGAGACAGAAAGGTAATGAAAATTAAGGATGGTGGGATGAAAATTGGCTGGTATCAAGCCGTTGGGCATGGGAATTAGTCAGAAACACACAAAAAAGGGAATTACATTTCACTGATGCAATCATGATCGGTTAATATCTATATAATGTATGTTGATTTAGACAATATCTTATATTCAGTAGCTTCCATTTGTTTCTTTTCAGAACTGAAGCTGGTTCTTCCAACGTGTCGCTCTCGGCATCAGTTGACGCCGGATGGCAAAAGAGGGGTAGCGGAAGGTGCTATAACAGTTTGTCAGGTAAAAATTGTTATTTTTTATATTTAAAGACTCACTATTTTGCAAAACTTATACTCAAATAATTTAATTAATTTATCTTTAATTAATTTATCTTTTCGCTCAACTTAAAGATGTATGCTAATTTATTAAGCAGGCTATGGCCTGCTCAAAGTTGTCAAGCTGCTTTGCACTGGTGTCAGTTGTCGCATTTTTTTGTGTTTGATTATTTGGGTCAGCAGCATGTGTAGGTTTCAGCCTAAATGCGTAGGCTCAGTAACGCAGCTTATATCCAGAACTGCAATGTTAGCCTAACAGCATTCTCAGCTCACTCTTCCTTGTGTGCACAAGCGCACACATACACAGCAATTATCCCAGGCATAGCCTGCTTTTACATTCTGCTGATTCTTTTTAACAGGGTCACGATCACGTGACCCTGTTTAACCTGGTGATCATCAATGTATGGTCTAGACCGATTCACAAGTGCCAAAAAATCCTGGAAAGGGTTGGATCCCATTGATGTCGTTCTTGGTGTTTTTTGGACCCTATAACCATGAAGTTTTGTGGTAAAATAGTGTGATTGATAGATGATGAGAATGTATGAAACAATTAATGATTAAATCTGATAAAACGTGCAGACAACATGTGCGTATGAATACATTACAGGGATTTGTGCAGATTTTTTCGGTCGGACAAATCACTCGATAGAAGGCTTAGAAGCTCAAGCAATCTTTCCCGCTTCAGAAAATAGGTCGTCACGGCAGATTGGCCAGGGCTGGGCCCTGTAATGTTTATGTGACATGAGCATCTCCCGATGGCACTCAGCCTTAAAAAAGGGACAGGGGACATTCAAGATTCCCTAAAATATCGACATGGGACTTGAAGCATTATCTAATTAGCCAGTTAGTATTACTGTTAGGCAACAGGCAAGCCGCCACCTGCCCTCCCATGAATGTGTCAAAAATGGTATGACTGACTGATATCAGACCTTTGGCCAGGTCCATTATGCGTCATGGGGGGCAAAGCCACAAAGGCTGAATTGAGCCTATCAGTCGGGTGCAAGACACCAATGAGAGAGGAGGTTTGACAGTCTCTGCTGTGCAAAATGTACATATTAGTATATATAGAAACAGTTAATATAGCAGGACATAGGGTGAATGCCTATCTATCTACGACAATAGGCCTACATATATGTATGTGAGCCTATTTAAACATTTATCTATGTGTTCATCTGTCTGCCAAGTTCCAACCAATAGCTACATTGACCTATCAAATATTTATTTTTCTTTGGAATGAAACTGAAGAACTGCTGAACTTAATTAGGCCTATATCATTGATGTTTGCATATATGTACAAAGTTGGATGCCCATTATGTGCCTTTAGGGGGTTTATATACTCTTGGGAAAAATGGACTCTCAGAAATTGACCAAAATTGTGGCATGGCAAGAATTATGCATATATATAAATTAGTGAATTGTGTCAAGCTTATTGTTATTGAGTGCTACAAGAGCGCATAATGAATATTCTTGTAGCAGCTCTGGTATCAGGAAAAATTATTTTAAACAAGAATCCATGGATTCAATGTCGGGCCATGTGATCTGTAGTTAAAGCCAATACAGAGTAGTGCATAATAACAGTATGAGGGTGAAAGTGGCATTTATTTATCTGTAGATACAATGAATAGCAGGAAATTATTTGTGTTAACAGTGTCCCTTTGATGTTGGTGACACTCAAGAATGCAATATGGCATGTGCAATTTGTACATGGCTGTGAAATGTTGGAATGGCTGGTAGACCCCGGAGCCGTCGACAAAAACCGCCGCCACCAGTCACTGCTGTTCGAAGTCAAGTCAAGTCAATGTGATAATCCAAGTCGTCACTTGTGTTTCAAGTCAGCTGCCGCGGATTTCGCATCCCATCATGTTTGGTATGGTTGGATTCGCCTTGAAGAGACGATTCCAATGGTGCTAAAATCATAAAAATAGGATGACCCTGGACCAAACTGTACCATTGTAAAACATTTGTGTGCAGCTTTTCATCAAAGCATTTTTCATGAATTGGTCACACATGAAAATGAGTATCAAAGAAAGTTATTTCCCAGTTTTACAATGTTTTCTTGTTCATTTAGCTCCCTAAGCTGACTTAGTCAGCCAACTTCATACTAAGTCAAATCAAGTCAGACATGATGATTAAGTCAACTAAGTCAAGTCAAGTCACTGAACATCAAGTCAGTCATCTTAGCATGACTTGACTGACTCCGGGGTCTAATGGCTGGTAGTTAGCAAGTTTAAGGGCCTGTATATATCAATTTCATATCCTCAACCTCTCTTCTTTTTAGCAACAATCTGCAAAGTGACAAACAGAAGTCATTGCTACAACTGCAATCTTTGTTGTCCTACTGGTCAAGGATTGGCACTTTAAGTTCAACTGCCACTTGTTATTGGTCATTCTGTCCTGAAACTTCTTACAAATTTGGCCGAAAACTTAGATACAAATAAGTTGACATTGGCGGCAAAGAGGCCTAATAGATTGTGGAAGGCATGTGAACAACATTTTCTAAGATGTAATATGAAAATTACACTTTTTATTTTGCACAGATAGAATAATTATGTTATTGAGAAGGAGGTATCATTATGATTGTGCTTCTTATTGTACGATTTTTAACCCCAAGCAATATAGGCATATATGTGTTGCTGACAAACATTTTAGTAACTTTGAGAAAATTTGCCCAGCATGCAGTCTTCTCGCTTGTGTAATAGGCTACACGCCAGAACTATGGTTTGGCGCTAAATAGCCCACAATGGTGCTGATGGGGCGTAAAACACAAACTCACTCACTCACTCAGAACTATGGCATGTGCCACATGACCAAACACCAACAACAACTTCCTCAGTTTGATTCAGTCCACTAAAAAAACCATGAGAGATGGTTGAAAGCTTTTGACAAGCAAAAAGTAACCTTTTGTATGGAATAACTTGTAATTGATAACATCCATTAGGACCATTACTTTGCACGTGTATATTTTCTTTGTGATTCATGAATATAGATGTTAAAAAGCTGAAATGAAAAGATATGTTAATGGTTGCCTCTGGTTAGCATGGTCTTGTGGGCAAGCTATCAAAGTGGACACCAAATGTGACTAAACTAATTGACATTTAGGAGAGATTTTGCCTTTTGGAAATGTAGTTAATTCTAGCCAGAATTTTTCTGTGACGTCTCTTTGTCTTCATCAATATTGTTGCTGGGCTGAGGTGTCCCAGCTCGCATGAGTCATGTGACAGAGCGAGGAGTAGGCTTGTAAAATTCATCCTGCACATGTGCATCAATCCGGAGATTGAGAATCTACATTAATGACTAACTGAAATTCTTGCAAATATGTCCTGTGGCAACAATGATTTCCGGCTTTGTCAAGAAGACAAAATTTGAAAAATGCAGTCCTGTCACTCCTGTAGCTGATAGGCCTATGTAATTTATTATCCTACCTATTGTGTCATTCCTAAGATGTGACCCTGTTTGGCAATCCGCGGATTCTTGTTTATTTTTATCTTCACAATCTGTATTTGTTTATTAAGCCAGTGCACATGTATTATAGAGGTCAAATAAACTTAATTTTTAAAAACTTGAAATTATCAAAAAATTACCCACACATTTTTTTTGTTTTTGTTTTGCAAGTTGCAATATTTGTACGATTGTGTAGTTTCACAAAGTGGGGCGAGCGGGGCAAAGTGAGACACTATTTTTATTTTCAGGTGTTCCAAAATGTTGGAAGTAACGAGTTAAATGAGATCAGGTCCACATTATAGATAATGACATTGGGTATATTGTCCAGAAGTTTCAGGTTGCTACTTTTACAGGTTTGGAGAAATTTTGAGTTTCGTCCGTGCTCATTAAGTGTCTCACTGTGCCCCGTGGGCGGGGCACAGTGAGACAGCAGGCGGGGCACAGTGAGACAGGGCATCTACTGCCATAACCGCCGATCCTCAGGACCTGCGGAATTTTTCTATCAATTGTTGCTACAGAAACTACTGTACTATAAAAGCAGCTGGCTAGGTGATTTTTTAGGTCCATTTTTGAGCATGTTTCGAAACTACATCGTGCAGGACACATGCACGACTTATTTTAATCTGCCGCACCCGTCACATACTAATTATGACCAGCAGCATAGCTGTGGTCATTTACAGATCGTCCGATTTGACGCACATTTTTGCGGCAGAACAGGACAAACTGTGCTCAATGCAGAACCATGAAACTTGCCATATAAGTCTAACTTTACTATCTTCAAAAAATGTTCTTAAGACAAAATGGTAAAAAGGGTCTTTCATGCATTTCTCTCATTCAGGATTTATCAGTGGCACACCCCACCTTATTGTTTTTAACCGACCTAACGTCGGTTATTAGAGGGGGGTGGGTAGTGAAAGGGGACTCATGTAAACCATGTCCATGTGTCCATGTCAACATTTCTTGTCAACATGTGTTTAAAAGTCCATTTGTGACCTTAGTTTTCAACTTAGAGTAATGAAATTTGGTACAGGTATGGTACTATGGGCATGGATCTGCTAAATGTTGAGAAATCCAAGATGGCTGCCATTTTGGCGGCCATTTTGGCAGCATGTAAACGATGTCCATGTGTCCATGTAAACATTTCTTGTCAACATGTGTGTAAAAGTCCATTTGTGACCTTAGTTTTCAACTTAAGAGTAATGAAATTTGGTACAGGTGTGGTACCATGGGCATGAATCTGGGACATGTCGAGAAATCCAAGATGGCTGCCATTTGGCGGCCATTTTGGCAGCCATCTTTCTTCATTCTTGAACTGCCCATTGTGACCTTAATATTTCACTTACAGTTATGAAATTTGGTACAGGTATGAGACTCTGGGCATGGATTGGGAACATGTTGAGAAATCCAAGATGGCTGCCATTTTGTGGTGGCCATTTTGGCAGCCATCTTCATTCTTAAACTGCTCATTGTGACCTTAATATTTCCCTGACAGTTATGAAATTTGGTACAGGTATGAGACTCTGGGCATGGATTGGGAACATGTTGAGAAATCCAAGATGGCTGCCATTTTGTGGTGGCCATTTTGGCAGCCATCTTTCTTCTCTTCATTCTTGAACTGCCCATTGTGACCTTAATATTTCCCTGACAGTTATGAAATTTGGTACAGGTATGGGACTCTGGGTATGGATTGGGAACATGTTGAGAAATCCAAGATGGCGGCCATTTTGTGGTGGCCATTTTGGCAGCCATCTTTCTTCATTCTTGAACTACCCATTGTGACCTTAATATTTCACTTACAGTTATGAAATTTGGTACAGGTATGGAACTCTGGGTATGGATTTGGAACATGTCAAGATTCCAAGACGGCGGCCATTTTGTGGTGGCCATTTTGGCAGCCATCTTTTTTTATTTATTGAACTGCTAATACAGACCTCAATATTAGTGACCTCAATATTTCGCTTAGAGTTATGAAATTTGGTACAGGTATGGACCTGTGGGTATTTATTGTGAACATGTTGAGAAATCCAAGATGGCGGCCATTTTGGCAGCCATCTTTCTTCATTTCTTGAACTGCCCATTGTGACCTCGATATTTTGCTTAGAGTTATGAAATTTGGAACAGGTATGGGGCTTTGGGTATCAGTCGGGAACATGTTGAGAAATCCAAGATGGCAGCCACTTTTTGGCAGCCATCTTTTGTCATTCTTGAACTGACCATTGTGATCTTAATATTTCACTTACAGATATGAAATTTGGTACAGGTATTGGCCTGTGGGTATCGATGAGGACCATGTCGAGAAATCCAAGATGGCGGCCATTTTGGCAGCCATCTTTTCTTTTTTTTAGAAATCTGTTCAAACTGCATTGATTCTATACTGATAGTCTAGCATCTCCCAATCAACTATTTCTCCTATCTTCCAATATCAGTTGCTCAGTGGTTTAAGCAATGGCACCTTCATTTCATTGCGCTATGTCGGTTTTGAATCCGCGGATTCTTGTTTGATAGGCAACTTGTCTGTTTTGAGACAGCCCCCTGAATTTGGCTCAAACATTCCTTTCCGCTTGACTGCCTTGCCTTACACTGCAGGCCAGTGCAGGGGGAAGTCTCAAAAGCAGCCAAACTGCTGCGAAGAAGAGAGGGAGCATGCCACCCAAACATTACCAAAAGGATATATATAAAACAAGTGGGATACACGTGTAAGAATGAGAAGATTGGTGACATCCAACGGAATACCTTTGTAACAGTGGCCACTGCATAAACAGTAGTGGCACTGCATACAAAGTACTGGCACTGTGGATGTTTCAAGGCATTACAAAAATGCGTTACAACACTACATTACAGAACTGCATTGCAGCTCTGCATAACAGTTAAGCATTAATGCACTGAATAACTGCATTTTATCACCTGGTTGGCAGCAGACATGGGGTCAATTACTTTAAAAGTAATTAATTACAATTACAATTACATTGTAAATTACCCAATTACAATTACATTGCAATTACACTAAAAATTGAAAGTAATTAATTACAATTACAATTACTTTTGAAAAGTAATTTCAATTACAACCAATTACTTTACAATTACAAGGCCAACAAATTCTCAGAATCTGTTTTAAATTCACAGTGGCATTGCAGAAAAATTATTTTTGTAACCTGACAAAACTAATAATGAACAGCGACAAAGCAAATCATTTTAAAAAAACTTCCTAAATATGTGACATCATAAGGCCAAGTTTAGTGTTTATTTAGAAACTGTTGTGTGCCACTAATCTGCAAAGAGCATAAAGTTAGAATTGTAGAATTGTACACAGTCTCTGATAAGCCCAATGTGGTGCTGATGGGACGTTTTTAACTCACTCACTGGACATGCACAAAGATGATGTGCAGATATAGTGAAGAAGTCAATAATGGCTTCTCTTATTGGTATTATTTGGTTGGATTTGATTTGTTGTTATCATAATGGAAGTATTTCTGTACTGCCAACTTGGCAGTGAATATCACTGTTTGCAGTCAAAATATCAGATCCTATGATATTGTAAAAAATACCACCCTTCAAGGGGGATATTTTTTAACAGTGGTTATGACATCAGCAGCATTTCAGCCGCCTGATGACATCACAAACCCAGCAATAGCCAAAACAATAGGATTGTGACGTCACCTCCAATCTTGCTCCATGGTAATGTCACATTTTTGTAATGGCAGAAAATAGTCCCTCTTTATAATTGAAAATTTGAGGTAAAACCAGGTGATAAAAACAAAACAACCACGCGTCAGGGCACTTCGTACAATATCGCTCGCTGTTGTGTGAATTAACAACAGCTCGTGATATTGTTACTCAGTGACCTTGACTTGGGTTGTTTTGTTATAGCATTAATGCATTGCATTAAAGCATCAAATGTTTGCCAATGTGCGTAAATGTTTGCCAATGGGTGTAAATGTTTGGCAATGGGTCCAAATGTTTGCCAATGTGCGTAAATGTTTGCCAATGGGTGTAAATGTTTGGCAATGGGTCCAAATGTTTGCCAATGGGTGTAAATGTTTGCCAATGGGTGTAAAGGCTTGCCAATCAATGTAAGCGTTTGCAAATCGACATAAGCGTTTGCCAATGGGCGTCAGTGTAGTGTTTGCCAAGGGGTGTAAATGCTTGCAAATGGTTTTAAAGGTTTGCCAATGGGTGTAAATGTTTGCCAATGGGTGTAAATATTTGCCAATGGGTGTAAATGTTTGCCAATGGGTGTGAATGTTTGCCAATGGGTGTGAATATTTGCCAATGGGTGTAAATGTTTACAAATGGGTCCAAATATTTGCCAATTGGTGTACATGTTTGCCAGTGGGTGTAAATGTTTGTCAATGGGTGTAAATGTTTGCCAATGGCTGTAAATGTTTGCCATTTGGTGTAAATGTTTGCCAATGGGTGTAAATATTTGCCAAATGACGTAAATGTTTGCCAATATTGCATTATGTCTGAACCGCGCAGTGTCAAGATCAAATGTTACAATTACAATTTAGACATTTATTGTCTCAAAATTATGATTCAAACACAAATCCACCTTTCAAGTGTCAGCTTACCATGTGTTCCACTTCTTCTAATACACTTATGCTACGGGCTTTGTCTTACTGTGTCTGCCGTCTCACTGTGCCCCGCTCTCCCCCATAGGTCCCGTCCCAGGCTCATTTTTTTAACCCAATATTTCTTCAGGAGTACTGTGTATTACCAGACAGACAGACAGACAGACAAATTCTTTATTGACCTGTGTAAAAAAATATACACCCAGCCCTATATGGGCTTACAAGTCATCAAAATAATTCAAAAGTAACTTTAACAACAAATTTTCTGGAAACTACAATATTAAAACATTTACAATCACATATTTACAATATTAAAACATTTACAATCACATATTTACATTATTTAAACAACAAACTTCTTCTTCTATGGAGAGCTTTAAACAAATATTCTGCAGTAAATTTAACTAAATCCTTGGACATCAACAACTTAAATTTTTCTTGCAATGATAAAAAGTAAAAATCTACACAATAATCTAAAACACGAGTTAAAAGTAAATTACGTAAATCGTTATAAGTATTACAATGGAACAAAAAATGATTTTCATCTTCTAGAACATGATGGGAACAAAATTCACAAACTCTATATTCTAATGGTATATCATTGTAACGTCCTGTCTCTATTGCTAATGGTAAAACACCGAACCTAAATTGTGAAAGAACAGACAAATGACCTCTATCATAAATTTTATATACATAATCCTCAGTACCAAATGTAGTTTTAAATTCTCTGTAAGTTCTTAATTTTGGCATGTTAGTTACTTGATTTTTCCAGTTGGTTTTATAAATTTCCATCAGTTGACGTTGTGCATTTTCTAGGTTAATAGGTAAATTTTCTACAAAATTTTGAGTAAGATTCAATTTAGTGAATATTTGTAAAACCTCATTACTCCAATTTCTCTTGTTAATTTGTTTATCAACTTCAAACACTTGCTTTGTCAGTCTGTTTTCATCCATGTAAACAAGTCTATTCCAAAGACGTAGTATTTCAATATGACGTCTAGTTTTTGAATCAATCCATCCCATATCGCCTTTAAAAGCATGTTTCGGGGTAAAACTATTCACACCTAGAAAAAATCGTATTGCCCTATTTTGTATTGCTTCAGGTTTAGAAAAGTCTTTGTAGCCCCAAACTCCCGAACAATAATCCATAATAGGAACAACACCTGAATCAAACAATTTACTGTATGTTTTAAATCCTAAACCTTTCAATTTGTAAACTTTGTTTTGGATACTTCCAAGGGCTCTTCCAGCCGAGTTGGCAAGGGCAGTTGATGTAACATTATAATCAAGACATTCTTCTAAGATTAGTCCCAGATATTTATAACTTTTTACAATTTCAATTGATTCATTTCCATAGGTAAATTCACAGTTGCTAACATTTAGACCTTTATGTCTAAAGTGGACAATTTTTGTTTTACCAATATTAACTTTCATTTGCCATTTACTACACCACTGATACATTACATCAATCATTTTCTGTAAATCACTTTCAGACCAACAAGCCTTATGATTGTATTTGTTGTATTTTCAGGTCATGCTTCCATGATAGGAAAGGAAACGAAAAAGGTAATTAGTTACTCTGTGAAGTCGAAATCCTGCAGGATTTGCGAGCATGCTCGCAGAAAAAGTGTTCCACCAAGGTCACACGACTGCAGGAGAAACTGGCGTGGGAGTGCCAAGGCTATGGAGCCACACATGGTCACAGAAATGGTAAAGAATATGAAAAAAGGCAACATAAAGATTGGAACTATCATAGGAGACGATGATGCGACGACAATTGCTCATGCACGTGTTTTTGACCCAAGCCTGCAGAAACTCTCTGATAAAAATCATGTCAGGAAAAGCTTCTCAAACGAATTGTACAGAGTGAAGTCAAAGCATAAGCGGGACCTGCAGGTTAAAGCCATAACCTACTTGCAAAAATGCTTCACGTATGCAATTGACCAGAACCGTGGAAACCCTGAGACACTACAGAAAAATTTGAAGGCTATAGTGCCTCACGCTTTCGGCGATCACACACTGTGTGAGCAATATGCCTTGGAATGGTGTCAATCTGATGGCAAACCAACTCGACAATACAGATCTCTGCCTAATGGTCGTTGTCTTTCAGGAGAACACCTGCGAAGTGACTTGGAAGAAATTTTCGAGAACCTGGCAAAGAACGCTGTGAAACTTTCTTCACTAGAAAGTAGCCAGGGTAATGAAAACCTAAACAATATCATCGCTTCAAAAGCTCCCAAGACACGCCACTATTGTGGCTCCGAAAGCCTGGCATATCGAGTCTCTGCAGCTGTGTCCCAGAAAAATATAGGCCACAAATATATCACACAGGTGAATATTGACTGTTTTGTATCTGTCTTTAACATTGTCAACTATCAAGTTAAGATGAAAAATTCCTCGGTAATTTACCATAATTAGGCCTAATGTGAATCATTCCAGTAAAAGCCAAAAGTGCTATAGTTCACAACTGAAGCCAAGAAACCTCCTCAAGTTTTGTGTACATTACCTGCATTGCACTATGTTGTGACTTCAATTGGTTGATTTAGTTACTAAATAACCATTGCACAATGTAAAAATGTAATTTTTTGGTTTAACTAATGGTGCTGGTTTGAGAGAGTTTTCCAGCCTAGTGAGCCTACCTCATGGCTTAATGATTATATTATATTTTTAAAAGCTGTAAAGATTATTGCTGCAAAATTTATAATAATGGATTATGTAAGCTTTTATACAGGATCTTAAATTAAAACACAGTTTTATTTATTTTTTCAATCCTGCAACAGGTCAATGAAGAACTGCTGATTTCACCTGGGTTCCACACAGAAAATTTTGCAAAAAAGTTGGACAAACAAAACAGTGATAGGAAGGAAAGGCAAGGTACCCGGGAATTCAAAAAACAGAGACTGGCTTTGAAGGTATGTTTTGACATGCTATTCTTGTGTTTGTTTTTGTCTGGATTAATGGTCTGTATTGCAATGATGTGGTTAACAATTGAAATTGCAAATATTTCTGTCTGATTTACATGATTCGAGACCTTTTTGTTAATATGGAATAACTTCAAAAGTAATTTCCTATTTGGGCTTTCTTTTGAGTTTTGACTGCATGTTTCCTATCTCGAATTTTTGAGAAAATCAGCTTTATTTAGCACACATAATATATATATATAGGATTTTATTAGACAGCGTAATATCATCGAGATATATGTGTCATATAAATATAGGCCTTATATGTTTATGTGTACAGGCAGTACAGCCAGTTTAAATTGCCACTGAAAAAAAATTCGGCACGAATGCCCATTTCATCCATGTTTACCTTTTAAAACTTCTAATCACTGATAATGGCTCAAAATATTCTAGGACTTGTAAAACAAATATGATAGATTTGTGCACATATTCAGTTTAATAAGGCAAAAAACACAATTAGTATCAATCTTGAGATCCATTTAGCCGATACCATGCAAAATCCGAGCTGAAACAGGTCATTTTACAAGAATGTTGAAGCACATCAATATTTATACTATTATTTTCCAATGATCTTAAAAACTGTGTTGTCATGAATAAAAAGAATAGTATTTCACCTTGTCGAATCTAAATTTATAGTGCATCTGGGCATAAATAGAGGGGGGCCTCCCGCCTCTGCCCCTGTGGACCGTTCGAGTCACAAAATGTGGTGGACCATTGGAGGGTTAAATTTGAAAATTGTCTCAATGACATAAGCATGATAAGGCCTAGGTACTTAATGATTTATCTTGATATGCAATCCATGTAAAATTTCATATATCATATATATATGTGTGCTAAATAAATCTAATTTCATCTCTTCTATAGAACTGCAATTTTGAGCTCCTTTTTAACCAACAGGAACAGCGATGTGGGAATCAGGCTGCACAAGAGATCAGGGAAGGCAGTACATATCAGTCAGGGATCGATCTTACAGAGGACTGTAATGATGTGGAATCTATTCCACCAGCGTCAGTTCCACCTCAAACATCCCCACTTGAAATACCTCCGGATTGCCCATTTGTATTCTTCGACTTAGAAACAACTGACCTCAGTAAGTGTCAAAGTAACATTAAAAATTTTCAAGTCACTTCTAGGTTCATCGGAACCATAGAAATACATAGAATTGACATGAAGCTCCAGCAGATGAAGCAACCAAATCCACCATCTTGGAACTGCCTGGTAACTGGTAGCCTGGCATTTGGTAACCGCGATGTCACCAATAATAGTGACGTCACTAGTAAAAATGGCATCATGTCACGTCACAATCAGCCAAACACAACATCTAGTTGGGGAGCCAGGTCCAAAAAAGTGCAATATTTAAGGAGATTCGTAGGGCCCGTCGGACAACATCACAAATTTGGTACCATTTTGTAGCCAGGAACTTGCCCGTCAAAATTTAGGTTGTTGTACTATCAAATTGTGGTATAGGTTTTGAGATAAATGCGTTACCATGGCAACGATGTGCTATTTTCAACAGATTTCTGGGAAACAGTAATAGTATCTTTCTTTTCATGTGTAGGACTGCACAATAATCACAGCATTTTCATTTTTGGGTCAAATCTTCAGAAGGCCTGGGGCCATCAAATGACAGGTGTAATTTACGGTTATGAAATATATCTGTTACCATGGAAACCATTTTCTGATGCACTCTATGAAAATTACTGACTTCAACAAGTTCTGCAATGCTGCATTTACACAATATTAGGTATAATGACAAAATTTTTTCAGAATAAGTGCTATCATATTCCTTTCTTGCTGCATGTAAAAAATTATTAAGATGACATTATATTTAATGTTGCTACGGCAACAGAAACACATGAAAGTCATATCCGGTAAATTATTTAAATTTTACTCTCAGGCCCCTGACCTGGTTCAATAGCATATAAATATGATACGTTGTTGCACATTATAATTGTACCAACTCAAATACAGACATTAAGTTCATAAATTTTTTACCGTTACCATGGTAACCATTGAAAAGCGCAATTTTTTGCAATTTCAGCAAAAAATACAAAACTCTGCTTTGTCAAGCTAATTAATTTGTCTTGATTGGGCAGAAACATGAAAAATGATTATGCTATCATTTTCTCAGATAAAACTTGACACTAAGAAATTCAGTTTTTAGTTGTTACCATGGCAACAGTTGAAATATGTTATCCGTTCCACATACAAACAAAATGTATGACCTTATATCTGCCTGATCATGTGAATTTTTAATCAACCTGACAACAACTTATCAATACAATCATATTACAAGGGATATAAGTAGATTTATCATAACACGAATTTGTTACCATGGCAACCATCAAAAAGTACCTTTTAAAGCCATTACAACTTTGATTTCACATGAGGATACTCAATTCCTCATTTTATCTATGATATAACATGAACAATGTTATATATGAATCCACACATTATCTTAAGTCAAAAGACAGTATCAATTTTGTTGTTTCTATGGTAACCACTATAAAGTGTGATAAATTATGCTATTACACTGTCCAGTCTTATAATCGGACTATATAGAGCATAATATTATCATAAGTTGTCATAGCATTCATCCATTAATGTTATTTTGTAAGATGAGGGGGGGAGGGTTGGTCTAGCGGTAGCATGCTGGGCTGCCATTCGCTGGGTCCAGGGTTCGAATCCAGCTATTGCCAAGTCACCTGGGCTTATGTTGGACGGCTGTTTCAATCATGCTTCAACTCATTGTCTTGTCCTTCTCCTGTCCTAATTAGCCTACCAAGTGCATAAATACAGGACGTAAAGCCACAATCATCCATTATTTGGTAAGATGAAATCATGGAGACATTTCAATACGTCATGAAGGTCATCTCCTATTACTGCTACTGTCTTGTCGTCAGCATAATTTTCATTGACACAATACATTGATCAGGCCTACGCAGATAATTTTACCATGGAAACCATTTTTCTGATACACTCTATGAAAATTACTGACTTCAAGATAATGACAAAATGTTTTCAGAATAAGTGCTATCATATTCCATTCTTGCTACATGTAAAAAATTATTAAGACATTAAATTCATAAATTTCTTACTGTTACCATGGTAACCATTGAAAAATGCAATTTTTTGCAATTTGAGCAAGAAAATACATAACTCTGCTTTTTTAGGCTAACTAATGTGTCTTGATTGTGCAGAAACATGAATATGATATAAATTCATTTCTCAGATAAAAATAACTCTAATAAATTTATTTTCAGCTGTTACCATAGCAATCTTAGAAATGGGCCTTTTGAATTTTTGCATAAAGGAAAATTTGTCAGATTAAAAAAATGGTATTGATTTAAAGCAAATCTGATCTGCCTGGATTGTTGGTAAACTCTGCACATTATTAAATGAAATATACCAAAAAAAATCAAATTGAATGATTATAGTATAAAAACGTATTTGTTGCTATGGCAACCAAAGAACAATGTCATTATAGCTAAAAAATGATTCAATCAAATATTCCAGTCTGCTTCTGTGGTAAATATATGATAGGCCACAGGCTAGAATAGGTCCACGCACATCCCTCCCCCCACAATTTAATACTTTTTGGAATCCTGAGAACCTAAAAAAAATTAACTTGGAAGATAACAGGAAAAATATAGGGATGAACTTCGAGTTTAATCACATTTAAACATAGGCGTCTCAAAATGACAGAAACGCCATTTTTGTGCATTTTTTTCTCTTTGAACTTAATTATTAGAAAATTAAAGCACTTATACTTGTACTATTGTTATAAACTACATATAAAATTAAAGCTATGGATGTTAGGCATCTTTCCGTACCATCTGCAAGAAGATAACTCTATTCTGCTTCTCAAAGTATAGGTGTAAACACAATACATGTATCTCATCCTGCGAAAATGTAATTTTTGGCTTCAACAGCTCAATATCTGTATAATTAATTCCAGAAGATGTAATACTATACTGCTTGGAAAACACATCATATTGAAGCCAAGAATATATTGACCCCATCTAGTACTCATGAATTTACATAATGTGAGAGTGTGGCCCATGAGAATGGCACAATTATGTTGTAAACAATAGGCTCGGAAATTGACTGTCTTGATGAAAATATGGTAATTTTTTGATATTTGTGATCTTCAAGGATGACCACAGTGGAATTTTCTGATGTGCTAGGAGCTAAATTTTGTTATGGATGAAAATAACAATGCTGGCTACATATCTACACGACTACATCAAATTATTTAAGAAATTACTTTAGTTTGCCCAGAAAGGTGGTTTCAAGTGAACGAAACTCTAAATTCTTTGAACAAATTTGTTACTTTTTTTTATATGAATATGAATATAATTGTCTATGTTACAGGGATAATGTACTGATAGAAGCAAAAATGTGTATTTCCTAACAGCTTTAATTACGGGCAGAGATTTGTTAGTGAAATTAACATGGACTTCCCTAATAATTCTTAATCATTACAATGTATATAAAGGACTCATTTTTCAGTTAAGCATTTCACAAAAATCACACAAAAAGTGACTGATTATCAGTGATACTCATTTAGAAGAGAACTAACAAAAAAATGAGAAGTCAAATCGAGGTTTGACTTAATAGCCTATTAAACTTATTAGTAAGCATCAAGCAAAACAAATACCAAACCCTCAGTTCAATATATCTCGGCTGATATATTGATGTAAATTATCACTTCCAAATGTCTATGGTTGGGATTCGCATACACGATGAAAGACAAAAATTTATATTGCTACATACATTTGCATATAATCAAAATCAATATCTCAGCTCAAGTTTATATTGGTAACCCAGGATAGACCTCTTTCAAATGTTCTAGTATATAAAAAACGGCGCCATTGTTGAGATTTACAGACCATGCAGATGTCTGTAGGCCATGTATTTTGCCTTCTTCCAGACGTCTGTAGAATGTGTTTTCTGCTATTCTTTAAACCACTTACAGACCAGAAGTGAAAGAGACACACACTATTTTAACACATCTGCGCTCTTTATAAAAAACGGCGCCATTGTTGAGATTTACAGACCATGCAGATGTCTGTAGGCTATATATTTTGCCTTCTTCCAGACGTCTGTAGAATGTGTTTTCTGCCATTCAAACCACTTACAGACCAGAAGTGGAAGAGACACAGGCTATTTTAAGACATCTGTAGGCTATATATTTCGCCTGTTTCTAGACGTCTGCAGGCTTCACATTTAGCCTATTTCCAGACGTCTTTATATTCTTAGCCTTTTTTCATAGTGAATCAAACAGCTGCATTGATCAGTTTTGTCCGTACAGAAAAACGACTTTTACACTTTCAAAGGATGTAACAGATGGTCTGCACAGATAACAATTTGAACAATTCCAGACATCTGTAAAGGCTCTCAAATGGACTTCTCATATCATTTGATCCCGTCTGGATTATCAGAAATATAGGTGATACAGACGTCTGGATCACCATATATATTCATTGGTCTGTAAATAGTCGGTTTTGCACTTTCCAGACATCTGTAGATGTTATTTGGGTCGAACTTTGCTGAGTCTGAAATTCTTGTCTCCAGTGTTTAACAATAATTCATGATGACAGGAAGGTACATGCAGGACATTAGCAAAATTTATAACAAAAAAATATGATGTAGGTTGTTTTTATCCCATCCAAAAATAGCATTGAAGTGGCCGACCCCCTTGAAAATGGCTTGTCTCCACCAACATTTTCTTTGAAAGATCGCGTCACAAACACCACTGCAGGATCCTGATTCAATTAAACTCTTCCATACATGGAGACCTGACTATCACTCTTCTGAAATCGAGTTACCAATAGCTGAAATATTATTACGTATAAGAGTAGGTTGTTGTCTTTTCAATGTCTCCAATATTGCGTCATTAGCATCATACCAGATTTGTTTCTTAATAAAAATGACGTTCTGTGAGAAAACCTCATGCCTGACGTTGTTTGAGAATCCTAGAAAATAACTGCACTATCTGTAGCTCTGTATCATTTATGTAAACCAAAATGTGTGAGTATTTCTGTTGGCATGTCAGTTGTCCTATCTCAAGTTGTCATTAGCAAATGCCTTGCTGCTCTATTTTGACTGCATATTTCTGGGTCAGAATCACTTCGAAAATGTTTCTGGTGTTCACAAGTCCATTGCATGCATATATTGCCAGACTGCCAGTTTTGAACTGGTCCCAACAAAGATTTTTACCCAAATTGTCGTTAGCATCACACTGTCATTAGCATCACTACAAAAAAGCCTTATTACCTTTTTCTCACTACAATTTTGTTGCAGGTGAATGAAGTTGAAATTGGTTGAATATATATTATCAATAAATGTTTCAAGAGAATGTTACATAACATTTTTGCGTACTTGCTCTTTTTCTATCTATGCATTTCTCCACCTAATCGTACCTGCCTACTCTTATGCCCACTTGCTCTTTACTCCACCTCCTTTAATCTCCTATTTCTCTTATCTCCACATTCTCTTTACTCCACCTGCCATTTATTCTGCTTGCCTGCCTACTCTTATTGCCACCTCATTGTATCTCAACCAACTCTTATTGCCAAATTATTGTATCTCCACCTACTCTTATTGCACTGCGCCACCGCCAGGTGGCTAGCAGTGCCCTTGTTTTCGTAGGCTTCCAGATTCGTCAACTAACATCAACTAACAGCTCTGCATGCTTCTTTACGATGGGCCTGCACTGCCCTGTAGGCTGCTGTAAGCACATGTGAACACATGAACCAGGTTTTTTGGTTAAATGAAATGCACCAGCCTACACAATGATTGTAGGCCAATACCTGGAATTTAACATGGAATGGATTGAATGATTGTGCTTTGATTATGTGCACTGCACCCCAGATAAAACAACTCATGAAAAAGAGAGGGATCCGTTTTTCTGATCCAGATAATAACAAATAAATACTTTCAGTTTTCATATCTTGTTATTTTTTCTACTTTTGCATTTATTCACTCTTACAAAGAATTTTGATTCAAGTTTGGAATAATGGGGCACTGATTTCACTTCATATATAAAATAAAAGAACCCTTTTATCTCAACCAAAGCTTTATAATTGCTCCAATATAGTATATATTACTTCCTTTAATCAGATGAATGCATGTCTAAATATCATGAGTCACAAAGGTGCTCTTGTGATTCACCCTGAAGCGCAGTGCATCACTCATCGCTATGCGATTCGACATGTCTAGTTTCCACTTACTCTTATTTCCACCTTATTGTATCTCCGCCTACTCTTATCTCCACCTGCTATTGTCTCCTCTTTCTCTTGTCCCAACCTGCTTTTATCTCCACCTAACTCATCAACTCTGATTGCCACCTTATTGTATCTTAACCTGCTGTTAATCTTATCTCAACCTAATTGTATCTCCACCTACTCTTATCTCCACCTGCTCTTGTCTCCACCTAACTCATCAACTCTGATTGCCATGTATTCTTATCTCCACCGAATCATAAAGCAACCTACTCTTATCTCCACCTGGCTAATTCCCTCCTTGTATTATCTCCATCTAATTATATCACCACCTGTACTCTTACCTCCACCTACTCAGTCCTACTTATTGCCACCTTATTGTATCTCAACCTACTGATATTGCCACCTTATTGTATCTGCGCCTTCTCTAATCGACACTTACTTTTATCTCCACCTAATTGTATCTCCAACTGCTCTTATCTCCACCTGCTCTTATCTCCACCTAATTGTATTGCCACCTGCTCTTATTACCAAATTGCTCTAAGCTCAGCCTTCTCTTATCTCCATCTACCCGTATCTCCTTATATTGCCTGGAAACCCCTACAAAATCTAAATAACAGGCAGAGCCACCTGCCAGTTAAAATTATATGCGTATACATGGTTTTTCTGCAAATGCATGCCGACTAATGACATTATAAATCATGCAGGAAACAAAGAATGAGATACTTTTGGGGAAAAAGTGAATGTTCAACTGTTAAAAAGGGTATTCCAAAGGGAGGTGACTTGGGACCCGTTATGTACAATATAATTATCTGTAAATGGCCTGATGTATCAATGAAAATTATGCTGACTACAATACAGTAGCGGTGATAGCAGATGACCTTCATGACGTATTGAAATGTCTCCATGATTTCATCTTACCAAATAATGGATGATTGTGGCTTTAGTCCTGTATTTATGCACTTGGTAGGCTAATTAGGGCAGGAGGAGGACACCGCTTTGATGTGAAGGATGATTGAAACAGCCATCCAACATAGGCCCAGGTGACCTGGCATGAGCTGGATTCGAACCCTGGACCCAGCGATTGGCAGCCCAGCATGCTACCGCTAGACCAACCCTCCCCCCTCACCTAACAAAATAACATTAATGGATGAATGCAATGACAACCTATGATAATTTGCTCTATATATTCGGATCATAAGACTGGACAGTTTAATAGTATAATTTATCATACTTTATAGTGGTTACCATAGAAACAACAAAATTGATACTGTCTTTTGACTTAAGACAATGTGTGTATGCATACATAACATTGTTCATGTGTTATCATATATAAAATGAGGAATTGAGTATCCTGATGTGAAATCAAAGTTGTAATGGCTTTAAAAGGTACTTTTTGATGGTTGCCATGGTAACAAATTCATGTTATGATAAATCTGCTTATATCCCTTGTAATATAATTGTATTGATAAGTTGTTGTCAGGTTGATTAAAATTCACATTATCAGGCAGATCTAAGGTCATACATTTTGTTTGTATGTGGAAAGGACAGCATATTTCAACTGTTGCCATGGTAACAACTAAAAACTGAATTTCTTAGTGTCAAGTTTTATCTGAGAAAAAGATAGCATAATCAGTTTTCATGTTTCTGCACAATCAAGACAAATTAATTAGCTTGACAAAGCAGAGATTTGTATTTTTTTGCTCAAATTACAAAAAATTGCATTTTTCAATGGTTACCATGGTAACGGTAAGAAATTTATGAACTTAATGTCTGTATTTGAGTTGGTACAATTATAATGTGCAACAACGTATCATATTTGTATGCTATTGAACCAGGTCAGGGGCCTGAGAGTAAAATTTAGATATTTTA
The DNA here is from genome assembly GCA_026936325.1 of Platynereis dumerilii. Classification (NCBI taxonomy): domain Eukaryota; kingdom Metazoa; phylum Annelida; class Polychaeta; order Phyllodocida; family Nereididae; genus Platynereis; species Platynereis dumerilii. The sequence continues at coordinate 35,432,275 of JAPTHN010000003.1, forward strand.
CCGGATATGACTTTCATGTGTTTCTGTTGCCGTAGCAACATTAAATATAATGTCATCTTAATAATTTTTTAGAGGCGATGCATCAGCCTCTCGCTGATATATACTTAGTGACTCTATATGGAGCCACTCGCCTCTGTATAGATGGCCACAGGACTCCCGACAGGAGGCCAGAGGCCAAATCTGGAAATTCAGGCTGTGTTGAATCGTCATCAGATTGCGGGATAGCGTCGTCGTAAAATGCGGACCGGGCAAATTTGCGGACCGGCGGGCCGAATAGTAAAACGCGGATTGGCAGGTGCGGAACGGGACGCTTTTTGCGGGATCGGCGTAAAAAAGCATGCAGATGGTCTAATTTGCTAAACAACCTGAATTTGTTTTAAAAATCGCCTCTATTTTTTTTTTGAAAAAATTTTCTTGTTACATGCAGCAAGAACGGAATACGATAGCACTTATTCTGAAAAAATTTTGTCATTATACTTAATATTGTGTAAATGCAGCATTGCAGAACTTGTTGAAGTCAGTAATTTTCATAGAGTGCATCAGAAAATGGTTTCCATGGTAACAGATATATTTCATAACCGTACATTACACCTGTCATTTGAAGGCCCCAGGCCTTCTGAAGATGTGACCCAAAAATGAAAATGCTGTGATTACTGTGCAGTCCTCCACATGAAAAGAAAGATACTATTACTGTTTCCCAGAAATCTGTTGAAAATAGCACATCGTTGCCATGGTAATGCATTTATCTCAAAACCTATACCACAATTTGATAGTACAACAACCTGAATTTTGACGGGCAAGTTCCTGGCTACAAAACGGTACCAAATTTGTGATGTTGTCCGACGGGCCCCACGATTTTCCACATTTTGGCCCACTGGCTCCCCAACTAATCTTGTTGCTCCTGCTGTGACGTCACAATGACGTCATGTCTCAGGGCAGTTCCAATATGGCGGATTTGGTGACTTCATATCAGGGTGGCGTCATACAGCCTCATGCCGTTCTATGTATTTCTATGATCGGAACTCAAGGGACCATTCATGTGATGATGGCTGTTTCAATAATTCTTCACCTCGTTACTGTGTGCTCCTCCTCTTCTGATGAGCTGAATAAATAGGGGAGACCGGGGCACGTTGGACCTCGGGGCACGTTGGACCATCGCCAATATTTTTTTTATAAAACATGCGCAGTTATCCAAATCCCCAATGAAGAGACCTTTAGTGGTATGCCTTTTGGCCAAAATATTTCATGAGCATTGAAGGAAAAGTGTGAGTTCTATTTCAGGTTGTCTGATTTTCGAGTTAAAAAGTTACTTTTTCGAAGTCTCGATGGCCAGGTTACCCTTCTTGAAATATGGCCTGGTGCAAATTTTTGCGTATTTCAGGTGAAGCCAGCATTGCATCTCCAACAAAACCATGCGAAATGCAAATATTAGATCCCAACGTACCTTGTTATGTTGAAAACTGTTTTGTCAGTAAATGCTTCAAATTTCAGGTCAATCGGAGCATTGGTTCCAGATATCTGAGGTCTTGAACATCCAGAAAATGGCCATTTTTGAGCATTTTAGCGTGACATGCATAATTTGAGCAATGTTCGACCCTTCATTTGGAAAATAATTTTAACAATTTGTAGATGGAAAGCATTCTCAACTGTGGCCATGGGAGTTCTGGTTCTATGAATATCAATTGCAATTTGATACTCCGTGTATTTGTCAAATAGTGTCAAGAGACTCCAAAATGGCAAATGAAGCCAAAAATTGAAATTTTAGCAATTTCTTTTTAAAAACTCTGTGTGTGTGTTTGTTCTCTGTATTCTATGTTGTATTAGCTTTCCCAGCGCAGTTTGAGGATCCCTCTATTGCATATTAAACCTCATTTCCTTATATACATGTTATAGCTACTTGTTTGCTACTCTTTTTCTTGCATTGTAAAAGTTATCCCGACCCTAACACTAAGTTTGTTGATACCCTCAGTCCAACAAAGGCTGGTTAAGCAAACCTTTTTACTACAGCAATTTCCCTCAGCAGTGGCTCAGTTGTCCAGGACCAAAAAGGATGCTCATACCTTTCTGGATTTTTAACTATTGGTGGAAACTGTTGTTTGTCCCGACCCTAACACCTCTGTCCCGACCCTAACACCCCCTGATTAGCATCTCTGTGTGACCTGCAACTTTCCAGCTTTTAACCAATGATTTTTTTTTACTGCTTGCGATTCAGTAGGGGCTATGACAAACTACTCGAGTCCTCTATATAATTTGAGATGGCACAAAATGCCAAAAGGACTCTCGAAATTGTTTGGACCTGCAGGAGTGGGGTAAAAAAAGTGTAACATTAATGTACTTTAAGATTATAAAATAACATTCTTTAATGAATGAACTAGCCATCAAAAGTTTAAAATTAACTAAGGAACAATATGTTAGCCTAGCAAGGTGACTTAAATGTGCCACTGGTCTCTGGCTGCTGGGTGAATTGTCTCATGTAGCTGAATGCAGCACCCAATTCATTGGTTTTAGCTGTCTTTAGACTAAAGAAGTGAATTTACTTAAAATCTTTTTCAAACCGCCCTGAATTGCACAAAAAGAAAAAGATTATAATGTAATGTAAAATTACCATTATGATATTGATATGTCAGAGGGCATCTCCCAACACTAACACCCCTGCCTTTTCCCCTCCATTTTGTCAATAGACATGTTCCTGACACTGTACCTGAAGGTGAACATGATGGATGTGTATCAAACTGTCACAGATGGCTGATGGTACTAAAGATACAGTTATTGCTACAGACCTAAGCAGCCATTTTTCTGTTTTATTATTAAAGCTATGAGTGATCTCTCTGGTTCTTTGGTGTTCAGCACTGGACACCACTTGACTGTGCCACATGATATTCAAAAATTTCTAATTAACTAGATGTACTATAGTCTACTATGTGTATTATACATGAACAATTTGTACGTTATGACATTAGCCGAACCTCAAATCGGTCTTGTTTGCACAAGAATAGTTCCATGGATAGTGTCCCTACATCACTCAGGGTGCCCTACATGGCCAACACTGAGAGATTTTCATCTCACAAGCTTCTTAGTTTACAAACTGCTTATACTTTTATGACTATTTTCTTTTATTTTGTTGCACATCTCCAGCAGCAATGTTACATCCTAAAAGACACCTTGTACAATGACATTCTGCTTTCTGAGTGAAACACCCATCTATACGTATTTGCATCCATGGAGAGAAACAGGACAGCAACACTTTATGGTCCCCATGCGTTCAACCTGCCCCCTTTTTGATGATTCCAGTGGCACATGCATTATAAGACCCCCTGTTGTAAGACCGACTTTTCTGATGTGACCACCTTCTTCCCGCACAAAGTAGTCATTTTAGTGCAATTTTTCACCCCGCGAGAGACCACTTCATGTCCACAGAAGGGGCGGTCTTATAATGCAGGGACCACTGTTGCCCTTTAAAATGTTTAATTCTGTGTATAATTATTTATATGAAATATTATATGAAATAATCAGCTGTTCCACTAACTGTTTTTGACATAGCGAGGTATCTCGCTCTGTCTTTCTAATCAGGTAAGAGAACATAAGGGAGTTGAGCCCAAAATGAAAAAACATGGATTCCGGCCAAATAACACTGTATCAACTGTGATTTTTCTAGCTGGAGAACTGGAAATTGCTTTTTAGACAATGCTTTTTCATATGGATAATTCTAAACTAGTAGAATTTCTGTATGAAGCTGAAACTTGGGAAAAACTCTTGCAGACATCTCAAACTGGTTGCCTGCTGAAACAGATGCTCTTTTGTATTTTTGTTTTTCTCTCTCCAAAAAAATGCAACTTTATTTCCGTACTCTTATTATATACCACAAGGCAAAAAGTAGTTTTGGGTTGATACATGATTCTACATTTGTTTTTTAAAATTTTACATTGTCTTCCTCAAACAGATGCTAAAAGTTTCTTGAACATTTTTGTGACAAAAAACCAGAACCCAATTACATTGTATCAATTGAAATTTCTTTGGGTGGGTGATATTTAGTTTTTTCCAAAAAATTCCAAATAAATAACAATGCTTTTTCATATGGATAATTCTAAACTAATAGAATTTCTGTATGAAGCTGAAACTTGGAAAAACTCTTGCAGACATCTCAAACTTTCAATGTTTTGGTTGCCTGCTGAAACAGATGCTCTTTTGTATTTTTGTTTTTCTCTCTCCAAAAAAAATGCAAATAAACTTATTTCCATACTCTTATTATATACCACAAGGCAAAAAGTAGTTTTGGGTTGATACATGATTCTACATTTATTTTTTACATTTTTACATTGTCCTCAAACAGATGCTAAAAGTTTCTTGAACATTTTTGCGAAAAAACCCAGAACCCAATTACATTGTATCAATTGAAATTTTTTTTGGCCAGTTTTATTTAGTTTTTTTTCAAAAAATTGCAAATAAATCTATTTCCATCCTGACCTCTCGTCATCTCCTGCCAGAAAAAAGTAGTTTTAGGTTGGTACATTCTTCTATATATATTTTTTTCTTAACACTTTTGTGACGAAGACCCACAACCCAATTACATTGTATCAATTGAAATTTCTTATGTCCAATTGGTGTTATTTGGGCTAAGCTGTTCTGTCGGACTCAAATCAATTGAAATGTCCATAAATAAATTTAATTTACTGTTAGTATAACTCAGATGATTGTAATCACAAAAAAAAAAGTTAGTTCACAAAGTGCCTTTTGGAAAAGTAATTACACCTTTAAATTAAAAAAATAATTCTAAGCTATGTCATAGAGTCCATGGATTCTTGTTTTTGTATAGTTCTAATCAGGTGTCCCCACCCTAACGCCTAAAACTAAAGTTTCAGTGCCACGTCAGCATTTAATATCTTCAAGATTAATGGCTGTATCTATTCGAATTTTGAACTGTAAACTAAGCTGCGTATACAGAGCAACATATGATCATCCTTGTCAGCTCAGAATTTAATAAAGCTTTGTTAAGAAAATGTTTAATTCTACCTTGTTTTAAAAAAGACAAATCAATGTGAAAAATGTCAGTCTTGAAAATTTGGAACAATTTAGAAAGTTCCATGTTTTGACAAAATATGCATGCATGTCATACAATGACAAACAGAATCAGAAATTGATTAGATATGACTTATACAATGCCTATGACAGAACTTAGCCATACCAGGTTTTAATGTTATGTTATAGCTCCATTCACTGAAAAAATCACAATATCTTTTTTGGAAATGGTTACTTAACCGTGATTTTTTGCTTACTTATTGCCACAAATATATACTTTAATTTACACCAAGATTCCATGCAAAATCAACACCTTTATTTTTCACTCTCTTGTCACGCTCTTATTTGCACCAGGCCATATGAGGGATCCGGTCCGACAAGTCTCATAAATTGAAACTATCACTATTTAAGTAAAGTTTGATATAAGTTTCCCGAGTTCAAATTCAACCTTGTTAGCTAGGCATGCACATTTTCATAAGAGGTTGGGACGGGGCAGGTTGGACCAGCATGGCCGGGGCACGTTGGACCATTATAAACTGGATTGACTGACAAAAAATAATCTGCAAAATGCCAGCTGTGTAATTTTCAACATGAATAGAGCATTTAAATCATTCATGTACAATGTGAGGGCAAAATCAATTCAGTTGCAGGGTTCCCACAGTCATGGAAAGTCAGGGAAAGTCATGGAAAAAATAGTGGTCATGGAAAAGTCATGGAAAATCAAAATATTTTGAAAAGTCATGGAAAATCAAAATATTTTGAAAAGTCATGGAAAATTCAAATTTTGACTAAGATTCGCGCTAAAATTTAACACATTTGGGACCTTATGGTAGTCGGATGGTTGATCGGATGGCCAGACAGTGAATGATAGTCATCGCGAGAATTCGTTTCGGGTTGAATCCCGACCTCAATGAGTAAAAAATTGGTCATGGAAAATCCGAAATTGGTCATGGAAAGTCATGGAAAAGTCATGGAAATCCCGTCGTAAAATTTTGTGGGAACCCTGAGTTGGCTAATCTGCCTACCCTTCTAGCTGAAACAAGATTTATTAAAATTATCTGGGTAAATATTCCTATATGATCATACTGCAATGACACACAAGTGTGTGTTGTGATCTCTGAGAATAAAATGTGGTGTTTGCTCACTTTCTTCAACTTTCCTGGACTTTCATTCCGTGGTCTAACCTGCCGGGTCCGGGGCACGTTGGACCAAAAAAAAAAAATTTTTCAAACTTATTTTTCTCCACAACTATGGATGGTAGATCGACTTGGTTTGGCATAAGGGTAGTGTAGATGTTCAGAAGTCAGTCAGTAAAGAGATTTTTCAAATATTTAGAGAACTTTCTGATTGACAGCCGGAAAATAAAAAAGCGGACCAACGTGCCCCAGTCTCCCCTACAGGGGGTAAAGCCCCAAACATCCATGCAACAATATGAACTATGTCTATGATATTATGATATGAAAGAAGTTGTTTTGTATTGTTCTACTGCTACTAGTTATTCATCTATATACGTGTGATATATGCAGTCAATATTGCAGATTGTTTTGAAAAATTAAGTTTCAACCTATACACGTAATGGAGAACTGGTTATCAAAAAAATGTCATGAGACACAGAATGGACCTTCATCTGTAATCTTTGTGAATGTCCCAATGCAATATTTTTGTTCTTCTTTTCAGCTGGGACAAAAAGTCATTCATATTTTTCTAACATTTTATGTATCATCTGTTGCAGGTCATCAGGCAGATATTACCCAAGTTGCTGCGGTATGTACAGATGGCTCAACCTTTAGCCAGTATGTTATGCCAACAAGAACAATAAACCCTGAAGCTAGTCGAGTGACAGGCCTTGAAGTGTTGGGCGGCAGGCTATATCACCACAATGAGCCTGTTCAAACCATATCTGTGAAGGAGTGCCTCTTGAAGTTTATACATTATTTGAAAGAAAGAGTCAAGGAGCCATTGTGCATCGGGCACAACGTCCAAAGATTTGATTGCCCAATAATCACCTACCATCTTATTAGAAACCAGATGTTTCAGGAATTTTCAGAATCCATACTTGGTTTTGTCGATTCGTTACCTTTATTTAGGGCAATTTATCCGTCGGGAAAGTCGTACAAACAATGTGATTTGGTTCGAGACCTAACAGGGCAGGTGTATAATGCCCATGATGCTGTAGAAGATGTGGAGTACTTAAAGAAATTGTTTGATTTTGTGCGCTGCAGTCATGAAAAATTATTGGAATTTTCATTCAGTCCGACTTATATATACGATTCGCATATCTATTCTAGAGAAAAGTCAGAAAACTTGTTGACTTTCAATGACATGGTCCAAAAAAAGGTGGTATCCAAGTCAATGGCCACCAAAATGTCTTCGTCTGGTCTGAAACTTCAGTACCTAAAGCTGTCCTCCAGGAGAGAGGGGCGCACTGGTATTGAGGCAGTGTTTGGTGAAAAAATCAATGGAAAGCCTCGGGTCACCAAACAAAAGAATATTATTGACAATGTCTGCGAATATTTACAATAGAGGAGAGGCAGGTTAGATTCTTTGCCATTGGAGCTATTTATCAGCAGAGAAAGTCATAGAAACAATGTGATTGAAATTTATGTTTTTTGAAAGAAACAGTCAAGAAGCCATTTTGAATTGGCACAACATTCAAAAGTTTGATTGCCCATAGAAACAATGTGATTGAAATTTATGTGTTATTTGAAAGAAAGAGTCGAGAAGCCACTTTCTATTTTATGCTGGTGCAAGTAAACTTGGTGCAGTGCTTCCTATCCTTGATGTTTCAACATTTTAGGGGAGAGGCAGATTACTTAATTGAGACGTTTTTTTTTTAAAGTTTGCCTAAAAGCTAAACGGAAGATGATATTGGAATGATGAACAGCAGAGAGTATGGAGAAATACTTTGTTCAAATAGATGGAGAAATTAGGCTTTCGCTGTCGCACAGTTTTTACCCCCCGACCTGACGAAGACATTTTGGTGGCCATAAGTCGCACTGAATGAAAATTTGCAAATTTTTCACGACTGCAGCGGACAAAATCAAACAGTTTCTTTACAGGTGATTTCATTACCATGCGATTCTTGTCTTTCAAACTTGGCTGTGAGTAATCAATGCTAAAGCAGTACTTACTACGTTTGATAAATCAAATGTGTGATGTTCTGTTATTTCTAAACAAGTCAGAATAACTAAAAATGACATGTATTTGGTGGGTCCAGAACCTAAGAATCGCGTACTAATGAAATCACCTGTAATGGTTCTGACCATAGAACTGATAGCTTATTAAATGGTGCCCAATCTGCTTTTGATGAAAATGTAAATTGTTTCACTGGTGAACTTCAAAATCTCAGCCTATTACATCTGTCATTATTAAGAATGAACTATTTTCAAAATAATGTATGGTGCTAATTTGTACGCTTTGTACGATGAGAATAGCATGGATAAGATGTGCATCCAACATAGGAAATATGTTGAAAAAATTCACATTTGCCAAGGAGGACACTTCGTGACTTATAGCCTTTCATATCAGATTAAATTCCTGTAAACTCACAAATGTACAAGAGATTTATTATATTTTTTCAGTCATGTCTCTTTAGTAAAAATGAAGCTGTTAGTTTTATTTTGAGCAATTGGAGTCAATCTCAAATGGGTAGAAATGTTCAATACGTATGTTGAAACAGTTCAATGTCACAAAACAATCAGTTGTGAAATTGTATTGGATAGACTAGTAAAATGATCAAATATGATTGTTAAAATTATATGGGTAGTATTGATAAATGGTTGCTAAACAATAGTTGCATTTTTGTCTGCATTGAGCATAAAACAAGTTGTCAGCATCATTGACGAGGATTGTTTGAAATTATTAAAGAAAATAATGTACGATACCTTGATAGCTATATACATGTATTCTGAAATGTTGATATCTAGAAGTGAAGATAAGTCTGACCTATTATCCAGAGTGAAATCTGTCTGTATAGGGAAAAATATTTTGTTGTGTAGGTTACTATTAGATGATGCACCAGTTAGACATACGTAAACCAGGCATGTGGTCCAGTCGATAGCGTGAAACAATCATTACAATGTTTCTCAAACTACAACAATTATAACAGAGACCTAGTAATGCTTTTATGTCCTCAATTTTAATGTTGTGATTTTATAGATTTTATTGATTCTATTGTCAAAATATTCTTAATGTAATATATTTTATATGGGTGTATCTCTTAATGAGTTAGTGAGGCAAGTTAAGATATTTAATTATTATTTTAAAGTCAATGTAAAATCATCATGGAAGAGTTGTGCTTTAACTAGTCCAACTGTTATGATTTATTTTTATTATTTAATTTTTGTTTACTCTTGTTATTATTATTATTTTGTTTCCTTTATTTAATTATTCTGCTGCTTTGTACAATTCTTACATGTACGAATAAATAAATAAATAAATTTATATATATTGATAAATCTTAGCCTTTTGTAGAGCATGCAATTTGACTGTAGATCTACACTGCAAATTTTTATAGACCATCAGCATTTCTCAAAGTGAATGAGTAGATCATTATGAAGGCTAATGGATAAGCCTCTTCATGATACTGTATGTGTTATTAATGTCTGATGAATTATATATGAATGTGTATCATTTTACACCAATGGATCAGTTGCTGTTGGAGTGGGTTGGTGGTTTTGCAACTGGCTTTAGTTTGTGAGTTTTTAGTAGGCCTATTACCTTCTCTGATGAGCCAGTCATGGATGTTCGTTGGTCAAGTGCTATTGGTTATAAGTTGGAGAGTGATGGAGGCTGGATTGTGCTGGTTGCCTGTATGGAGGTCATTGCACGGTGATGGTTGGTTGCTAGCCTGTTTGGTGGAGGTTGGTGTCTATAGTTCAGTGAGCTGGAAGGCTGACTGCTGTGGAATGGTTGTGATTGCTTTTAAAGTGATAGTTGATTGATTTATAGTTGGCACAGCATTATTTTGTTTTCATGACACTCAGTTGAAAAGTGTGACCTCACTGCATGTGGTCAGTATTAGTTTTTTGGCCAGCTGTGGTTGGTACATAGGGTTCCCACTCAACCTGGAAAACCTTGAAAACCTGGAATTTTGGGTTGTGCTTTTCCCGGCCTGGGAAAACCTGGAAAATGTGATATTTCCACCAAAAACCTGGAAAAAGTCTGGAATTTGGGGTTCTCTTGCCAAAATTGAAACGGTTCAACAGACGACTGTCCGGGACGCAAAATCAGAACAGCAGGTTTAGACCTTGAAAATTGGTTTGGCAACCTTGAAAAACCTGGAAAAAACCTTGGATTTGAACTGGGCAAAGAGTGTATATTTTATATATATATGTAATAACATTTTCCAGAAGAGATGCATTTAGGTTTCATAGGTGGCGCTGATGCATAAAGAGTGACACAACCCCAATTTTTAAAACTGTATACATAGTAGATAAAATTGATAAATGTTAGAATTATGTAGGCCTATAATACGAGAATAGAGAGCATGTTTTTCAAAGTTGATTTGAAGATCTCTCGCCCTCACATAACTCTTTGCGGGTTCGATGGCCTCCAATATCATATTTATTTAAATGTATATGTTATTTGGGAAAACTAAAGCCTATATATATAGTCATTCAAAAAAAAAAACCATCTCCCATTTCTGAGTAGATATTTATATAAGCAATATATCTGAATTAAAAATGATATTTCCCGCAATGAAAGGACCTGTTTATCAATCTCAAAGTTATGCGATGCTCCACCAATATGGGCCAACGCTCATTTGTATGTTCTGGTGCTAGTCTTTGGAACTCTCTGCCAAACTCGGTGAAATCATCTACTAGTCTCTCAGTTTTTAAAAGTAATATGTTAAAACATATTTTAACTTTACGCTTATAATTTTACCTTTTTACTGGTTTTACTGTTTTTATTAGCTTTTACATTGTATATATATATCGTAGTTTTAATCAGTTCTATTTCTCTATGTTCTTATCTTTACACTTCGATGGTGAAAGTGCAAAACCTTGTAAGTCAAAAAAAGCTGTTTTTCAGAAATTGAAAAAAACTGTCAAGTGTCTTTTTTTATGGTAATGTTTATTAATAAGTGAGTTATGGCCAACTAGATACATAGAAAGTGACACCCTGTTGTAGGAAATTTTTTGTCAGAGGTCGTTTACCCCTTGCATTGATGTTCCCATCAGATGTGATTGAAAATGTCGACTTACAAGGTTTTGCACTTTCACTTTCTACCCGTGCAAAACCTTGTAACTCGATCATTTATCACACTTTAAAGCAACTTGCAGCATTGAATATACTTTCAATCTATGTATATACAGTGAAAATTATAATTTGCCTATGACAGATTGCAATAACAAATTTTTTTGAGTGGCTACAATGGCAAGAATGAGGAAAGTGACAATTTTTTCAAATTTTCGTGCACTTTCTTTTTCAATAGCCTACATCACCAAAACAAATATAGGGAGGTAAATTTTTTTTAATCAGGAAACTTGCTGGGAGTCATAATTTCTTAACACAGTAATTGTTTTTCAAAAAAAGTTGAAATATCCCACAATATGTGCTTCAAAGTTCTGATTTGAGTTACAAGGTTTTGCACTTTCACTTTTTGAAACATATCGACATACAAGGTTTGGTGATATCATTCTGTTACCAGTGTGTTACAGCTTCCAAAAATAGCAAACTGGCAAGGTAATCAACTGACAACGTGTATTGGATATTAAAATAGTCATTCCACCAAAAATCTAAAAATAGCAAAATTTTGACATACGAGGTTTTGCACTTTCACCATCGACTTGTTTTATGTGTAAGGGCCTTATTGTAAACCAGTATTTATACTGAATAAGCTACCCTGCCTAAATAAAAGTGATTTGACTTGACTTGATCAGGGAAAATATCCGGATTTTTAGGCAAATTTACTAATTTTGGCCAATATAGGTGGCTTTGCTGCATAAACAAGTCATGCAATCCTATTTTTTAAATAATATATGAGCAGATGTTTGTATCATAAATGTCTATGAATTTTTTGACACAATTCCTGTGACGAAAAGACCTGTTTATGAAGGTAAATATCAGGATTTTTAGTAAAATTTATCATTTTTTGTCAATTTAGGTGGCGCTGCTGCATAAACGAGGCTCGCTCCCCTAATTATCCACACTATGTAAGAGTAGATATTTGTACTATCTATATCCATGAAGTTTTAACAAAAATTCTACCCTACAGTTATTTCTGTATAAATGAAATAATTTGGAATTTTTGTCAAATTTTCCCATTTTTGCCAATATAGATGTGGCTGCTGCATAATGGGTAAAGCATCTCCCATTTTTCAAACTATGTATGAGTAGATATTGACATAAGCAACATGCATGAATTAAAAAAAAAAAATCCTATATGAAAAGACCGGTTTATCAAGGTAAATATTAGGATTTTTGGCAAATTCACTAATTATGGCAAATATAGGTGGCGCTGCTGCATAAAAATTTCATGCAATGCTATTTTTTAATTAAATTATGAGTAGGTATTTGTATTATTTATGTCTATGAATTTTTAAAAAAATTTCCTGAGGAGAAAAGACCCATTTATCAAGACAAATATCATGATTTTTAGTAAAATTTATCAATTTTTGTCAATATAGGTGGCGCTGCTGCATAAACGAGGCCCGCTCCCCCTATTCTCCACACTATGTAAGAGTAGATATTTGTATTATCTATGTCCATGAAGTTTAAAAAAAAATTCTACCCTACAGTTATTTCTGTATAAATGAAATAATTTGGAATTTTTGTCAAATTTTCCCATTTTTGCCAATATAGATGGCGCTGCTGCTTATGGGGTAAAGCATCTCCCATTTTTCAAACTATGTATGAGAAGATATTTACAAAAGAGACATGCATGAATTTTAAAAAAAATCCTCTATGAAAAGACCAGTTTATCAAGGTAAATATTAGGATTTTTGGCAAATTTACTAATTTTGGCCAATATAGGTGGCGCTGCTGCATGAACATGTTATGCAATGCTATTATTTAATTAAATTATGAGTAGATATTTGTATTATTTATGTCTATGAATTTTTTAAAAATTTTCCTGAGGTGAAAAGACCCATTTATCAAGGCAAATATCAGGATTTTTAGTAAAATTTATCAATTTTTGCCAATATAGGTGGCGCTGCTGCATAAACGAGGCCCGCTCCCCCTATTCTCCACTATGTAAGAGTAGATATTTGTATTATCTATGTCCATGAAGTTTAAAAAAAAATTCTACCCTACAGTTATTTCTGTATAAATGAAATAATTTGGAATTTTTGTCAAATTTTCCCATTTTTGCCAATATAGGTGGCGCTGCTGCATAATGGGTAAGCATCTCCCATTTTTCAAACTATGTATGAGTAGATATTTGCAAAAGCAACATCTATGAATTAAAAAAAAAAAATTCCTCTATGAAAAGACCTGTTTATCAAGGTAAATATTAGGATTTTTGGCAAATTTACTAATTTTCGCCAATATAGGTGGCGCTGCTGCATAAACATGTTACGCAATGCTATTTTTAAATTAAATTATGAGTAGATATTTGTATTATTTATGTCTGTGAATTTTACAAAAATTTTCCTGAGGTGATAAGACCCATTTATCAAGGCAAATATCAGGATTTTTAGTAAAATTTATCAATTTTTGCCAATATAGGTGGCGCTGCTGCATAAACGAGGCCCGCTCCCCCTATTCTCCATGCTATGTACGAGTAGATATATGTATTATCTATGTCCATGAAGTTTAAAAAAAAATTCTACCCTACAGTTATTTCTGTGTAAAGGAAGTATTTTGGATTTTTCGTCGAATTTTCACATTTTTGCCAATATAGGTGGCGCTGCTGCATATAGGATAAAGCATCTCCCATTTTTCAAACTATGTATGAGTAGATATTTACATAATCAACATCTATGAATAAAATTAATAATTTCAGCTGTAAAAGGACTTGTTTATCATGGAAAGTATTAGGATTTTTAGGCAAATTTTCCAATTTTGGCAAATATAGGCGGCGCTGCTGCATAGATATGTAATGCAATCCTATTTTTTAAATAATGTTTGAGTAGATGTTTGTATTAAATATGTCTATGAATTTTAAGAAAATTTTCCTATGGTTATAAGACCCATTTATCAAGGTAAATATCAGGATTTTTTTGTAAAATTCATCAATTTTTGCCAATATAGGTGGCGCTGCTGCATAAACGAGGCCCGCTCCCCCTATTTTTGAAACTCTGTATGAGTTGATATTTGTATTATCTATGTCCAAGAAGTTTTAAAAAAAATTCTACCCTACCGATATTTCTGTATAAAGGATGCATTTTGGCTTTTTCGTCAAATTTTCCCGTTTTTGCCAATATAGGTGGCGCTGCTGCATAAAGGGTAAAGCATCTCCCATTTTTCAAACAATGTAGGAGTAGATATTTATCTAAGCAACATCTATGAATTAAAAAAAAAAATCCGGTTGTAAAAGGACTTGTTTATCAAGGAAAATATTAGGATTTTTAGGCAAATTTATAAATTTTTGCCAATATAGGTGGCGCTGCTGCATAAAAATATAATGAAATCCTATTTTTGAAATAATGTATGAGTAGATATTTGTATAAATAATGTCTATGATTTAAAAAAAAAAAATCCTATGATGAAAAGACCTGTTTATCAAGGCAAATATTAGGATTTTTAATTAAATTTATCAATTTTTGCCAATATAGGTGGCGCTGCTGCATAAACGAGGCCCGCTCCCCCTATTTTTGAAACTATGTATGAGTAGATATTTGTATTACCTAAGTTTAAGAATTTAAAAAAAAAATTCTACCCTACAGTTATTTCGGTGTAAAGGGTCTATTCATGAGATTTTTGCATTTTTACTAAATTGGCTAATTAAAGGTGGCGCCACAGTATGAGGGAAGGTGATAATCCCAATAATTTCTTAATGAATTAATATTAGTATTAGAAGCTTGCATTTGTGCCACTTTAAGGAATTTTCTATCAACCATTTTAACCAGAATTTTGGTAAATGTATGACAAGCAGATCATGAATTTTATTCTAACTTTTTACACTGTAGGGGGCGCTAGTGGGAAAATGGGCACCGTGGGCCCCAAATTTTTTCCAAATTTGGATAGAAGACATTTTCAGCTACAAATCCTGAAAATTTGAAAAATATCTGAATACCCCCTATTTGCTGCCCATTTGGCACATTAATATTCTCTTTATTAAGGAGAGGCCTATCTGAAAGCTGCAATTTTTGGCAGTTTTCACTCATACGTGTACACATGTGCTTCCTTGACCACTGTCCAAGCCCACACAAAAATGGACACTCACTGGAACTTTCCATGGTAAGAAAGGTGGTACTCACGCTTTTTATGTGGTTTTATGAGTTTTTGGTTGACTTTTCTGCTAAGGTGGTGTTTTTCACAAAATTTTCAACACTTTTGCATCATAAGCATCGGGAACTGTCCTGGTTTTGGTATAATTTTGAGCTGAAATCTTGCTGGACATCTGTTTTGACCATTTGAGATCAATGATATAAAGCAAACAAGTTAGTTCTCAATGTCAATAAATCCAATGCTATGTTAATTACAAATTCTCAACTCAATGATGACTTTATTATAAATCTCAATGGTGCTAGGTTAGAAAATGTTAAATGTACGAAGTATCTCGGCGTTATGGTAGACGATCGGTTGATGTTTGATGTACACGTAAATGAATTAGTAAAAAGAATATCTGTAAAGTTGTCATGGTTATGTAGACTCAGACATATTGTACCAAAATCTGTTCTAATCTTAACTTATAAGTCCTACGTTCAGCCCATATTTGATTATGCTTGTACAGGATGGGGCTGCAGTAATATTAATACAATACAAAGGTTACAAAACAGAGCAGCCAGGATCATTTGTGGCAATTTTGATATTATAAATGTAAGAGGTGAAGATCTTGTCAAGCAACTTAAATGGCAAAGTGTTTCTCAGCGAATTAACTATTTTCTAGCGACGCAGATGTATAACTGTATATATGGTAACGCACCTGATAACTTATGTAATGCGATTGTCATGGCATGTGAAACCAATAACTTAAATACAAGAAGTAATAACACAATGAATGTTCAAATTCCATTTTGTAGAACTAATGTTTTCAAGAAATCTTTTATATATAGGGGTTCTACTGTATGGAATGGTTTACCTGGTCAAATACAAGAGTCATTGTCAGTTGAAGCTTTTAAGACAAATGTTCGAAATGTTTTTAAATGATTTTATGTTATCAATTTTACTATTTTTACATATTCATTGTTGGCTGGACCACATGAAAAACTGTTTTATCTGTGCAGATTGTGTTTATCCAGCTTGTAAATATATTCTTAAATAAATAAATAAATAAAATAAATGATAACATCGGTACTCTCCTCGCCTATCCCTTTTTCAATTTTTTGCAAATTCCAAATTTGACGTGACATCTGGCTCTTAGAAATATTAATCTAGACTCTTCAAATGTTCACCATCTTTAGTTGAGAAGCTAATAAGCAAATTTGCCAAGTTACATCAAGATAAATCTAGTGCTTCTAAAGTGTGATACTTAAAATGTGCATTTTTAGTTTTGCTGAGTTTAGATTATTTGTAGCAATTACTCCTCAGTCTCATTGAGCATGACCAGTTACCTCTAGATAGTCCATACAGGCGCTGATGGGGTGTAAAACACAAAATCACTCAAGCAAATTGCCTCTGATGTCACAAATACTTTGGAGAGCATGCAGATCAAACCCTTTCAAAGAGATTCAATAATTACCTACAGAGAGATAGACAGGTCAACAGACAGGTCAATACCCAGGTCAGTGGCTAGGTCAGTGGCCAGGTCAGTCACCAGGTCAGTGGCAAGGTCAGTCACCAGGTCAATAGATAGATGCATGGGTAATAGGTCTATATACCTGTATAGATGGACAGATAATACTCTCGTGTAGTAACTCTCTCTGCTGAAACAAAACAAACGGTTTGTACTCTTCAGACAGATATATGCTCCCGAATTTGGGAGCGCTGTTCCTGAATTCGGGAGCGTGCCTGAATTCTGCACTTTCCCGAACTGACTTGAATTGCCATTCAGTCAATTGGCTCTTGATGGCAATTAGCAGCTGAGTGCAGGGTTGCGATTTTTATTGATTTTTATAAAAAAATCAAATAAATCGGATTTTTTTGATTTAAATCGGATTTTTTTGATTTAAATCGGATTTAAATCATTAATGGAAAAAGTTCATTTTCCGTATCAATTTCACCAACTGTTATTAATTTTTATGCATTGACATATTATGAATAACACATATATGGATGTCAATAAGGCATATATGTAATAGTTTTGTTTAAATTAGAGAAATTATAATGCAAAATTATGAAATCAAGGCAGGTGATGTATTAAATATAATAATCATAATGCAAGCTACGGCAGCAGTTCCACATTTTGGTACGGATGTGTTAATAAATGTCTTTTTCACTGAACATCAATCATAACTATACAGCTTACTTGTAATAGAAGTACACCTTCTAAAAGATAAAAAGGGATGTCAAAACGAGTCATCATTTTCCCTTCTCTGCAATGAACTGAACTGCTACGTTAAATCACCAGTCTCAGCACTCAGTCTCACGATGCCTGTTAATTTTGTTTCACATGTAGTGTATTCGATATCAGTTTAGCAGTAGGGGCTTTGGGGACAGTGCTGCATTTGCAGAACATGGCTTTGTTTTTCATTGCAGCAATTAAATTGTTTAGCATGTTTAGAGAATCATGAGAATGCCATGATTGAAATAAATTGTTTAAATCTTTATTTACATGTATGTAGTCACTCTACTCGGATATTATATATCAGAAATATTTTATTATATATCTAAAATTATATCTTATTTATATACAAGGGGCCTGTGTGATATGTCATTAGACATATTTATGAAAGAGTATAGCTAAATGGTAGGTTGCAAGCTGTAATATCTCACTGCCAGCTTTATTTGTGCTTTTTTAAGCCTTTTTATCACAACTTTGATTTAAATCATGATTTTTATTGAGCGATTTAAATCATGATTTAAATCAATGATTTAAATCGAATGATTTAAATCCAGCAACCCTGGCTGAGTGAAAGAAAGAGTTGCAGGTCATTGTCTCTGTACATAGTTCAACATTTTCTTTTCCCATTACTTTGAATAGTACTTTGATTTAAGATATTTGATTGATTGAATATCATATTCAATGCATGCATCTGTTTTTGAGTCCCTGCCAAGATAAGACTTGTATGTAAGTGCAGGCAGTACCTCAATGTTATGACTCTTGAGTCACGGCTGATTTTATTAGTGTAAGGATCAAATAGGCCTAATCCCTGAGCATATATATATTTTTTCGTTTGTCAGTCATCAACAAGCAGTAACAAAATTCTTTCAAGACACTAGCTGCTAAATTTACCTTTGCTTTAGCTAGTCTTCCACATCCCAGATAACCCCATGTTGCTGCTATCTCTCTTACAAACTTGTCACCTACACCAGTACCGTGGCCTTCTCATGATTGATAATCACAATACAAGCAACTTTTATGCATGCACAATAATATAGGCTATATTCTGTCTACAAGTGGACTGCTCTTGCATTGCCACAGATCAGAACATATGCTGTCTTGTGTTGCCACCTAGTGACTAGTGTGCTATTCAGCGAGCTCCTGCGAGCAGTCCACCTACTTTCGACCAGAAGAAGACACACAATTTTGTCTGGAAGACACCGGGGCTGTTTCTGAGTGTGCTGATGGCCTTGTTTACTTCCTTAGAGAATGTGATTGCCGAGTCTGACTCTGGTATACATCAATGTTGAATAGAAATTTTGTGAATGTGCAATGAAATAGGAACTATTTCTTGGGACAGCAATGCTGTAGCATAGGAAATCAACTTTTGTACCAGGTGGCAGCAGCATGCAGTTCTCAGTTTCACCAGACTGGGCTATATTCCTAGATGGATAGACAATCTTTATTTATTAAGATAAACCGATTTTGTAGACCGGCAAGTAGCCAAAAATTATCTTCCATAGTTGTCCTTTCTTAAAAGTATAATCAGGACAAATCACCAGCTTTCATGACTCACAAATTGCAATTTTAACTATTGTTGTTTTCTCTAGTTGGTGGAAATATTTTTTAACAATGCCTGTTTATTGGGTATTCTAGACTTGTTTCCTGAGTACCTAAACCAGATCTCTGTGTTCACACAATCTTTTCTTCAATGACTTGCTTTTTAAAATACCATTGCTTTACCATAACACAGGCGACAGGAAAAATGCTGTTTATTTTTATTTATTGTTAACTTCTCTGCCCCATATCATATTCTTACTCTAAAATATTAGTTAAGCTGCGGCTAGCCGACTAGCCAGCCACTACTAATTCAAGCCAGCCACAGCCACCAAGGGTGATGGCTGAGCTGCAGCCAGCCGATTGTACCTCTCAGCCAGCCAATTTTTGGTTGGCCGGCTGGCTGACAGGTCTACTTACAAATGCATATCACAGAGATATTTAAACTATTGTTCCTATTAAAATTTGTGTGTTAATAATTTCTTGACTGAATTTATAATTAATTAAACTGCAGAAGAGCACAGGGGTGCAGTCATGTAGGGGCTGTTCTTTTATCTCTCAACATCATGTGTCGAGAGAAATCACACATATCAGGCTCAGTAAGTAGTACCTCCAGACTCTGTGCATGGAATGTGCCCAGCAAGAAACGAAAAATAGACCTGAAGCCAATCAGTGCCTTGGAGTTGACAAAACCTCAGCTTAAGAATAAAGAAAAGCGCCAATCCCATACAATCGAATTTGACCCTCGACACTCTGAAGCAAGGGCTCTGGATGCCAATTACCTCTCCAAACTGACTGAGCTGAAGAGCATATTCCCTAACACAGGTCTTTCAGTTGAAGTCCATGTTCAGTTGGATATTGTGTTTATGCCAGTTAATGGTTCTGGATTAACCTAGCTATTCAATTCATCTGGACACTTTTCCATTTTAAATGCCACAATTAAGTTTTTACTTTCAGTTGAAGCCTATATTCAGTTGAATGTTGTCTTGATGTCTTTCACTGGTTCTGGTTTAGCTCTGTTGTTTGGTTGAACTGTTCATTTGTGAATATCACAATATATTATTGGGCCTGTGATATAGCCAGGCCTTTGTCAAATAGAAAGGTTACTATTATAAATCATTCAAAATTATTGCTTCCTGTGTTTCCTTTATTTTGATTTGAGAAATTTTCCGAATGCTGGCAGCCAGCCAGTGCGAGTGTTATATAACAGAAGAATAAAGGCAGGAAGGAAGGGAGTAATTAAGGGAGAGTTGAATGAAAAAAGGAATGGAAGAAAAGAATGTCCTTTATTACCCTCGGCAATGTATACATTGCCGACGGGTATTGTAGTTACTTTGGGAAAATTTGTCCGTCCGGCGGGCGGGCGGGCGGGCGTACGGATAACGGGCGTCCCGGATGTGTATTGGGAGTGTGTATTGGGAGTAATGCGAAAACTATGGCATGTACATATTTTATTTTTTGGACATTATTGTATCTGTCATCCTAGTTTTACCTTTTAAGGGTCTTATACACATGATATTAATACTTTTCTCACAATAATTGAAGAATGTGGAAAAATATTTTTTTGTGTTTTGGGCATCATGCCAAAACTATGGCACGTATATTTTTGATTTTTGAGACATTATTGTATCTCTCATCCTTGTAGTGTCTTTTAGGGGTCTAATCTCTCAAACATTAATACTTTTCTCAGAATTACTGAAAAATGTTTAAAAAAATTTTTTTTCATTTTCCGGATTGACTCAATTACTGTTGTACTTATGTCACTGAAATTTGCATATGGTATGTATTAAATACCCAAGATTTGTCCTTTGGGGGTCTAAATACTCTTAGAAAAACTGACTGACGTAAATTCATTAAAAATGTGATAAATTACAATTTTTTTAAACCTGCATTATTCAGTCATCTGTGCAGCTACGTCTATGAAATATTCCAGTTAGGTGTCTAAATTATAGCTCTTTAAACATCTCAACTCAGTTGGAATGTTTATCATATGATTGTTTTATGAAAAACAAAAACCAGAAAAAATCAGGATTTTTGCCAATTTGCCAACTTTTCTGTCTGAAACGCCAAGATAGGCCTAATCATGATTAAATTTAAAGCATATTATAGTTAAACATACAATAAAAGAATACTCACAGCCACTGAATGAATTTTGGGAATTTAAGATTTAAAAAGCAAAAAAATTGCTCAAATGTCTATTTCCTCTGCAATATCATTTCTGGTGTCATACTATGCTTTTGAATATTTTGCAAAATAAACATGACAGTGTATCACATCATCATGATGCTAATTTTGAGCTATATGAATCTTTTTAATTCATACCAGAGGTCAATATTTGAAAAATTTAATAAATATTACAGATTTTCAGATGATCACATATCAGTCAATTTTTGCATGGTTAGTCAAAATTTCTACAAACAAGTCTAAATATGCATTAGCTAAGTAAACAGAAAGCCATGCTGACATGATGGGTTTTTACCCTCGGCAATGATTTTAATTTTTACTATTCTTTATAAAATATTATCAATTGGAAATATATAATTGGACTTTAAAGCATTAAGAAAACAATGAAATATGCATTTGCTTGTTACTATTTAAAGATTTTGACACCTGAAATCCCAATTTTAACCTTCTGTAACATGCCAAATAATTTTCTAATTACCCTGTATTCAGTGGTCTAATTCCTAAGCCTCTCTGTCTGATTTGTTCATATTTAATTTTCATGAAAAAAAAAATCTAAATAAAAGTAGGCTGACATTTCTTTATTTTTTAAATTCAATATCACCAAGGTTAGATTTTAATCCATACTCTATTTCTGCAAGTTTCAATATATAATTTTACATCTTAAGATATTATTTAGATAAATCTGTCTTTTAATTATTAATTCCAAGACTCATCCCAATTTATTTTAGCATTTTGAAGAGAACAAATATCTTCATTGGTCAGGTAGGGGGTAGAGTATTTGTTGAATGGAGCCCTGGTGCCAGGGAGTCTGCATTACATAACATGATGTCAGAGGCTATTGTCTGCCCTGCTGATCCTCTCCCATGACCAAAACCAAGAGGGTGCCAACAATCAGTTACATAACATCTTCAACTTTCTAACAAAATTACCCTTTTTTAAAGAAATGAGTCCAAACTGCAATGATTTCACCTTAGTTTTTTAAATTTTGAACATGAAATTAAATTTGAAATTTGAATCACAACACAGGGCCAAATAGATGCTGAGATATGACTTTTCATTATCAAGCCCATGTGAGGCTTATGGGCTATGTAACATGTGCAACCAAAGGGTTGGTTACAGAATTGTACAAGAAGAAAAAAGTAATTATTTAACAATTTACTTAAAACACATCTTTATGTTGTCTGTGTGTCAGCAGTGCCATTAGTGTTATTTCGTATGGACAGTTCAGGTATGGTTCTTTTGTTTTTTCTTTTCAGCTATTGTTATGCCCCTATTGTGTTACCCCCATGACCATGTTTAAACAACATTTAACCCAATTTAGTGCATGCTAATCAGCTAATATTTTCAAATTTATCAGTTATTGATATAAATTAAGTTTAAATTTAAAATAGTAATGTTTTGTTTTTCTTAAAAAGTATATATTATGAGCTTATACACCTTTTTAGTGTTAATACTAAAATAGATTGAATAGGTAGACAGCCTAGCCACTATTTCTGTTAGTCATAATCTTATTCGTAATTTATGATAGAAATGGGTAAATAGATAGATAGATAGGTAGATTGATTAGACAGATAGATAGACAGTCAGATAAATAGATAAGTTTATTGTTTGATTGACTGATTGAATGATTGCTTAATTGATTGTTTGACTGACTGATCCAATATGAATTTCCTTGTGCAAAAATAATGTTTTTATTTCATTAATAAGCTGCAGTATTTGTGTGTTACCATTACATGTAGATCTGAAGAGTTATACCAATTAAGCCACCCATGGAATCTATCACAGATGAATCCTTCCATTGCTGCATATTTGTTGTCAGAGTGTCCAGGCAATCAATGTGCAGTACTTTTCTCAGAGACGTAACAACTATCATTTTAAAGCTCTCGAAGAGATCTCTCTATTGCTGTGAGAATCATAGCTGTATGAGTTTTGGCTTATCCCAGTCTAAAAAAAGTGAAAAAGTGACCATCACAGAAATAAAAAATATTGCTGAATATCTTTCATATATTGTCAAAAGTAGTAGTTTCTGGAATATCTTTCACTAATCTAAAGTTTTATTTTTCAACTTTCCAATGCAATTTTACAGGTTAAAATCAGAAATGGTAACATAATTTACACAGTTTGGAACAAATTTACACACATTTGCACAGTTTTTCCCTTCTCAGTGGAAAAACAATTATCACAAATTCATAAAATTTTCCAGATCATCTCAGACATTAAAGGCAAACTGAAATGCAAAATAATTGCCTTCTACCTTTATTGGTCTTTCCTGTAGGGCATGGTAACATAATATACATTGAATAACGACAAAATCACTTTTCTACCTTCTTTGGCCTCCTGTGAATAGAGTTCTCAATATTTTGCAAAACCATAAATTGAACCATAAACTAGACTTTTCAAACTTGTTAATAAAGTTCTTAATTTTTACAATCCTGAAATATTAACATGATTAAAATGGCCCTGAATCTTATCTTAATTTACAAGAATTATGTGACTTTTCTACATGACCTTATGATTTTTTCTATGGGAAGGCCATTATTGTAAAAATCCGTAAGTTTCAATTACTCATAGCTCAACTCCTTCCAGTTGAAGAGAAAATAACGAAATACCCTACTAAAATGGACAGAAATCATCCGCTATACTATAGGAGGTGACCTGATAGAGAAGAGATGCATCCTTGGTAGCAATAGAAAAGCAAAGCAAATTGATCTGTGTGCTGAATGTGAATTCAAATTTAGATTCAATTCAATTTGATTGATGATCGTAAATAAAGGAAGCATTACAATGAGGTAAGAGACATGCAGGCACTTGTAAATTCTAAATGTTTTCATGAAATCAGATTACTCATTTGTAGCAATTACTCCTTAATTACTCCTCAGTCTCATTGAGTTTGTTTGAGTGAGTTTGTGCTTTATGCCCCATCAGCACCGGTGTGGGTTGATTAGAGGTAACTGGTCATGCTGATGATGTCAAAGAAGCATTGTATTGCTTCTGATGTCAGAAATACTTTGGAGAGCATGCGGATCAGGTCTTTAAGCTAAAGAGATTCGATAATTAGCTACAAAGAGATAGACAGGTCAATAGCCAGTCAGTGGCCGGGTCAGTAGCCAGGTCAACAAATAAATGCATGGATAATAGGTCGATACTTGTATGGATGGATAGATAATACTCTCGGTAGTAACTCTACTTTGCTAAACAAACAGTTTTTACTCTTCAGACTGATGTATGCTCCTGAATTCGGGAACAGTTCCCGAATTCGGGAGCACCGTTCCTCAATTCGGGAACGCTCCCGAATTCTGCACTTTCCCGAACTGAGCATGACTTTATTGCCTCTGCTTGCCGTGTCCCGTTGTGTAACAGCTGTGTATCTACTGGGTTGCGTAATCCAATCAAGTAGGCGGTGCGCCACCTAATGCACAAGTGGAAGGTTCGGTTAGGGTTCGAGACCGGCCGAGCATGAAGGCCTGGTCTGGTGTCCGGTTCGGTTCGGCTAAATACTTGATCGGTACACCCCTAGTGTCCCCACCATTGGGTATCCCATGCGGGTGCCCCAACCCTTTGGGTAGCCCATGGGGTGCCCCAACCCTTTGGGTATCCCAGGGGGGTGCAACCATCCTTTGGGTATCCCAGGGGGGTGCCGCCACCCTTTGGGTATCCCATGGGGATGTCCCCAACCTTTGGGTATCCCACTGGGTTGCCCCACTCTTTGGGTATCCCACTGGGGTGCCCTTGCCCTTTGGGTATCCCATGGGGATGCCCTACCCTTTGGGTATCCCATGGGGGTGCCCTCACCCTTTGGGTATGCCACGGGGTGCCCCCACCTTTTTGGGATATCAGGGGGGTGCCCCTACCCTTTGGGTATCCAAGGGGGTGCCCCTACCCTTTGGGTATCCAAGGGGGTGCCCCCACCCTTTGGGTATCCCATGGGGATGCCCCACCCTCTATGTATCCCAGGGGGTGCCCCCACTCTTCGGGTATCCCACGGGGGTGCCCCACCCTTTGGGTGTCCCACGGGTGCCCTCACCCTTTGGGTATCCCACAGGGGTGCCCCATCCTTGGGGTACCCCACTGGGGTGCCCCACTCTTGGGGTATCCAACAGGTGCCTCCACCCTTTGAGTATCCTACAGGGGTGCCCAACCCTTTGGGTATCCCACAGGGTGCCCCCACCCTATTGGTAGCCCATGGGGGTGCTCCAACCCTTTGGGTATCCCACAGGGGTGCCCCAACCCTATGGGTATCCCTCTGGGATGCCCCCACCCTTTGGGTACCCCATGAAGATGCCCCCACCATTTGGGTATCCCAGGGGGGCGCCCCAACCCTCTGGGTACCCCACCGGGGTGCCCTATCCGTAGGGTATCCCACGGGGGTGCCCCCACCCTATGGGTATCCCACTTGGTGCCTCCACCATTGGGGTATCCCATGGGGGTGCCCCAACCCCTTGGTTATCCCACAGGGGTCCCCCCACCTTTTGGGTAACCCACAGGGGTGCCTCCACCCTATGGCTATCCCACTGGGTGCCCCCACTTATTTTATTTGGAAATACAGAGTTTGGCTGCTTTTGAGACATCCCCCTGGACTATTTGGAAATACAGAGTTTGGCTCCTTTTGAGACATCCCCCTGCACTGGCCTGCAGTATAAGCCAAGGCAGTCATGCATATCGAGTATAGACCAATGGCTGAGCTACAAGTCTGGGGGCTGTCTCAAAACACACCAGTTGCCAATAAAAAAACAATAAGGTAGACTGTGCCACTAAAAAACCCTGAATGATAGAAGTGTATCAAATATCCTTTTTTTTTAATTTGGTCTTAAGTCACCCATTAAGGAGTGTAAAGTTAGGTGCATACAGCTAGTTTCATGACAGGGCATCAAGTGAAGTTTGTTCTATTCCTCCGCAAAAATGTGCGTTGAATCGTATGATTTCTAAGTGACCACAGCCATGCTGGTGGTCACAATAATCTTTCCTCCTTGTTTGATGGCTTTTCGGTTGTAGTCAACCATATTGTCTATAAGGTCAAAACCATTTCCGATAAGTCTCTGACATATTTTCCTGGGTTTGTCTAATTTGCTTCTCAGGTATTGAGGGATCAGTTTATAAAAGGCAAGGGAGGAGTAATTCAACACTGGGGGGATAGTGCCACTATCATAGTGGCATTGAAAAAGAGGGCAATAATGTCTGTCCAAATGTTGTCCTCTTTGTACTCTCTCAATCTGACGAAAAATATAATGATTTGATTTGATTTGAAGTGGTGTCTGTTATGGATAAGGTAATTTTGGGGTCAACAAGTTACTGGATTTCTCATGAAAATTCCTTGAATAATTATCTAGGCGCCTTCGCCTAGATCATGCTTGTACAACCTGCCATTTCCTGCGTGTTTTTCAACTTCCTGTTTGTGGTGAACATGAAATACAATGGTTTAATGCGTTTACCTTCTAACTTCGTAAGCTCGTCAACCTTTCTAGCTTGGATGCTGTTATTGCTATTGATGATGGATAAGTAACAGATCTATGGATTGTGATTGTAAATAGCTGTCCTTTTTGCTGTAAATTGGCAGAAACAACTATTTCTGGTCACAAAAAATCAGGACACTGTCCTAGATTTATGCAATGTCTAGACTGTGTGCACTCAAGCGGAACATGTTAGCATAATTAGAACGGGCTGCAGCAAAATGTAAATAAGATGAAAACAGCTTTTGGTGACTCATTGGATTTCATACCTATACATGATAGGATCTCTGACCAGCTGGATGGCTGATTCACAATGGAGCATCTACAATGGCAGACAGAGGTTCATCTCATGCTTAAATTGTCAAGTTAACTATCGGCGCCTAGATTTGCAAATTTTATTTGCGCACTCTAGTTAGTAAAATGGGCCAGGGGCGGACTGGCGGCATTTTGGGCCCGTGGCAATATAAGTCTGGGGACCCCCAAAGTTCCTACCATTGGTGTTATTTCTATCAGGATGGGGCCCTATGTGAGAGGGTTCTCTGCTATTCAGTTAAATGTGTTTCATCACAAAGTCATAAACCTGATAGCAAAGTTGTGCTTTTCAGCTTTTTCTGTAACTTTTTTTATCTTTTGACATCTTGAATGGGCCCCTCTGAGAGGATGTGCCCGTGGCAGCTGGCACTCTGCCACATAGGCTAGTCCGCCCCTGAAATGGTCACACAATAGTCACAACAGTCACACCAAAAAACGGTCAAAACAGGCACAGAAAAGAGTCACTTCAGTTACTATTTTGCTGAAACTAGCATAACACCCGTGAAGAAATGCATGCGAGAAGGGAAAATTAAAGGGTGTTTCGTTATGGCCAATAGTTAGATTATGAGAAAGAACCACTTCAGCTTCTGTGACTGTAATTTCAACATCAAAGCCGGCTAAGGACATTGTAGAGAGTGTAGAAAAGCAGCTTGCAAGTTTTCATAACTGGGCTGTCAGTAGTTTGGTTTGAGTAGCGTAAGGGGTCCGTGAATTAATAGTATGATACACTGTCAGCCATGTGTATGTACCAACAATGAAGCGATAATTTGGGTCCTCCCCTATCGGGATAGGACCTATCTCTATGAGCTCATGGCCCACAGACTTATTTGTGCATTTATCTTCTCAAACAAGCGTTTCGCTTGTCCACAGCCGAGATTTTAAATTTGGCGCCATTGCCAGACCACCTAATACCCATAATCCCTTGCGCTCCCGACTTCCTCTAATCCTCTTACTTCGAGGCATACCGCAAGGACAGTCCACCGAGGGGAGGCGGGTGGGAAGCTCAAGTAATAAGTCTGTGGGCCATGAGCTCATAGAGATAGGTCCTATTCCGATAGGGGAGGACCCAAACTCTATCTTCGCTCATGGCCCTCAGACTTATTGACACTCATCTAAGAGAGTGACAACGCTTATTTGTGCAGATTCACAAAGTGACGGAGGATATGGACCCGCTTGCGCCAAGAGAAGGGCATATTGCCCCGGGGAGAGGCAACGACTCGTCTCCCCTCGCCGGGACCGAGCAGGAGGCTCGGGACCCGGAGGCAGACTGCAGGCATCTCCGGGGGGCCCCCAGAGGGACACGCCCCCCCCCTTTGTTTGCCCCCCAAGCTCAGGGCATAACCAAGCCTGAGCAGGAGGCCGGAGAGCAGGGCCAGCCCCTATGCAGGGACTGGACCCCTAGCTGAAGAGCGACGGGCAGCAGACGACACCGGACAACCGTCGCAGGAGGCAAGCGCCATGTCCCCGCTGGAGGGAAGGACAGCAAGCAGGATCTCGTGGACACCCTACAGAGGACTCCGGGAGTGACGGAGAGGGACAAACCCACCGAGCCGGAGCACAGACGGATGCCCAATGGTCAGGAGACCAAGCCCCACGAGGCACCAGGAGAAACAGCTGAATCGGTGGCACCCAAAGCAGGGCAGCGCGCTCCACAAGGCGAAGAGCAGAGGTGGACCGCGGCAGTCGGAGCAGATTGAGGTAGTCCGAAAGTAGGACAGGAAGGAGGGGAGCCGTCCAAGGATCCCCCCACTGCCGGAAGGCGAGCCCAGCCACACAAAGCCACACGGTGCACTGCGGAGGAAGGAGACCAGGTCCAGGTCAGCAAGGCAAGGAAGCCTGCAGGGGGACAAGCACACCCGGAGGAAATCCTGAAGTCGCCAGGGAGGCCCGACCGGCAGGTCGGGGTGGCCAGAGCGGAAACCGGCCTGCTAGACCATGTGACAGAGTAACCACCCTGGAGCCGAAGGAAAAGAGCCACCTCCAAAGTCCACAGCGTAGCAGCGAAGGGGATGAGGCCATGTGGCCGAGGACACCCCGGAGCACAAGGAACTAGCCATAGTCCCCAAGTGGTAGGCCTACGGGAGGCCTACAGCAGGCAGCACGGCAACAGGCAGCGCTGGGAGCGCGGAAAGAGCCGCTCAGGGCCACGGCCGGAAAGGCCCACGGGGGACCAGCTGAAGAGCGGAAGACAGAGGATCTGCCGGGCGGCAGACCCCGACGAACTCCCGCGAGCCAGGGGGGACACCAAGAAAGCCAAGGCTGGGAGGCCCGACGAGGCATGCAGACACGGAAGCACTGGCAGCAGGAGAGGCTGTTGACCCGACAGAGCAGGAACACCGAACCCCACAAGGAGAGGAGTAGAGCCAGAGACGACAGCCCCAAAGGGCGACAGGCAACCCTAGAAGCCCACACTGGCAAGCGGAAGCCAGCACGGGAAGCCAGAGGAAGCAGCAGAATCCAAGGGCCAAACCAACTGGGTGGACTGGCCAAGGACCCAAGGTATGCGGTGAGAAGCCCAGGAGCCGCTGTGGAGGAGGAAACACCCAAGGCGACGGGAGCCAGCCGCATGGGCAGGCCAGAGAGGCCGCCAGCAACCGATGGAGGCCACCCCATCAGCATGGGGGGAAGACGGAGACCAAGCGGGCTGAGAGGCAGGCAGGCCGAGCCACCGCACCCCCGAGCCAGGTAAACCAAGGAAGCCCCAAAGCCACGACAACCCGGGCTAGGGGAGGCCAGGGTTGGAGGACCACCGGAAGCAGCCCGAGGCCCCGTAACAGCAGGTCGGGGACAAAGGCCAAGGGGGTCACAGGGAGAGGCGGAGGTGTGCCAGGGATTCCAACCGCCGGCAACCGGCGAGCGTGGCCAGGATGAAGATAACTGGACGAACTCAGGCCACGGTGGCGCCCAAGAGACAAGGGAGGCGACCGCCAGGGGGGAGGGTCCCCAGCTGGTCCTCACCAACAGCAATGCCAGGCGACATCAGCACCCGGGGAAGACATCCAGTGCTAGGGGCACCACCGGCCCAGGAAAAACCGCCCAGGCCACAGAGATGCAGATCGTCTGAGGAGCCCAGAGGTGCGAGACGCTGAGCCCAAGCCCCACTGACCAAGTGGAAAGGCCCATGCCTCGCAAGCGGATGCCAGGAAGGAACCCGCCCCCAGGGGACAGCCAGGCTGGAGCGGCGAAAGACAACGAAACTCGAAAGGAGACCGCGAACGGTCCCGAGGCAGGAAACCAGGATGACAGGATGGAGATGCCCAAAGCAGCTGCCACCCCACGCAACAATGTTCCGCCACAGCACTCCAAATCAGCCGGACGACGAGATACCCACTGGCACGGAGGACAAGAGCCCCAACGCACCCGAGGGATGACCCAGCCAGAGGCAGCGAGCCCCAGCGCCGGGGAATTCCAGGAGGTCCCATCAGGAGGGAGGGCCAAAGCCCAGCGCCCCAGATAGGGATAAGACCAATGGCAAACCCAAGCCCAGGTCCCATCCACTCCCGCAGGAGGGTGGGACCCAGAGAAAACCACCCCCTGAGGGGCCCCCCCCAGTCGTAGGAGACCAGAGCCGGCCCAAAACGGGGATAACAAGGCCAGAGTCGGAAACGGCGGACCCCATGCTACCACATGGGTAGGAGGCCAGCACCATGGGAGAAGGCCAAAGCCCCAGAGGAGAGCCAGACGAGGAGGAGCCAAGGGTGGGCACCAGCCCGGACACACGGAGCAGCAGGATGGCAGCAGCCCCAGAAGAAGTAGGGCGCAACAGCCCCTCCAAGGAAGAGCCGGACCCGCCGGGAAGGGCAACAGACCCCGGTCGGCAGGAAGGCAGACGAAGGCCCCACCCGGGAGGACCACGGCCATGGAGGGACCAGGCACCAGGAGTGGAGGGGACTCTCAGCCCACGGCGGAAGAAGAGGTCCGGGCCCCCAGGGGGCACAGCAAGGCCAAGAGGAGCGGCTGAACCGTGGCAGCTCCCTGCAGTACCAAACAGCGGAGACAGGCCAGGGAAGGACAGCAGAGAGCCCGTCCCCAAGACGTGCCAAAGCCCTGGACGGCAGGCAGCGCCCAAAGGGCAGGGGGTCAGCCGGCCAGGTAGGAGTCCAGCGAAAGAAAGGAGACGACCCCAGAAGTCGCGCCCAGATCTAGGGCATGGCGAGCCGTCCACGCCGGAAGCAGGAGAAACCCAGAGATGTGTCCACTGTCCAGGCCCCAGCAGCCCCAGAGGCAAGGGACAGTCCAACACAGCCCAGGATAATGGAGTACCCAAGCTGCCAGGCAAACTGCAAAGGAGGCAGCGCACACCAGCCGAAGCCAGTCAGCGCAATCCCAGGAGACAGGGCAGAGTCAGAGGCATGGCCAACAAAGGCAGTCAAGCGGCAGGAGGCACCAGAGGAAGACCAGGAGGCCCAGCACGACGAGCCACTGAAGCCGAGGGAGTGCTGACCAGCAGTACCAGCAGGGACAAGTCCGAGACGCCAGGCCGGGTCCGGGGCAGACCCAGAGACTCAAGCCAAGACACAAGGAAGCCCTAACCAACCAAGCCAGCCCGAGGAAGCAAAGAGGCGCCCTCCAGAGGAAAACCCAGGAACCTTTCCAGCGAGAGGTAACGGGTCCCCAGCAGGGGAGCCCGCCGCAGGAGAGGCAAGAGCGGACAGCCATGATCAGAGAGGCTGGCCCTGGATAACCAAGTGGGAGTGGCAGGTCGGCGGCCGGCGAGGCAGGCAGGCAGCTGAAGAGGAAGGCCAGGGGTATGGGGGTACCCTAGCAGGTAGGCCCGCAGCCAGAGAGACACACCAACAGCCGGAGAGGCAGGCCAGTAGCAGGAGAGACCGGCCCTCAGCTGGATGGGACAGGCTACAGGAGGCAGCCCAGGAGCCAGTTCAAGCTAGGGGTGTGGGGGCACCCTAGTAGGCAGGCCAGCAGCAGCAGGCGGGTCTAGCCCAGACGCAGCAGGCAAGGCCGATGAACAGCAAGAGAGGCAGGTCAGCCTCAGGAGAGGCAGTCCAGCGCAGGCGAGGCCGGCCCACCGTAGGAGAGGCCGGCCAGCGGCAGGGGAGGCAGGCCCTCAGGAGGAGAGGCCTGCCAGTAGCCGGAGAGACAGTTCAGGCCAGGTCTAGCTAGGGGTATGGGGGTACCCTAGCAGGAAGGCCAGTAGGAGATAGGCCAGCAGGTCGAGAGGCAGGCCGTCCGCAGGAGAGACATGCCAGCAGCCGGAGAGGCAGCCGGGAGCCAGGCCAGGCCAGTGAGGGGGTATGGAGATACCCGAACAGGCCGGCCAGCACCAGGAGAGTCCGGCCAGCAGCAAGAGAGGCAGTCCAGCAAGAGAGGCATGCCAGCAGCCAGAGAGGCAGCCCAGGGGCCAGGCCCAGTGAGGGGGGTTGGAGGGACCCTAACAGGCCGGCCATCATCAGGAGAGGATGACCCTACCAGTCGGAACCGGCAGGGCAAGAAGAGTCATGGGCAGAGCCCGAGACCCAGAACAGCACCCAGGAGGTCCAGGAGTCCAATGTCCAGGAGGCAGCACCAGGAGGCAGGGCCCACAGTGGAAAGAACAGCAGCACGGAGCCCAGTAGGATAACCCAGTGGGATGTCCGCAGCCACCAGCCAACCCGACGTCATCGAGGTGAAGCCCGGATCCCAGCGTGTAGAGCCAGCGGGACGTAGACATCCACAAAGCAGCCAGGGGGCGGCCGCTCGACCAGGTGCGCGGCATCGAGGTGCACCCGGCGCTCGACCAGTGGGACACCGTAGACATCCAGAAAGCAGCCAGGGGGCGGCCGCTCGACCAGGTGCGCGGCATCGAGGTGCACCCGGCGCTCGACCAGTGGGACGCACGTGGAATCCAACGATCGTTTGCAGCGTTGAAACTGGAGGTAAACGCTCAAAAACGAAGTCAAAACATGGATTACAAGTAGTAGACACAGGAAAACACCAAATAAACCCTCCGGAGAAGCCAGAGGGAACGGAAGAGAGCGAAAAAGTTCGCCTCATCGACGTTCCACCTGACCCGGACGCCATGTTGAGGGGCGAACGTCGAGGTGGAAATGCGTCGTAAAACGAAAAGAAAAAACTCGGAACTGGATAAAAACGAGTGAATTGGCACCAAATAGATATGGGAAACAAGGATTAGGGCACGAACTAGGCCTAGAATCACTTGAAAACCCGGAAAATCGCCGAGGAAACACCCCACAGCGTCCGCCATGACGGACAGACTGCAGGGATTCGACGAAGTTTGAGGCGACAAAATAGGGTAAAATAAACTTACCTGACTACAGTTTAGCCCTGTAAACCGTAAAAGAGAACCTAAAAAACGAAATACAACCTAAATAACCCATTGTCAAGGCCCCAATCGACTGTAAACAAGCGGCTGTCTAGCACACGTCCGATGCGTAGGACAGCCGAGAAGAAAGAGGATTAGAGGAAGTCGGGAGCGCAAGGGATTATGGGTATTAGGTGGTCTGGCAATGGCGCCAAATTTAAAATCTCGGCTGTGGACAAGCGAAACGCTTGTTTGAGAAGATAAATGCACAAGTAAGCGTTGTCACTCTCTTAGATGAGTGACAATAAGTCTGTGGCCATGAGCGAAGATAGAGTGATACTTATATTTTTGCCTTAGTAACACTGATAAAAGTCACGTAATCTCGCATATTCCAAGTAATTTACTCACCCGTAACATTTTCAACATGATCATTTAGTGACACAATCACATTATTGAAATTCACACATGGTCTATAGGTTTGGAATTAGGCATTTCCTGAGACAAGGCAAGATATTAAGTTACCATAGTAAAACGATTGCCAGTCATAATCACCTTTTTCAAAAATCACCTTTTCCAAAATCTCCTTTTCGGTCAAGATCACCTTTTTTATTTTGACCAAAATCACCTTTTTTTTTCAAAAATCTCCTTTTTCATACCAAAATCTCCTTTTAAATTTAATTTTTTTTTCTTCACTTTAATAGACCAGAACTTCTTAAATCTTATACTAATTGCTTTGTAACAGGTCAATGGACTTAGCTGTAGGGGACATGGTGCATGTTAGACCACTTTTTTATTTTTTGGCTCTCAATCAAAAACCTTTCTAAATATTCGAAAAATATTTTTACTGACTGACTTCTTAACATTTACAACACCCTTAAGCCAAAACGAATCCATATACCTTGTAATATATATATATAGTTAAAAAATCATTTTTTTAATGGTCAAACTACCAATGTGCCCTAGGTCCGGGGCACTTTGGACCGCAATGTGGGGCACGTTGGACCATGGAATAAAAGTCCAGCAAATTAAAAGAAAGTAAGCAAACACCACATTTTATTCTCGCAGATCACAATACACACTTTTGAGTCATTGCAGAATGATTATATCTGAATATTTACCAGATAATTATATTAAGGAATTACTTTGGTGCTCTATTTATGTAAAAAAAAGTCACTTTTTATGCCGAAAATCCGGAAACCTGGAATGAAACTCACAATTTTCCTTCAATGCTCATGGAACTGTTTTGCGAAAAGTCATAAAAAGTCATAGCACAAAATGTCTCTTCATTGGGAATATGGATAACTCAGCATGTTTTATAAAAAAAATATTGGGGATGGTGCAATGAGCCTCGAGGTTCGACATGCCCCGGTCTCCCCTAATATATACCAACAATCATTTGGAAAAATAATAAAACAATTCTTAGTTGAAAAGTTCATTCATTATAATATAGGCCTACTTGTTTACAGAATAAATAAAATTTCATAACAAATTAATTAAATTGCATAAATATGCACATAAATATAGATTAATTCTATACTGAATTGAAATCATCCACATTTATAATGGCAAATTTAAAAATATTTAGTCATCATCTATCTATCTATCTATCTATCTATCTATCTATCTATCTATCTATCTATCTATCTATCTATCTGTCTATCTATCTATCTATCTATCTGTCTATCTATCTATATCTATCTATCTATCCTCATTTATTAAATTGTGTGTTAACATCACTTTTTTTTGTTTCAATTGATAAATATACTAATTCCTTGAAACTATTACTTGACACGTTTGCTTAAATTACGCAACAAGTTGTTCAGTTAAGACAACATGCCACGGCATTTACACCTTTTGAAGAACAATATTTAGATCTATCCATTTTTTATTTTTTCAGAAAGTGATGTCTGATAATTTCATTGTCTTTGTTAAAAATTAATTCAGAAATACACGAATTAAAAAAACGTATAATTTAATGAGATATTACAAAATCTTGAACTACGAATTTCAGAAGTTTAAATGTTATATCTAACCTAATGCCATTTTATATGTAAATGAGCTGATGCTTGGTTTACAAACTTTACAAGGAAGTAATACTGTTAGTTAGTAAGACATAAATCTATATATAACGCACACTTCAGTGGTAATTTATTAATAACCAGAAATATATGAGGTATATATATATTATAAAACGGTTGATCTTTACTTATAGAATCAATAAATTGGTTAAAAAATGTTGTATTTATTCAATTATTTAGAATCAATTTATAATTTTTTTTTCTAACATAAACTTCAATTATTTTCACAATGAAAAGACTATAAAAAAATTAATTTTAAAAATAAAAGGAGATTTTGGTAGGAAAAAGGAGATTTTTGGAAAAAAAGGTGATTTTGGCAAAAAAAAGGTGATTTTTTCAAAAGGTGATTTCAGGAAAGGTGATTTTTGAAAAAGGTGAAATTGACTGGCCCCCGTGACACAATTATTTCATGTGTTGTAGATTTCACATCAGTACATTATAACTGGAATATCGGTGGAAGTATGGAGAAACCATTGAATTTGATGGATTAATTCAGGAATTCTCACTACTTTAATGTAGCATTCTCTTGTCAGAGGCAGTTATGAGAAAGATTACCTCCCCTTTTGACAATAATATTAAAAACAACCGATACCTTCATGACAGCCCATTACATGTGATTTTCTTGACGAGACGGTAGTGACTAAATATGGCATGCTTTTTCATAACTACTCCAGTTACAATGTGATGTGAAATCTTCAACACATGAAATAATTGTGTTACGGGGGCCAGTCAATTTCACCTTTTGAAAAAATCTCCTTTTTCCTACCAAAATCTCCTTTTATTTTTTATTTTCACAATGAAAAGACTATAAAAAAATTATTCAAAAAAACCGATGAAGGGATGATTGGGTCTTTATGTTCTGTTTACGTTCTGTATTTATGCACTTTGTATGCGTTGATGGTGAATTGTGCCTTGATCCTTGACATTTTATATATGCACATGATATTACCAATCGTAGGACCAACCTACATGCAATTAGATGTGTCTTTAATTTCTGACTGTGACTATGGTGACTGAAAAAAATCAAGCCTTTTCTTAGAATTCACATTCATGAATAATGTGACTGACCCCAAATCTGCAGACCATGAATTGTGATTATAATTATTATGACTATGGTGACTGCATAACTGTTTTATGACAATCATGTTCATATTAATGTAACTGATTACAGACCTACAGGCCATGAAATGTTACTTTCATTACTGTAACCATGTTGATTAAATAATGAGTCTGGCCTGTAAAAATCATGTTTAGAATGTGACTGATTCCAAACCTACAGGCAACGAAATGTGACTGTAATTATAGTGATTATGGTGATTAAGTAATTACTCATGTTGTATGACTATTGCATTCAGAATGTGACTGATTAAAAACCCACAGACTCTGAAATGGACTATCACTACAATGAATATAATGATGAAATAACTACATTTGCTTCATGACAGTCATGTTGAGAATTTGACTGATTCCAAATCTATGGGCCATGGAGTGTGACTTTTATTATTGTTACTATGGTGATTAAATAATCAGATTTGCTTTATGGATAAATAGAAACCTACAGGCCATGGAGTGTGAGTTTGGTACTTTAATAACTAGATTTGTTTCATGACAATCATGTTGAGAATGTGACTGATTCCAAACCTACAGGCCATGAAGTGTGACATTCATTTGTGTGACTATGGTGATTAAGTAACTAAATGTGCCTTATGATAATCATGTTGAGAATCAATGTGACTGATTCCAAACCTACAGGCCATAGAGTGTGACTATGGTGATTAAAAAGCTAGGTTTGACTTATGACAATCATGTTGAGAACTTGTTTGATTCCAAACCTACAGACAATGGATTGTGACTTTCAGGCCAAAAGTGCAATTGAAAAAAGACACTGACATGCACAGTAGAGCGGCCATGGTCAAAGAATTGTCAGCTGCCCTAGAAAATGACATTGAATTGAATAATTTTGACATTCATGATATTTTAAATTTTTTTTACTGAATTCTATATGTACATATTAACCTAAAATTATATTTTACATTGTTCTTGTAACTATGATCGAATAAAATACTATATATATCAGTGTGACTGTGGTGATTAGGCATAAAAAACTAAATTTTCTTATGAAAATCATGTTGAGAATGTTACCGATTTTAAACTACAGGCCACTGAGAGTGACTATGGTGATTAAAAAACTAGATTTGACTTAAGAGAATCATGTTGAGAATGTGACAGATTCTAAACTTAAAGTCATGGATTGTGACTTTCATTACTGTGACTAATATGACTATGGTGACTAAATAATTAGTCTTGCCTCATGACAACACTGTTGAGAATTTGACTGATTCCCGGCAAACTAACAGACTATGAAAATTTTAAAACTTTTGTTACTGTGACTACAGTGATTAAATAACCAGACTTGCCCCTTTAATAATACTAATGTTGAGGATTCAACTTAATTCAAAACCTGTGACTATGGTGACTGAATAATTCCTTGTCAATAATCTTGAAAAATCCATACCTACGTACGGCCATGAAATGTGACTTGCATTGGTGTGATTATGATGATGTGACTACTATATTATGAATTGCCTTTTGACAATAACATTGAATTTTATCAATGCTAAATCATTTACACATCATGTATTTTTGAACACTTTCTACTCTGGTAAATTTGTCACCACAGCCATAGTCTTTTCTTCGTCTTTTTTTCAGACTTTGAGTTTAGTTCTCTTTTCTGTATTGTTTTTCACTTATTGCGAGTTCACTCGCATTGTGGGCCAACCAGGTTAAATAAGGGTAGTCAGAAATTTTGGATCGTTCATGAGAAACAAGGGAGCACTTTTTAAAGGTTCTTTTTCATGAAATTAATAAAGAATTGGCTAACTTGAGGCGTCTTCCTCGCCTTTTGTGTCTTTTGTGCCTTGTTCAATTACAATTTAAGTGTTTAGTTTCAACGAAATCACGGCAAAACAGGAAATAGAAAAATTGTTGTTATTGTTTTACTGCCCTCTGATTGGCCGAAACAAGTTTGATGTCTTCCCGATAGTTTTGGGACTCTTCTATTAGGGCTAGAATTAGAATTTTAGGCTCTTTGGAGTCCTGGTGTCTTTGAGGATTCAACTTAATTCAAAACCTGTGACCGCCCCTGCCAACCTCATTTCGTTCCGGCACCCCTGCACCAGAGCTTTCGTCCATCTCTCATGGACTTCCTCAGCTGTGTGCTTTGAAATCATAACAAAATTATGGAATACCAAAGGTCAGGATTAAACCTTCATAGTAGGCTTATTTAGGCATACCTTGCCACAATGCATGCTGCAGAATACAGAAAAATTACCAACAAGTGGTGCATTGAGTTATTGTTTATATTTCTTGATCTTTTGATGTAACATTTGTTTTGATTTGTTGTCAAGTTAGATACTAGTTAGGCGAATGTGTTGAAAAAAAAATGAAAAAAAATGAGACTCCTTGACTGCCCAATTGTTCTTTTGTTCTACTCCAGTGCTCTGCGGAAATGTCTAAAAAATGACTGATTACAGGCCAAATGAATATTTTTTTTCATTTCAAAATTTCTCATGGGTGATAACAATAGTTCTTCGCATTTCTGCCTGAGTCTTAATCCCATGAATTGTTTCTTCAGACCTTCTCGGGACGTCCTTAAACTCAATGATCCTTATTGGGGTGAGCTGAGCCTCAGCTCTCCCCATTTGTTTCAGCATCATGCAAATTGGGCATAATTAGATGCAAAAGGGGCGTGGTCGACTTTTGGACACTTTGTGGAAGAAATTGGAGCACTTTAGAAAGTTGATATTTGTGGCAATGAGCTTATAATATCAGAACTTATGTCACCTTTCACACTTTTGGCCTCTAATGTGTCTGGTTTTATTTCCGAGTTTCAACCAAATGCAATGTTTATTTTGTTGCCAAGGCAATGGGAGAGTGTTGGCCAGTAAGAAAGCTTGAAAAGTTGTGATGTCAGGGGCGGTCCATTTTGCGGTAGGGGGACAGGAAGTTCCCAAATATTTTTATTTTCCTCAAAATATGCAAAGTTTTGTGACATTCGCATTGCAGTAAAAATGTCCTAAATCGTTAATTCTAAAAAGGTTAAATTTACAGAAGAAGGAAATGGTTATCCAAATTCCTGTCTTGTTGTTGGACCTGCCCTTCCCGCTGAATAATGCATTCCATCCAACATGTGCATAGATTAATGCAGGGTTCCCACTCAACCTGGAAAACCTTGAAAACCTGGAATTTTGGGTTGTGCTTTTCCCGGCCTGGAAAAACCTGGAAAATGTGATATTTCCACCAAAAACCTGGAAAAAGTCTGGAATTTGGGGTTATCTTGCCAAAATTGAAATGTTCCAACAAATTATGGACTTCGACGACTGTTCGGGGCGCAAATCAGTTTGAAAGAATTGCAGGTTTAAGCTTTGAAAATCGGTTTTAGCAGCCTTGAAAAACCTGGAAAAAACCTTGAATTTGAACTTGGCAAAAGAGTGGGAACCCTGTTAATGGCAACTAGAGAAGGAGGGTGTGATCCTCTTGTTGTGGAACTTTAGCAGGAGAAAATTGGATCATTTATAAGGATTGTAACTTCATTTAACCACCAAGCCGATTTTTGAACTGTTGGAGCATGTGGAGGTAAGAATTTTAAGCTACCAGCTTGTCAAAAGTCAAGAAATTTGTCCCAGCAAGGATATGGCTGCATCACTATCAACTTTGAGGGGGGCACTTGTCACTCACTTCCAATTCATTGAGATCTGTTTTCCAGCTTTTTGGGTGCCACTTGTCCTATATTCAGCAGTTCCAAGCTATCAATTTGTGTCAATTTTGATTCAGTATATTATAGGGACACCCAGTAAGTTATTTTGACCATGCATACATGATACAGCCTGATATAGGCTATATAATTACAATATGTAATGCATAGCCCATGAGGCTAGGGGGTCACTCTTGCTTATTTCCAAATAATATATCATTTCCAACAGGTTTCAGTTCCAGGTATCAAGAAGTTTCTTTACTGTAGGTAAAAAATAACGCAGGGCTGTGTGTATACAGTATATAAACTGTGCTCTTTGCTCTGTGTTGACCCAATTGGCTCTGGTTGATGACAGCATAGGTGTCAATTGCTCAGCAAAGGGCTGTCAAGACTGAGGCAGCACACGATTGGTGTTGCCGAATCTGCCCCGGCTAGCCGTTTGTCCTCGATTGGCTGCCGATTGTGCCTTCGGTGCCGAAGGCACTTGCCGACCTGCCGATCTGAAAACCCCGGCGAAAGCGGCAAGGCCGACCCGGAAATGACGAAAATGACGTCAGCAATGTTAAAGTATTGGGATTTCCTGGAATTCCCCCAGTTCACCTGCATTTTGGGAGGTGGCGCCATGGACAAATGGTGCATCCACCAGGATTTCGCTGAATGCACACGATTTAGGTCGGCAAACCGGCGAAATCGGCAAAAACCGACGGTCAAATTCGGCATGTGAATCGTGTGCTGCCTGAGTTCACAGGTAGTTCAATGGCAATTAGTGCATATCAATCCACTTGCCAAATTGCTTGTCTTTTGCAAAAGGCAGTGGATTGCACTTCACTGGCTTCAGATCATGGCAATTATCAATCAGAATACTCAAATTGTTTTTGGTGACTCCCACTAACTCCTGCCAACTCCCGTAACTCCCACTAACTCCTGCCTACTCCCATAACTCCCGCTAACTCCCGTAACTCCAACTAACTCCTGCCAACTCCTATAACTCCTATAACTCCCACTAACTCCTGGTAACTCCCGTAACTCCTGGTAACTCCCGCTAACTCCCGTAACTCCCACTAACTCCTGCTAACTCCTATAACTCCTATAACTCCCACTAACTCCTGCTAACTCCCGTAACTCCTGGTAACTCCCGCTAACTCCCGTAACTCCCACTAACTCCTGCTAACTCCTATAACTCCCACTAACTCCTGCTAACTCCCCTAACTCCTGGTAACTCCCACTAACTCCCGCAACTCCTGGTAACTCCTCTCAACTCCCGTAACTCCCTGAAGTCCCAAATGGAGGCTCCGTTTGGGAGTTACATGCTTAAATGGGGCCTGCAGGGAAAAACATTTTTATCATATATCGTTAAACTCGAACTAAAAAGGAAAACAATTTTTTTTTTCTATCTCTCCCATTGGAACACAAAGAATTCAAAATGGCCGCCAAAACGGGCATCGGTCAGCCTAACTTTCTTAATTTTGGACTTAGAAAGTTGTGCAATACCTCTATTTCAGATAAAATTGGCACGAGGAACGCATTTTTCAGCTTTTCACCACCCTACAGAAAGTGAGACAGTCAGGAGTGAGAGTGAACAGTGGGGGGGGGGGGGGGGTGAAACACAACTGAGGCAATATGTAAGAATAAAATTTATTTTTTTTTTAAGTCCAAGCGAATTAGGGTTTCGTTTGGCACTTCTAAATAACCTACAAGGAGGTATAGCAGTGAAAAATAAATTACAGTCTAGGAATGGTGACCAAGAGACCTACATGTGAAAAATACAAAATCTGAAATTGGTCCTTTATTCCAGGAGAAAAAGGGGAAAAACCTCCACTTTTCGGTTTTTAGGTAGTCGTTCGTATGAACGTCTACCTTTTGTAATCGGCAATAGACAAGTGGAAAAAAGCCCGCGAAAATCGGAAATTTCGAAATATTGTAATGCAGATATGTCTCGGAAATCGTCTGTGAAGCAAGGGACCATCTAAAATGAAATGTGAGGCAGAAATATGCCAGAAAGGAACAATCTACGATCACAATTACGGCAGAGTGAAGTGAATAGACGCTATGTCTTCGTTTTTCTCGGGGTTACGATGCACGACATGTCCAGACGCTGGCTGACAACCACAACTGTGCACATGCCTTTTCGTTCATGATTACTTCTTGTATACTCCGATTACGTAGCTGAAACTACGTCAATCGCCGTAGATACAATAAACTATCAACAATCCAGCTCTTTCCTGCTTCTAGAAACACATAAAAAGGAACAAAATCGGCGCTAATTTCATCAAGCATGCTAGCGTGATTAGTGGACTTTGGCCAGCAATGCAACCCTCGCAAATTCTTCTCAAGAAATGTTGCACCCCCAAAAATTTATGCCAGGTGGCAGCACTGTCTGAAAATGACAGACCTTCATCATGAAGCAGTGTTAAGACCTACATGTATCAAAAAATAGGTCTACTAAATACATAAATTTGTTAGACCAGAATTAAGCTTGTTACTTTCCCTTTTTTTTATAAATGTGTGTTCAAAACTCACTGTCAAGCTTCCTATTACAGTAGACAAAATAATAATGCTGACATGCACTGCTCTTTCAGGCTGTCAATAATGTCATTCCCTATACCTGCATGCCATGTTAATGCCAATGCTTTCTATTACTCATAAATGATGATTATTATGATTGTTGCTGACATTAGCAAGATAGATTGCTTAGCTACCAAAACTGCTAACTGAAGAAAGAATATATATATTCATGTATTTTATTTATTTGTTTGAACTCTCAGAAGAGGGAAAAAGAGAAAATACAGAGTAAAGATAACATTTAAAAGCATATATATATTATATGTTTTAGACTCAAAGCTGTTATAGGATAATTTTCATATATAAGGTCTCCAACAAACATTGCAAAATGTGCACAATACATGACACATCAACAGCTCTGCTTCTGACTCATAAGCCACCTCTCCCATGTTCAGTATATCAGTGATACACATCACTGGTAACATATACATGTCACTAAGTTTCCTTAATTTTTAATGCCATGTTTGTGCAGAGTGTCAGTAAGGCCATAGAAAAATACTACAAAATGCTTCCCAGAATTATATACAATCTACAAGGTCAATATGCTTTTGGAGAAACGGCTTACAAATAACAAGAAGCGCCACATCGGTAGGCCTAGCTAGTAGAAAGCATAACAAATAAAAACAAATACCTTTTTTGTTAAGATGTCTGCCAAAGCCTTTTTTTTCTATTTAAATTTGAAGCCATTCATGATCCTCTTTTTTTTTTTTTTTTTTTTTTTTTTTTAAATTTTCTTTTTTATTATTTGCTCAGAAGCTTTTCAGGATGTTTCTAGTAATTATATCTGTTACATATTATTAGTGTCCATAGCATTGGGCAAGATCATTGAGAAGTCCACCATTTCTGCCATATTTCAGGCATCATTGGCTCCTCTCTCTCTC
The DNA here is from genome assembly GCA_026936325.1 of Platynereis dumerilii. Lineage (NCBI taxonomy): Eukaryota > Metazoa > Annelida > Polychaeta > Phyllodocida > Nereididae > Platynereis > Platynereis dumerilii. The sequence continues at coordinate 35,475,856 of JAPTHN010000003.1, forward strand.
AAAACTGCACTGAGTTTGTTTGCCCTACATCCTGTTTAGTTTCATCATTGCCCCCTAGACAGCTGTGCATTCATTCAGTGGGACGTGCTGGCGAATTAAATTTTATGATGTAGTGTGATGATTTGTGTCGGTCGCTATGATTGTCTTGTGCAACTGGTTTTACTACCGGAGTTGCCGGACAATTACTCAATCTACTTTTGCAACTGGCTTTACTACCGAAGTTGCTTAGTTAATACGCAAAGCTGTTTTACAACTGGTTTTACTACCGTAGTTGCCAGACAATGTTGCAGTATCAAACCTCAATATATTAATAATATATTGAGAGTTATAGCCTTCCAGTCTTACATCACAATCCATCATTTGTTAATACAATGTTTATTAGTGGCTGTCTAGGGTTTTTCGTCTTTTCTGGTCACCTTAAATCTTAGTGTTATTATTGTTATATGAGGAGAAGAGATTTGTGCGATTTTATGAAGTGCAAAGGAGAAGTTGTTCAATCAGTCCGGTCGTTTCCAGTTTATCCGTCCAAATTTTATCCCCATTGCTATTTTATTTTTTTTCTTTCATATGTCATTTTACTTATAATGTAATTAAATTTTTCAATCATTACGCTATTTCCAGGCTGTCTATAATTGTATCTGTCACTTCTTGAGATTTTTATGATTGTGTTTACATATGCAAGGGCATATATATAGTCGTAATCTTTGTATCCTTCATAAAATAGTTTTTCTGATTTCAACCCTGTCCCATATTTTGCTGCTACATATTTTCTAAGGCCTTGTATGCCTGGGCAGTTTATAAAGGTATGATCTCTCGATTGAATGTATCCCATCCCACATAATTTACAGCTTCCATTGACATTACTGTATTTTATTGTGTTAAATTGGTTTGATATTACTTGATGCATTCCTACTCGCAGTTTATTTGAAAATACCCTATTACTCCATTTACCCCATATCTCTTCCCAGTTTAATCCTGCCAATATTTTCTCATATTCAAATTTTCCAACTCTTTTCTTAACCTCTATTTTATATAGTTCTTTAAAAGTCACTTTTGTCCAGTCTAAGTTTTTATTACAGAGTCTTTTTGTCAACATGCTGTAAGTAGATATCGAGCCCTTGATCAAAGGACTTACAACTTGTTGTTTGTGTACATGAGATTTTCCTACTCTGCTCATCTGACTGAAAAGTATCTTGTATGGATGAGAAGATCCACTGAAGTAATAATGTAGCCACATGTATTGTTGACCTATTATTTTAGCTCTTACATCTGGTATATTGAAACCTCCCTCTTTTGTTGTTCTAACGATATGTGCGTTTGAGTAACCTATTGGTCTGTTATTATAGAGATACTTATTAATTTCTTTTTCAATTAGCCGTATATGCTTTTCCTCTGGAGGGATGATTCTGTTGGTATATAATACATTTGAAATCACACATGCATTAATGACTGTTGCCTTTCCCATTATTGTTACTGTTCTATTCCTCCATCTTGCAAGACTTCCCTTTATCCTAGCGACTATTCTTCCCCAATTCTCATGAACTCTTCTTTTCTTCAGATGGTGAAATAATACTCCTAATATCTCAATTGGTTCTTGTTCCACAATCTTTTTTTCTTTTCTTAAATTCCCAAAGTACAATTGTTTCGTTTTTTCTTTGTTACATTTCGCACCCGAAGCTTGACAAAATTTCTCTAATATTTCTTCACTAGCATTCCCTTCTTCCTCATTTCCAAGAAACAGAGTTGTGTCGTCTGCATATGCGCACACCTTGATTGAGTATGAACTATTTAAATTTATGCCTTTTATTCTTGTGTCTTTTTTTATTGTGGCTATGAAGGGCTCTGCTGCCAGTACAAAAAGTAACATGCTTAGGGGGCATCCTTGTCTCACTGATCTTGTTACATTTATTTTGTTGGTCATCCCATAGGCTGTCTGAACTCTCGTTGTTATGTTAGTATACAATAGCTTTATCCAGTTTTGAAAGTTCTTTCCCAAGTTTAATTTTTCTAATACTCTCTGAATATATTCAGGCTCAATCCTGTCAAAAGCTTTTTCTAGATCTATTGCTCGTATTACACCCCCTGTCCATGTTGGTCTGGTACTTAGCTCATCTCTTTCTATGAGATCTTCTATCAATCGCAAGTTTTCAAAAATCAGTCTTCCTTTTACTGCACATCCTTGTGTTTCCCCTACCACTTTATGTATTACTTTGGATAATCGGTTTGCTAAAGTGGCACTCAACAGTTTATAATCAACATTCAAGAGACTAATTGGACGCCAGTTTTTCAAAAGCCTTCTGTCACCTTTCTTATATAGTAATTTAATAATGGCTTCCCTTTGTGATTTTGGTAATTCGCTTTTAATGTAGCTGTTATTTATCACTTCCAATAAGTCATCTCCTAATGTTTCCCAAAATGTTAAGTAAAATTCTTTAGGTAGGCCATCACTGCCTGGGCTCTTTCCATTTTTCATATTTTTCAAAGATTTTAGCACTTCTGACTTATCTATAAATCTATTTAGCTCTTCCTTTTCCTCATCTGATACATTGCTCTCTTTTAGGTTAGTTAGTAGTTCTTTGACACTATTATTATCTACCCCTTCAGATGTATAAAGGTTCAAGTAAAATTTGTGTACTTTGGATACAATATCTTCCTTCGCAAATATTTCTTTATCATCATGAATAATTGCATCTAGCCTGGTTTTTTTATAGTTGGTCACCTCAAGATTGAAGAAATTCTTTGACCCTTTTTCCTCCATCGGAAGCAGTAATTGTTTACCTCTTATCCTGGCTCCCTCCACTTTATATTCTAGTAGTTCATTTAACTGTTTTCTTTTTTCGTTAATTAGTTCAAAGTCTGGATGTTTGCTGTCTATTTCCATTAAAATCCAGCTATTTAGAATCTTTTCTTTATCTTTTCTTTGCTTAGATTTTTCCTTTCCTATTTCTATCAATAGTTTTCTTACTTTGCATTTCCCTTTTTCCCACCATTCCCCTATAGATTCGAAGCTATCCTTAAATAATCTCCATTCATCCCATAAGTGTTCAACTCTTCTTTTGGTTAGTGTATCTTCTAATAGTGATGTGTTCAATTTCCAGTAACCTTTGTCTTTTTTGTTTTTCTCCCTTTCGCTTTTCTCAAACAAGGATATCCTCTTTTCTGATCCTCTCAAATGCATGTCTTGCAGTACACTGACTCAAAGCTTCAAAGGTTGGTCTTTATACTGTTTACTGAGCAGTAACTGAGCTCAGAGTTGGCATGTAGTCTCTAATAATTGCAATTAGCCATTGAGCTGTGTCAAGGAAAGTATCAACTCAATTGGCTTGAGTTGGCAGCTAGTGTCAAATGATTGCAATTACTCATTAAGCTTAGTCAGTGTCAAGGGTAATATCAATTGATGGCAATTGGCTTGAGTTGACAGGCAATGTCTAATGATTGCAATTACTCAATGAGCAGTGTCAGTGTCAAAGAAATATCAAGTAATTACAACTGGCTTTCAGGATAGCTGAAAGTTTCACTAAATGTTTTTTTGTGTGAAATCTAATTAAGCTGATGATAGAATAAAAGTCAATTAAATTGCATTTACATGTTTGCTTTTGATTTATTTTGATATTAAGTATGCTGTTATTACAATTAAGCACAATTAATGATATTTTAAAAATAAGTGCTCTATTTTCATTAATTAAAACATAACTGTTATGAAAATGTATTTATTTTGATGATTTCAATATTACCAAGTTAGCCTAGTGTCTTTAATTAAATTCTCTTTCCTAAGATTCCTTTTTGCAGTTTTTGATTTGAAATGTTTCAAATTTTTGTTTTCAAACATTGAAGTTTTATCTTTGACCACATCATCAATAGCCTCTTCCTTTCTATTTCACCGCAACAATGGTCTAACGGTTTCATTCATGGACAAAATTAATGGTCCTGCATATGATATTTATGCAGAGCATTGAACATTGATAGCTAACTTATTATTATACATGTATAGATGTCACATAAATTAATAAATTCTATTACATTGGTCTTTCATCCGCAATGCTTCTGTTGAGCAATTTTACTCACAGCAAATTAAATTTTTTAGTATTATCATGGCATTAGTCAAAAGCAGCAGATCAACATAAATTTGTGGTTCTACCCAACACAGGTCTGTTAAACCATTCAACTTTCACTTATGAAATGACTAGTTTTGCATAATGTTTGATTAATTGAACAATAATAAGATGAGGAATTCCATGTCAGTGAAACTTCTTGAAAACAATGTCAGATCAGGGAAACCATTCCTTACCCTGGCAACTTAACCTGCATATGCATAAGCCTACATCTTACATATTTAATTTCTCCAAATATGTATCAAGTAAGCCTAAGTGTAAAGTGTCTCTTTCGAACTAAGATATATTGATGTATCTATATAAACTCTATAGTTAAGGTGGTGATTGATGTAACAATAACAAGTAATATATATCATGTAAAAGTTTCATTAACTTTTTGAGAGTGTCATTTTAGAGTTTCACAATAAGACATTTTGAACAGTTTTTTTAGTGAACAGTTTGTGTTACTGCTTATCCAGACTTGCAATATAACAGAATTAAAAAGTTTTGACATTCACTCATAATAAATTTACCTGTGACAAATAGGCCTAGCTTCGCAATTTACTTTTATCTTTGATATTCCATTTCCCTACATGGTTTGAGAACCTGACATGTTTTGTGAATTTAACATATTATGAATTTGTACTATCCAAAGTTATGATAAGCAAATAAGCATGTCTCCAGTGAGATCTATTAATGTCATGTTACTTTTTATGTCAGATGTATCTATCTGTCTATCTATAAATAAATAAACAGACAGGCCTGAACTCTGTTTCATTGGTGTTACAACCACAGTGCTGTTGTTGAGCAATTTCATACAAGCGGAATTTATCACATGTATCAGACATTTAGCTATAAAAAACAACAGATCAACAAAAATGTGCAGTTGTAAAATAACACAGGTATGTGCAACCGGTCAACACATTGTGATATAACAAGAACGAACACTCAAGACAGTGCATATGTAGGTCTGCCAACCTGCCATAATGTACATATGTATGTGTTGGTGTATGTGCATAATAAGTACATCAAGCTGTCTGTAGATGTATCTATCTACTATCAATCTATCTTTGAATCTGTCTATCAATCTGGGTATAGTCACAATTGACACTGCGGCATACCAATTATGTGTTATGAAGCAGGTGCCCGGCTGGCTGGCAGACTGTCAGCTGGGATTTCATCAGCTGGCAAAGTTGTAAGCTGGGAGTCAATTTTTGGCGTTCAACCAATGAAATTTGCTGTCAGGTAATGAGAAAGCAGTTGAGGCAGCTGGCTGGGAAAAAAAAATTCATATCAGCTGGCTGGGAGGTGCGGAATAATGCTTGGGCACAGCTGTCAGCATAACAGATATTTTCTCCCAGTTGCATAAAAAAATGAATCTAAGTGTCACAAAATATGTGCAACCAAGACCTTACACTGATATGGCCATTATAATAACACACTGTCATGAGGTGCGCCTGTTTATTAAATCGCCATAAGTAAGTGAAACGCAGGCCCAATGTTAAAACATAGGGAAGGGTGATTCACTTACTTATCAAAGACTTTGACCCATACCTAACTCCGACTACAGCGAAGAAAATGGGCTGCTATTTTTATCCCACTTGCCTCACACATCGGCCTTTATGACCCACTTTGTTGCCCTTTCATCCGATGAGAATTCATGCCTCCACAAGCAGTTTGGCTAAGGATGTTTAGCATTGATGCAATGGCACAATGTCATGCGTTTCACTTACTTACAGGCGGCACTGTATAGTGCGTAGTTTTAACAGGATTCGGCGTACGGAGTCACACACTCAGGATAATATGATGCATCACAATAGGCCTGCCCAGCCCTGCTGGCGGACCTAATGATAATTAATATGTCTCCAGTACAGATGTAATACGGAGGAGTATCACTATCACCCACTCCATGTCAATCACTGCACCTTCAATATAATACCGAAACGACTACCTTTGAATCCCTGGATTCTTGTTTAGAAATTGTCGTAGCATCTAGGAAAACGTATTTACAAGCCTGAGAAAGGTATCAAAAGTTGTCTCATATCCTTGGCTTCGTCCACTCCGTGTTTCATTATTGGCCCCTCATTTAAAAAAAAAACGCCCATTATGAGACTTTTTGAGGTGCAATCTGTTGCCCTAGCCTCCCTGGTTTTGAGTCAATGGTGAAATGTCTCTCCAGATTACTCGAGAAGACTAGTTGGACTGTCTCTCATGCCAAAATGAAGAAAATTTGAGTATTTTTAACCGAGAGAATGCATAAAATGTCTCTTTGTGCAATTTGCTAGAAAACTAGGTCACAACCAATCATATTGGAACGGAAATGGCGTGAGAATGTTCCCTAAAGAATGGCCTTCGACATGGTACCTTTACATTGTCTCTGTGACATCATTTTGGGCGGTGGTGAACGGCGTTTTTTTTATCAACTAAATTGATATTTTTTCAATAAAACATTAGATAGGATGGTTTTACCAATTCAAAACCCTGAAAAATGAGTTCATCGTGCCATTTTTATCTGAAATAGAGGTATTGCACAACTTTCTCGGTCCAAAATTAAGAAATTTGGGCTGACCGATGCCCGTTTTGGCGGCCATTTTGAATTCGGCCATTTTCTCAAAATGCTAAAGGATATGCTCTCGTTACTCGCCATGTATGTTTTATGGAGGGTCTAAGGACCCCGAATCCGCAGAGAAAAAACTTTATCCATCGGTGCAGTGCCATCTGAGAGGCCCCATTTAAGCATGTAACTCCCGGAACTCCTGGACGTCCCGCAACTCCCGTTGACTCCCACTAACTCCTGCTAACTCCCACTAAGTCCTGCTAACTCCCGTAACTCCCACTAACTCCTGCTAACTCCCGTAACTCCCACTAACTCCCGCTAACTCCCGTAACTCCAACTAACTCCTATAACTCCCACTAACTCCTGCTAACTCCCGTAACTCCTGGTAACTCCCGCTAACTCCTGTAACTCCCACTAACTCCTGCTAACTCCTATAACTCCCACTAGCTCCTGCTAACTCCCCTAACTCCTGGTAACTCCCACTAACTCCCGCAACTCCTGGTAACTCCTCTCAACTCCCGTAACTCCCTGAAGTCCCAAATGGAGGCTCCGTTTGGGAGTTACATGCTTAAATGGGGCCTTCTGATATATCCCAATGGCATTGATTGACAGTAGGCCTCCTTGATATCAAGTAAGTTTCCTGGGTGGAACATGACACTGATGATGACAGCAGGGATCATATTTTTATTGACAAATTTTTATCTGCTGACAAAAGTAGGCTCACTGGGCTTAAATAAGCAGAGCCTGAAACAGGTGACTGATCTGTCATTTAACAATGTTTGAGCCATTTTGAAAGCTGCTGTCAAATCACTGGAAGCGCTTTTGCCAGTATTACCAACTATTGGGGGGGGGGGGGGGGCGGAAGAAATATTATGGCAATATTTAAAATAACAAAGTTGTAGTTTAAATATGAAACTCAGTGAAGTCCAATTCACAAAGAAAAAATAATTGTGTGTCATCATTACTGTGCCTAGTAGGCCATCCATAAATTAAGGGGAGACTATTTAATATCAAAGGGGATCTTATTTTAAAATTTCAAGCTGACGCAGCACTTGGCATAACTGGGGGGTCTCGAGCAGGGGGGGGGGGGCAAACGATTCTCAGGGGGCAACCACTATACTGAGTGTATAATATTTTGGCCAGATTTGGAAAGTTCATATGGGGGGCAGCTGGGGGGGGGCACTGGTTCAACACCCCCCCCCCCCCAATAGGGACGCCACTGAGAAGAGGCCAAAAAATACATAACACACCCCTTTTTATCTCTGAAATTACTGTAGACAAGGTCTCCTGGGGCCCAGGACCCCCCCCCCCCTCCCCACTTTTCGAAGCGTTCTATCAGTTTTGATTTCAAGTGTGGGAAGTCCCCGAAAATTCATTCCTAAATCAAACTACACCTTCTTGAGAAAGACACTTAGCAGAAATTATTTGTTTCAAGGCTGCCCAGAAGAAGCTAAAGAATTTGTTTCAACACAACTGAGCAAAAAATACTTTTTTTTGTAATTCACAAAAACATGTTTATGTTGTAAGAATAGTCCTTTCACCAATTTATGTTTGTACCAAGTTGATGAAATTGTAATTTTTGCCGATTTCTGAAATTCACAAGTACAAATTACAATAGGTCTGAACATTTGGGGCGGAAATCAACTCCATCTTGTGTACTGATCAAATACTTTTATTATTTCAGATAATAATAATAATAATAATAATAATAAATACTTTATTTTGTCATGTCACCATGAAACTTGGCGTGCACAATCATACAAGACAGGGAAAGCACATTCATACAGGCACATGTATTCACACAGACACACATAGATAGGATACACACATAGATAAATACATATACAACATTCATACTCAACATACACATTCATGTATCACACACATACATTCTTAGATTTGGATCATGTCTAGGCCTATCTCATTTAACTGCCTTATACTTGATGGTATGAAACTTTTAGAATATCTTGCTGTTCTGCATTTAACGGAGCGATATCTTTTACCTGATGGCAACAGACAGTATGAAACTCTCAAGGGGTGAGAGTCATCCTTCATAATAGCTTTGCAACGTTGGATGATCGACTTTCTATACAAATCCTCAATACAAACAGTGTTGACATTTAACTTTTTACATGTATTGATGACTCTGTTAAGTTTGTTCTTTGATTCAGCATTGCCATTTCCAAACCAACACACAATTGAGAATGTAAGAACAGATTGAATAATGGAAAGGTAGAAAAGTTCTAAGATCTTGTTATCTATTCTCAATTTGTACAATTTTCTAACAAAATACAGTCGTGAGTTAGCCTTTTTGTACACAGAGTCTATGTTTTGGTTGAAATTGAAATTGCTGTCTATGATGGTACCTAAGTATTTATATTCTTTTACATTTTCAACAAGTTCATCATTTATGTACAGGGGAGCATGAGCTACATTAGTCAATCTGAAATCAACTAACATTTCTTTGGTTTTTTTCACATTTAGATGAACTTTCACACTGACTGACTGACTGGTGTCAGACTGAAAATCAGAGATGGCTGTCCTTCACAGGGGCCCGGAGGGAACCAGTTTTTATCTTTTTGACTGGTGGGTTTTTCTGTTTTTTCGATTTCTTGTCAGCTCACAATGTATTAATGTACTTTGTACACTTTGTCCATTTGATATGCAAACTTATGTTTGGCCTGATTGCTTAGTTACCAAAAGTTGCACAGAGGAAATACACTGAAGTAAATTTTTTGCTCAAAGTTGGCATTTTAATATCACGTCACAAAAACGGACATGTCTGTCTCAGTGGTGTAGACCAAACTAGGGTTTTTCTCTGGGGAACCTGAATTTCCCCAAAAAGCAATCGGCAACTCTTGTTATGCATGACACAGATTTTTGATTAAAATCACCTTATTCGAACTAAAGTTTGCTGAAGGTAAAAAAGGGTGCTAAAATGTTCAAGTGAATTTTGATACTATTATATTTCATTTCCAGTAACCTGAAAATGGGATGCGCAAATTCTTCATTCTTCAACACTCGACAAGTACATAATCCTTTTCTAACCTGTGGTATGATGAAAGGCAGAGCCACGTCAAACTTAAAAACCGATGTCGCTCACTGATGGGCACCCTATGTTCCAGTGAGGGGAGCAGTCCTACTGGATTAACATGGACCAGTCAGTGACAAAAGGAAGCACTTCTTCATTATATGGAATATTGAGGATTTATTGTTATCAACTATCGATACAGTGTATCAGACATTTTTCGAATATTGTGCACTGTGCAGCCCTATGTGAAACAATTAAAACAGTTGCTTGCTCCGCATGATTTATTGATTAAATCCTGCTTGAAATGAAAATACCATAATTGTATGTGAATTTACTACTTGTGAAAAGATATAAAATATGACCTGTAAATTTCATTAAGAAATTATGGTTGTCTTGTGTCTTTTTGTGACTATTTGTTTTGCATTTCTAAAGTTCTGATCTGAATCCGTCTTTGGCTAATGGTGTCAATTATTCATCACTTGCTGCTTGTTGCCCCTATTTTACGTGTTAAATAGACCAGATTTATGCTGTGAGCTATGCCTTCTGCGACGCGATAACCCGATAAACCCCCTGAATCAGAATTTTCTGGATCTCCCTCCTGCTTTTGTCCCAGAAAAATGTCAAGCACCAACATTTGGCATGTGAATTTCATTGAAAGGGTACAATATATTAATGTGACTGAATCTGATCACTGTTTTGGTTACCTTTGACACAGATTTTGTGGAGTTCCTCTCGTGAGCAAAGTTCTTTGTATAATATGCTTCAGTGGACCTGTTCGTATCTTCCGTGTGTAAATTGGTAGTTTTGGGTGTTGATTCCGTTGAAAATTGACTAACTAAAGTCATCATTAGGCCTAGTTGACTTTTGAACAGTTTGGATATTTTGCAAAACGTCTCCTAAGCTTTCAAATATTTGACACAAGAAATATTATATTGGTATCTAATAATACCTTCAAACACACTAAATTTGTGTATTCTTACACTGAAAGCCACGCAGGAAAGCACTTCTTGCATGCAGCCTTTGCAAAGATCCAAAATGCCATGCCAGACATTCGTTCCTACAAGTTGGTATATTTGGCCGGCACGAAAGGAATTCTGCGGGACCGAATAAATGCGTTCGCGGCAATGAACTTTGAATTTTCAGTGTTCACACACCACTACCAATAAAACTGCTTCCAAGTCATCAATTATTTAATTCATATAGAATAAATTGAGTCTCTATATAAACTGAACCAAATAAAAAACGCAAAACTATTTACAGGGTTGTATTTTTCTGGATAAGTTTCGGATGGGCTGTTGAGTGTATGCATACAGTCAATACAGAAATTATTTGCACATTTCGATTTTTCATCATATTTGACAGTATAATGCAAATATGATACGAAAAGCTGTCCTGTGTTTCAGAGCAGTGTTAGTAGGTTAGGATCACATGCATTTCATTTTTTACCAAAATGCACTTTTTTGGAAAACTTGAAAAAAGTGAATCCCGATGACAAAAAATTATTTGCACGCTTGAACCAACAACCAGAAACAGTATTTTTTAAATATGATACTCCAAGTTTTTCAAACAAACAATGATTTTTATGGCATCTCTAACACATTAACATCAATCTGACATTATTTGGGGTTCACAGGTGGGATTACAGGTGTTGACCGAGGAGTACACTATTTTGCATGTTTTTTATCCCACATATGGGTATCAAAATGGACGTAAAAGCAGCAATATTCATGAAATTGACTTGTAAAATCTGTAAACATAGTTGAATTGTGATAAGAAGGTTAATTGTGCAGGTTTTAGTGAAGAACTTTGCTCTATATGCCACCAAAAATTGCCAGAAAATAGCACTCGTCGTGAATTTTAGCTGAGAAACAGCTGATAATCAGCCTCTAACCAATTTAGTTAGCCACAGGCTAACCAATAATGATTAATACAGAATATTTAGAGTTGTTTCCCTTAATATTTGCCTAAAAAACAAGATTATTATTCAAATTTACCATATTGTAAGTATGGCATATTCCACACACAATCATGCACTGATTGTCAAGACTCATTGAGGCTTGCCTATTGAATAATTATGACTTAAATTATAATAATAGTGAATAAATCTTAATTTTACTGCTCCTTTTTGCAAAGGAAAACATTGATGTGAAGTTTTCATTCATTAATGGCCTCCATTGGGCCACCCTGTGAAGACACGCAAGTTGCAGGCTGGCTGATAGCAATGATATAGTGCCAAATTTAAAAATTACTGTCTAGATAATCTCAACTGACTTTCTCCTGTGCTATTACAACATATTCTTCACCATTCACTGTTAAAATAGTCCATAATTGCAAAAGCATGTCTTATAATTAAGATTTTTTATGTTTGGTTCCACCAATGTCACTCTTCTCTGGCATTTTATAGTTGCATGGACAAGTGGAAAAAAGGGCGCGAAAATCGGAAAATTCGAAATACCGTAATGCAGATTTGTCTCAGAAAGCGTCTGTGAGGCCAGGAACCACCTAAAATAGAGCTTGCGTAACTAAATTAACTGAAATCAACAATATACGATCGTAATTACGATCGAGTAATGACGATCCACGCAGTCTTTTTGTTTTTCTTTGTTAACGCAAAACACTCAGGCACGCGAGTGGGCCCAGTGGTGCTGCAAGGTATCCCGTTGTGTTTGACTAGCGGGGCGCATGACGCTCAGGTAAGCGAGTGGGACCAGTGGGCTTTATGGATCCCGTTGGGTGTCTACCAATGGGATCACAGCTCATTTCATCATCAGAGTATTATATATAGGCTAATTAGGTTGAATAAAATCTACAAGAGAGATATCTGACTGAATGGATGGATGTTTGCAGAAGAAAGCAAGTGGAGTTTAGTTAACTCAGTTGAAGTTCTTGCCAGACTTAAAACTCCTGACTGACTGTCAGTGGCAAAGCCTTGATGAGAAATATATAATTATATGTTTGTAAAAAAAAGCACTGTATATATATAGCCTTTATACACAATCTACAAGATAAATATGCTTTTGGACAATTCATATTACAGCAGGGCTGTAAGTGGAACAAGGCGAAGTCAGGCCATGGTTTATATCACAGGTTTATTCTCAATTCTCATCCATCAGGTTAACATTCTCATCAAAGTAATTCACATGTAACCATAGAAACCGTGTAAACCATGTAAACCGTCTAAACCATGTAAACCGTCTAAACCATGTAAACTGTGACACTGCAATAGAAATAAAACACTCTCTTACAATATATCCTAAGCTAAGTTACTATAGAAATAGGAATAATAAATATTAATACACACAAATACAATATATAATATACAATGTATAAGAAATTAAATACCTTTTTTCTGGCCTGTCTATCTCAAATCATGTCTGTTGACCAATTTTTGTACAGGTCTTTCAAGAAAACTAAGAGCCTTAGTCCGTTTACCAGAAGCAGTGAGACTGGGGTCACCAAGCTGAACCTTGACCTTCCTGACAAGACCATCAACACTAGGATATACCTCTGTGACCTTAGCCACTTTCCACTGATTCCTAGGAAGATTGTCATCAAGAACAAGACAAATATCACCAATTTGCAGGTTTCTTTTAGACTTTAACCACTTGTCTCTCTCCTGCAGCTGCAACACATATTCCTTCTTCCATCTTTCCCAAAAGAGATTTGCAAGATATTGGACTCTTTTCCAATGTTTCCTGCTGTACCCATCAGAACTAGAGAATTCTCCTGGTGGAGCAAGTACAACACCAGACTTCATTGTAAGCAAATGATTTGGACAAAGAGGTAACACGCAGGTTGGATCATTCAGTGTATTTACAGTCAAAGGCCGGCTGTTAACTACATTTGCTGTTTCATGCATCAATGTTCTCAAACCTTCATCATCAACCAAATGACCTTCTTTAACCAAAAGGGAGTTTAAGACACTTCTCACTGTGCGAATCATTCGCTCCCAGACACCTCCGTGGTGACTAGCTCCTGGAACATTAAGCAAATGGTCACATGAATTTTGAAGCAAAAACCCCTTGACCTCTTGGTCATTTACCTTGCTCAAAGATTCATTCAGTTCTCTCATGCCTCCAATGAAGTTTGTCCCTCTGTCTGAGCGAAGAGTCCTAATTGGTCCACGGATGGAAATGAACCTCCTGAGCGCATTGATGTATGAATCGGTGTTCATGGAAACCAGTGTCTCAATATGGATTGCTCTGGATGCCATACAAGTGAAAAGGATGCCATACCTCTTCAATTCCCTCCGTCTCTCCTGGATGTAGAATGGGCCAAAGCAATCAGTTGCAACATGAGTAAATGCAGGGCTGTCATCTAACCTGTCAGGTGGTAAAGTTGCCATTTTCTGAGTTTGCAACTTACTTCTCAGCCTTCTACAGGTCACACACTTGAAGATCATGCTGGAGACAATGGATGTAATACCCAGGATCCAATAACCTTGATTCCGTATCTCATTGATAGTCATGCCTTTGCCTTGATGACCAACTTTCTCATGGAAGTGTTGTATTACGAGACTTGTGACTGGATGCGACTTCGACAGGATAACAGGATGCTTGATGTCAAAAGCAAAGTCACCTTGTTCCAACCTTCCCCCAGCTCGCAAGATGCCATCCGTATCCAAAAATGGGTCCAACTTGCAGAGACGACTTGTTTTCATCAGGTTGGCATTACTTGACTTCAAATGCTGAATCTCCTGTGGAAAAGATTCTCTCTGAGCCTGCAACACAAGAAGTTTCTCAGCTTTAATCAAGTCCTCAACAGACACAGAATGATGAACCTTGTCCTTCAGGTTTGCAATAAAACGAAGACAAATTGCAACCACACGTTTGGTTTTGGACCAATTCAGCTTAACAACAGGCCAAACAAATGTCTCAACTTCCACAACGCTTGTTGCATGACAGGTCACCAAAAATGGGTCCAACTTGCAGAGACGACTTGTTTTCATCAGGTTGGCATTACTTGACTTCAAATGCTGAATCTCCTGTGGAAAAGATTCTCTCTGAGCCTGCAACACAAGAAGTTTCTCAACAGACACAGAATGATGAACCTTGTCCTTCAAGTTTGCAATAAAACGAAGACAAATTGCAACCACACGTTTGGTTTTGGACCAATTCAGCTTATCAACAGGCCAAACAAACGTCTCAACTTCCACAACGCTTGTTGCATGACAGGTCACCTTTCTGACCTCTGGATCTGTTGCCTCAATATCAAACAACTCACAGTTTGGCTGCTGGCATACATCCACTTCATGCCACAAGAACTGGGGTCCTGTGAACCACGTAGACTGCAACAACTGCTTCCCAGTACAACCTCTGGATACAATGTCTGCTGGATTGTCATTGGAACCAACATGTAGCCACAGCTGAGGAGATGTCAAGTCCTTTATCTTCTGGATGCGGTTTGCCACAAACACATGAAATCTCTTGACATCATTGGCTAAATACCCAAGAACAATCTTGCTGTCAGTCCAGTAGTAATGATGAAGATCATACTCCAGCTCTTCCTCGAGGACTTGTCCAACTTCAGTTGACAGTACAGCTGCTGTGAGCTCTAGTCGTGGGATGGATGTGGCTTTTAAAGGCGCTACTCTGGATTTCGCCATTACCAAGGAGCAGTGAATTCTGTCCTTTTCATCAATGAGGCGCAGAATTGAACACTGGCCATAACCTGAAGTACTGGCATCAGAAAAATGGTGAGCTTCCGCCCGCTTGATTCCTCCAAACTCTTCAGGTTTGTAACATCTGGCTATCTCAGCATTTTCCAAGGCCGGAAGTTCACTCAACCACTTGGTCCATCTTGAAAGTAGTGACTCAGGCATTGGATCGTCCCATCCCAATCCATCTCTGCACATGTCCTGCAAAATCATCTTTCCAAGCAAAATGACAGGTGAAATGAATCCCAAAGGATCATACATGGAACAAACTGTTTGTAACACTCCTCTTCTTGTATGTTTTGAGCTGTCTACAACAATCCTAAACTTGAAAGCATCAGATTCTATGCACCATCTGACACCAAGTGTTCTCTCAATTGGCAAAGGATCTTTACTCAAGTCAATGTCTTTCATTGAATCGACTCTAACTTCCGGTGACAAAGCTTCAAGAACTTCTCTTGAATTACTGGCAAACTTGTGAAGTTTCATACCACCATCATTGCAAAGCTTGACTCCCTTGTCAATGAGATCCAGAGATTCGTCTACACTGCTGACCGACTTCAGACCATCATCAACATAGAAGTTCTTGTTGATAATATCTCCTACGTCTTGTCCATACTTCTCGATTCCATCACTTGCTGCTCTTTTCAAGCCGAACTGTGCGACTGCTGGGCTGCTTGTGGCACCAAAGATGTGTACCTTACTGCGATATGCCACTGGATCTGTGCTGAAATCACCATCTGCATACCAGAGAAATCTCAAAAAGTTCCTATGATCAGATTTGACTCGAAACTGATAGAACATTTCTCTAATGTCACAGGTGAAGGCAATACTTTCCTGCCGAAATTTGCACAAAACTCCAATTAAACTGTTCAGCAAATCAGGCCCAGGTAAAAGATTACTATTGAGTGACTGGCCTCGAAATTTAGCACTCGCATCCATTACAATCCTGATTTTACCTGGTTTTGCCGGATGTTGCACTCCGTGGTGAGGAAGATAGTATGCAGGCAGATCTAATTCTTCAGATGGGACCCTCTCAGCATATCCACTGTTGAACAAGTTGTCCATGAACTTGACATATTGGTGATGATAATCAGGATCACGCTGACATTTCTTCTGAAGACACTTGAGACGCTCCACTGCCATAACTCTGTTGTCTAGAAGATTCTCTCCTTCGTTCCTCAAAGGTAGCGGCATCTCATAGTGTCCATCCTCACACTTCCGTATTCCCTGAGTCATCACAGAGAAGAATTTCTGATCATCCGACGAGAGACCCTTCCCCGATATTTCTCCAGTTTCTTCTCTCCTGAAAAAGTTAATATCTTCAGGACTGAACATCTCTTTCGACGTTGTACGCAATACAGTATGACTGTTTGTGTTAAATGAATGACAACTGTTAGATTTACATGGCTCACCAATCGGGCCTACCACTCCCCAACCTAGCTCCGTTTTCTGGGCAAACGGACCTCCATCTGCTGGGGGTGTAACCTCTGTTGGGGTCAATGCCCTGGGACAATTTGATCCAATCAGAAGACCGACACCACAACTACTTTTGGGCATCAAATGTCTTACCATAGGTTCCAAATAAGGCCACCTGTCTGCTATAGACACAGTAGGAATACAATCCTCATTACTGGGTATCCCACTGTGGGTAAAGAGACTGGGCAGAGGAATCCTTACACCTCTGTCATAAGACTGAACACTAAGGCCTTCAATTTTCTTACAGTGCATTACACCATTCTCAGCAGTCATAGTAGACAGACACAACTGAGTATCAGTACCTTGAACATCAAGTTTGTCACAAAGATCATCGCTAATAAAAGAAGTATCGGATTGAGTGTCCAACAATGCATACGTTAGCACACTTCTAGAGCTGTCTTGACCACTAACATACACAGGTACAACCATAGTACTTCTATGACATATTTCGCGATCATTAGTACGATAACAATAACAATAACAACAATAACAAAGTTTTATTTTACGTCACAGGTTAAAAACAGAAACAGTAGCAAGATTGCTATTATGTGACAAAGATATGGACTATTTACATATTTACAGTAAAAACAGCATTAAAAACAAGAAAGATAATAAAAGCATTTTAAAATTTTAAAAACATTTTAAAATTCATTTACATACGACCACACACCCTCCCTGATACTTGAGGCAACGAGTTTCTTGAAATTATTTAAGCTAGAGTCTCTTATTTCTGTTGGAATGTCGTCCACATTTTAGCACCGATATAAGCAAGTGACAGTTTACCATACTTTGTGGTCCTTGGATATTGTAATACAAATATTTTATCATTTCTAAGATTTCTTGAATTAAATCTAATGAATAAATTATTTACAAATGATGGAGAAATTTCATTTACAACCTTATACATGGCTATAGCAATTTTAATGACACACAGCTTAGTTATACTTATGGTATTACATTCATTGAGAAGATCAGAATATGACGCATCATAATTTCCACAAACAAAGCGTAAAGCACGACGTTGAAGACTTAATAGCGTATTAAAAGTTGTCTTCTTACACAGTGACCAAACAATAGGACAGTACTCAAAGTGAGCACCTATAAACCTTCGATATAATATTAATTTAGTGTCTTTATCAAGGCTATTGTTTAAGCGAAGTAGAGCATTTACTTGTCTACTTGCCTTGGTTTTAATATGACAAACATGATCGTTAAAACATAATTTTTCGTCAACTAAAATGCCAAGATACTTTATACAAGGAGATGATTTAATAACTGTATTACCAATTGCAATGTCAGTTAGAGAAGTATTTCCAAACGATATTAGCTGAAATTTTGAAGGGTTGGCCTTCATGCCATTTAAACGAAACCATTTCAGAATTGCATCAATATCACACTCTAGATTAGATTTAAGAACATGAACACAATTTGACGAAAAAGACAGCACATTGTCGTCAGCATAGTTATAAATTTCACAGAATTTAACGAAATGAAAAATGTCATTGATAAACAGGTTAAAAAGCACAGGCCCAAGGACTGAGCCTTGAGGCACGCCTTTTTTAATTATAGTCCAATTACTCTTACTATTGTCAATTTTAATACGTTGAGATCTTTGGCTTAAATAGTTATGGAAAATTTGAAGAGTGTCTTTTTGAAAACCATAAGCGTCCAGTTTTGCGAGGAGGAGACCATGGGGGAGAACGTCAAACGCTTTGCTGAGGTCCATCGACACTGCAGCTGCAACGTTTCCTAAGTCGAGGGACTTCTTCCAGTCTTCCACTGCTTTGACGACGACACTTTCGGTGTTATGGGACTTTCGGTAGGCCGATATTTTATAATGAAGGATTTTATCTGTGAAATTTACGAGTTGATAATTAATAATCTTTTCGACAACTATAGATAGACACGGGAGAATACTTATGGGTCGGTAATTACGTTTGTCATATCTATTGTCGCTTTTGAACACAGGGGTGATTTCCGCCTTCTTGAGCAAACTTGGGAACGATCCACATGTGATAATTTTGTTTGCTAGTTTGGTAATATGTTCCGTGAGTACTGGGGCACTGATTTTCAGAAGCTTGGGGGGAAAACGATCATGGCCAGTGGCTTTGTTGGGATTGACGGCTTTAAGAATTTTGGTGACGTCCGTTGTTGAGACACATTTCAGATTAAATGAAAGGCCATTTGCGTTTTGGCGAATTTTGTCCATACTTGGATGGTCCGCATACTGGGCGATAATTTCACCTAGATTCATTGACGGATCTTCGGTTAGGCCAATGTCGTCGGTGATTGACGCGTAGTATTCCGAGAAGATTTTTGTGATGTCACATGATTTAGTGTAGACTGTATCATTTTCTCGTAGGGCGCAACAGTCACTTTGAGCCTTTTTATTCGTGAAAAAAGGACGAATGGTCTTCCAAAGGCTTTTTGAGTTCGAGTTTGTGCATCGATCCCTGAAATATGTCTGCATGGAGGTTCTTCTGATAGACACGAAATTGTTCCTTTTGCAGCGAAAATCTTCCCAAAGCCTTTGACTGCTTGGGTTTTTACGTGCTCTGTTATGAGCTTGTCTCTTGGCATACATTGCCTTACGAAGAGCACTGTTCATGAAAGGAGCATCACAAGGGTTCACTTTTTTCTTCTTTACAGGAGCGTGGGCGTCAATAACATTTTTAAGAAGCATATCGAAAACACAGTAATAATCCTCAATGTCTGTAAAAATTTCAGCAATGTGGAAGGGAGCGGTGTCCAAGTCACTTAAAAATTTCCTTTCATCAAAGTGTTTGAAGCTGAGATAATAGCGAAATTTAGAACATCTAATGGGCACTGATATCTTTGTGCTTGTAGCAATAAAATTGTGAAAGTCACTGAGGCCACAGTTAAAGTTCGTAATCGAGGATAAACGCCTTGGGATGCTGGTGTACACATGGTCAATTAGGGTGGGATTTCCTTTGAAACAGGTCGGCTGACGCACCATCTGTGTCAGAGAGAAAGTGTTTGTAAAATCTTCCACAAAACTCGCTTTACCAGAATTAAGAGTGTTTATATTTGTATCTCCCATGATAATTATATTTCCACTTCGGACTAGCATCTTGTCAACGGATCCGTGGAGGGAGTTGGAGTATTCTTCCAACGAACATGAGGGAGGCCTGTAGATAGTGTTGATGAGCCACGTTTCGTTGTTAACTGATATTTCGGTGCAAAGACACTTGAGGTGATCATTGTTTACCTCGAAATCATAGCGACGAATATGTGGTAGATCACTTCTCACGTAGGTCATTAAGCCACCACTGGATTGAGTGCGATCCTGCCTTAGGAGGCTGTATCCTTCCACAGCGAACTGGGCATCAGGAAAGCTATCATCAAGTTTTGATTCTATAATGCTAAAACAATCCACAAGGCTGTCACTGAATATTTCATGGAGGAACATAAATTTGTTCCGAATGCTATTAATATTTAAGAATCCAAAGATTAGAGAAGTTGGGTGATTTCTTCTCAAAAGTTTCAGTTCATTCCATATATATCCGACTGAGAAGTTGAGTCATTAACGTCAGAGTTGTTCTCAGTTGGGAGAGGAGCATTTATAAGCTCGTCACACTGCCTTATAATCCAGGTTTCACGGTCAGGTGTGGGAAGCACAGAGACTTCGGGTGCGGCCTCGAGTTCTTGGCCTACGACCTAGTATGAAGAGCCTCTAAAATAGGGAGGGGAATGATGTTTCTCCTTATGTCCCTTGTCGCCACAATAATGACAACTAACTGGGCCATTGTGTCGGCAGTTGTCGGTTGCATGTCCAGGCTCGTTACAGAAGTAGCAGGCATCTTTATTATAATGGACATCGTGGGAGGAAGTGGGTGTTTCGTAGTCGTAGGAGGTATCTCTTGTTTTGGAGTATCTGCCCCGTGTGGGTCTGCCAGGCTTGTTTTGGGAGGAAGCATGTGGTCTACGTTCACTTGGTTTTCCTGACCGTCTCGTAACATCGGTGACCCCACTTTTAGTCCTTAGCTTCAGGATGGTGGCGACTTTATTTGTACCGGCTTTGGAGAGGTTTGGGCCATTCCCTTGATAATAGCCGTCGTTGATGGAACCGTCGCCCAGAGTAAATGACGGCGTATTGTCCATGAATTCGTGGTCATGGTCTGAACATGTGCCATGAAGATGGGCGTTTAAGCCCTCAACTCTGTCCTTGAGTTGGGGCTTGTCAGGTCTGGGACAAACGCTGGACACAGTCACTTGGCGCCCTTGGTCTTTGCAACACTAAGGAGTTTAGAAAACTTCGGGATAACGTCAGCAACCGAGTTCTCAGAAATGTCATTTGAACCGACCTGGAGGATGACACGATCATACTTGTCATTTGGGAGTTTCTCGAGTTCATCGGACATCTTTTCAACAGTGGCATCGGGCTTGTTTATCACATGTGTGTTGCTAAGGTTATCACGACCTACATCAGACAGCGTAAAGTCAGAGAGTAAAAGTTCAGGTTTACCAGTGTCCTCTTGTCGGAAAGTGGACCATTTGAGCTTATTGAAATCAGCAGTCAGCGTGGCAACTTGCTTTTGGAGATTAGAGTTCTCAACAATGAGCTTAGCATTTGTTTCTTCACTGGACTTGATACTGGCCTGCATCTGCGATATCTTATCAACGAACGACGTTCTGAAGGCTGTCAAATCTCTTGAAATGTCTTTTAAACTGATTATCGTAGTGCTGCATTCCATGCATGTAAATATTGGGTTTGCAGCTTTGGACTTGACATTTACACAGGCAACATGGTATTTTCTGGCACACAACATACAGGAAACGATCTTGTCACCGGGTTTGTCAGGTCCTTGGCAATTGAATGGACATACATTTTCTGAAGCAGCAGTACCACATAGTTCAGCATCTTGGTCTTCAATTTCAGACCCCTCACGATCGTTCTGAGGGGTGCCCATCTCGTTTGTTTTGTTTTGGTCGACACGGGAACACTACTTCCGGTTCTTCCGGTGGACGTGGCGTCGGTAAAAACCCACAAATATAAGGTAAAAATGTCTATTAGACGCCAATAACCACACAGATATCGTCCGGGTGTACCTTGCAGACGTTCACGAGGTTGAATACGATTCAGCAACCAACGGAATCTTCTCAAAACTTGATTAATGCGGGAGCAATTTTCGACAGAAGTTGACAGCTACAAAGAGAAAAATGTTTGCTCACCTGCTTTTCTCCCTTGCTTTCAGCTGTTGTAGCTCCCTTAGTAGACTGACCCTTTGGCTTCATTGGATCATCATTTGCCTCACTCGGACCATTATGGAGCACAGTAGGATGCTTCTTCCCACAATTGTCACATTTTAACCTGTTTCTGCAGCTCTTGGCAATATGCCCAGTCTGCAAACACCCAAAACACAAACCACTTTCTTGAATGTACTTGCATTTTTCATCTTTAGGTTTGCTTTGGAGGCTAAAACACCTTTCAAGAGAATGATTCTTTTTCCCACAGTAAACACAATTTAGGCTTTGAATTGCATTGCAAGTCCTAGTACCTTTGTCACCAAAAGTCTTGACACTCTTATCATTCGACAATCCAGTGACTAGTTTACTCACAGATGAAGTGACAGGGTCACATGCTATGTCTGCTTCCTTACTGAGAAAGCACACAAAGTCACTGAAAGGGGGGTACATTTGAGAGTTCTCTTTGAAGTTAAAAACATGCCTACTCCACCTGGTGACAAGCCAATCAGGAAGTTTACCCAACATCAATTGGTTCTGACTCTCATCATCCAAAACTCTAAGGTTTGGATTAAATCTGGCAGCAACACAACACTGTCTTAAGAAATCACTGAACTCTCTGAGTGCAGCTGAATTTCTATTGCCTACTTTGGGCCAAGATTGAATTTGTGCTTTGAAAGCTTGTGCTACTGAAAACATGTCACCATACCTAGATTCAAGTAGATTCATAGCTTCCTGATAGGAGTCAGGTGTAGGTATCAACAAGAAGCATTTGACACATTTTAAGGCCTCACCACCCAAGAAACGTTTAAGATAATAAATCCTATCAGAAGGATCAATTCTTCTGTTGGCTATAAGAGCAGAAAATGCACACTTCCAACTTGGGAATTCAAGGGGGTTTCCCTCAAAGATGTCAGGCTCTGGGACTGGTAAACGACTAACACTCATACAATCTGCAACAGATTTCAAAACACTTTCTAGTCTGTCACTTTCCTTATTTGGAATAAAAGCAGGAGCTTCATAATTGAGTTCACTTGGATGTACTTTCTTGCTATGCACCTTTGTGCTACCTTGATTGTTTACCTCAGTGTCACGTTTGTTACGACTTGATACAACAATATCATTATGTACAACAAACTTATCTAATTGTTCTTCACGCTTAGAATTTACAACAGGATTTAACCTGGAAGCAACTTGATTGTTTACAGCAGGAGCAACAAAGTCATTAACTTCACTGTCAACAATTTTCAATTTGGAAGCAATTTCAGTCTTTAACAGGTGAAACAGAGTCATTAGATTTATTCACAACTTGGCCAATAGCTTCCAATTTAGCTTCCTCAACTGCAATGTCTCTTATTGTGGCCAACTTCTTTAACTTACAATTTACCTTCTCAAGTTCAAGTTTCTGGATACTTTCCTCCTCCAAGTAGTGTAACGTGGTCTTCAATGCAGCTGCTTTAGCTGCAGCTTCAGCCTGCATCGACGCGACGGACTTCCCTGAACGATGAGATGACGACTTGGTACGCTTGCTACTACCACTGCGACTACTTCTGTTGCTTCGCGAATTTTTCGATCTCATCTCGAACTCCTCCGTCCGAATGGCTTGACTTAATTCTCCTCTGATGGCGAGATTGGTCTTCTGGCAGTCCTTGAACTTATCTGCCACTTCGTCGCTTGAGGATTTATCGAGCTGTGCCAGTGCGAAGTAGTTGTCCGATACATCCTCAATAGCATGCTCAAATGTACTCATGAACTTGTGAAGAGTTTCAATGTCGACTACACAATTTGCTAAATAGTTCTGGCACTTAGTAATTTTGCTCCTGTGGCTCTTCACAGACGAGTTAAATTCATGGAGCATTCTGTCTCGTTGATACTCGAAGCCCTTCTGAGTCAACGTTTTAGGTCTTACTGACCGTCCTGCCTCTCCCATGAACTGTAAATGACTAACTTGGGTCAGCTTGGTGGATTCATCCCCTTGCAACAAGGGCTGATGTTCGGAAGCAGCTGGATTAGACAACTCAACTTTGCCATGTCCCATGGCCTCAGATACATATCCATAGGCCCCTCCATCCTCATCTTTTGACTAATCCAACAAAACATCCTTCACAGCATTTGCCTCATCATGGGTTGCAGTAGGTGGATGTTCCATAACCATAGACAGCTCTCCATTAGAATGGTCTTCAACATGGTCTTCCTTGGAAAGTTCATTAACATGGTCATCGTTAACATGGTCTTCTGTAACATCGTCTTTTGTTTCTTTTCCTTGTGCACCATTCACTTTGCCAAGGCCTTCATGGTCAGAGACTGTACTCATGGTTGAAATTGTCTCAAATCCAAGTTCCGAAAAAAAAGTGTTACTATTACAGCAGGGCTGTAAGTGGAACAAGGCGAAGTCAGGCCATAATTGATATCACAGGTTTATTCTCAATTCTCATCCATCAGGTTAACATTCTCATCAAAGTAATTCTCATGTAACCATAGAAACCGTGTAAACCATGTAAACCGTCTGAACCATGTAAACCGTCTAAACCATGTAAACCGTGACACGGCAATAGAAATAAAACACCCTATTACAATATATCCTAGGCTAAGTTACTAAAGAAATAGGAATAATAAATATTAATACACACAAATACAATATATAATATACAATGTATAAGAAATTAAATACCTTTTTTCTGGCCTGTCTATCTCAAATCATGTCTGTTGCTCTAATGAATCTAGAGGAAGCCAGTTCAACACTATGGGTTTTCACAGTTATTGAAACCACAAACTGATACATTAAGTCAAATGACCAACAGATATAAACAAAGTCTTTGACAGTTTTTAAACAATGAAACATTTGTACAGAGTATGCTATTCAATGGAATGTTGGCTTTCACAATTCATTAGGCCTAGGCCTATTGGAGATACAGCTTACAAATAACAAGAAGTGCCACTTCACTAGAAGAAAGCATAACACATATAAGAACAAATACCTTTTTTGTTAAGATGTCCACAAAAGCCATTCATGATCCCCTTTTCTGATCCTCTCAAATGCATGTCTTGCAGTACACTGACTCAAACCTACCAAGGCTAGTCTTTTTATACTATTTACTGAGCAATAACTGAGCTCAGACTTGGCATGTTATCTCTAATAATTGCAATTAGTCAATGAGTTGTGTCAAAAAAGTATCAACTCAATTGGCTTCAGTTGACAGCTAGTGTCTAATGATTGCAATTACTCATTGAGCTAAGTCAGTGTCAAAGGTACTATTAATTGATGGCAATTGGCTTGAGTTTATTGACAGCCAATGTGTAATGATAGCAATTACTCAATGAGCTGTGTCAGTGTCAAAGAAATATCAAATAATGGCAGTTGGCTTTCAGGATAACTGAAAGTGTCACTAAATGTTTTTGTGTGAAATTCAATTGAGCTGATGATAGAATAAAAGTCAATTAAATTGCATTTACATGTTTGCTTTGATTTATTTTGATATTAAGTATGTTGCTATTACAGTTAAGCACAATTAATGATACAAAATAAGTGCTCTATTTTCATTGATTAAAACATAAATGTTATAAAAATGTATTTATTTTGATGATTTCAATATAACCAAGCTGACCTAGTGGCTTTAATTAACTTATCTTTCCTAAGTATCCTTTTTTTGATTTGAAATGTTTCATATTTTTGTGGTTCACACATTTTAGTTTTTTCTTTGAACACATCATCAATAGCCTGTTTCTTTCTATTTCACCCCAACAAATCAACAATGATCTAATGGTTTCATTGATGGATAAAATTAATGGTCCTGCATATGATATTTATGCAGAGCAGTCAAAGCTGATAGTTTACTTATTAATATTATATATATATCTTACATAAATGAATTTTCTTGAGCAATTTTACTGACAGCAAATTTAATTATGTCATTAGTCAAAAACAGCAGATCAACAAAACTTTGTGCTTCAACCCAACACACTTTCACTTATGAAATTATTAGTTTTGCATAATGTTTGATTAATTGAACAATAATAAGATGAGGAATTCTATGTCACTGAAACTACTTGAAAACAATGTCAGACCAGGGAAATCATTCCTTACCCTGGCAACTTAACCTGCACATGCATGCATCTTACATATTCTGCAAATATGTGTCAAGTAAGCCTAAGTGTAAAGTGTCTCTTTCGGACTAAGAAATATTGATGTATCTATAGATATTATAGTTAAGTGGATATAACTTAACAATAACAAGTTATATATGTACTGCTTATCTAGACTTGCAATTGAATAGAATTAAAAAGTTTTGACATTCACTCATAACAAATTTACCTGTAATTAACATATAGGCCTAGCTTCGCAATTTACTGTCAACTTTGAAATTCCATTTCCCTACATGGTCTGAGAACCTGACATGTTTGGTGAATTTTATGTATTATTCCTACTATCCAAAATTATGATGAGCAATTACGCATGTCTCCAGATCTATTACATCATGTTACTTTTTATGCTATTTGCTGTTTATAAATAAACAAACAGGCCTGAACTCTATTTCATTGGCATTACAGCCACAGTACTGTTATTGAGCAATTTCACACAAGCTGAATTTATCACATATATCAGACGTTTAAGTAAAAAACAACAAATCAACAAAAATGTGCAGTTGTAAAATAACACAGGTATGTGCAACTGGTCAACATAGTATAATATAACAAGAACGAACACTCAGAGAGTGCATACGTAGGTCTGTCAGCCAGCCTGCCTTAATATACATATGTATGTGTTGGCCTGGGTGTGTATATTAGTACGTCTAGCTGTCTGTAGATGTATCTATCTGTCTATCTATCAATCTATCAGTCTATGAATCTGTCTATCAATCGTAGAGTCGAAATTGACACTGCAGCGTGGTGGAGGTCTATATAAAATTATTAAATCACCAAATATTCAATGTAGAAGTTACGGAGATCTGTCATAATTGAAAAGAGCTTTTAGTGTGCCACAAGAAAGCACTGAGTCACACACATGATAATCTGGTGCTTCACAATACATGTAGGCCTGCCCAGCCCTCCTGGCAGACCTAATGATAAGTAATATGTCACCAGTACAGATGTAATAAAGAGGAGCATCACTATCACCCACTCCATGTTAATCACTGCACCTTCAACATAATACCGAGGGGGGAGGGTTGGTCTAGCGGTAGCGTGCTGGCCTGCCAATCGCTGGGTTTAGGTGTTGCCGGGTCACCTTGGCCTATGTTGGACAGCTGTTTCAATCATCCTTCACCTCATTGCCGTGTCCTCATCCTGTCCTAATTAGCCTACCAAGTGCAAAAATACAGGACGTAAAGCCCCAATCATCCATCCATCAACATAATACCGAAACGACTACCTTTGAATCCGCGGATTCTTGTTGGTAGTCAGGTCAGAGTTTGTCACACTCTGTGATATTCCAATGCAAAAATGCATCTAATGAAACAAGTCCTGAAGCAGCCTAAACAATAGCTGTGGAACGAAAAGGGCTTAGGATCAGTCAGAAAGACCTCATGCAACTGTTTAAAAGCTGCAGACGTAAAAATCGTTATATTTTGTGCCATCCTTGTGCAATTGTCCCAACCGCAAATATGTCCCCAAAAAAGAAAGGCATTAGAAGGCACACACGTTACTGAAGTTTGTCCTATGGCAGCTATACAGGTTGCGTTAGGTCTTTTGGATAGACCCTAATCAATTTTCAATCTTTTGCATTTGTACAGGCTACAGGAGGGCCTTTTTCCGTGGTTGCATTGCCTCACTGGAATATCATTGTGTGTGATAAACTCCGACATGATTTCTCAAAAAAATAAATTTTAACAAGTTAAGAGGTATCGACCAAAGTTAATTGTGTGGCCTTTTGCATCATTTTCTTCAAGCTTCACCATGAAATCATTAGATTTGCCCTATGGGTCGCCTAATACCCCTGCCCACTAGCCATACCCCAATGTGATAAACCTGGCAACTGATTTGCAAACAAAGGTAGGAATTTAGTGATTTTTTGGAACTGGATCCTTTGACACCAGATTATACATATGCATAATCTCAACAGCCCAACTGAGTAATATACAGAAAAATAAAGCCCTGTAAATAGTTTTGCGTTTTTTATTTGGTTCAGTTTATGTATCTGTCATGGTCTTGTCTATTTTGGTAACTGATTCAATGCCGTAACCATGCTTGTTAAGAATTGCTTATTCAGATTCTCTTTAAAAAGAACATGCCACTTATAAATGTATTGCCACATTTGATAGGGCCTGGTGGCTAAACTATGTAAATAGGAACTAAGAGGTTGATTCCTTTGAGATCCTCTTTTTTTTCTGATGCATCTAGGAATACGACAACTATGAAGGAATCTGGAGCAAAAATGCACTAGGGATTCGCATTTTAGGCACTTTTCCCGCTACCGCTAACCCGCAATTGCTGCCTGCATTACATGTACGAGGTAATGGCGGATGCTGTGGAAGCGTGGTGGGCTTGCTGCTCAAAATAAATCGATTTTTGTCTGATCTTTCATTAATTTGACCCTGTTATCCCTTGGACATTTGGACCGGGAGTTCAGAAAGGTTTATCGGACCTTGTTGAAAACTATCGGACAGGTCCGGCAGACCGGCGATCTTCGCAAAGACTGCTTGCATGCCAGATATAGCATGGGAGATTTAGGTGGCAAGGGTGCGTTTCCTTGACCACATCAGGACTTGTGAGGTATGGATTCACTGGTACGAATAAGAGACGGGAATAGACATCCCAGCCAATCCTGTGACATGTTGCTTTACATATGTCCTGGTTTTCCCTTACTTCAGTCAGGTATATGATTTTTAAAATGTTTTTGGTATTAGGGGAGACCAGAGCTAGTTGAATCGAGGGTTTGTTGAAATATTAGGCCTATATATATTCCTGTGTCAAATACTGTCAATCTCTTTTATGCAAGTAATAGAAAGATGTCTCTCACAGCCATAATTCATTGGTTTTCTTGGTCTCAGAATTACCTGCACCGCCTAGCTGAACTTTCTGTTGACTTAAACATATCCAAATAGTACAAAATTTGGGATATCCATTCCAATCCTAAAAAGTGCAGAGTTCGAGATTGAAAATAGGTGTCAATATAAAAAAAGGCTTGAACTTTCTGAACGCGCCCCTTGTAGATTGATGTTATTCCTGATAAAATGGAACACTTTGGCTCCCCCTTGTGATATTTTTTTTGCAAATAAAACGCAAAGTTGCGTAGCAGGACAGTATTCTGTAAGATTTCTATGCTGGCCTGCAACTGGAATCAACATTTTATGTGTTGCAATGCAAGTCTCTGATTAAGATAAGATAGATAAGACAGATAAGATAAGATAATACCTTATTACCAAATTGGAACTTGTTTTGCATGAACTCATACATAGATAGGGCATTCATACAAGACACATTCATAGAATTTCATGCGAGATTGATTGGCCTTTTGTTAAAAGACTGATATCAGGCAAGGCAGGAAATGGAAACGTTCCATCTTTAAACAGCTAACGCATGGCGAACCCCGGACGTTCCGCTTGCGACACGATATCTAGTTTAGATATAATTTACATTGTACCTGTTTCATACGAAATCAAGAGTTATGAATACTCCTGAAATGGCTTTTTCTGTTAAGGATTGAAGGACATACACTGTATTACAGACCAAGCAATTGTTAACTCATTTGCAGAGTTGCTTAGTCTGTAATCCTCTAGTCTATGGAACCGAAAATGAAGGCCCTACTAGCCCAGATGGATTGGATTTTGTTTTCATAGTAATACTGAAGTATAATGACAGGTATCCTGTCAAATGATAACTGCTAACTAATTTGTTATTTTAAAAAAACTTCATGTTTTTCTAAGATTAACAAGTCAACAACAGCATTTTGACTTCCACAGTCAAAGAACAAAATTTACAGTCTGTCACTTTGATACAGAAAAAAAGAAAATCTTTTTAAAAAAAAGAAGATATATGCTGGCAGTATTAATTACGATTTCAAAATTTACCATAAGAGTATGTTTTGCCAAAAGAATTTTAAAATATGGTATAAGAGAAACTAAAGATGAACCCATGATATGGTATAAGAAGCTATAAGAGGAATTATAGATGAACCCATGATAGATCTATCTATATATCTGTCTATCTCTCACCCTCTCTATCGCATCCCAAGGGGGCATGCGATACTCCGGAGACACCAACTATACTTTTTCTATATCTCTCACTAACTAGGTCTGGAACACACATATATATCATGGGTTCATCTATAAATCCTCTTATAGCTTCTTATACCTGCTCTGCTGATCTACACTAACTTGTGTATTGTATTGACTGTTATTTTTACCCTCGGCAATGTATACATTGCCGACGGGTATTGTAGTTACTTTGGGAAAATTTGTCCGTCCGGCGGGCGGGCGGGCGGGCGGGCGGGCGGACGGGCGGGCGGGCGTCCGGATAACGGGCGTCCCACTTGTGTATTGGGAGTAACGCCAAAAATATGGGATGTATACTTTTTATTTTTTGGACATTATTGTATCTTTTATCCTAGTTGTGTCTTTTAGGGGTTTAATCCACATGAGATTAATACTTTTCTCACAGTTATTGAAAAATGTGAAAAAATATTTTTTTTGTGTATTGGGTGTAAAGCCAAAACTATGGCATGTACATGTATCATTTTTGGGTAAATATAGTATCTTTTATCCCAGTTGAGCCTTTTATAGGTCTAATCCCCATGATAAAAATACCTTTGTCACAATCATTGAAAAATGTGAAAAATTGTATTTTTTTGTTTCTTGGACATAACTAAAAAACTGCTGGACTTTTGACACTGAAATTTGCATACATCGTATGCATTAAGTGCCCAAGATGTATTTTTGTGGGTCTAAATGCTCTTCGAAAGTTGAACGGATGACAATTTACCAAAAATATGAAAAAATACTATTATTTCAAACCTGTATGATTCAGTCAATTTTGGAGTTAAATCTATGCAATTTTTCAATTAGGTGTCTAACTAATGCCTCTTTAAACAGCTTGACTCAGTTGGAATGTTGGTCCTATAAATTTTTATAAAAACCCAAAAATTAGACAAAATCCCTATTTTCCAACATTTCTGCGCGAAAAAGCCAAAATGGTAATAGGTAGATTATTTTACTTTAAAGCTTATTGTCGTTAGACACACTATGGACTAATATTTACAGCCATTGCATGAGTTTTTGCAAATTTTTCTATTGAAAAAAAGTTGGGGAAAGAAAAGTTGAGCAGAAGCAGCTATATGAAATTGCGATTTCAATTGTATATTACGGTTTGCAGGAAGGAAAAAAATCCATGGAAATAGGCTCATGCATTAGAATGGCCGTTTTTTAGTTCACCTGGGAAGTCTAAGGTACCTGAGGGGAAAAATGAAGAAGCCTCAGACGTTGAATAGGAGGTCCAAAACGAGGTAAAAGCGAAACGGCTGTACGAAATCGCGATTTCAGTAATTAATCATGGCTGAGACAAAGGGATTATACGAAATGGAATAAGCACATGCATTAGAATGGCCATTTTTCAGTTCACATCAAAAGTCTGAGGCACCTGGGAGGAAAAATGAAGAAAACTCAGGCCTAAAATGGGATGTCCAAAACGGACCTGGGATTTGTCAAAAATGCATACTTATACAATGTCATGTATAGGCCTATAGTAATTATTATATGTATGACTCCTTTTGAAAATGCAGGATTTGGGAGAAATGTGAAATGAAATGTGGTCTGATAAATCATTGTATTGTATGTACATGTTATGATAATTTTGGAGAATTACAACATTTTGTATGAGCACCTATAAATTCTTCCTCTTAAAGGGACCTTTTAGCCTCCCCCTTCCCAGCTGCTCAACCCTCTCCCCTATAGGCATGAATTGGCCATTGTCTGCTGTACCTCAATCACCTTATATAAGATGATGTAATCTGGGTAAAGTCTCACTGAAGAATGGAGGGTGCATTAGCCTACTTCACAACTCAGATGTGTATGACAGCCAAGGAGGGGGGGGGGGGGTCAAATGTGAAACATCACTGAAAATCAATGGTTATCAAGATATTACACTTTAAATTATACATGTAAATAATATAAATATGTATGGTTGCACATGGTACACCGCCCATAAGCCTGCATGGGCAATAAAAATTCATAGGCCTGTCTTGTCTTCTACTGATCTCAGGTTTGTCTGGAAAAGTTATAAAAACGATTTTGAGGCATTTTTGTCCATATGAAAGTCAATTTTCAAATGTTAATATTTTTGATTTCGTGAAAGATACCACCTTGGTTGTTTCTAAACCTGATATCTGGGTTCCACACAGTGGCTTGGACCAGTATTAAGGGCAATCTTTCATATTGGATTATTTCTACAGGCATTTCAAAATGCCTTTCCATTTGGCGCAAATGCTTGATGCAACTTTTTCAAAAAGCTACAACTCAAAAACCTATTTTCTACAGGCTTCTAATCTCGGATTTATAATCTGCTTTTGTGGCTGAGGTAGCAATGCCAGGTACTGGTCATATGCAATGATTAGTTCCAGAGATAAAGGACGTCAAAGTTGGACAAATCACAATTTCACAGACTTTCAAAGCTCAAAGACAAAAATATGACATCAGTTATCAATGTCAAACCAATGGCATTTTAAACGGTTATGAGTAAACATCATACACATAAGTTTCTTCGCGGTAATCCTTTTCATTAAGGTTCTCTGAATTATGCAGATATGAAATAATGTTAATTTATTATATTTAACCACATCAATTCTGAAGAAGAATGTGATAAAAAATGATACTTTGGACATGTTGTTTGGCACTTTTGAGAGACCAAGACTAAAATTTGACTGAAATGTTACAATTCAAAGGTCTACAGTTTTTACCTATTTTTAGCAATTTCTGTCTTTTCATATTCAAGTTTAAAATTCACAAAAATGTGAAAATACCCACTTCCTGTCCATTTTGTGTCTAATAAAGTTATGCTATGTTCTTGAATATGAACAAAATGGATAAACATCCATGAAATACATGGTTTTCGTGCATAAATCTATTAAACCATCAGATATTTGAATATGAAGACAGAAATTGCTAAAAATATACCAAATACTGTTATCAAAAGGAAATATATAAATTTTATATATAATTATGTGGATTTTCAAAGCATTAATTAAATATATGCAAAAACATGCATTAACATGTGTTAATATTTTAAAATGTTGACACTAAATCTTTAACTCCCAATTATTATAACTCTATGGTTAATATCTAAACTCAGTGATGTAAATTTTAGAAGATAAATTAATGTCAGCCCCTTTTATTTAGTTGTTTGCATGAAAATTAAATGTGAATGAATCAGACAGATTGGCTTTTGTTGAATGGAGCACTGGAGAAGTCTTGATTATGTAATGTTATGTCACAGGGTAATTGTCTTCCCTGCTAGTCCTTTGAAAAGAAATCTTAAACTCTCAATTCTAACTTAATGGTTTAAATCTAACCTCAGTTATGTACATTTTAACATATGAAGTACTGTCAGCTTACTTTTATTTTGGTCTTTAATGAAAATTAAATATGAACATATAAGACAGAATGGCAATAAGACCACTATGTATATAAAGAGGGTTATTAAAGAAAATTACTTAGCATGCAAACCCCATTTCTGCAAATTTCAGTGTGTTATTTTACATCTTAAGACATTATTTGATAAATCTGTCTTTTAATTCATTTTAAAACTCACTCCAATTGTATTTTTAGCATTTTAAAGAAATATTGTTTAGGGGGTAAAAGTGGAGACACTGTGGCTGTGCTTCATTGTACCCCTCCCCTCCAGCTATTCATGTTATGTAACATTGTGTCACTAATCCTCTCCATTGACCAAAGCTAGGAACAAAGGAGAACAAAAGCAGTGCACAGCACCCTCAACTTTTTAACTGAATTTTCTTTTTTCTTAGAAATATATCAAAACTGCATTGACACAAACTTTTTAGTTTTATATTGAACAAATAAAGAAATTTCCAATTTGAATAAAAAATTTAGGCCAAGTAGAAGCTGAGATATGACTTTTTGTAACCAATACAGGCTGTACAACAGAGTTGGGACATGTTTCTTTTGTTCTGTTTTTCTTTACAGCTATTGTTATTCTTCAAAGTTTGACCAGCATTTAACCTTTGTATTAACTAGCAACTTGCTTAGTCTTAAAAGATATATATATACTGGCATAAACCTTGTTTTAGTCTTACTATTTACAATGGTTTTGGTTGGAGACATCTTATCTATAATTTATGTTTTTAAACCCATATTCCATATTTTTAATTTATGATAAGAATAGCTAAGACTACATAGACTAGATAGATGGATAGATGGATAGATAGATAGATAGATAGATAGATAGATAGATAGATAGATAGATAGATAGATAGATAGATAGATAGATAGATAGATAGATAGACACATGTAGATAGATAGATAGATATATATATAGATGCATACATAGATGGATAGATAGATAGACAGATAGATAGATAGATTGATAGATAGATCAACATGTCATCCAAGAGATTCAGACATATTGTCTTAGTATCAAAAACACCTAAATTCAGCAAATGGGACTGAATGTGCCACTTTACGGAGCTTTTGGTCTTTTTTATTGTTATTTTGACCTATAATCTGACTGTCGCCTGGCCCTGGTTGTTTGTACATGTATTATCTATTTGCAAGGTTGCTCCAGTGTTTGATTGGAAGCTGCTTTATTAGAATTATTCTTCTAGTTTACATGTAGGCCTATTGGAGCTAATATTTGAAATGAAACTAAATAAAGATAGCTAAAATTATATAATTTAGTGCACAGTAAGCTTTGGAGCAAATTCTCTGTGTTTTTCCGTGATTGTTCCTGCTTCATCAGTCACATTTTCCTGACATCAATTGCATTTATTGCTGCGTTAATGGAATCCTTAAACTGACTTTAACAGATTTTTTTGATAAAAAAAGGTCTCTTTCCATGTGTTATCGCTTATCACAGATTCAACCAAATTTCTTGTTTTATCCGAAGTTAAAGGGTGGCAACCTGGTATAAAACCAGGTTGGTTTGATTGACTGATCTGCTGATTGAATGATTGCTTAATTAATTGTTTGACTGACTGATCGAATAATTAATTCCTTGTGCAACCGGATTTTAATATTGCATTAATAACATACAGTATTTGTATATTACTATTAGATCTGTAGATTTCATAGAATGGGTGTAGACAAATTTCAGTCATATCCAATAAATTCTAATTTTAAAATTAATGAAATTTTAAAAATTAAACTTCTGTATGCAATAAAAGAACAGTATTCTTAAGATGGATGGATGTTTGGGGCTTTACATCCTGTATTTACACACTTGGTAGGCTAATTAATTAGGACAGGAAGAGGGCACGGCACTGAGGCAAAGGATGATTGAAACAGCCATCCAACATACCAGGCCCAGGTGACCCGGCAAGAGCTGGATTCGAACCCTGGACCCAGCGATTGGCAGTCCAGCACGCTACCACTAGACCAACCCTCCCCCCTCAAAACCCTGTCTTTGTTTACAAATCAAGTGTTGCTTAAGTTTTTTTTAACTGTATTTAAGTGTCTGCTCTGCAGTTAAGGAAAGTCAGGGAAACTCATGAAAAACAATGTGGTGATGGAAATTCAACAAATTACCAAAACAAATTTTGGCCTTGATTCTCGCTTAAATTTTTACAGATTTTCATTATGGCACTTGCTGTGACCTGGTGGAAACGGACATCAATTAAAAATTTTTAGGGACCTTGCCCCCTCAAAGCCAGCGCCTCCTGAGGGCCACTTGATTTAACTCCCTCCAGAATACCCACTGATTAGCCGAGGGTATGCTGCCGCGCAGCCTATGTTTATTCCTACTAGGAAGTTGCCCGTAGATTGAAGGGAAACAGGATAGTCAGATGGACTTGAAAAGGGTAGAGCTGTCCCTTAGTAGGTTTAGAAATGCAGATGGCAAATTAGAAGATCAGACATTAAGTATAAGTTGAGATGGTTGCACATACTGTGTCATTTTAATTTATATAACAGTAAACCCATGCAACCGATTGAAGTTCCATGGTATTGGTAACAAATGCAAGTGAAGTACAGTGGTGCTGAAAGGAGGGGAGCAAGCAACCTGCTGGGAGACACTGATGTAGTTTGGGCAGCAAGTGGGAGACAGCTTGTAGGTGCTGCCCTCTTGTGTATAATGTAGGAATCAGCTTAAAAGTATTCTAATTAATTAGGGAATTTAATAGAGTGCAATGGCCTTGAAAAGGGGAGAGTTCTGCCTTGAAGGACAAAGGAAGGCATGGGGAAAATTAGAAGAACTGACATTGAGTATAACTTGAGATAAATCCTGTACGTTATCATTTTAATATAAGAGATGACAGTTTAGCTGGAGTTGGCAAGTTCATATGGGGGAGCATAGGTTCAATATGACTCACTATTAATTAGTAAGTCACTATATATGACTGTCAATCCCTAACTGTTAATCAGGCATCCCTTACTGTTGTTCATCAGTTAGTCACTACCTGTTAGTCATTAAGTCCGTTGTTTTGGTAGTTACTATTTGTTAGTCACTAAATATGTTATTTAGTCACAAACTGTTAGTTAGTCAAAAAATGTGAGTCAAAAACTGTTAGTTAGTCAAAAACTGTTAGTTAGTGAGAAAGTGTTATTTAGTCAAAACTGTTAGTAGTCAAAACTGTTAGTCAGTCAAAACTGTTAATTAGTCAAAAACTGTTAGTCAGTCAAAGATTGCTAGTCAGTCAAAAACTGTTAGTCTAAAACTGTAGCCAAAACGGTTAGTAGTCAAAAACTGTTTGTAAGTCAAAATGGTTAGTTAGGCAAAACTGTTAGTAGCCAAAAACTGTTATTTGAGGAAAAACTGTTAGTTAGTCAAAAATAGTTTTTCAGTCAAAAACTGTTATTAGTCATAAGCTGTTATTCAATCAAAAACTGTTAGTTAGTCAAAAACTGTTCGTTAGTCAAAAACTGTTAGTTAGTCAAACTATTTTTAGTCAAAAACTGTTAGTTAGTCAAAAACTGTAAGTCAAAATGGTTAGTTAGTCAAATAATGGTTGTCAGTCAAAAACTGTTAGTTAGTCAAAAACTATTTGTAGTCAAAACTGTTGGTTGTCAAAACTAAGTCAAAAATGGTTAGTTAGTAAAAAACTCTTAGTCAAAGACTGTTAGTTAGTTTAAAAACTGTTAGTCAAAAACTGTTGGTTAGTAAAAAATGGTTAATTAGTCACTAATTGTCACTTACTGTTAGTCCCTAACTGTTAGTCAGTCACCAACAGTGTTTGCGTTAGCTACTTTCAAACCGGAGTCCCTGGGACTCCCTACCTTCAAGATTTGGAGTCCCTTTGAAACTTTTGGAGTCCCCTACTTTTGAAAAATTATCATTGCTAGCATCATGGGAGACTCCCAACAGATGGTTCATGTTTGTCATGTGACTTGTCTGCCTGATCTCAACAGCTGCCCTTGTGCACATCGCCAGCATGCTCTGTGTCGGCAAGCCTGCCAAGCACATAAATACAGGAGGCACAACCCAAATCGATGAAATCATGCATGCCTTCATTCCTTATCCCGGCATCTGCTCTGTTGCTTTTAAGTATTTCAGTTTATCACTATCAGGCATACTGATAAGGCCATTCCACTGAGAGTCAGTCTAATAGTCATGGACTATTCTTCTCCAAATCGATGTACTTGCATTGCGGACCTGGTACCTCACCTACTGATTCTTGTCCTCAGCAGCGTTGTCCCTGGTCCTCAATGAGATTCTGGGCATGCATCTTTTTATCACCCTTTTCTTTGCTTGTATAACTAAATTAGCACCAACCCCGGCTTTGAACCCCCCTGATTCTCGTTTATTGAGGGCCCTTCTAAATATCATTGAGTCAAGCAGAGTACAGTGGCCCCGGCTTTATAAGACCGCCCCTTCTGCGTTAATGAAGCTGTCTCTCGTGGGGGTGCTGTCTCTCTTTGGGGTGCAAAATGCACTAAAAATACTACTTAGTGCGGGAGGAAGGCGATCACATAAGGCAAGGTGGTCTTACAACAAGGGGTCTTACAAAGCAGGGACCACTGTATATATATATCTATTTAAGTTACCCTGAATGATAGATCTGGTCTTCACCAAAAAATGCTCCCAATTTTCACATGGTCTTGTAAGTTCAACATGTTAAATCGAATTCTCTGACTGCCATAGATATGATAGATGAGCTGTGCATTTGCAAATGACCTATGATGGCTGCACTCATGGTGACTGACAGTTAGGCAGTCAAATTTTGCATGGGCTTCACTCATTGTAATCAAGACTCATCCTCCTGTAACTAGTCCAGTAATATTTTAGGAGTATTAATTGAATGGTTTTCAGAAGTATCTTGCAAGAAAGCTAGTTATTTGATTTGAAAATTAATGTGTGAATATTCTGGCTGTGGTCTGACCTAATTTGTTTAAGCTGAAGTGGTCAGCAGCAGAGAAAAGACTAGTGCATGATTACCTCACATGCTCTCACTGATGTCTCTGGTGCAGGCCTATTTCGATTACCAAGTTTAGAAGCCCACCAGCAGACTTGAACACAAGGAAAGTTATCTGACTGATCTTCACTCTTTGTCATCAACCACACAAACATCCCTGACCAGTTCAAATGACTGGAAGCACTTAAATTGCAATCGACTTTCACACCTCTCATGATGTGTCAAATCCTTAATCTCACTTGTACCAAGTCCAAGGAAATGACACCCAATTGACTGTATGCTAAGCTCTGTCATTGAATCCGCGTATTCTTGTATTAAAATATAATTAATTTTAGTAATTTAAAACAATTTATTTATACACTTCATGAAAATGAAATTACCAACCGCTCCCTAGGCAGTTGAGGACTTGTAGCCCTCTTGTGGTGGAGGTGTGTATCAGAGCTGTTTGCGGATTAGCGGTCCAGACAGTTTCAAAATCAACTTTCAACTTGGTCGTGTGATGTCACAGGCATAAAAAATGTTTTGTTTGTGTCAGTTATGGTCAATCAGTTGATAATCAGTGCTTATCATATCTAGCAGCATAGGTGACAATAAACAAACTAAAAGTCAATTGGTTTGAGTTGGCAGGTAGTGTCTAATGATTGCAATTACTCATTTAGCAGTGTCCTTTACGTTTTGAATATATATATATTTATTTATAAATATATGCACACATTTAAAATCTTTAAGAGGATATGTGTATACATGTATCACTGCACCTTCAGTATAATACCGAAACGACTACCTTTGAATCCCTGGATTCTTGTTATTCAGGAGCGCTGTGATGAACTTATCCATTCAGTAATCCAGCATTAAAATCATTAAAGCTATTAAGTCTGCAGATTTAAACAATGCTCTATAGATAGATTTCAGTGAAATCTTAACAGATTTTAGCTGATTAATTAATTCTATTGCCATGTATGTGCCAATAATGAATATTGAGATATATTCCTTTAAAAGTGTAAACAAACTTTTTTAATACCTTTTAATGCTGTGAAAATTTTTCAGTGAAAAAACCCTTGTCTTGTTTACAAATCAAGTAAAGCGGGGTTTTCCTTGACAACATTCAACTTTTCTCATTATAACTAGCATTGTGGAAACACAAAATTGTCACAGTGTATGTCATATTTTAAGCTCTGTCACTGGACTAAATGCAGCTATAGGCCTATCTGAGTATGTATTAAACTCAGTCACTGTTTCATAGATCAGAAAAACCATTTGATATTGACTATGGTTCAGGCCAGTCTGGTGAAAATGAGAACTGCATGCTGCTGCCACCTGGCACAAAAGTTGATTTTGTATGCTACATCATTGCTGTCCCAAGAAATAGTTCCAATTTCATTGCACATTTACAAAATTTCTATTCAACATTGATGTATACCAGAGTCAGACTCGGCAATCACATTCTCTTAGGAAGTAGACAAGGCCATCAGCACACTCAGAAACAGCCCCGGTGTCTTCCAGACAAAATTGTGTGTGTTCCTCTGATCGAAATGATATGGACTGCTCGCAGGAGCTCGCGGAATGGCACACTAATCACTAGGTGGCAACACAAGACAGCATATGTTCTTATCTGTGGCAATGCAAGGGCAGTCCACTTGTAGACAGGGTTCAGGCTATTCGAAAATGTCAGTTTTTTCATGGATCTATATTCTATAAGTTAACTCTATGGTTATTTTCAGTATTGGTGCAACTGCAAATATAGACTTTGTAGAGTTAAGTGTTTGTCGCCTTGTTAATACACTGATAGACAGCACCAGTGCAATTATTAAGTTCTTTAATAGCACTAGGCCTACACGTAAGGATAAGGATAAGGATAAGGAAATCTTTAATATCCCTGGTGGGAAATTCCTTGTACACGTATCACAAGCATGAAATAAATAAATAAATGGAATGAAAATACAGAAAAATCTAAATCGTCAATTTGAGGGTCACTGTTTGTTATAGAGTCTGATACTCAAAGGCACAAATGATTGGGACATGCGGGATGTTCTGGCTGCAGCTGATCTCAGTCGTCTACGGGAAGGCAGAAATTCGTATTCGTCATGCAGGTTGTGGCTGTGATCACGCATTATCTTGTCCACTTTGTTGGTAACCTGTCTCTTATAGAGTCCAATCCTTCCATCTTATGACCAATAATTTTGCCTGCCGTTTTTACAACTTTCTGGATCTTGGCCTTGTTTTGCAACGAAAGACTCCCATACCATGACATAAAATTGAAACATAAGATGGGTAGTACAAAGGTCTTGTAAAAAAGTGTCATAATATCAGCACTAATGTTCAAATTCCGGAGACATCTGAGGAAATGTAAACGTTTCTGAGCTTTTTTCAGAATTGTCTCGGTGTTGCATGACCATGAAAGTTTGGAATCAATGAATGTGCCCAAGTACTTATATTCATGTACCTGTTCAATGTCTTCATTGTTGACGGTGATGGCATCCACCTGGCTTATACGTAAGAGGTAAAAGCCCTGCATAAAATATAATGCTGCCTGTAAAAGGGTGTCAAGACTTACCTGAAATGCTGCATGATTCAGACAGTATTTGGCAATTACAACCTCCATGTTGCAAGCAACTTAAAAGGCATAGATCTAAGCCTCAGATTTTGCAACCCTTGAGTTCTTGTTTTGTTTTCTACATCTGCTTGTTCGTCTGACCTAAAGTTACGTAAACACGCCTATGGTTATGCTGGGCCATTTTTTAATGGAGGTGTGTACACATGTCCATTTATGCAGTCACAGTAACAAAATGGACACTTTTGGTGGGAAATTTGAAATTTGAGCATTTCAGAATGTCTTTTGGGCCCTGTCTTGGCTATTTTGTTTGGAGATGTTTGGGTCAAGAGATGTTCATAAATTGATTATAGAGCATGCATCTGGCATAAGAATTAATACCAGGCATGTTGTAATTATGACGTGTTTTCCTTTTTTATCTTGCTTGGATCCACTCGGGGCGCCTGCACACATTGTGTATTGGCCACTGTGCCTAAACTATTGCACTTATATATATGATATTAGGCACATGAATGGGTCTTACGGCATATATGTGCAAATTGTGCATTTTGGTGTTCATATTTAAGCGATTGGTAGATTTTTTGTAAAATATTGAAAATTAAAAAGAAATTTTTTTTTCTTTCCAAAAATCAAAACTCTGAAACGGTTTTACCTATGGGCATGAAATTCTACCATCATATGCATTAAAAACCCTTAATGTTCCTTTTGGGGGTCTTAATTTACACTATTACAAAAATTAATAATAGCAAATTCAGCAAAAATGTGAAAAAATGTTATTTTTTCAATGCCCCACGATTCCGTCAATTTTGGAGTTACACTGTGGAAATTTTGCGTTTAGATGTCTAAACTATACCTCTTTAAATGACTAAACTCATTTGGAGGGCAATCTTGTGAAATTTTCATAAAAAAACAAAAAACAGGTAAAAAGGAGATTTCTGATATTTTTTTCAAATTTTTGTTTCTCAAAAATTAATGGTAAACAATAAATTGGTAAACTTCAACAAATATTTACTTAATCAAATTAGGGAGTTATTTTGTAGCCGTATACCTAAATAGTTTGGTGTAAAATATTGTGTTAGAACGCCCATTTTGTCAGAGCCCATTGGATTTTGATGGATTTCAATAACTGTTGTAGGCCTATCCAGTGTTTCATACTGAGACAACTAATTCTATTGGTGGATAAGAGTATGTCTAAGATTCCCAGTCTTCTCATCTAATTTTCATATGATAACCACCAAAATGAATGTGCAGCTACTTCCACTAAAAGGATGTTGAGCTACCTGGCAGATCACACACGTTTCCATGCATAATTTTAAAGCGCTTTCAAAGTTCATTAATGAAAATGTATTTTTTCCATATCACCTATGCCACATTTTTCGGCCTGAAACGGATTATTTTTAAAATCCTGAAATTTAGCATACAATATAAACAACACCTGCAGCAGCTGGTTCTGGCCACTCAGGGAAAGTCTTTTTCAGGGGAGATGAAGGAAGACGCTACACCACCTCCATTTTGAACCCCTGGGATCTTGGTAACCCCAAAGATGGTTCGGGCTCACGGTGTACATTTGCTGTTTCGTCCTACTGTCTCAATAAATAATACAAAATTAATAATTTATACAGCGCTGGTTCCAGTGACACTGCTCACCAGAGCTGGGGTGTCCCCCAATCATTTATCTTTCCATCCTTACCATGCATCAATTGTATTTTTCTTCATGATATACTTAAACTTCTTTGTTCTTTGTCTTTTCAGTGAGTCTGAGATGAGTGAGGAGCAAGGGAAACAGAGTCCTTCCCAGGTGGTCAGCCCCATCAACACAGCTCCCACCAAATACGGAGAGCTCATCGTCCTAGGGTGAGTAAAGAAAAGAAATGTTAAATGTTCTTTAGTAGTTCAATACAAAAAATAAAATATCATCAGTCCGGGAAATTACTGTCACATGAGGACACTTGCAATTCCAGCTGAGTCCTGGCCCTTAGACGATGATTGAGTGTTTGGAGTTGATCAGCGAGTTGTCAGAAGAAAATCTGACCTCTGTGCAGTAATCCTCACCGCAAAGCAGCATGACAGTAACGGGACTTATTCTACCCAATTTCGCGAAATACAGCAAAGTCATCAACAGCTGATGACAGTACCCTTGTTTTCTCTGGAACCGTTGGGTTCTTTTCCTGGTAATGTAATGTCAAAATTTACAGACAGAGTAACTTTAGACCCTAATACATCTCCACACCAAGTTAAATAGTGATAACAGTTGCAGTTATTTTTTCTAATTGCCTGTTAAAGATGATTTTGAGCACTGCCAAAGTCCTGGTTGGGCCAGGACCCTTGACTGTGACAGGGTTCAGGACATTGACTGTCTTGGCCAGATGAATATTTCCTGGACCGATCATGCAGAAAAGTTTCAAAATAAGTACACAGAAGAAGAATGTGTGTTCCGAGACATATTGATTTATTTAATTGTCTCAGATTGACTTTGCTATCATACCAATACAGACATTTCATCATGATTTCAGAATATTTAGCTTAAATTTTGGTCTCAAACTTATAATAGGGCCGATTTCACCAACATCACTGTGGCAAAACTGGACGAGGGTAACTGAGTTACCCTCGTCTCTAAAATAGCCTTAAATATTATGTAATCATGAATATGAGCTTATAAGTGATTTTACAAGTTATTCAAGTGGTGTATGACCATTATCAGCAATTGAAATAACATTACAAGAAAGATAAAGTGCAGATTCAGGCTGTGTGACTCAAAAAATGGCTTAAGGCACCTCCGAAATGAAGAGGGTAACTGCATCTCGAGACGAGGGTAACTGTGACCATGCTTGTTGCTGTGACGAGGGTAATTGTCCCCATTACACTCTGAATTAATATCCATAAACTCAAAGAGAATAGGCAACTGGACCTACCCATGCCAGCACAAAAGGTACAATAACTATTATTCCAGCATTCAGCACAAAACTCTATTTCTGTTTTGTCAATTACATCTGAGACTTATGTTCTTTGTTTTCTGATCCTTACTGACCTTGAAATATGCTTTTATTCTTCGTTATTTTTAAATTCTGACTGCCGTCTAAAAAGCAAAATAAGTTATACATGTGCATAAAATGTTTGACAAAAATATGTAAAAACTATAGATTTTTGTTGTTGTTTTGGCTTAACGGGATATATGCTGATTATGAAATACTACTCATGGTGTCCCATCACTTTGTGATCCACTTTAAAAGATTCTCAGAATATATTTTTTATACGGAAATTAAAGTCGCAGACATGTAAAAATCATGACATTAATATGCGGTCAGCAAGTCTTGGGTTGAGTTTTTCACCACCTCTATTGCAAATGACACCGGGATGGATAGAACCTGTT
The DNA here is from genome assembly GCA_026936325.1 of Platynereis dumerilii. Taxonomy (NCBI): domain Eukaryota; kingdom Metazoa; phylum Annelida; class Polychaeta; order Phyllodocida; family Nereididae; genus Platynereis; species Platynereis dumerilii. The sequence continues at coordinate 35,520,300 of JAPTHN010000003.1, forward strand.
GTGCTGTTTCACTTGTCTCATCAAACTTAGCATACCGTCTCATACATCAATTTCATAACAATAAATTTGCTTACATTTAGCCAACCGAAGTGCACTGTTTACCACTAATATTGAACGCCCTGCTGCAGTGATACCAGTGCAGCCTAGAAACCACCAAGGTAAGTGCTTGTAAATTAAAAAGACGCGTTACAGCAAGGGAAATGAAGGGGAAAAGGGGGGAAGGGAAAAGGGGGCAAGTAGATAGATAGAAAGAAAGCAAGAAAAAAAGAAAGAAGGAAAGAAAGAAAGAAAGAAGGAAAGAAGGAAAGAAAGAAAGAAAGAAAGATAGATAGATAGATAGATAGATAGATAGATAAATAGATAGATAGATTTTAACCTGAGTATGAAGGACGCATTTAATTCTGAATGTACATGTACAAGATGAGAGAATGTCATTCATTTTCTGATATATTAACAGCCCACACTTAAAAACGCACACCTATTAATACAGCTTAAAAACTAACATCTAATTGAGGTATTATCATGAACATTTGCACTGATGTGGCTGAATATCCGGGCCTACGTTCTGAAAAGTTTCACTGTAAAGCATTGAGAATCGGCTGCAATAGGCCACATTTTGTGAGATTGCTTCCAAAACCGAAATCACAACCAATGCAAATCGAGGCGGAAAACATCCATCAGAGTCCAAATTTTCAAGTTCACGGATAATGAAAGTGGTTCCCTCGACCCCTTCAAGCATTTTTACTGCATTTTGTTGGTTTTGGGCTGAATTTTAGCCCAAATTGCTGTTTTTCACATTTTGTTTGTCACATCAACTTTAAAATGTTGTCTCATAAGCTCGGATAATTGCCCCATTGTGACATGTTTTGCAATGCAATCTTGTTAGACTTCTTTGCTCACAATTTGAAATCATCAACATGTGGATGTGGTGAATGTTTTTCGCATTACAGCCTCATTTCCCTTTGTTAATCCCAGATTTGAAACAACCAAACAAAATTGTGTCCGAATTTTTGAAAAACGGACAGATTTTCTTCAAATTTTCAAAATTATTGGCAGGCCTGGAGGTTAAAAATAATTATCTTGAGCAGTTTACAAGTTCTACCTCTTTTAAGAGGTGAACATTTTTAAGTGTGAGCAGTTTAGATATGACTATGGCACAGGTATTTACCAGAAATGGACCTGCTTCTGCTGAATTGGCCTCTTTGGCCCTTCTTTTCCTTATATATTTTTAGAAGACTTTCAAGCAGTCTGAGAGGTCTGAGAGATCATCATGGCCTCTATTGGGCCTTGAATATAGTATATAAAACGACTGACAGGAACTTCTCAGTAAATTCTGAGAGTTGTGGGTGAATTAACTATTTATAATGATGAACTAAATTAGAGCCTCTACTGAATGGAGGTCATTATTAGTATTTTGCACAGCTCAGTCACCTACCTGGTATCCAGGGCCTTTATTCATGTGAGGGGGGGGGGCAGAGGGGGACCTTTATTTCCACATATTACTTCAGGAAAGAAAGCCCCCGATTGTTTGCTTTCTAAAAAGAAAAAAGGCTTTTGATGGCATTAAAACAATTGAATCTTGTTGAATATTTTTGTAAAGAAACACTGCCAATTTATTCATTATTTTAGAAGAGAATTTAGTTAATGTTACAGTTATAAATAGCATGACAAACAAGGGTTCAACACACAATCACGGGCAGTTACCCTCGTCATTGATTACAGTTACCTTAGTCATTCACTTTGGAGAAAAGCAGTTACCCTCGTCCTTCTTTAACATGGGATCCAATGGGATGACCAAGTTTTTTCAATTAAATTTCTGAAATCGAGACGAGGGTAACTCAGTTACCCTCGTCCAGTTTTGCCACAGTGAACATGGTACTAAGAGAAAAGCCGGGTCTTAGCTAAATCCTGTTCTGGCTAAGCCAAATCAGTCAAGCAGAGCAGGATCAAGGAATTTCAGTTCAGTGAGATTACAGGAATTCGTTTTGCAGTAGACTTGTGATACACTAAAATCAAGTAACTTGGCTGTACGTGACGTGTGGTAGAAAGCTACTCATGTGTGGCCAATTTTCATTCAACTTTTTGTGCATGAGGTAACTGTGAAACTATCATTTTTAATCAGTTTATCCCGTTTATTTCTGTTATAAACAAACTAATATCAGTGAAGCTGCGAACTTGTGAAGGCCTACATGTTTCCCAAATTTGGTATGGGAGTGAAGGATTCTCTTCAGTAATCTGTCAATCATCAAACTTGTGTGGCAATCTGATTGGTCACCGGTCAATGAATGATAAACAGTCACACCTCCTATGAACAGCGATTGGTTTTGACTGCATTTGACCATACCAAACCGCATTTTGATACTAAAAGCACAATGCAATTGAAAATGAGACATTAAATTCAATCTGTATCTGTATCTCTAGATTTGACCTCGCAAGGGAGAGACTCTATCTCAGCAAGAACAAAAGAGAGAAAGAAAGAAAGATAGATAGATACACAGATACATAGATAGAAAGATAAATAGTTAATACAGAAAATGGATAGAAATCAACCTGCCTATCTATGTATCTATCTATCGACTTATAGATCGATAGATAGATAGATAGATAGATGAAAAAAATAGATAGATAGATAGATCGATAGATAGATAAATAGATAGACAGATGGATAGATAGATAGATAGATAGATAGATAGATAGATAGATAGATAGTTTTTGACAGACATATAGATCAGTTGATAGAAAGATAGAAAAGCAGATAGATCTATAGTTTGATAAGGAACATGGACTGATAGATTAAGTAAGTAAGTAAGTAAGTAAGTAAGTAATATGTTTATTGCAACCATAAGTTGAATTAAGTATACAATGTAAATATAAATTATGTAAATATGGTAAAAACAGAGTAAATGCATGATTATACTTAAAAGGTTAAAAATTATATAAACAATAGGTCTAAAAATTATATTACATATTAAAATTTTTTTATACAATAGGGTACGAAGCTATTAGCATATCGGTTTGTATGGCACAGAACAGATTCATAATGGTTAAAGTGACTCAAGCGTGGTAGTTGATCATACAGATTTTTCTAAAATTTTGCACAGGTAGTCTATGGGACCCATACATTCCAAAACTGAAAAATAAAACAATTTCACCGACTGGTTCGGTTGCAATGGAAACAGCATGTTTGGCCTGATGACCGCTTAAAAGTTATAAATTGGGTTTTTGGTTATGTACCACAGAACAAAGCATTACATGCATTTGTCACACAAAAATGTCAGAAATGTCTTTCCATGGACGTAAACCAATACATTTGCCACAAATTTGAAGGAAAAGGTTAAAATACTTTTTTTTGTAAGAGCTCAAAGGGCGCAAACACACTAATTAATTTCAGATTTTGCATGCATCAATTTTGGCAGTAATCAAATTTTAGGAAAGCGATCATACAGATTTTTTTTTAAATTTGCATTTATCATAAACAGGTTATTGTCAAACAAATGTCCAAAAATAAAAAAAATTCACCGAGTCGTTTTTTAACTGCAGTACCATGACTATGCCAATGTCAATTTAAAGAAATTTGAGACACAGTTGACTGAAATTAGTTGAGAAAATTCTTTTGATAAAGACGAGAAGCTGAAACTTTGAATTAGCATAGAGTAGGTGTTACTGCATTCAATAAAAAAATAATTATGCTTCTAGCTGCATTAGATCTCATTTAAATAGCAAATTACTGGCTGCCATGCTGTTAAAAAAAAGAGAACAGAAAATGGTAACGTCACAACTTTTTCAGGGCCTGCAGCAGTGGTGACGCTATGTTGCTAGGCAACCAGGCTGCTCAGAAGTATGTGCAGTGTACCGCGCTTGAGTCACCTTAAAAGCATGAATATCATAGATCCTGTTCCTTTGATAAAACAGATATACAGCTTGTCAATTAGATAGATAGATAGATAGATAGATAGATAGATAGATAGATATAGATAAATATATAGATAGATATATAGACAGATATAGATAGATAGATGGCTATATAGATAGATAGATAGATAGATAGATAGATAGATAGATAGATAGATAGATAGATAGATAGATAAATAGATAGACAGATAGACAGATAGATAGAGATAGAGATAGATAGATAGGCATATCATTCATCAGCAGAGAGATAATCCTGGATAAAAGTAAATTATTGGTCAAGTGATGTGATACTGTGGTCAACAAATGACCTTGGGTTTTTCTATAACTAACCATGCTTTCAAAAAATTGCGGTCTGGGCTTGTCAAATATGGACAATTCAATCACTTTTCGAATTTCAGAAATGATACAGGCCTATGGGCAACTGTTACAAGAGAATTATATGATTCACAGTCACTTTGCAGTATTACTGTTTATGTAAACTTGTTTCTGACAGGCTTCACGGTTAGCTTTTTCTATCAATTCAACTGCTGATAATCTTTCATGGCTGAGCAGATATCATTTTGTATGTACCACGATCATAAAAATATTCTTCTTAATAATTCATCTGTAACTCATTTTTGAGAACTAAAACTTCGCATGATCTTTTCCCAACCAAATGCCCCCAAATTGCCAGCTTTTTATGCACATTTAACTGATAACTTTGTGAACAATAAGCAAAATTCAATTTTGCCAGTATTCTACCTATACAGCTCCACACAAGTCAACTTCAACGCGAATTCCTGTAACACGTAATATGTGAAAAGCTTAACTGCTACAAACACAATGTCTCAATTTCTCAAACGCAGCCAAAGGATATGCCAATATAGAGGGGGAGGGGTGGTTGACTGGGATATTTTTAAATATATATATATATTTGTACCACTCGACAGTGAAAATTAGCATTATGTACACCGTTGTACATAAAGTCATGTCCAATGGTTTGGTGCTTCAATAATTGACACTGGAGAGCTGCAGCATGAGATGTGACATCACAATGGTGTCACCATGGTGACGTCCCCCAACCTCTATTTCACATCAACAGTAACAGTTGTTTCTTTTAAGTGCTAAAGATTTTTTATCTCTAAAAAAAGGAGGGGGGGGGGGTTTACTGACGCAACCACTATAACCATTCATTCCATGAAATTAATTTTTTTTTGCAAAAGTAAAGTCACTGAAATTAGACATGTTCCTCTTGATTAAATCTTTTTACACAATTTGGCTCGTAATTTTCAGAACTTTCTTGTGATAATAGGGGGTTTCATGGTACAAAACAATTATCTAATGGGTAAATTGTGGGACATGAGATATGTACACCCTCGAATATCATGTACAACTCGGCCTAGTGGCCTCGTTGTACATTGACATTCTCGGGTGTACATATCTTCATGTCTTACATTTACGCATTAGACAACTGTAATTTATACCATGATCGCTGATAAATCCTTCAATACCATGATATATATCACCATATATCACATATATTTAGTGGTCACATGACAAGTGGTGATGTCACAATGCACAAACACTGAATCAGCCAATCAGAAGACAGCATTTGAATCATGACGTCATGACAGATGCCATTGAGCCTCACTCTGGAGTTTACAGGAGCTTTTGTAGCTTGAACATAATTTAAATTGCTGACACTTGAATATGGATATAAAAAATAATTGTTAAATTTTGCTTAATAAAGAAAAATTTTATGACCATTTGGGTGTCTTTGGTAACAAATTAGAGACATTTTTTTTAAAACGGCTTTCACTTTCAAAACCATGAAAACAAAATAATTATCTGCAACAGCGAAGTATGGCATAAATCAGTTATACCAAAGGCATATTTGTGGTATACGGGATATATACAGCCGAGGTGGTAAATATAGCCCTCGGGCTATATTTACCACCTCGGCTGTATATATCGCCGTATACCACATATGCCCATGGTATAACTACTATATATATATATAATAATAAATGATAATAACTGCTTGCCCAGTTTTGGCAAAAAAAAAGAAAGAGTTCTGACACATCCCCCTTTCCATCAACCAACCAACATGCACCAACTCACCAACCAACAAACCTATCTACATGTATCTACTTAGATATAATTTGAGACAAATTGACAATTTTCACTTATTGTGAATATTGTTGAATGTTACTGTGAAATATTTCATAGTTTTCAAAATGTATTTTAATGACTGATTCTCACAGTATCATATTCTCTCGCACAAGCGTCAAAGTTCTGTAATAGGCCTATGTTTAATTTTTTTTGTCTAAGGCCTATCTCAAAAATAATGAAGCCAAAGTGTGACATGACAATCAAAATTTTAAAATATATTATTGTCTGAAATGACCTAAGCATATTGTAAAGAACATATTTATGTTCCAGAAACTATATTTACCTTGGTGCTTTGTTGAAGGGAAATAATTGATGACAGCTGAATATTACAGAATTATTAAAAGTTTGTTTTTCATGGCAGTGAAACATAACTGGGCTGAATGGTAATTTGTCATGAACTTAAATCCGTTTTCTTTATTTGACAACAACTGGCACATTTTTAAAAGTCTTCTGGACGATTATCATTCAAATACACCAAATATATTTTGAGAAACACCCAATTTTTCGAAATTTTTCAGAAATTTTTTTTCAAAACTTACATATATTAACCCCAGAAGCATATTTTTTTTGTTTAAAATGATTTTAACTGCTCTATGTTATGCGTCTATATGTGGGCTTCAAATTGATACCAAATAAGTGCCACCGAAGTGAATGTCTGCTCAGCAAATGATGATAGAAGTGTGATTTTTGGCCCATTTTTCGACATAAAAAGCTGATTTTAAGTACTGGTGTGATATGAATCTTCAGAAAATGTTCTGGTTTTGACTCAAATCGATTTTATATTAATTATCAATCATAATTCCAGAATCATAAAATACGACCATTTACAAAATAAAAAATATTTTGTTACTGTTTATTGCCTTTTTAGACAATTTTGCCCAGAATTTTAAAGAATGCTCCATAAATGTTAAAAATTTTGTAATTAGGCAATGAAAAGCACTCCAACTATTGAAATTAAATGTTAATTTTCACTTCAAGTAATATTAGAATGATCGCTTCACTGTTTGTCAGAAAAAAAATTGAATACGCTCAAAATTTTTCAGAGCGTTACGCGTGCGACGAACATAACTTTTGAATTTAATCACCAGAAACCAGTCAAAAACTTGGGTTAGTTCATAGATTAATAAAACTTCATAGATGTACTATATTTTGAGCCAATCCAGATTAAAAACAGAGCTTTCATAGCTCTGTACCATTTGAAAGTACTCTCGGCGTTACGCGTGCGACACATTCACCTTTCCAGCTATTCATTGGAATTTTTCCGTGAACTAGATTTTCCAGAATCATAAAAAGCTCCAAAACGACTAAGTAGATGTAATACTAGATCTCAATGGCAAAAAGATTCAACTGAAATATGCTGAAAGGAAACTAGAGCATTTCTGATCAGGAACATTCAAACTTCATTCAATTATACAAAGTCAACCTTTGAACCCAAATAACTCAATCATGTCAAAACGAGTGGATGGAAGTGCTTGTTTCAATGGATTTATGAAGCCTGGGGATGTGGAGATTCCAAAAAGTAAAAGGAAATAGCAATGGAACATGTCAAACTTTATAAAATTGAAAGAATTCATCAGGTGAAAAAGTCTATGTCACGCTAAATAAGTGAAAAAATGCATGTTTTCCAATATACTTTCATCTCTATCTCAATAACCTTTTGACAAATTGCCATGAAATTTTCAGGATTTTGGCATAAGAATGTATTTAAGGCAAGACTATAATATGAAGTTGTTTCATACAGCTGTTATCAAAATTTGTGACCCTCAGTGAAAACCAGCTGTGTGGCTTCATTATTTTTGAGATAGGCCCTAACTTAAGCCCAATATCATTGTATTGGACATCCTCAACAATTAACATTATGGTAGGCAGCGATGGAATTGTGGGGGGGGGGGAGCTCAGGGGAGCTGAGCTCCCTTGATAAAAAAACAGGGGAGCTTTGACCTGCTACAGCTCCCTCAATCATTAGTGAAAATACATAATTATCATGTTACTTTTTCAGTTCTCCTGGTATTATTAGCCAATAATAAACCCTGGTTTCAGAATTTTTGTCCTTTTAAAAATTTGGAATGGCGCGCCTCTGCCGTGACAGCTGATAGCTCCCTTACAAAAATTTTCCATTTCATGGTAGGCCCCACTCCAACCTAAAGGTGAAAACAAGCTCTTTTTCCTATTTTGATGTGCTGAACAAACTTTTTTTTTTTATTTCATGCGTTGAACTAACTTTTGTTTCATTGAAAGTCCAGAGCCTCCCTCCCCTCTCCTTTCCAAGTATTATCTGGTCAACCCTTCAAATTTACACCATGACAGTTTGAGATCACTGATCTGCAAGTTTGTAAAAAATGTTTGAGAGTCAGTGATCCTTGACTAGTCTAAAGACTAAAGCACAGTTGATGAAAGGGACTCAGTTAAACCAGGTTTAAATAAGAAAAACTGTTAAAACTATGTTGGTGAAATCGGCCCTAAGTGTACAAATACGGTGTGCTTTTTAAGTGGTAAGAAGTAATTTGAATGATCTTCAGTGTTATAAAGACAAATTTCAGGACAATTATCTTTGAATTTACTCAATTTAGATGATCTTGTAAAGACTTTCTCTTTGTAACATGCTACCCAAAGTGCCACATATATGTCATACTTTTCAATCCGGACTATCAATATCTTCACATTGATGGTCCCCTTTTTCCATTTCAGTTACAATGGATCCCATCCAATGGGTAGCAAAGGGAGACGGAGAAGCAAGTTCAGTTTATTATGTCGTACCCTCAGCAACGGTGTCAAGCCAGTCAAATGTGACTTTGTCTCAAACCCCCAACAGTCAGAGGTCAGTATTAATTATCATCATACTGGAACTGATACTGATATGGGCAAAATTTTAAAATGTGTACATTTCAGGCAAAACAAATTTGGAAAATTTTTAACCGACCTAACGTCGGTTATTAGAGGGGGGTGGGTAGTGAAAGGGGACTCATGTAAACCATGTCCATGTGTCCATGTCAACATTTCTTGTCAACATGTGTGTAAAAGTCCATTTGTGACCTTAGTTTTCAACTTAGAGTAATGAAATTTGGTACAGGTATGGTACTATGGGCATGGATCTGCTACATGTTGAGAAATCCAAGATGGCTGCCATTTTGGCGGCCATTTTGGCAGCATGTAAACGATGTCCATGTGTCCATGTAAACATTTCTTGTCAACATGTGTGTAAAAGTCCATTTGTGACCTTAGTTTTCAACTTAGAGTAATGAAATTTGGTACAGGTGTGGTACTATGGGCATGAATCTGGGACATGTCGAGAAACCCAAGATGGCTGCCATTTTGGCAGCCATCTTACTTCATTCTTGAACTGCCCATTGTGACCTTAATATTTCACTTACAGTTATGAAATTTGGTACAGGTATGAGTCTCTGGGCATGGATTAGGAAGGTGTTGAGAAATTTTGTGGCGGCCATTTTGGCAGCCATCTTTCTTCATTCTTGAACTGCCCATTGTGACCTTAATATTTCACTTACAGTTATGAAATTTGGTACAGGTATGGGACTCTGGGCATGGATTGGGAACATGTTGAGAAATCCAAGATGGCTGCCATTTTGTGGTGGCCATTTTGGCAGCCATCTTTCTTCATTCTTGAACTGCCCATTGTGACCTTAATATTTCCCTGACAGTTATGAAATTTGTTACAGGTATGGGACTCTGGGCGTGGATTGGGAACATGTTAAGAAATCCGAGATGGCTGCCATTTTGTGGCGGCCATTTTGGCAGCCATCTTTCTTCATTCTTGAACTGCCCATTGTGACCTTAATATTTCACTTACAGTTATGAAACTTGGTACAGGTATGGAACTCTAGGTATAGATTAGGAACATGTCAAGATGCCAAGATGGTGGCCATTTTGTGGTGGCCATTTTGGCAGCCTTCTTTTTTTATTTATTGAACTGCTAATAGTGACCTCAATATTAGTGACCTCAATGTTTCGCTTAAGAGTTATGAAATTTGGTACAGGTATGGGCCTGTGGGTATGGATTCTGAACATGTTGAGAAATCCAAGATGGCGGCCATTTTGGCAACCATCTTTCTTCATTACTTGAACTGCCCATTGAGACCTAAATATTTTGCTTAGAGTTATGAAATTTGGAACAGGTATGGGGCTGTGGGTATCAGTCAGTAACATGTTGAGAAATCCAAGATGACAGCCACTTTTTGGCAGCCAATTTGGCAGCCATCTTTTGTCGTTCTTAAACTGGCCATTGTGACCTTAATATTTCACTTACAGATATTAAATTTGGTACAGGTATTGCCCTGTGGGTATGGATGAGGACCATGTCGAGAAATCCAAGATGGCGGCCATTTTGGCAGCCATCTTTCCTTTTTTTTTTAGAAATCTGTTCAAACTGCATTGATTCTATACTAATAGTCTAGCATCTTCCAATCAACTATTTCTCCTATCTTCCAATATCAGTTGCTCAGTGGTTTAATGGCACCTTCAATTTCATTGGGCTAGGTCGGTTTTGAATCTGCGGATTCTTTTTTGGTTAAAAAATGGGTTTTAAAGACAGAATTGAACAAGTCAAAGAAGCAGCTGTAATTTAACTTTATATCGAAGGGTCCCCTGAATGGTTAAATGATGTCTTTAGCTGCATATTGGTACCAAATATACTGTTGGACAAACTTTCAATTAGCCAGTTCAGTCCTACTTAAAATATCTCACTAAAAAATTACCTCCACTTAGTGTCTCACTAAAGGAATCTTACCGGGCATGTCTCAGTTGGATTGAAACCCAATAAGAGGACAAAAACATCCATGCCACTTTGCTGTCCAAATGAGTTTCAGTTTATTTATTTATTTAAAAATATATTTACAAGCTGGATAAACACAATATGCACGCATAAAACAGTTTTTCATGTGGTCCAGCCAACAATGAATATGTAAAAATAATAAAATTGATAACACATTATTATATAAAATTATTTTGGAACCATTTTTGATATTGTTGGTCATTATAAAACTTTAAAAAAATGAAAAATTAAAAAAGACTGCTAATGTAACAACTTTGACCTTTGTGTAATGAAACCTTGTGATGTTGTTAAGTGTTGTTTTTTTTTGCTCAAGATGAAACACTTACAACATCACAATAATGAAGCACATCACTGGGTTTTACAACTTTACATGTTCAACAAATCCATTTTCAGTTGATGAGTTAGGTTTCATGGCACAAAGGTCAAAGTTGTTACTTTTTACCCATCAAAACCTCCACCAGACACCCATGGTTTTACTCACTATCTAAATATTTTTTTCTGCATGTATTATGGTAATCTTGGACTTAACAAGAGGACTTCGAACTGAAAATGCGTCTCTAGGATCATTGAGTGCTGTCCCGATAATCAATGTTTTTTAGTTGTAATTTTCATAAAAATGTGTCTGAGCGAAGCTTATATACATGAATTTTGTTTGGAATATATACTCTATGAATTTTGTTGTTGTAAATCTGGAAAAAAGCTGAAGTTCATGAAACCTTACTGAAAATTTTATGAAAGTCACATTCATCTCATTTATCTGGTGTCGCTGTATCAGCAGTACTTAATAAAAATTCAAAACTGGTATTTATTCTTTAGGCTAGTTAATAAATAACTGACACTGTGCACATACTCTGCAAAAAATAATCATATCTAAAATTAGAAAACATCCAAATACAGTGGTCCCTGCATTATAAGACCACCCCTTCCGCAACAGTCAGGCAGTCTCTTATGGGGGTGCGGTCTCTCATTGGGTTAATATACAAATCTTAATAAACAGAAAATGAATAGGTTGCTTGCCTCATCTTGTCATTCTACTCACAACACTAATTCAATCCTCAATATATATGACAATTTGACAAAGGAGTGAAAAAGTTAACCAAATATATATATATTATATTATATATACTTCTTATAAATTAATTTATAAAAACGGTATCCATAAAAACCACTTCAACTATAAAGCCTTTGTGGTCACCAGACAGTCTCGTTAATTAGTTTCATTCACGCATTTATCCATACTTTCTTTGCTCTTCTCTTATCTTCTTTCAGCTCATCAAGGACAACAAACAGCACTCTGTGTCATTTACGTTAAATCCTGACCAAGCGATAATTGTCCAGTACGACCACGATGATGATACGGACATGTTCCAAATTGGCAGATCTTCCGAGATGCCTATTGACTTTGTTGTAATGGACACAGTTCCGGGAGCTCAAACAGCGGAAGATTGCGTAGTCAGCCAAAGTACGATCTCTCGATTCGCCTGCAGGATCATTGTAGATCGCCATCCTCCCCACATGGCCAGGATTTATGCAGCAGGGTTCGATACCAGTCGTAATATCTTTCTTGGGGTGAGTAATCTATGCGTATTCAAGAAAATTAAAACAGATGATGTTTTTGCGGATTAAAGCCATTGACTGTAAGTTTCTCTCAAAACACTGATCAAATGTCCTGAAAAAATTTAAATATTAGTTTGTAATTGGATAAGTGTCTTCTACTTGAATTATTAAGGGTTGCCAATTGATGAGCTTCCAGTATTTGTATAAGCAGTAACTTTAATTTTTTTTCAATGCCTCTTTTCTGCTCCCATGGGGGATGGTTAGCTCAGTGGTAGCATATTGGGCTGCCAATCCTCTGAATCCAGCTCTTGCAGGGTCACATCGGCCTATTTTTGACGGCTGTTTCAATCATCCTTCGCCTCATTGCCATGTCCTCCTCCTGCCCTATAAATACAGGGAGTATAGCCCCGATCATCCATCCTTCCTTTCTTCTCCCATGTTTTTGGTTGATTACCAATTTTAGAATAATGTTACTTTTTAACCCACATTTATATAGTCAGTGCCTTTGTCGAATAGTGTGATTCTAACCATCTTAACCTGAATGTGAAAAAGACCATGGAGCTTATACTTGACTGCAGGAAGGCTTCAGGTATAGCTAATGATGCCCTGTGTATTTAAAAGAATGAAAATGTTCAGATATCTTGGAGTTTACATCGATAATAGGTTGACTTTTACAGAGAATTTTCAACATCTGTCAGAGAGTGTGTTATCTAAGGTGTCTAGCTAACCTGAAGGTGGACTCGGTTATTCTTAGCCTTTTCTATCGTTCCATCATAGAATCAGTCATGTCTTTTTGTTGGCGCCATATGTATATGGCAGCCTACTCTGTTTTTTGTTGGCGCCATATGTATATGGCAGCCTACTCTGTTTTTGGTTGGCGCCAGATGTATATGGCAGCCTACTCTGTTTTTTGTTGGCGCCATATGTATATGGCAGCCTACTCTGTTTTTACTGTGTCACATGGCGGATGGCGGAGGCTGAAGTGGCGGAGGCTGAAGTGGCGGAGGCTGAAGTGGCGGAGGCTGAAGTGGCGGAGGCGTAGACTCAGCTCAGGCCAAAATGATAGCAATCAATGATAGTAGTCAATGATAGTCAATGGTACCCCAAGGATGGGGGTACCCCCAGGGGATACCCCAAGGGTGGGGGTACCCCTGTGGGATACCCAAAGGCTGGGGGTACCCTCGGAGATACCCAAAGGGTGGGGGTACCCCCGGGAATACCCCAAGGGTGGGGGTACCCCTGTGGGATACCCCAAGGCTGGGGGTACCCCTGTGAGATACGCCAAGGCTGGGGGTACCCTCGGGGATACCCAAAGGGTGGGGGTGCCCCAAGGAGATACCCAAAGGGTGGCGGTGCCTCCGGGGGACACCTGAAGTGCGGGGGTCTCCCATAAATTTACCTGTCTACAGTTTTACAAACCAACGACATGTGTCATTTTGGAGACAAATTTATTAAACGCAATACTAGAGAGATAGATACGAGGGGATAATAACCATATAACCGAATGTATCTAGTATATAAACAGGTCCCATTCAACAAACCACTGGGAACTAAAAGATAATGTATAAGCACTGCACCGAGAACAGGAACACCACTGAATAAAACTGACCAGTGGGCTATAAGCCAAAGGCCAAGCTAAAGAACGCACACAATTCTAGAGAACACAACAACAACTGGAACACTTGAATATACACAAGAACCGGAATGAAAACATGTTATCGACTTAGAGTAATTGTAATCCACCAGTCATTAAGTGCCGTACAAGTAGCAAGGCAAATGGCTGAGCACACATTTAAGCAAATAAGTCCTGAGTGTAAGATTGATTGGGCTTAGAATGTACATAATGTTCAAAAAAGACACTACGCGTCTTCCAGCGGCCTAATTGCATAGCCGTCTCAGGATCAACACCATTGTCTATAGCTGCAGAAGCCCCAGTGGGCCTGAAGTCTTTGGCGGAAAACTGGTCCCCGAGCCCTGCTAGTGATAATGCCTCATTTAAAATTTGTGCCACAGTATCCGCAGTGATGTGTTTGTACGGAGGTCGGAGTGCGAGAAACACAGGGCGAGTATCAGTAGGCCGTTGAGTTGCAGTTCGTTCAATGTATGTGCGAAGAGTTGCAACAGGATTAATATTTGCAGGTTCAGCAGGTTGGAGAACCACTTTAAAGCCATCCCGATATGTGTCATTTTTGGTTCCTCGGAAAATAACGGTGGCTGAGCCATCCTCAGAAAAGCAAATATTGTCCGTAGAGAACACAATCGGTGCCGAGAAGCCAGTTGTGGCATCAAACACCCGACTCCTCGGGGCAATGTCAGATGGGCGGAGCATCAAGGCGAGTGCCAATAGCGTAATGCATTTGAGACGAAGTTGTTTGATCGACACCTCCGAGTTGTCAGGCCATTGTGAAAATAATTGCATCAGCGGCTGAATCGGGATAACCTGAGATCGACGCATAGGAGCGTTCGTGTTTGCTTTAACCAAGGCCTTATTAATGAACAGTTTGAGCTCATCAGTATCCCATATTGCGAGACACTCTTCGTCACCATAGGCTCGGTAAAGATTGGCTAAGGCCGCAGCAGCAGTCTTCAAAGATGATCTTGGCCTGTCGGACAGACCACTAATATGTGAAAAGAAATCTGCAAGCTGTGCAGACTGAGCCGGAGGAAATGTAATGTTTCTTTCATTGCAATATGCCACTAAAGAGTTGAGGCTGGTGTTGTACTGTCTCAGTGTAGCCGGGCTCCAAGCGAACAAGAACTGAGCAGCACAAAGGTCAGACCAGCCAAGGGTTTTCAACCTTGCTTTCCACATATCCTCCAAGCATATAATCGCCATGCTGGGTTCTTTAACGGTTCGGGGCTTGGCCCTTGGTACAGTATACACTTTCGCATCTGCGGCAGTGGCAACGGGTGCATGATGGCCATCTTCCGCAGGCGTTGTAGGAATGGCTGTGCTGGCCACCAGGGGGCGATGATCGTCGCCGTGGCCCCTTGTTCCTTGATCACATCTAGAACCCGGTCGAAACGGAGGACAGACCCAATTGTTGTGGTCCGCCCAATCTTGCTGACTCAGTGCGTCGACTCCAGCACACAGAAGATCGCGATACAGACTGTTGTACACCTCCAGTTGCCGATTCCGGAATTCGGCAAAGCGATCTATGGTCTGGGGTCCCCATAGGCTGTCTATGTAGCGGAACAGGTGTGGGTTGAGCTTCCATCCATGTTTGTCCGGTAGACGGCTTAAAGCATCTGCCCACGTATTGTCGACCGCTTTGATATAAGTGGCGATTAAGGTAATTCAGTTGGTTATGGCAATATTCCATATTGCCCGTGTTAGGCTTGTAAGGGTTGGCGACGGGCCTCCCTGAAAGTTTATATTGGCCACCGTACTTATGTTGTCGGAGAGGACTTGTACTGTCTTGTCGTGTAGAAGAGACTTGAAGCTTTCCAGCCCCAAGAAAACTGCCATCATCTCCCTGACGTTGGACGGTTGATACGCCATGTAATCGTCCCAGTGCCCCGCGGCTTCCTGACCTTGACAAGCGAAGCCCCAGCCGGTTTGGCTCGCATCCGATAGGGCCTGTATGTCTACGTTTTTCGTGACTGTCATCCGGCCGTTCCAAGCGTCCAGGGATTCCAGCCAGTATGAAAGATCCTGTCGCGAGGCCGGGCAGAGCTTGAGTTTCGATGCCCAAGTTGTTTTTTGCTTGAGCAATCGGTACACATTGCGAAGGAGCAGTTTTGCGGTAAGAATGATTTTGGACATGGAGATGCATTGGCCTGTTACACGGGCCAGTGCCCTCGCTGATACTGTGTCGGCGGACAGTGTCCGCTTTATATCTTTCTTTAGCTTCGTGATACGTCGCTGTGTTATGTATATAACTGGGTTGCCATCTGGGTGGCTTGTGGTTATGCGATATCCAAGGTACTCTTTGGTAGTGTCTGGATCCAGGGAGCTTTTCTCCATAGGCGTATTTCGCAGGGGGTCAGGGGGGGGCTGCAGCCCCCCCTGGCATCAGGGCAAATGGCATATATCAGGGCAAGTCCTGACCAATCAGGGCAGATCCACTGCCCTGGTCACATCCATGCCGTGTTAAAATTTCAGGGCAAAATAGCGACAGCCCCCCCACGAAACGCCTGTCCCGTACGCCTATGCTTTTCTCCCAATTGATAATCCATCCCAGCTTTACGAGTAGGTCGAACAATGTTTGTTTATCATGTGAAATGTTCTTGGCATTTGATATCAAAATAAAGTCATCCACCTAACACGATAATCTCAGGCCCAAGCTGTCACGACAGAAGCGGATAGTTTCACGGACTATCTTACAAAAATAGTAAGGCGAGAAGCATCCCCCAAAGGGTAAACAGTTGTAAACATAATATTTGTGACACCACGAAAATCCAAGGTAAGTTCTAAAACTGGGGTGCACAGCTACATGTTGGAATCCATCTTTGAGATCCACCGTAATTAAATTGTCATCAGGCTCCAAAATAGAGGCCACAACATTAATGTCTGCATTTCTAAATGACGGTATTGTACAATAACTGTTCAATTGTCTGAGGTCAATAATTTTTCTGAAAGAGTTTTTCCCTTTTTTTGGTACACAACCCACTGGTGACACACATTTTGGTTTTTCCTGTACACAACTAATAATTCCCTTTTTGTGCATACGAGCGATTTCATTGTCAAGAAATAATCTCTCCTTTTTTGTCACACTCTGATTAGGCAACTCGAAAGGCATAGGAGGAGCCTGTCGAAAAGGTATGACCACTCCATTAGCAAGCCAGTCAATCACATACTGAGGGGTATTAATGTTCACCCATTCCTCAATAAACTTTGACAGCATTGTTTACAGTGTCACTCATTTGAAGTTGAGGATGGCTTGGGAGGATTGTTATCATAGCTTTTAAAAAAGGATTTAATACGTCTGAAGTTGGCTGCCACTTTTGGATTGTCACTGTCATTGCTTACAATGAGACAGGCGTATTCAGTTTTCAAATATTGTAACATTCACTTTGCAATAAGTCTTAAATCGTGTGTTTCCTCAAGATCTGGGCAACAGTGCAGCACTTTCAAGATGTTTTCAGTATACCTTGCTGATTTCGTCAAGACTCTTGCCGTGGTTTGGTGGTCCCTCTTGAACCCCTTATGATTGTCACGGAGGACCTCGTCTGGGAGTGGGCGAACTCTTTGTAGAAAATGGCTCAAGGCTGAGTATTCAGCTTCTAAATCTGCAGCTGCTCCTGGTTGAGAGGAGGGACTGTAGTCTCCCTGATTTGTCAAACCTTGATCCGGATCGGGAGTATCCGACGCTTGCCAGTCGTATTGAGTGAAAGCGTTACCGTTCGCACCACTTGCACGTGTTGTTTGGGTTGTCTGGAAGTCTCTCAAATTCACTCCACTTTCGACCTTGGCAACACGGTCATTCAGGCTATCTTGGTTCACTTTCATTGCTGCCACATCCTGGAAGACTTTTAACAGCAAATCTCTGTCTGACAAGTTCTCAGTGTCTATTGTTTCGTAAATATTTGACATGTTTTGCAGTAGATCAGCAGAGCAGGGCTCAGTATCCATCCCACCTTTCCTTGTGCAATTGCTGCGTCAATGACGCAGCACGCTCTGGAGGCCTTAATACTGAGCGCAGCACCTTCTAACTGGTACCAATGTTTAAGAAATTTAATTTCCTACATTTTGAGCTAAGTTTGGGCTCTGTACGACCATTCTTTCTATGTTAAAAGTTCGTTCGAAGCACTCGAGGTTGATATCCGAAGATTTGTTTGCTAGTTATATTTCCTGTCATTTCTCCTATAAATCGGGCCAGTGATGGGCACAATTCAATTCATGAATTGAATTAATTCGAATTAATTCAAAATTTCAAAAGCTGATGAATTGAATTGAATTGAATTGACCATGTTGGGAAAATACAATGAATTGAATTGAATTGAATTGAGATAGGCTTTGAATTGAGGTTTTAATTCAATTCATTTTCAATTCAACCAGAATATATAATTGATCACCACTCATGAAGAAAAAGCTCCAACAGTGAGGAACTTGCAATTTAGAGTAAGAGTTTGAACCTTTGAAGGATTATTGATATTATTTTAGTTAAAAGTATATCTTGTCATTTTGAAAAATATTTTGGTTGCTGCTTCTACCAAGTTCTACATATTCAATTATCAGTAAGTGGCTTCCAAGTTCCATATTGACCATTGATTCATGACAGATTGACAATGGTCAAACAAATTAAATTGCTTTTAAAACTTTGACCAAAATGATAAGTGCAATTGAAATTATTTAATACACTTCAAAGAATGGACAGGGGCAGACTTGCTTTAGAAATTGCAATTAAGTCCAAGCCATGCCAAGTGAATACTTAGTTTTAAAATGTTCTTTTCTACAAGAAAAGATCAATCTAAATGTATACTGAACAGCAATAATTTAGAAATCTATCAAATTCCTATTCAACATTTAATTTATTTTGCTTTTCAGTATTTTAAACAATATGGCATTTCAAACAGTTGTTTTCAATTTTCTTTGTTTTAAAAGATTGATTATAAACATGGTTACGATTATTTGGACAGAATACACATCCCATAGCCGCCATTTTGAATTTACACACCTTTTGGCGCAAATCAAAACATCATAATTCACAAGCTAACACTGACCTTACTATTAAAGATACAGCATTTTGTCATTTGCCATTGTATTCCACAACATCTAAATGATGTACCTATGTTTTTAAATTATGTCTCTAGCCCTATTTTAACCATAACTAAAGCCTTTTCCGTTTTCACATTTTTTTTATTAATCGGCGCTTTCACGGAAATAAAAAAAGATGAATACCTCACAGACTTGTCCACAATTTAGTTTAAAGCAGATTTGAATGATAACCAACCTGTAATATTTCAGAAGATTTTGTCTAACGAATTATGTTGCTGGCTCAACGAAACACCCATTACTTTACTTGTTTTGAATTTTTATATTTTCATTGTATTTAATTTTGACTAGGCTCGCCTTTTCAAGCTTTGCTATGCCTTTTCAACGAATTTTCAGCATTAAGGAAATATATTCAAATAAACCAAGATTGTCAGATTGCTCTTGGCCTTGTTGTTAATCTAACATGGTTATTGTAGTACAATAAGAACAAATAAGGCCAAAACAGCATCCATCTCAATAATCGGTAAGCAATATTATATTCATATCTGATCACATGGCTACAGCCAAACACAATTACATGTTCCTGTTGAAAAATATGTCAGTGATGGTACACAATTTATATTAAATTTGCGTTAGCAAGGTTATTGTAGACACACATTTATCGCAAATATCAGCTTTGCTGAAGTGCAACCCATTTTAAATATATTCAATAAATAAATAAATAAATTCAAGCCCAAGGAAGGCAAGGAATGCATGCATTGTAAAATTTGAATTTTGAGTCATCTCAAATTATTGAGTGAGAACGTTGCACAATTTCTTTAAGCTATATACATACATAGCTTGTTCTAAGTTATGACAATGGAAATTTTATCAAAATCAATACAATACATTAAATATTGCAAAACTTTCAACACCAGCTGCTTACGTTTTTTTAATATAATTTATTGCAATGATCAGTTACGCAACAAAATGAATTGAATTGAATTGACTACCCCTATGAATTGAATTGAATTGAATTGACCTCCTTCCAAAAAACAAGTGAATTGAATTTAATTGAATTGGCACTGATGGCCAATTGAATTGAATTGAATTGAATTGCACATAGCTGAATTGTGCCCATCACTGAATCGGGCTCATAAAAATTATTCAAGAATTCAGTGTGTTTTCTAAAGATGAAAGGTAGATGCCAGTATTTTTTTTAGATTTTTCAAAGCCACAAATCACCCCAAAACCAGGCCCTAAAGATTCTGTTATTTCACCCAAGCAAAGGTGGCGGTGGCCCAGACCTGTGTTTCCAGACCTAGTTTTGCAGATTCAGTCTGCTATGGCGGAATTAGCACCACAAAAGACGACAGAGACACCTAGCGTGTAAGCAGGTGTCTCACAGAAATTTGTCTCCCATAAATTTACCTGTCTACAGGTGCCCCCGGGGACACCCCAAGGGTTGGGGGTACCTCGGGGACACCCAAAGGGTGGGGGTAGCCCCGGGGGGTCACCCAAAGGATGGGGGTAGCCCCAGGGGACACCCAAAGGGTGGGGGTACCCCGAGGGTCACCCCAAGGGTGGGGGTACCCCCGAGAGTCACCCCAAGGGTGGGGTACCCAAGGGTAGGGGTACCCAAGGGTGAGGGGTACCCTCGGGGACACCCCAAAGGGTGGGGGTACCCGATGGGAAACCCCAAGGGTGGGGGTACCCCTGGGGGATATCCCAATGGTGGGGGCAATCCAAGGGCGGGGTATCCCCATGGGATACTTTGAGGGTGAGGGCACCCCCGGGGATACCCTAAAAGTTGGGGCATCCCGGGGGACACTCGTCGATTGGGGCTACCCCCGGGGTATACCGCCGGGGACACCCCAAGGGTTGGGGGTACCTCGGGGACACCCAAAGGGTGGGGGTAGCCCCGGGGACACCCCAAGGGTTGGGGTACCCCCAAGGGTCACCCCAAGGGTGGGGGTACCCCCGAGGGTCACCCCAAGGGTGGGGGTACCCAAGGGTTTGGGGTACCCCCAGGGACACCCAAAGGGTGGGGGTACCCCATGGGAAACCCCAAAGGTGGGCAACCTCCGGGGATACCCCAAGGGTGGGGGGCACCCCAGGGATACCCCAAGGATGGGGGCACCCCGGGGATACCCCAAGGGTGGGAGGTTATACACAAGAGACTGACCGTAAATAATAAGCACAATTACAACATGGAAAGTAAGAAGAAAGATAGAGACATATATATAGATAGATAGACAGAAAGTCTGTCAATTTTCTATATAAATGGAAAAATAATGCGCCAACATTTCGTCCCTGTGGGACAGCATTCCATGGGCCAGATGATCCCCTATCTGATGCTGCTTCTAGTTGTATTATAGCATGGTTTAGTACATCAAGTAAAAAAGGTCACAAGAAATTGAACAATCGATGTTAATTAACCATATATATACACTACTGGGCAAAAAAAATGGACCACCCTAGAATTCGACTTCATTTCTTTAGACTTTGATTTTAAAAGGACATACACATCAAAAAAGCTTAATTTCCGGTCAGTTAATCAACAGAAGCATTGTTTTCGTATTAAATTTCTTTTCCTCTTGACTTTTTCAGCAGAATAGTTTTTTGGCAGCAGTTTTTGACAACTTTGTGCACTGCAAAATGTACATATTTTCCCATTGCTGTTTCAATGATTTTCAAAGCACATTTGTGTAACCAAATTTGTGTCATCTTAGATCAACATCAATATTACCCTAAAAAGTTCACAAATTGATTGATATCTATATTTTGTCCCAGTCAGAACATAGTCGATATATTGTTAAACAGCAAATACTAGTGGTCACCTTTGCTGCGTGGTCATTAGCTTGTCATCCTGAAACAGCATGTTTTGTACATTTTATGCAAGAAAAAGCTTCTGAATGACCAGCAGAAGGCCCTGATACATTCTTTTTGACATACTTAGAAGCTTAGATGATTTTTGATACCTCAGAAGAGTGCTTGAAAAGGCTCGCCACACCATTATTCCTCCACCACCATTTTTGACAAAGTCCAGATTTCAACTAATTTCAGAACTTGTGGGCTCATACTGATGTTAATCTAAGAGGGTACAAACCTAGTAACACTGAGGAGCTTTGGAAGGCAGTGTAACAGAATGGTAAAATATGCATATTTTGCAGTGGACAAAGTCGTCAAGAAGTGCAGCCAAAAAACTGTTCTGCTTAAAAAGTCAAGAGGAAAAGCAATTTAATACTAAGACAATGCTTCTGTTGATTAACTGACAGAAAATGAAGCTTTTTCGATGTGCATATCCTGTAAAAATCAAAGCCTAACAAAATGAAGTCGAATTCTAGGGTGGTCCATTTTTTTTGCCCAGGAGTGTATACAATAATAAATTATATCAAATATAAATTAAAATCGTGAAAGATAAAAAACACCCATGTATAATTGTTACTACAGGGGAACAAGAAGTGCAACGAAATGACAATGTGTTTTGGTGCTCAAGTAGCTTTGCCATGTCACAAATTTTCATACTTGACTGAGCAAATTCCGAGTATCACACTTCAGGATTATTCCTGTTTCTGTGAAACAACACCCTCTTCTACCATAATATAATAATTATGTTGTGTTTCGCAGCAACTGTCATCAACAAGTGAAACTTGTTGGGAGTGCACATTACATACACTTGACACTCATTGTGAACTGGGGGGGGGGGGGGGTTATTTCTTAAAAGGGCGTTGTTTGATTCAGAAACAAATATTTCAATACATTGCATGCTTGAAATAAATAATTACCGAACACAAGAATGCAAAAAATGGTACAATCCCATATCCAAATGTTTGTACACAACAACTTTGGGTAATTAATTATACATGGGAAAAATGTTCTCTTTAAGATGATGTAATTAAATAACCGCTTCCTCTTGTCCTGTATGTAAGGGGCTAGCTCAGTTGGTGGTGCTATATATGGGCTTTCAATCTATGGGTCCAAGGTTTGACCCCAGATCTTGGCAGGTCAACCGATGGAACTATCTTGGAAAGCACTTACAACCGTCTTCCGTCTGATTGCCATGAAACCTCCCCTAATTTGCATATACCAGAGTTAAATCCATTATGGCATTTTCCATTGTCTGTAGTTGAGACGGAGAGATCAATTGAATTTATTTATTTATTTACTACATCATTTATTCATTCAATCACTCACAGAGGTTTTGCTTAGGAAGAGTACGAGCAGTCTTGTGGGAGGGACAGATATTTGTTCAAATTTCATGAAGACTTCAACCATTCAAACAGCATATCTTCGGAACTGCGCTGTAACAGTGAAATATTTGGGGAGCAAAAGCTCCGCCTCAGAAATTGTTTATTTCAGGATAGTCCAGAAAGAATACAAAATAAATTTCATTTTTTTCAATATTGAAAAAAAAATAAATTTCAAGCCCTCCCCCCCCCCCTCTCTGAGACCTAATGGTTGTTCCAAATATAAAACTTATGGATTAAGTAAAAGTTTTGTCTTCAGCTTCGGAAATATTTGCACTAAGTGCTCACTGGTGCATAGAAAAATTGCTTGTCACAAGACCACTTGAACAACTGACCACATGATCATTTCGTTGCACTTCTTGTTCCCCTGTAGTAATATGTAAATGGCACAGCCATGAAATTCACGCAGCTCTTAAAAAGTTTTTCTAGGACTTATGGTTTTACCATAACTTTCATTAAAACACCATAACTTTCATTAAATTTATTTCATATTCAATGTTTGAAAGGCAGTTATGTTACTGTTTCAAAGAAATGTCGACGGATCTGTCTACAAGTGGACCGCTGTTACATTGCCACTTCTTTTTCCAGCCTTGGCAGGTCAGAACATATGCTGTAATGTGTTGCCACATGGTGACTAGTGTGCTATTCCGCAAGCTCCTGTGAGCAGTCCACATCATTTCAGTCTGAGGAACTCACACAATTTTGTCTGGAAGAAACTGGGGCTGTTTCTGAGTGTGCTGATGGCCTTGTCTACTTCCTTAGAGAATGTGATTGCCGAGTCTGACTCTGGTATACATCAATGTTGAATAGAAATTTTGTGAATATGCATAATGTGCAATGAAATTGGAACTATTTCTTGGGACAGCAATGCTGTAGCATACAAAATCAACTTTTGTGCCAGGTGGCAGCAGCATGCAGTTCTTATTTTCACCAGACTGAAGACGGATATAAAGAAAAATAGAGTGAAATTTAGATTAGAAACTATTAGAAAGATAAAATAGATCAAAAATAGAATATATAGATAGATAGATAGATAGATAGATAGGATAGCCTATAAATAGGATTAAGAATAAATATAATTGATAGATTATCAGCTTAATAGTAAAAAGGAAGACAACACTGAAAGCTGCCAAATTTAAGTCAATGCTAGATTGTTGATATTACATAATAGTGACAACAGAAACAATAACATGATCTGCATGTAGATTAATTGCTCACTGTTACATCATCATCAGTTGAAAAAGATTATGTAAACTTAATTTTGTATATAATTAACTATTCCATAAAAAAATAGATAAAGGTTATCAATGGAGAAAATTCAATTTTTAAGACAATTTTGAATATGATTATGTCATGTTTTGTTAAATTTGCTTTATGTGAATATTAACTGTTACGCTCTGGTAAAAAGACTATCAATATCAATACCTAAACAGAGAACAAGCCGATGGAAACAGTTTTGTTCCGTCAAGTATAAGATACTACAACTATAGGTCATCAAAGCATGTGCATAAAGTTAACTGATGTAAGTATTTTGTGATATTTAAAGATTTACGCACATGTAATTGTTTTAATGTGATGAGCTTGCTTGTACCACAAGAGTTTCCGTATGGACTAAATAAAGTATACAGGGTTCCCACTCAACCTGGAAAACCTTGAAAACCTGGAATTTTGGGTTGTGCTTTTCCTGGTCTGGAAAAACCTGGAAAATGTGATATTTCTACCAAAAACCTGGAAAGAATCTGGAATTTGGGATTCTCTTGCCAAAATTGAAAAGTTTTAAGCAATAGTGGATTTCTATTACTGTCCGGAGCGCAAAATCAGTTTGAAAAAATTGCAGGTTTAGACCTTGAAAATTGGTTTTGGCTGCCTTGAAAAACCTGGAAAAAGCCTTGAATTTGAACTTGGCAAAAAAGAGGGAACACTGAGTATAGCGTTATCGTTATCTTTGTTATGAGTGTAATTTTTCGTCACAAGCAAGTATTACAATAAGCAAACTGATGAAATTTTTATGATTAATTGAACTATATTTTATTTGCAGCCAAAAGCAACAAAGTGGTACAATAATGGTGAAATTGACGGTTTGACAACGAATGGTGTGTTAATAATGCATCCCTCGGAAGGGTTTGACTCGACGTCCAAACCTGGTCTCTGGCGAGAAGTCTCCGTTAACGGGGGAATCTACACTCTACGGGAGTCACGGTCAACCCCCCAGAAGAGTAATAGAATTGACGTAGAGGACAACGTTCTCCAAGATGGCACGCTGATCAACCTTTGTGGAGCCACTTTGTTGTGGAGGTCTGCGACAGGGCTAGAGTCTGCTCCTGTGAGTATTCTGCTTTGATTTTGACTTTATCAACTTCCATGTCAGAATGTTTAGATACACATTAAAGTCGCAAATAAGAAGTGATTTCTCATCATTGTGTAAAGAGGCTTGATAAGTAGAAGTCTTGTATAAATATAAAATGAAATCCAATACAAATTAAGTTTGCAGGTTCAAGAGCCTGTCTGAAATTATAAAATTGACCCATACTCCATTATGTATCTGTGAAAACTGAAACTGAGTGTACGGACCACTTTAATTGCAAAACTGATCATGTATTAAATTTTTATTTGCAATTTCCAGAGTCGCAGTGAACTAGAGCTTCAAATTGAGGCCATCAATACCGGCCGACCTCAGTGCCCTGTTGGACTGAACACACTGGTTCTGCCAAGTAAAAACACTTTGAGTGAATCAGAAAAAAAGCCTTTTGTGTGTATTACTTGTGGCCACGTCTATGGGCAGCATAGTTGGGGGAAGGAAGATACCAGAGTGTGTCCCATGTGCCGAAAGGTGGGTTCATCATGTTAATATGTTGCACTATTGAGCAGCCAATTCAGCTTCAGGCATTTGTATTTGGATGATAGGAAGTGATGTTATTCAAATTTTGCTTTGCAGTTGTAGTTCTTCAACGCAAGTGGAAAATGAAAACTTTGATTGAAATCTGTCTAATTTGTAAAAAGATTAGAACTAATGAACTTTTAGAGAATAATTTGTTCATGGTCCAGAGTATATCCATGATATGTTGTGTTATTGTCTGCAGTATATCTTGAAATTCTTGTAATACTTAGACATACTGATTACATATCTAGTTACTAACAATAACTGCCTGGCATTGAATTTGTTTTGAATGGTGGGCACAGGTTGTAAAAAAAGAAACAGCTTCAACCAAGTATATGGTAGCATTGATTGGCATTAACTAAGTTCCTGGTGGCCACGAGTGCACAGATATTGTACAAATAAAATACTGACACTTTAACAGAAATGCTACCTTTATTGAGCAACATTTATTCAATACTGATACATTGCATAATCAATTCTTAATTTCTATGTTCACACAGAGCGGACCATTTGTGAAACTCAAAACTGGGCAAGAGTCGAGTTTCTGCATTGACTCAGGCACTCCCTCTCACTGTTTCTCATGCGGACACATGGCCTCTGAATCTACTGTTGGGTGAGTCATGGTGTTTGCGTGTTATTTTGTGCTGACTTAGATTATTGCCGATATGTGGGATGTTGAATTAATCTTGTTGTGGTATGATTCATTCAGGAAGGAAGTAAACAAAATGAGCTGTTTCTTTAAATCTATAAGACTTTAATGATTCTGGGTCATTCTCAAATTTCGGGACAATTTGCGTCACTCTAGCTCCCTGACATTAATATGAATGCGATAAATATCTGAAGCGTCACTCTGCATCTGTTATTCATATTTCTACTTAGAACCACTGCATTTGGAGCAAAAAGTCATTCATTAGACTTTCTTTAATGCATTATGTCCAGAAATCCGTGCAAAATCAATGGTTTTTCCCTGTCACTGGACCTGACATGACAAAATCAAGTGTTTATTTTCCTCCTAATATACCATTATTTTCAAAGTTTCTTTGCACGATTCATGGGAATATAGACTTGAATTTATATTTAGTTCATATTCAATTTTTTTTGGTATAATTTCATTGATTAAATTGATACAATAGTCGTGTCACTAATTTATGTCAATTTTTTTGTTCCCTCCGTTACTTGCCATAGCTCTGTTCGTTATTGTTTTTTATCAGCTATTTTCACTGAATATCATCAGACGCATGTGCGCCATAGTACCACTGCCTTGCAGACTTCATAAAACATGTATTCAATCAATTATGACATAATGTTCATAAAAAATGTTTTTGGTTCCACTAAAATGTCCCCTCCGTTTCCTTCATTTCCAAGCTTACCAATGATAATTTTACAGAGCGATTTCATGTATATGTTGCTGAGGGTGGCAGGTTTTAATATTCTGCAATTATTTTGTCTAATCTCCAAAATAAAAAGCAGTAATGGGCGAAAAGCAAAAAATTGTTCCCCTGCGTTACCGTCCACTCCGTTACCAGATCATGAGCAAGAAATCGACATTTGGACCAAAAAATCTACTGATACGAGATGAAGTACTTCTGAAAATAATAGTTACATCAATCTTTTATCATTTTACCTTTTGTTGCTGTTCCTACAGTTAGTTTTTTACATCAAAATTCCCCTCCGTTACCACATTGTCCCCTCCGTTACAGGACAATTTTCCTATACCCGTTGTCCCGAAATTTGAGAATGGCCCTTCTATCATTCTGTTAATCAATAGAAGTTGTTAGTCATCCGCAGAATTGGTTTATATTACCGCCATACTCATTGTATTACGAAATGGAGTGGGGAATAAAATATGTTCTTAATTAGATTTGTTTTGGATGGTAAGACATCTGAATCCCTTTCTAGCTGTTAGAGAGGTTTTGTTACATGTACACAGATTGCAAGGCAGCTGTGCTAACCATTATGCTATGAAGCCAAACTCAGGTTTAGTTGCAGAAATTAACGTTATTCTAATTTTGTATTTCAGTTACTGGTCATCTATTCCGATTCCCCACGGCTGCCAAGGTTTCCGGGCGGCCTGTCCGTTCTGTGCCACTCCGTTGCAAGGAGATCCCGGATATGTCAAACTCATTTACGAGGACCACATGGATTGATTGTGACTGATTTGCACTTTCTTATTTGCGGTCTCTTTTAGCTCAGTGCCAGTACTTGAACATAAGCATTGTGCCTGCAGGTGTGCACTTGACTTCCAAGTTAATGTGCTTTACTGTCGCTAAACAAGTCTGTGAATGAACTCTAGTGTATCTATAGTTATATGATGTATATATATTATGGCACTCCGTCTTCATATTTGCCCTGCGATCTTTTGACTTAATAGACCTGTATTCTTGTATTAAGTTGGCAACACACACACATGCATTGTGATCTGGATGGTGTTATGTGTTCTACTGTGTTACAGTTTAGCGTTTTGATGATAGACTGGTTTTAGACTGATAGACCGATCAATGGTACGTGGTACGTCAAGCGAGGATCTCTACTAGGTGTCTCCATGAGGCATCTTGTCATGTAGAGGTATCTTCAAAAGTGCCTCGATGAAAGATCATTACAGGATGTCACTCTGAGATGTCTCTCCAAGACGTCTCCGGCAAGCAACCCCAGGAGGATCTGTTATGCTCAGTATCTACAATTCTACAGGTTATATCAACATAATCCTACAAGTGCGCTTGGAGAACTGAAGAATCCTCACGATGTTAAAAAGATCTACGACTTGTAGTCAGAGTGAATATAAATATATGTCATTCCAATCCCATAATGAAGATATGTGCGTTATACCTCATTCCATGCATCAAAGACTGCTTCAAGCTGCAGTTTCGAGCAACTGTTTCAAGTGACTGTTTCAAGCTAATGTATCATCATTAACTGTTTTCAAGTAATTGTTTCAAGCAACCGGGCTCATAACTCACTTCAAAATCAACGCTTCTTCGTTCTCCCGGCATAACAACACTCATCGTCCCCCCCCCCCCGGGACATCACAGACTGTTGACGACCTTAAAGTGTTCCCCCCAAAGAGTTTACTATTCCTTTGTTCTATTTTTTTATTCTAGATCTAGTTATTTAAGCTGCTTTTGTGTAATAGCAAATAGCCTTAATCTATACAGTATACATACAAGTTGATAGTCACACAATGCGTTCTACAATCATGTTATGCAAGTCTTCTTCTTATATTTGTCATGTGTTCTTTAATTGTAAAATCAATTGAAATCAAGCATCAAGATATTTTTTTTAATTCAAAATAAGAAAATATGAAAAACAATTAAGGTGGCTCGCTACTCATGTGAAATGGTTGTTAACGCACATTTACGCGCAGCCAGGCAGGCCCTATCTATCGTAACGTCACCACTGTGCTTAAACTGCTTCAAGATATATTTTTTTTAATTTTAAGAATTTCATGCGTCGGTCACTTCGTTTGCAATTTGCGCCACTTCTATTGGGGTTAGAGACTTCTCGTTTGGAGCATTATATTCGCCATGAAGAGTACCGTAATATGGGGTGAATCGGGACACTGGGGTGAATCGGGACAGAATAGGAATGTATATTATTTCTCAGACTACAACTACCTATACATGTACTTTACCCTGGTCCGTGATTTTTGGCACAATTCTAGCATCTATTGTAGCGCATATTTTGGCCGGGTTTTATAATTCTAACTGCAGGCAGTGAGGAGCTGCAGTACTTTAAATTTGGCCCTGCAGAAACTGCATTCTCTGTATCTGGTCAAAACTTTGCTTGTAACACAAAAAGCATAAATATTAGAGGCACTGATCTAACAGGAAATTTTATAAAGCTAGTTTTGGCATATTAAGGCACCAGAGTAGTTGACTAGATGTGGGATTTTGTATGTTTGCTAAATAAGTGTCAAATGTCTCTGAATCAGATTGGTCTCTCTTGTTGAATATGTATCTTTCGTAGGTCTCATTCACCTCACCAACAATGAACTCCTCAAATTTTGCAATAATTTCAGCTACAGTACGCACATTGTCTCCAGTAGTGAACTTGAACCCACTTAAGGTACGTAGGGCATCATCAGCCAGACAGTTCTTGAATGAGGCTACCTGAATTTCTCGAGTCTTGTTGGGTAAATCAGCCAGAACACTGTAAGAATCCCAACGTTGTTGAAACAGTCTCCAGTTGTCAACAGGATTGGTTCCCAGCGCAAAGTGCTGTGGCGGCTTGATTCCAGGCAAAACAGGGGCTGCCATCTTGTGCAGTGGGTTCTACAGCAGGTTTTGACACACACAAGTCCAATAAACAGTCCTTGTAGACGAAATATTATCCCACCGCTGCCACCATGTTACAAAACCAGACACCATCATGGCTGAACAACGCAAACTATTTATTCCATAATGTGACGTCATCGTGGTGACGTCACCAAACGATCATGAACGAAGTCATATTCAGAACAGTCATAGGTTCAGATCCAGGGCAATAACTAAGTTTCAGATTCAGAAAAAAAAAACCCTACTAATTTTCATTTGAATGTACTAGCATGACTTTTCGAAGAATATTATTGAAATTGGCATCATTGATATTGGATTTAGTTCAGAATTACCTTTGTAAGGCGTAATTGACAGAAAAATACATATCTTAATACTTTTTTGTCATTTATCATATTTTTTACAAATCTGCAAATTTTACATGTAATTTGGTTAAGATTTTTCCCAAACTTTTTTTTTGCATGTCAAATATATTTTCTAATGTTCATTCACAAGTAGCTGTTATGTCTGTTGAATCTTAATATTAGTA
The DNA here is from genome assembly GCA_026936325.1 of Platynereis dumerilii. NCBI lineage: Eukaryota > Metazoa > Annelida > Polychaeta > Phyllodocida > Nereididae > Platynereis > Platynereis dumerilii. The sequence goes on from JAPTHN010000003.1 coordinate 35,551,271, forward strand.
GATTGAAACGAACTCGTGTGCTGCCATGTCGGGCGCTCAACCGGAAGTACCGGAAGTGCATTTTATTAAGCAAAACACATCGACGCTGTTAAGCGTTGCAACGCGGATCATAACACCTCTCTTTCTTAATAAAAAAAGGTTACATTATCACCATACAACTCATTGTGGTATTTCAATCTGATCTTACAATACATTGACAACACTTGTTTGGTTAGGATTAACATTATGCAATACTCAAAAATTACGCTTACATTAACTTTATGCATGGTTTAGAAATTGTCCGTACATAGAAATTACACAATGCATAAGTATAAAAATTCGGAGTACACTGACTTGTTACAGTGCTTAGAAATTGTGCGTATGTTGAGAATATACAATGCTTCTGATTATATCATATTATGCTTGACCTTTTATGTTGTACCATTAAATTGACAAATTTACAGACATGTGCATTTTTTTTTTCTTTTTTGTTTTTAAAACACAAACTGGTTACATGTAAATGGACTAAATAAATGACTTCTACAGACACTTTGGCTAAGTAGTTGGCACATATGGACTAGAAGTTTATATAATACTATATGGATTAGAAAATACAAAACAAAATATTGACTTATTGTAACTAGAAAGCACGACTAGGTTATATATGAGTATTATGCAAGTTTTTTAACTCTATGGTTAACTCTCATAATCGTTTAACCATGCTGGTTTGATCGATGTTCTACCAGCTCTAGTGATTACACCTCTAGACCTATCTGGCTGTTCAACTCTGGGTGGACTGCGAGGAGGACTCTGAGCAATTTGAGGCATATTAGGGGCATTCGGCCTGGCTGGAGTTGGCCTGATCACTGGTGGATCATCCTCCGGGATGTGTACGTCTGGAGGCTCTGGGTTGAAGATGTTCCTTTCGTTAGTTCTCAGCAGGAACTTCCTGTTTCTTCGTAGCATCCTTCCGTTTCGGTCTCCACGTTGTACGATCTGGGTTCAGCTGGTTGAACTCTGGCTAATCTAGCTGGTTGCCATTGACGTCCTTGCCTTATTCGTATCGTATCTTGCGGTGTTAAGGCTGGCAGGCGTTTTGTCCCTCGGTCGTAATATTTCTTTGCTGTCTCTCTGTTCTTTCTGAGCAGCTCTTTGACTCTCACTGGATCCTGGACCTCTGGATGTAGTAGCTTGTCCGATGTAGGTAGCTTGGTTCGCACTCTGCGACCGAACAGTCGCTGCGCAGGTGATCCTGCCTCTGCGGACTTGGGCGTATTTCTTAAATGTAGCAAGCAGAGGTAAGCCTTGGATAGATCTCCATTCACCTTTTCTAGGATCCTTCTCACCGTCTGATTGGATCGTTCTACCATCCCTTTTAAGCCAAACAATAAAATATATATAGCCAAAACAGTAAAATCATAAATAGCCAGTAAATCAACAAATCAGACTAAAGTTATTTACACAACAATAAAAACGTTTTGATTAGACAAATAAAACGTTTCTGCTAAAACTTAATAAAATCACAGCATTAAGCTTAAAACAAAATTGGCAACCAAATCCACAGGTAGCATAAAAGAGTCTTTCAAATTCAATCAAATTTAAAATCAAATTCCAGCGTCTCTTTTAAATATCAAGTCTTTCAGGATGGCTTCACGAATAGCTTCTTGATCTTCAATCTTCAAATTCACACACAGAACTAACACACACAATTTGTGAAGGCAGAGGTTACTAGCACTTGCCCATCACACAATCACCATACCTCTCAGGCAGGCGATGGTTTCTCCTCGGACGATCGAGGATCTGCGGCTGTGGGATCGCAGCCGGACGTTCGACATGTGCTTGGGGAACATCAGGGGGATTCTGAGGAAGATCCGGGACCTCAGGTTGACGAGGGGTTTCTCCGTAGTCATTTAGAAATGACTCAAGCACACGAGGGGGGTTAACACAAGGGGAACGATGAGCACTAGGGGGGCGAACATGGGGTGTGCTCAACAGCTGACGTCGATTACGTCGAAGTTCCGATCCTTGACAGACGACAATGTACGATCTTGGCGCTTTAAGAGCTTCCTTGACGACACCGGGTACCCATTTACCCTTCCGCTGGACTCTGATGGAATCTCCACGACGCAATGGAGCCAACGGTTTCGAATTCTTGTCATACTGACGTTTCTGCTCTTGTTGGCGTTTCAAGAGCAATGGTCGAGCCTTGACAATTTTGGGTCTAAGTAGATTTGTAGAAGTAGGAATTTTGCCTTTCAGCTGCCTTCCCATCAGCATCTGAGCGGGGGAATACGGTAAGCCTGATACAGGAGACAGTCTATACTGAAGCAACGCAATATAGGGGTCTTGTCCAGACATCTCCAACTTGTTGAGAAGAGCTTTCACAGTCTGTACGTAACGTTCCGCTTGGCCATTGGATTGCGGATAGTTCGGACTGGAAGTAGATAGCTTGATGTCCCACTCGGTAGCAAAATTCTGAAACTCAACACTTCCAAATGGCATATTGTCCGTAAACAATTCATCAGGTACACCATGTCTTGCAAAAATAGATTTCAAGTGAGAAATGACACATTTTGCAGTTTTCCTCTCTAACAAAGCAATCTCAGGGTACTTTGAGAAATAGTCAACAACCACAAGATAATCCTTTCCTTGCCAGGTCATAATATCAGCTGCTAATTTCTGCCACGGTCTCTGTGGTACTTTGTGACTCAGAAGAGGTTCTTTCTGCTGCGAATTCCTATGAGTTAAGCAAACTTCACAACTAGCAACAGTATCTGCAATATCTTGTGACATACCCGGCCAAAATAGAACTTGTCTCGCTCTAGCTCTGCACTTTTCTACTCCTAAATGACCTTCATGAATTAACTTCAGCATCTCTGGTCGCATTGCCGGAGGAATTATCACTGAGTTACCTTTGAGGAGCACTCCCTCAATTTCATGCACTTCATCCCTCACATTCCAGAACGGGCGCACTCCAACATGTGCACTCTTGAAGGATTTAGGCCAACCATGGCGAACCACGGTAAGTAACTGACGCATGTTGACATCACTTGCTGTAGCTTTCTTGAGGGCTGCAAATTTCTCTGGGCTGACAGGTAACGAAGAAGCCAAACTATGGACCATCACTTCCATGTCTTCGGGGGCACCGGCTGTTGAATCATCAGTTGTGTAGGCTCTTGACAGTGCATCTGCAACATACATGTATTTGCCAGGAACATATATGACATTAAGAGAGTATCTTTGCAATTGTAAGAGCATACGCTGGAGACGAGGTGCAGCCATTCCAAGGGGTTTCTTGAAAATCATCTCAAGAGGTTTATGGTCACTTTGCACTTTCACATCTCTGCCGTAACAATAATGATGAAATTTGGTGCACGCAAAACATATTGCCAAAAGTTCCTTTTCAATTTGGGAATAGTTACACTCTGCTTGGGTCAGCGCACGGGAAGCAAATGCAACGGGCCTTCCGTCTTGAGAAATACAGGCTCCTAATCCAGATTGTGATGCGTCGGCCTGGATTAAAACTTCCTTCTTAACATCAAAGAAATGCAGAGACACAGGGCGACTAAGTGCCTCTTTAATCTTAGAAATAGCTGTATCATGTTCATGATTCCATTGCCATGGAGCATCTTTCTTCAACAAGCTTCTAAGTGGCGCTGTAAGCATCGATTCACCAGGAATGAACTGCGCCAAATACTTCACCATTCCGAGAAAACGCATGAGAGCAGACTTATCGTTGGGAATAGGCATGTTCTGAATAGCTGCTATCTTATCGGGACACGGCCTAAGACCATCAACACTTACGATGTGCCCCATGTAGCTGACTTCCTTTCTCTTGAACTGCAACTTGGACAGGTTGAACTTGATGTTTCGCTGGCGAGCCCTCTCCATCACTCTCAGGAGGACACTGTCGTGATCTGCCTCACTTTCACCTGCAATAATGAGGTCATCTGCAATCACAAACACACCAGGAATATCAGAAAATGTCTCTTCATTTCTCTTTTGCATGATCTCACTTGCAGAACTAATGCCGAAAGGCATGCGTAAGAAACGCTTGCGGCCCCAAGGGGTGTGAAATGTACATAGAAACGAAGAAGGTTCATCAAGTTTTACATGCCAATAACTGTCTCTCATGTCAACAGTAGTGAAAAGTCTTTTGCCATTCAATTTGTACAGAACATCATCAACAGTAGGAATAGAATGTCTCTCTCTTTTAATAGCTTTGTTTAATGGTTTGGGATCTAAACAAAGTCGAACACTACCATTCTTCTTTTCGGTGATCACTAGGTTGTGCACCCAGTCTGTTGGCTTCTCGACCGGTGCAATGACTCCTTGCTTCTCCAATTTGTCAAGAGCAGTCTGCAGCATCGGAAGCTTGGCAAAAGGAACCTTGCGGTTACGCTGGATCACTGGAGGTACATTGGGATCGACTGTGATGTGGTACGGCTGTTCGTATTCCCCGAGTCCTGTGAACACATCTCCATACGACTCTGACAGTGTCTCAACTGTCACTGGCTTCTCTTGACTCACTTGGAAGACGCTTGGCATTCGCTGCACAAGTCGAAATGATTCACACGAAGTACGGCCTAAAATCGGGGTCACATCGGCATCCGTAACGTAGAACTTGGTCTGTAGACTCAAACCAGTAGCAGGGCATTCTGCTTTCACATTAGCGATTCCTAACGGCTTAATGTGATCTCCACCAAATGCACGAAGTGTGTGACTCGAAGGTGATAAATTCTGATCCGGAAACAATTTACACCAAGTCTTAGGCAAACAATTAGCATCTGCCCCAGTATCTAGCTTAAACGAAACTGGAGTGTCATTCAGCAAAATATTTTCATACCACTTGCCAGCTGTGCCTTGACTTGAAGAAAGTGTGCCCATGAACAAAGTAGCTTCATCATCATAATCATTTTCATCAACTGTGTGAACATTCATTGACTTGCCATGCCGCTTGCCTTTGAATCCACGAGGCTTGAATGAATGAGTTGAACTTGCCTTCCTGGGTGCGGATGCACTCGCTGCCGGTCTGGAATTACGCCGATATCCGCCTCCCTTGCATACAGAAGCGAAATGATTAAATCCAGAACATTTGTTGCACTGCTTGCCATAGGCTGGACACTGGCCTTTAACATGATGTCCACCACAAAAACTGCAACTTGCCGCCGTGAAATTTGGTTTGTTTACATGCTGTCGGCCATTTTGAATGCTCACCGGATGTACGATGACGTCACGTCCGGAAGAATCCACGTTATTTGACATGGCGCGAATTTGCTGCTTGCTAGATTCTGCCGCTCTACACAAGTCTAATGCCTTAGCCAAAGTCAATCCTTTCTCACGAAGTAGCCTTTCTTTAACAGCAATGTCTTTCAGAGCAAACACAAGCTTGTCACGAAGCATATCGTCGGCAAATGTCCCAAATTCGCACTTCGACGACATAGTTCTGAGCGCCGCCATTAGCATATCAACAGTCTCATTTTGCTTGTGCTCTCTGCACCAAAATTGGTATCTTTCATACACCACATTTCGTAGAGGTTCACAATAATTATCAAACTTCTTCAGTACTTGCTCATAATCTGTTTTGTCCTCGTTTTCTAGCCACGTAAACGTCGCGAAAATTTCCTGGGCGTCTGGCCCCGCCGAATGTAACAGGATTGCAGTCTGAGTTTTCTTGGTCTTCTTGCTCAGCTCACAAGCTTCATAGAAGAACTCGAATTGCATTCGCCATTTTCGCCATCTCTCTGCTACACCTTCGGACTGTAGATCAATGTTTTCAGGTTGTTTGAAGCCTTCCATCCTATTTCTCCTGACACCATGAACGATTAGTAGGGACGTTTACAAGGAACGACTGGACGCTGTGGATTCTGGAGTCAATATGATTTATTGGTACAGGTTGACACCAGGAGGCAATGACTAGTAGTTTACAGATAAAACTATAGAGGGCCAGTAAATGTAAAATGCAGAATGCAGGTAACAGTAAACTGCCACAGTAATCGCTTACTACCAGGAACATGGAGTTCACACATTGGAGCAAATCTGCCGCGATGATCTTCCATGGACCAGTTGGAACCTCACTTGGTTTCAGTGGTTCTCGTTGCTGTTCATTTCTGGCTGTCTGGCAGGTGGCGCAGCTGTTCACGACGTCTGTGATGTTTGCATTCATTCCTGGCCAGTACATTATGTCTCGAGCCAGTTGTTTGCTTCTGACAATGCCTTGATGGCTCTCATGAATGATGGCTAGCATTTCTTTCCTCATTGACGCCGGTATCACCACACGGTCTCCTTTAAAGATGATATTATAAATTACAGAGAGCTCGTCTCTGACTTGATAAAAGGGCCTAAGCTCTGGGCTGCTGTTTCTGGGCCAATCTTGTGCAATAGCTTGTATTACATTCTGCAACTGACGGTCTTTCTTGGTTTCAGCTGCCAGTTGTTCTTGTCTTCGTTCACTGAAGGCTGCAGTGCCTCGAACTTCCACTGCATACACTTGAGCGAAGTTTGTCTCTTTCAGCAGCTCACTGTAAGTCTCTTTGACAAATGCTCGACTAAGAGCATCCACCACAGGTATGTCCTTTCCTGACTTTCCAACTAGGGTAAAGGCATACTGCTGTAATGTCATCCGCATCCGCTGCAATCTCAGCGGCACCTGCTGTAACGTCTTGTCAAATATGCGGACAAGTGGAAGATGGTCTGTTTCCACTGTGACATCATTCCTTCCATAGATGTACGAATGGAATTTTTTGCACGCGAATACGATAGCGAGCAGCTCTTTCTCAATTTGGGCATATGCATATTCTGCTGATGTTAGTGCCTTCGAGGCATATGCAATAGGTTTCCCTCCTTGAAGTAAGACAGCTCCAAGTCCCGACTGGGACGCGTCACACGAGATTGTGACTGGCTCTTTCAAGCTGTAATACCTTAGCACAGGTGCAGTGCTCATCATTTTCTTGAGCTTCTGGAATGCTTCTTTGTGCACCTCATCAAAGTGAAACTTGAAAGTTCTTTCATTGCTTTCCTTAATTAACTGGCGCAGGGGCTCAGTTATGCTTGACAGCTTTGGCAAGAATTTGCAGGTATACGTAACCATACCGAGCAAAGTCCGTACGTTGTCAATCGACTTCGGCTCCGGCATTTCCAGGACTGCTTCCACTTTTTCCTCGCTTATTTTGACTCCTTCAGCTGTCAACTTGTGTCCTACGTACTCTATTTCCTTGGCACACTGTTTGGTTTTCTTCGGATTCAATTTCAAATTGTTCTCTCGACATCTGATAAGCACTTGGCGTAGCCGGTCATTGTGCAATTTCAGTGTCGGCGCATGGACTAGGATGTCGTCCATGATAATCTCCACGCCTTCCAGGTCGCTGAAGAGTTCTGTCATAGCCCTCTGATATATCTCGGGGGCTGACGAGATGCCCATTGGGAGCCTCAGATATTGATATCTGCCGAACGGTGTGATAAACGTGGTCAAATGTCTGCTTTCTTCGGTCAGCTCAATCTGAAAGTAGCCCATGTTGGCATCTAATGCTGTAAAGAACTTTTAACCATTAGTCCTTGTCGTGACGTCCTCAAACGTCGTCATCGGGTGATACTCCCTCAGTAGATTCTTGTTTAGATCCCTGGGGTCAATTGTGATCCTCACATCCTTCTCGGGGCTGGAAGACTTCTTTGTGACAACATGCAGCGGACTGCACCAGGGGGTAGGGTGTCCTACTGGCACCTTCTGGATGATTTGCAAAGTCTCCAACTTGTCAAGCTTGTTCTTGACCTGGTCCCTCAGTGCCGCTGGCACTGGGCGAGGGGTGTGAGCGACGGGTTCTGCATCTGGTGTGCAGAGAAGTTTGTACTTTCCTGGAATCTTTCCAATGCCTTTAAACACATCCTCAAACTGCTCCAGGACTCACTTTGTCTCACCACTTCTATCCTCATTCACTCTCTTAATTAAACTGAGCCTAACACTGTCCTTCTCCGACAGTATGTTGGGAACTTCATCCCCTGTTAGCACTTCGCACTGGATTTCGTGCATTTTCCCCCTGTATTGTATCGGTAACACTATACAGCCAACTGACCTCATTGTGTGGCCTCCTACACCACGAATCACAACATCACTAGTCTGCAAAGGAGGTTTTTTCCTAATCTTGGAATAAGTTGTACTCGACATGACTGAAAAGTCAGCCTGTGTGTCAATCTTAAACATGATTTTCTGGCCAGACCGAAGGTCAAATTTAACACTCCACCTACTGACATTTTTCTCCATAGAATTGACATTCTTGACACTTGTGCGCGCAGGCACAACATGTAACTCATTCACATTTTTGACACATTGTTTTACATCAACAACTTATGTGCATGCAAGTACATTCAACACATCATCACACAGATCATCAACATCATCATATTTTGGGTTGTACCCATAACCATCATACTGATTCGCATCATCATAGTCATACACATCATAATCATAATCATCAATGTCCCTGGATTCGTAATTGTCAACGGCATGTACCTTGCGTACTGTTCGGCAATGTGCCTGAAAGTGTCCCATCCGTTTACATAAGTTGCACTGAATATTGTATGCCGGACACTGGCCATAACTGTGTGTTCGTCCACAGTTTGCACATTTCGATCTGCCACTTCCACGACCACGCTGGAATCTTCTCGACTGGGAAAACCCTCTGGGTCTGGATGACTGTTCCGCTGCAACTGGTCTCCTGTCTCCTGCAACTGGTCTCCTGTCATTGGATCGTTGGAATCCGCGGCTGCGACCACCACGCCGAAATCCACGTCCGCGAATGGTTGCATTCACACTCTTCTCCTCGTCCATTTTCGTCAGCTTCTTCGTCACTTGGGCTTGTTCGAACACATTGCACTTCTTTATCAGTTGGGTCAACGTGTGGTCATCTTCCCACAGTTTCTCTTTTAACTTCGTGTTCGTAACGCCGTTTGAAATTTGTATACACACTTGGCGGTCTTCAATGTCGCCAAATTCACAATGGCTGCCTAACTCCCGCACTGCAGCAATAAAATCCTGAACTGACTCATTGGGGCCTTGAGTACGTTGCTGGAACCTCGTCACGTAACTTTTAACTAGTTTCTTCGGTTCGAAATATTCATCAAATTTTTCCATCACTTTGGTTAAGTCTTTCTTATCGTCGTCATTTTCGTACTTAAATTTCTTGGATATCTTCTGCCAGTGAAGTCCCATGCTCCACAGCAACTTGGCAACTTTGGTTTCTCCACTTACTTCTGTTTTTTCTGCTGCAACTAGGTAAAGATGAAATTGTTCTTTAAAGTCTAACCATGCTTGGGCTGCGTTTTCTTCTTTACCTGGATTAAACTTCGGAAGTTTGAATCCTTCTTCTGCAGTAGCCATGGTCGATGATTGGGCGAGCACGTGGTTTTTTTGCTAACTGGACAGCCAAACAAAGGGACTAGCATGGCTGGACAACCGACGCTCTTTTTCACCGTCTAGACGATCGTTTCCATTCCTCAACTTTTGAGCGTACGTTCTCTGATGTTAGATGTAACTTCTAAACATTAATCCGTATTTCTGACACCATGTTATTTCTGTTGATTCTTAATATTTGTAGATTGAAACGAACTCGTGTGCTGCCATGTCTGTTGCTCAACCGGATGTACCTGAAGTGCATTTTATTAACCAAAACACATCGACGCTGTTAAGCGTTGCAACGCGGATCATAACAGTAGCAATCACCTATATATGGCAGGAAGTATTATTTTATAGAAATAGAGGACTGTCCCGATTCACCCCAAAATAAGGGGTGAATTGGGACAGTAGTTTTTCATGAATAAATCATTGAAAATTAAAAATATCTTTGAAGGCTCCTAGGGATAGTTGGACCTTGAGTTCGGACATAATTAGGCACCATATTTTGGTTTATAAGTTGATTTGTGACCATGCTATGACAGAAAAACCCTCAATTCTGTCCCAATTCACCCCATATTACGGTACTATACACAGCTGGAGATTAAACTTGATACTCAAAATAGAAAATGTTTACAGGCGATTTTCGGCAAGCAGGTCTAATTTCTCAAAAATGGCTTTGTGATATAAATAAATGTTTATATCAATTTGAAGTGCGGTAGGAAGGCTTGTCTATATATCATCATGTTGTTCCCAACTATTTTTGGAAATAAATGACAAAGAATTGAAAAATCCTATCTCGTCAATTTTTTTTAGCCCCATGGTTTATTAAAAAAGTTAAAATTGTCAAAATCGAAACTTATATTCCGAGCCCTTGGAAAGTTCCATGAAAGTGTCTTTTTTAATTTCATGCTTCATTGCATAATATGGTATGCATGACCACTGAATGGCAGAACAAACTTCACAGTAAGAAAAATAAGAAAAAAATTTAGTTTTTCAGGTTTGCGTGGACTGACTTTCTGATACATAACCCCAAATAATTTTTTTAAAAGGCTGGATCTAGGAGTTTGCTTGTGTGACTGTGCTGCTACATCAGTCAAGTCTATCAGTTTAAAACCATCAAAGCAATTCAGCCAAATTTAATGGCAACTCACCGTTTGAATTGTCTATGTGTTTCCTTCAGACACCCACTGCACTTAATTGCAATTTGGGGATTGAAGGTACCACATTGTTCAGTCAAGTAAGTACTTGACTCAATAATAGGGTTGAAATTAATTACACATTGTCTTTTCAGTTGTTTAGTAATATCAAATAGCTAACCTTAACCCAATTAATTAATTGTTGGTGCCAACAAATAGTGCACATATAATTTATGAGTTTGATAGAAGCCTATATTATTTTCAAACCATTGATGGAAAGCTATTCTAAAGCAGAAATAGCGATCATTTAAAGTTTATTGCTTGACAGTTGATGTGATGAATGATATATCATTTGCATTATAAATATAAATAGCTCATAAATTTGTACCTGTCATTTAGCTCAGTCCTTGGATTTAATAAAAACAATATGCAATTGGAATTCAGTGTTAAGGTAAATTTATTTAAACCAGTTAGTGGAAAAGAAATTCAGCCTCTTCTCAATGTTAGCATTTTATAAATTTTTATCGTACTTTGCAGTTACTTTGCTACTTTTCAAATTTACTGTTGAAGGGACACCAAATCATGACTGTAGTTGTTTTACCGTTGGCCGGTGTATCGAATCAAAAGTATCATGATATGTATCGCATCAGAAAAGAGTATCGATACAGAGCCCTATAAATTAGGTGGGGGGAGGGCGGACCTGATGAGACCCAAAGGGCCAAAATCACAGCGGCAAAGGGTCTGGAGGCCGCTCAAGCCCCCAGAAGCCCAGGGTTTTTAGATTTTTTGATACGCATCGTGAGCTATCAAAGGGGGATACTTTTCAAAAATTTTGTTACACATTTTTACATTTTTTAGGTATTAATTGAGAATAAGCTTTGAAATTAGTTGAATATTACACGGTCCCAGCTTTGCGAGATAGGCGATATTGTAGTTTCAGAAAATTTGTTGTTAAATTTACTTTTGAATTGTTTTGATGACTTGTAAGCCCCATAGGGCTGGGTGTATATTTTTTACACAGGTCAATAAAGACTTTCTCTGTCTGTCTGTCATTATAAATACAATGATAGAAATGACTGAATATACATCATTAAAAAAGACGGCAAATACAATAAAGGCATTCTGCAAGTTGAAATAACATGAAAATACATAGATGATATAAGTAAATCATCACAATAACAATAATTTATAATGACAATGACAATGACAACGACAATGACAAAAACCAGTGTTGGAGGTCTCGAGGCCGGCCTCGTCCTCGAGGCCGGCCTCGGGGCCTTATTTTGATGGCCTCGGCCTTGCCTCGGTCTCGGATGCCAAATCCTTGCCCTTGCCTCGGTCTCGGGTGTCTTTGGTTGAGTGATGGTGGCCTCGGGACCGGCCTCGTCCTCGAGGCCGGCCTCGAAGCCATATTTTGATGGCCTCGGCCTCGCCTTGGCCTCGGAGGTTCAATCCTCGGTCTTGGTCTTGGCCTCGGATGTCCCGGCCTCGACTACATCACTGACAAAAACTTTATTAATCCTTATTCAGGAACTCGTTTTGCAGACATGAAAATCAAGTATAATAATAAAATTATGTAAAAACATTCACCCCATGTATCGGCTCCCCTTCAGGCCATTTCTAGATACTTTATAACATTAATATAACATGAATTCCATGGTAATCATACCTATTTAGGCCTAAGTTAACCTGCACAAGGCATAACATCGATATCTATCTATCTATCTATCTATCTATCTATCTATCTATCTCTATCTACCATCTATCTATCTTTTTTTATTCCGAATTTCTCAGAAAAAAAAAACAAGCTTATTGTAGCCCACCCCACAATTACAGGAGAACTCTCGCCTTAAAACATGTATAATTCACAAAATTCAATAGATGTACATTATACAAGATAGCATTTTTGTTAGCTTTAGGCGAAACTAGCAAGTTAACTAGTTTAGCCATCACATGAGAAAATATACAGATGTACAGGATAACATTTAAATTGTTAGCTTCAGTGAAATCTAGCAAATATTAGCCAGTTTAGTCATCACGCCGCTACATTAAGTATGTAAGATGTAGGGGATCAAAAGTACACTCTGTTACCACATTTTTCAGGGCACTTTGTCCCAAAATTTGAGAATGGCCCATGTATGACCACAATCCTTGATTCTGGTAACCCTTAATAAGACTGAAAAGAGACTCACTGCATCACACTGGTTGTAATAAATTTTCAGCAAGTTCTTGTGGCTTTTACTTCAGCCCCACAGGCCACAGCTATTGAAAGCCCATTAGCCCAAGATATTGCTTGAAACAGTTTAAGTTGACTGGCTTGATGAATGATGAAGAGCCAATTGGTGAGAATGCCCCAAAAAAATTACTTGGTTAACTTGTGAAGACATTCACCAGAAAATCACATGGTTAACTGGTGAAGATATTTACCAGAAAATCACATGGTTAACTGGTGAAGATCGCCCCAGAAAATCCCGTGGTTAACTGGTGAAGATTAGGGCCCTGCACGGGACCAGGTGGTCAGTCCCCCTCCCGCCCGCTCCCGGCCTGTCTGCTCCCGGGCCCAGCCCGGTCCCGTCAAATTTTTCAGTTTAATCCCACTCCCGTCCCATCCCGTCAAGTTGAATCCTGCTCCCGTCACAAATTTGACATGGGACTCCCGGCTTAGTGTATTCAGCGAACTGGCGAACTGGCGAAGCGAACTGGCGAACTGGCGACGCGAACTGGCGAAGCGAACTGGCAAACTGGCACAACCAAATATGAGACTTGAGTTAGAAAAAAAACTGTAGATCGCTCAATTCTTAACGGATTTTAATGAATGATGGCTTGTTGGAAAGCCCTCTTCCAGACGTGCAATATATGCGAACGGCATAAACAAGAAAAGATTATAAAGCAATGGAAGCTCCTGATCCTTACTTCCTCAATCTGGGCTTGTCAAAAAGTCACAGCAAACAACAAATTATTCCATTCCTAGTTTGGTGAAATAGTCTAATTTTAGTTTTCTCATTTGATACACGTTCATTAATTTGACACATAAGCATCTATTTGACTGAACTTGTCGAGTAAAGTTAGGCCTATTGAATATTAAATTTATATTATTTTTCCCCACACAATTTCTTAATTGCTAAACCTTCAACGTTAACCAGAAGGAAATTCAAGGAATATGCAATTAACTTGACACGTTTTCTCTAATTATGTAATTGATTGTTCAATTGAACAAATGACAGTGTCAATGCAATGCAATTCAACTTTAACACATTTCCAGAACAAATACACAGACCTACACTTTATACTTTGGACTGCATGTCGCCTGTCAACAATTAAATGATTTAGAAATAAGATTTTAAAACTACCAATTTGTCACAATCCTTTAAAGTTTAAGTTAAAACAGAGCAAATGAAATGTTTTTTGAAAATAATTACTATATATTTGACCATTTTAATAGGGTCATAATAGCTATGGCCTAAAATGAGAACAATAAGTATTACTTAGATTAACAAGTTCATAAATTAACAAGTTCAAACAACAAGGATGCTGTAATAGGTAAACTGGCGGGTTGGGGAACTGGCGGGAAGTCAACTGGCGAGTATAGTCGGCCTGGCGAGTTCTCCCCCGGCGAGTTGACAATTCCCCTTTTAAAAGCCATTTCTATAAAAGCATTATGAAGCTATCTGGATAGCAATTATGTTAAAGAAAAGGACAAAGAACAATATCAGGAGCTTGTTAGAACTCTTCTGTTATCCAATTGTTGATTGTCATCAGGGACCAATTAGCTTTTAAAATTGCACTTCAAGTGTCACCAACCAAAAGTGTTAAAGTGATGTTTCAACAAATCAATCCAGTTGAACAAAGCAGCAATTGAAGCAAAATGCCCTGATTGCAATACAATAGCTTGCTGCTGTATGGTTGCTCTTTATCACAGCCTGCTGCTGCTTCTGTATAGGCAACTGACGCTAGTCAAATCGATTGGCCAGTTCGCGTCGCCAGTTCGCGTCGACAGTTCGCCAGTTCGCGTCGCCAGTTCGCGTCGCGTCGCTTCGCTTAATACACTAAGCCGGACTCCCTTAGTGATGCAGACCGGACCACCTTTAAGAGGGTGGTCCGGTATTTACAAAAGTGGTCCGGTCCTGGTCTGGTCCAAGATGAGGTGGTCCGATTTGGTTGCTGGACCGGTCCAGAAGCGGTCCATCGGCATTTCAAAAATTATGATAAAATTAGGGTTAAAACATGCTATATGACATAAATTTCATTTTTAGAGATGACAAAATTCATGCGATACTCTTCATGACATTAAAAATCACTGGACCGGTCCGGACCGGCACTTGACCGGTCCGGTCCAACACTGGACCGGTTTTTTGTAGGTGGTCCGGTATTTTGGTGGTCAAGGGCTGGACCGCGGACCGGACCGGTCAAAGGCGGACCGGTCTGCATCACTAGACTCCCGTTCCCCTGGAGAAATCTCAGTCCTGTTTCAGTCCCGTTTCAGTCCCGTACCATATAGTGGTATCTTAATTGATTAAAATTATATTCTGAAGATGACAGTTGCTCATTCAGACAAATTGGCTTAGTATTGTTGTCTATTCACATTTGTACTTTGCAATTTATCGAAGCTGATTTATCAAATGACTAACTAGTCAAATAAGTGAAACAGTTGACTAAATTAGTGAAGAGACTAAATTAGAGAGATTACTAAATTATATATCAGTTTTAATTAAATAGACCCCTAAAATAATAAATAGACAACTCGAACACATCAGGATGGTTGGACACATTGCCTATTTATTAGGCTAAATACAAGGACAGATAAACACACACAAATCAGACACCAACGAAGACAGATGACGTCATGGCAGCCAGGTGGTGGATGGATGAGGATGATGTCAGCACATGTAGAAGACGAGACAGGACGAGACATTGAACACATAACATAGATAACTGAGCTTGAGGAGCCTGGGGCTATCAATTAATTTGGAATAAAAGTGAAATTTTGAATAAATATGAAAAGGGAGAATTTTGAGTGATTTTTAAAAGAATTCAAATTTTGAACATTTTTAAAGGAAACCTGTTGGATTCTGGAAACCTCAGGTAAGCGGTGGGACGGCGGGTAAGTGATCACTCGAGCTATTTATGCTGTAGGAGTCCGTCCAGTGGTTCTGGAAGGCCCCGGCCCGCGAATGGACCCGGGTGTGTGACGCTACTTCAATTCGGCTTAAATCAGCTGAGGAGGGCGGATATTCCAGCAGCCATATTGAATTAACCGATCTTACAAAAGGTAAGTTATAATTAATTAAATAGACCCCTAAAATATAATAGACAACTCGAACACATTAGGATGGTTGGACACATTGCCTATTTATTAGGCTAAATACAAGGACAGATAAACACACACTGTTACAAAACCAGACACCATCATGGCTGAACAACGCAAACTATTTATTCCATAATGTGACGTCATCGTGGTGACGTCACCAAACGATCATGAACGAAGTCATATTCAGAACATCTCCCTTCTTTGAGGTTTACAAACATAAATGTATCAATTGTCCAAATTTCATAAATGTATCAATTATACAATTTTCATAAAAGTGTCAATTGTCCAAATTTCACAAATTTCATAAATGTATCAATTGTACAATTTTCATAAGCGTGTCAATTGTCCAAATTTCATAAATGTATCAATCGTCCAAATTTCATAAAATCAAATCACATCTTGTAAGTTTAGTCCATTTCTTCAATTAAGCGTCTTGGCGCTCGAGTCATCCGGTGTGGACGCACAGGCGTATCTGGAGTGGGGTTGGGAGCATTAGACTCTGGACAGTCCATGGGGTGTTGGGAAGCAGATGGAGTGGGCGGAACGATACTTTGAATATGGCGTCTGTTTCTCCGGAATATCGACCCATTGTCAGTTCTGACTACATATGAACGTGGCGTTGTGTGCTTACCAACCACAGTGGCCCGCGTTTCCCATGACTGTTGTTCATCGGTCTTGAGACGCACTGGATCACCTGATTCCAGGACCGGAAGGGGACGTGCCCCATGTTGCTTGTTGAATTTTTCAGCACACCATTGCTTATGCCGTTCCTGGTGTAACTGAACGGCCTCACGATCAGGCCATTCCGGCTTCAGGCACTTTTGGAGCATGGGAAGATGTGTCGCGATCTTACGGCCCATCATTAACTCTGCCGGGCTCTTTCCAGTAGCTTGGGTGGGGGTGGCTCTATAGGACAGCAAAGCAAGAAAAGGGTCGTTCTGACTAACAATCTTTTCAGCAATTTTTACACCACTCTCTGCCTGCCCATTAGACTGGGGATGGTGCGGGCTAGTCGTTGTGTGGGAAATGTCGCAGAGTTTCGTGAACTGTCTGAAGTCTTCACTTGCAAAGCAAGGGCCATTGTCGCTAACAATGTGTTCTGGTATTCCCCAACGAGCAAACATGCTCTTCAGCTTCGTAACGACTGCTCGGGTAGTCTGGGAGGTAATTTCAGAAATCTCTATGTATTTGGAGTAATAATCCATGGCCACAATGAAATTTCTTTTACCCACATGGAACAGATCAATGCCAACACGGGTCCAAGGGCCTGAGGGGATATCGGCTGGAATAAGGGGCTCACGCCGCTGTGTGGCCTGGTTAGTCTGACAATATTCGCAGTTTCTCACAGTTTGTTTGATGTCAGCTGACATCCCAATCCACCACACAGTCTCAGCAGCAAAACGACAGGACTTGGTCATACCCCAGTGACCGGCATGAATACGGTCAAGAATGTCAGATTGTAACGTCTTTGGTATTACGATACGATTATCAAATGTAAGAATTCCATCCAAAATTGACAAATGAGCACTGTGGGTAAAGTAAGGGCGAACTTCATAAGGGATTTCCTTTTCCAGAGTAGGCCAACCTTGGGTGACATATTGCAAGACTTGAGACAATATTGGGTCATTTTCCGTTTCACATTTGACTCGCTCCAATTTACCAGGGGACATAGACCATGAGCCCTTGAGTGCACTAGTGAAGGCATCAATCTCGAGTGACAAGTTCTCATCAGTAGCTTGGGAAACAGGAATTCGTGACAATGTATCAGCCACTACAAGCGATTTCCCTGGAACATGTTCCGGAACACAAGTCCCAGACTACCCGAGCAGTCGTTACGAAGCTGAAGAGCATGTTTGCTCGTTGGGGAATACCAGAACACATTGTTAGCGACAATGGCCCTTGCTTTGCGAGTGAAGACTTCAGACAGTTCACGAAACTCTGCGACATTTCCCACACAACGACTAGCCCGCACCATCCCCAGTCTAATGGGCAGGCAGAGAGTGGTGTAAAAATTGCTGAAAAGATTGTTAGTCAGAACGACCCTTTTCTTGCTTTGCTGTCCTATAGAGCCACCCCCACCCAAGCTACTGGAAAGAGCCCGGCAGAGTTAATGATGGGCCGTAAGATCGCGACACATCTTCCCATGCTCCAAAAGTGCCTGAAGCCGGAATGGCCTGATCGTGAGGCCGTTCAGTTACACTAGGAACGGCATAAGTCTGATAAGCAGACGCTGAATCCTGGCAGGTACTTTATCAATGTCCTTAGACGCAATTAATGGCACTAATGGTTTGTGATCAGTCTGCAAGCGAAAACTCTCTAAACCAAGTAGATAAACAGCTAATTTCTCACATGCCCAGGTACAACTAAGACACTCCTTTTCTATCTGCGCATAACGTTGCTCTGAGGTAGACAGCATTCGCGAAGCATAAGCAACTGGGCGAAGTTGATTACCATGCTCTTGCATAAGCACACTCCCCACTCCATAACTTGACGCATCACAGCTAAGCACTGTTGGCAACTTGGGGTCAAAGAATGACAATACTGGGGCTGTTGTAAGTAAAGTTTTCACCTTGCTGAATGCATGTTTCTGAGGATCGCCCCACACGAAATCGACATCGTTCTTGAGAAGATCGTTGATTGGCTGCATGATCGATTGTAGGTTTGGAACGAAACGTCCTAGATAGTTCACCATGCCAATAACTGAGCGAAGATTCTCTTCAGTGGGGTCGGGTAACTGTGAAATCGCTCGAACTTTAGCTGGATCAGGTAAGCATCCCTCTGAGGTGATCAAGTGCCCCAGAAATTCCAATTGAGTCTGACGGTACACACACTTTTCTTTGTTAAGCTTCATATTAAGCTCGGACAGTTTTGAGAGCACGGCGCTTAAGCGCTTGTCATGTTCCACTTGGGTCGCAGCATAAATGAGCACATCGTCTTGGTAGCACACCACACCAGGCATTCCACTGAGGGTCTGGGACATAACACTTTGAAAAATGTCGCTTGCCACACAAATGCCATATGGTAAACGTTTAAAGCAAAAGCGGCCTTGACTTGTCATGAAAGTAGTTAACAACTGACACGATTCACTGAGGGGTAATTGCCAGTATCCACGGGAAGCATCCAATTTGCTGAAGAATTTAGCCCCCGACAGTGATGACATAATGTCTTCCATTGTGGGGAGGGGGAACCTTGGACGAAGTAGATGGCGATTCAACTGTCTGAGGTCTACACAAACACGAAGTTTGCCATTCTTTTTGATAGGCAGAGTGATGGGCGCACACCATTCAGTTGGTTCTTGTACAGGTCGGATGACATCATGATCTAGCATCCATTGAATTTCTTTTGAGACTGATTCCTGTAATGGAACAGGAACTTTCCGAGGGGCAGACACATGATAGGGTTCATAGTTGTCCTTCAACTTGAGTGTAACTGGCTCAACTAGAGCTGGCTTATCGATTGTGCCATAGATATCGCTATCATCAGTGTTCAAATGCACAATGTTCACGTTGGGTGAAGGTGTCACCAGATTCATGCGAACAGAAACATCACGGCTCAATAGATTATTTTGAGAGGAACCTTTCAGCACGTAAATACGGAACGTGTGCTGCTCTGAGTCATACACAGTTTTCGACGAGAACCAACCAAGACAGTCCAACTTTCCATTCAACGTCGACAAGTTACGATCATTAGGAAACAAAGTTGGCTTGTACTTAAGCGCCCTCAGCGTATTCTCGGATATAACCGTGGCATCTGCACCTGTGTCAACCTTAAAGTTAACCAGAGATCCGTTAATGGCCAGTGTCACAGTCCATGGTCGTGATGTCGGACTTTCCACAGCTCCGAAGAAATTGCCACCTTCGTCATCCACATAATCCTCATGATCCTCAACCACATCCTGGAACTTGCTACTTCTGGCTTTGCGAGTTGGCTTCGAGCGACACAATTTCCGGTAATGTCCCAATCTTCCACAGGAATAACACTTGTGGCGATACGCTGGACAAGCGCCTACCTCATGATCATAGCCACAATTATCGCACATTTCCGATGAAGTTGATTGTTTACGTAATTCACGGGGCTGCGAGGAAGCAAAGCCAGACGGTTTGGCAGAAGACTTGGCTGTGCCCCGTCTGTTGAAACCACTCCGTGCAGCAGATCGGTGGACAGCATCCAATTGAGACGACTCTGCAGTTGCACTGTCGATTTTCATGGCCTTCTGCGACATTACAGCACATTCGTTAGAGCGACAAATGTCAATGCACTTTGTAAGAGTCAGTTTTCGCTCCTTAAACAGGTCACTTCGAGTCTCAGCTGAATGCACACCATACACAATGCGGTCCTTCAAGATCGACTCCCCGCAGTTATTGCAATAGTTACATGTCTTCATAAGTGTCCGTAAATCAGCTAAATAACTGTCAAATGTCTCTGAATCAGACTGGTCTCTCTTGTTGAATATGTATCTTTCGTAGGTCTCATTCACCTCACCAATAATGAACTCCTCAAATTTTGCAATAATTTCAGCTACAGTACGCACATTATCTCCAGTAGTGAACTTGAACCCATTTAAGGTACGTAGGGCATCATCAGCCAGACAGTTCTTGAATGAGGCTACCTGAATTTCTCGAGTCTTGTTGGGTAAATCAGCCAGAACACTGTAAGAATCCCAACGTTGTTGAAACAGTCTCCAGTTGTCAACAGGATTGGTTCCCAGCACAAAGTGCTGTGGCGGCTTGATTCCAGGCAAAACGGGGGCTGCCATCTCGTGCAGTGGGTTCTACAGCAGGTTTTGACACACACAAGTCCAATAAACAGTCCTTGTAGACGAAA
Source organism: Platynereis dumerilii (assembly GCA_026936325.1). Lineage (NCBI taxonomy): Eukaryota > Metazoa > Annelida > Polychaeta > Phyllodocida > Nereididae > Platynereis > Platynereis dumerilii. The sequence goes on from JAPTHN010000003.1 coordinate 35,571,906, forward strand.
TATTATCCAATTCCGCTGCTACCATGTTATAAAACCAGACACCATCATGGCTGAACAACGCAAACCATTTATTCCATAATGTGACGTCATCGTGGTGACGTCACCAAACGATCATGAACGAAGTCATATTCAGAACACACACAAATCAGACACCAACGAAGACAGATGACGTCATGGCAGCCAGGTGGTGGATGGATGAGGATGACGTCAGCACATGTAGAAGACGAGACAGGACGAGACATTGAACACATAACATAGATAACTGAGCTTGAGGAGGCCATAATTTTGCCCAAGATCAGATAATAGTAAATGTATAAATACATGTATGAGATATTTTATATAATAATAGGTGTAAAAGAGAATGAACAGATAGTAGAGAGTTATGAGATGAAATGGTCAGGAGAAAGTGATAGTGCTAAGCGAGGGGCGAGTGCGGCTTGGGCTCCCCTGGTGGGTCTTATATATCGTCTGTAGCAAAGGGAAGCCCTGCGACCTAATTTTTGAATCTCGGATTCCAAAGAGCTAAAAACCGGCACTGAAAACAGGGTACTACTGACAGTGCTGACGTCAGATAGAACTAATTTTTGTCCTACAACTGACGTCTGTAGCTTATGATTTTTAAGTACTTACTGACAGTCAGGTAGGACTAATTTTTGTCTTTTAACTGACGTCTGTAGCTTATTATTTTTGAGGACTTACTGACGGTCAGATAGGACTAATTTTTGTCCTTTAACTGACGTCTGTAGCTTTTGATTTTTGAGGACTTGCTGACCATTGTCTAGGCCTTGACAGCTAGAAGCACAAGAAAAGGAGAGTCTACAGACGTCTCCAAACCACCAAAAATCTAGCCATTGTCTGAGCCTTATCGGCTGGAAGCACCAGAAAAGGAGTGTCTACAGACGTCTCCAAACCACCAAAAATCAAGCCATCCAGACTAGCCATTGTCTGAGCCTTATCGGCTGGAAGCACCAGAAAAGGAGTGTCTACAGACTAGGGTAGGTTGATTTCGGAGCTTCACCATTGGACAAATTGGGATAGTGAGATTTTCATATCAAAAGGCTATATCCAAAGTTTTAGGTCTCTAACTTTTTTGAGGAAATGACATTGAATTTTTGACATTTTGAACATTTTTTGGTTGTTGCGCAAAGTCGCGGTTTCGTATAACTTTGTCATTTCTAATCATACAGTAATACAACCTACATGTTTGAAAAGATCTCAAAAAGACCTACAATTTGAATACAAACATGAAGGGTTTCCGATAATTTTTGATCTGCACTTCTTATAAAATGCACACTTTTAAGAAAGAAAGTCAGATCTGATGATTCAAAGCAGTAATAAACAGGAAATTTCTTGAAAAAAGTGTTTCTACTAGTCCTTGGTTATATTCTACCCTATGTCAGTCGACTGGATTACACTTTCACAAGCATTGGAGGTCTCAAAATAAGCCATAGCGGAGGTATGGGGGAGTAACAGTTTCATTTGGCAAACCTATGAAACTTTGCCGAGTTTTCCAGCTGCACAACTTAATTTTTAATGAATCGAATGTCAGAAATACAATTTCAAAGTGGTATTGATGCAAACAAGTTCTTAGCCAACATCAAGCGTAACGGTAGGTTAAAATTTGAGATGTAGATATTATTTTGGAAATGTAATAGTCCCAATCCAATAGGCATGATGTGTTCCGTAAGGCTCCAGTGATGACATAAAGAGCTGTCTAATATTTATCAAGACCTCCCTTTAACACCTCAGTTCCATTATGAAACTGTTAAAAACTGTAAAGAAGTGCTTTAATAATTTGCATAGTACCTTAATTGTCAAAGCAGGGAAGCTTCATGTTACAACTTCCGCACACCAGTACAGAAATATACAATTTCCAATCAGGTGGTTGTTCTATTTGAACTTCTTTGTTGGTTCGAATGATGCCATGGATTCCATTTCTTTCTCTTTTTTTAGGACATTATAATACTGAACCTGATTCTAATTCAAGTCCCCCCGCCCTAATCTTTTACAAGTTCTTAATTTCTGTGATTCTATATGGGAAACCTGTGACAATCATTGAAATGACAAAGGTAACTATATTATAGGTCTGGTTGCTTTACCTAAGATCACTAATATTGTCAGATATCTCAACAGCCAATTGAATTACATTTACACCTATAGTCATACTTTGATTGGCAAGTCAAGCAAAAAAATGAAAATTTATCAGATTGTGAAGTTACTTGCGCCTTAAAATTTGGCCTAGACCATTGTTGTTGGTATTCAAAATGAAGGTCTAATTGAGCCCTGTCCAACCATACCAGTTTCATTGTCTTATCTCTTAAATTGACTGAGTTATTCAATACCGCGAATCAGCAAACCTCGCGAAAAATGTCTAAAAACTCAAAACTTTAAATGGATTTCCTCAAAAAAGTATTAGAGTTAGAGACCTGAAATTTTGGATATGGCCTTTTGACATGAAAATGTCACTATCCCAATTTGTCCAGGATTGAAATTCCAAAATTTTTGCAAAATCAACCTACCCTACTACAGATGTCTCCAAACCACCAAAAATCAAGCCATCCAGACTAGCCATTGTCTGAGCCTTATCGGCTGGAAGAACCAGAAAAGGAGTGTCTACAGACGTCTCCAAACCACCAAAAATCAAGCCATCTAGACTAGCCATTGTCTGATCCTTATCGGCTGGAAGCACCAGAAAAAGAGAGTCTACAGACGTCTCCAAACCACCAAAACTTGAGCCATCCAGACTCGCCGTTTAAAAAATTAAAAAAAACAGCAATCAAATAGAGATATCTCCACATGATAATTGATCTAGAGACAACTATCAAAAATTATTTATTAAAAAAAAAAACTCCATTCATATTGTTTTCTGTTATGGGCAGTATTCTGATAAGGATGAGTCAATAATAATAGCATTTAATGCTTGTACATGTTCTTCTTTCAGTCCGATAATGATCTGATAAATTAATTGTATTTTATGGTCTTCTTCGATCTTTTTGCTCTTCGCTGAGCTAGACATGGAGTTGCAACTGGTGCTGGGCTATTTTCTCGGGCCAAAGTTTTCCTTTTCAAACCCTGAAAGAGAACAAAAAATTTTCTGAAATAAACTTGTACCATACATCTATATCCATCCAATAAGTGTGTATCCTTCATTTTTTCGTTTTAAGTAGAGTGCATGGTGTCATGCTGAGGCTGGTTAAGGGTCATCTTTGTGTTTGACATTTCACAGTATAACTAAGCTAAATTGCAGTAAAAACATATCATGCATGTATACAAGCTTAAAATATATTTGTTCGTGACTGGATGAATGGTAACCCTGGTGCTATTACAGCCAAACACTTTGATATAGAATTATAGCGGTCTGTGGCACAGTGAAAATGGCACTTCGTGTGTCATTATGCTGATGATTTGTCATGATCAAACCTAATACTTTCAATGTTAATTTTATAGAAGGAGGGATTGTGAGGCTTTGTTTTTCGCTGTATGAATGAATTGTGCAATTCCACCTCTTATAGGAATATACAGTGCATAACTTTTGTACATACCGGTCCATCAACATCTTGCAGTGATGGCAACTTCATTCTCTGCAGGATCTCTAGTCTTTTTACGTGTCTCTGTCTACTAGGAGGCTGAAAGAGATGACAGTCATGAGCAAAATATTCTGCTAGTAAATGTCATGTTAATTTTCAGTGTACTTAATGTGAAGTTGTGCCATTTTGGTTGCCTTATAAAGAAGTACTCTAATCATAGATTGAAGCGGATAAGTAAAAAAAGTTAACTTTGGCTCAAATAATCACTGCTTCTTGAAAAGATATTACAGAAGTAAATTTGTTGGTTTTTCAAAAACTTCAATGCTATCATTGTTTACCTTTGTCAATGAAATCATGTCTGAAGATCTGGGCAAAGGGGTGGACTCCTCATCGCTGTAAGCTTCAGTGTCAGCAACCTGTCAAAAAAAAATGCATTTGGTGATTTTGCAATGTATACGAATGACATACACTGTGTAAGTCAAAGTAAGCTATGAATCATAGCACCATAATATAGATTTTTGAAATTAAATATCAAATCAGCATCAAACAAAATTTGGTACTTGTAATTCAGTTTAAAGTGATCATGTCCTTTTTTGCAAGACATTTGAAGAAGCAACCTAACTGCATATATTACTTTAGATTATTATCTATAGCCCGATAAGTAGGAATTTGTTATGACACACAATTATGCACTTGGTATTTATTCTCAGCCGGATACTTACAGGTGATACTGTCCTGGAGAAGCTGGGAGTATCACTTGGCGGGATCACAGCAGCACTGATGAAGGGTTGTATACACATGTGTCTATGAAAACAATAATTTAACATGATTTCAAAGATATCGTCAAATGTATTTTAATAAAACAATGACTGTTTTGCTCCTGTGATCCACTGCGTTAAATTTAAGTTTTAATTGGTATAGATATTCATCTTGGTAGTCTGTTTTATGAGAAAGTTATGTCAGCAAGACTACCTTTTTGGTGCTTCCAGCAAATCAGGTCCTGACAATGGCTAGTCTGGATGGATCAATTTTTGGTGGTTTGGAGACGTCTGTAGACACTCCTTTTCTGGTGCTTCTATACGATAAGGATCAGACAATGGCTAGTCTGGATGGCTCAAGTTTTGGTGGTTTGGAGACGTCTGTAGACACTCCTTTTCTGGTGCTTCCAGCCGATAAGACTCAGACAATGGCTAGTCTGGATGGCTTGATTTTTGGTGGTTTGGAGACGTCTGTAGACTCCCTTTTTCTGGTGCTTCCAGCCAAGAAGGCTCAGACAATGGCTAGTCTGGATGGCTTGATTTTTGGTGGTTTGGAGACGTCAGTAGACTTCCTTTTTCTGGTGCTTCCAGCCAAGAAGGCTCAGACAATGGCTAGTCTGGATGGCTTGATTTTTGGTGGTTTGGAGACGTCTGTAGTCTCCCTTTTTCTGGTGCGTCTAGCCAATTAGGCTCAGACAATGACTAGTCTGAATGGCTGGATTTTTGGTGGTTTGGAGATGTCTGTAGACACACTTTTTCTGGTGCTTCCAGACAGTCAGGATGATCAGGATTTTGTAACCTTCCTGACGTCATGAATACTGAATAAAAATGCATTTTTAACGTCAGCATTTGGCAAAAAATTCAACTCTACTGACGGTCATTATGAAGTGGATTTTGTACCCTTCCTGACGTCAGCAAAACCCAAAATAAACAACAAGGCTGACGTCAGTAGTGTCAGTAGGGACACAAAAAATGGTCCGGTTTTTATATGAAAATGAACAAAATTGTTATCTTGCACATTTTCCTACTTGCTCAATCTGGTGTGATGGATAAACTAGTTAATTTGCTAGCTTTCACACAAGCCAACAACAATATTATCCTATGCATCTATTCTGGTGTTATGGTAAAACTAGTTAATTTGCTTATTTTCACTGAAGCTAACAACAGTGATATCCTGTGCATTTTTTATACTTAATCCGGCAGGAGTTATGGTAAAACTAATTAAATTGCTAGTTTTCCTTGAAGCTAACAACAATGATATTCTGTGCATATTTCATACCTAATCTTGCTGCAGTGATGGTAAAACTAGTTATTTTGCTATTTTTCACTGAAGCCAACAACAATATTATCCTATGCATCTTTCATACTTAATCTGGCTGGTGTGAGGGTAAAACTAGTTAATTACTAGTTTTCACTGAGGCTAACAACACTGTTATTCTGTGCATTTTTCATACTTAATCTGATTGGTGTGAGTGGTAAACTAATTCATTTGCTAGTTTTCACTGATGCTAGCAAATTGTTATCCTGTGCATCTTTCATACTTAACCTGGCTGTTGTGATTGTAAAACTGGTTAATTTGCTAGTTTTCTCTAAAGCTAAAAAAAACTGTTATCCTGTGCATCTTTCATACTTAATCTGGCTGGTGTTGTTGTAAAACTACTTAATTTGCAAGTTTTCACTAAAGCTAACAACAGTGTTATGCTCAGCATCTTTTATACTTATTCTAATCTGGCTGGTGTGATGGTAAAACTAGTTGATTTACTATTTTTCACTGAAGCTAACAACAATGTTATCCTGTGCATCTTTCATACTCAATGTGGCTGGTGTGAGAGGTAAACTAGTTAATTTGTTAGTTTTCACCAAAATGAACAAAATTGTTATCTTGTACATTTTCCTACTTGCTCAATCTGGTGTGATAGATGACCTAGTTAATTTGCTAGTTTTCACTGAAGCTTACAAAATTGTTATCACGTGCATTTTTCATACTTTATCTGGCTGGTGTGATATGTAAACTAGTTAATTTGCTTAATTTCACTGAAGCTAACAACAATGTTATCATGTGCATATTTCATACTTAATCTGGCTGGAGTGACAGTAAAACTGGTTAATTTGCTAGTTTTCACTGAAGCTTACAAAATGCTATCATGTGCATTTTTCATACTTAATCTGGCTGGTGTGATGGGTAATCTAGTTAATTTACTTGTTTTCACTGTAGCTAACAACAATGCTATACTGTGCATATTTCATACTTAATCTGGCTGGAGTGATGGTAAAACTAGTTAATTTACTATTTTTCATTGAAGCTAACAACAATGTTATCCTGTGCATTTTTCATACTCAATGTGGCTTGTGTGAGAGGTAAACTAGTTAATTTGTTAGTTTTCACTAAAATGAACAAAATTGTTATCTTGTATATTTTCCTACTTGCTCAATCTGGTGTGATGGATAAACTAGCTAATTTGCTAGCTTTCAATAAAGCCAACAACAATATTATCCTATGCATCTATGCTGGTGTTATGGTAAAACTAGTTAATTTGCTTGTTTTCACTGAAGCTAACAACAGTGATATCCTGTGCATTTTTCATACCTAATCCGGCGGGAGTTATGGTAAAACTAATTAAATTGCTAGTTTTCCCTGAAGCTAACAACAATGTTATTCTGTGCATATTTCATACCTAATCTGGCTGCAGTGATGGTAAAACTAGTTATTTTGCTATTTTTCACTGAAGCCAACAACAATATTATCCTATGCATCTTTCATACTTAATCTGGCTGGTGTGAGGGTAAAACAAGTTAATTACTAGTTTTCACTGAGGCTAACAACACTGTTATTCTGTGCATTTTTTCATAATTAATCTGATTGGTGTGAGAGGTAAACTAGTTGATTTGCTAGTTTTCACAGAAGGTACCAAATTGTTATCCTGTGCATCTTTCATACTTGAAAAAGAAAGGTGTGCAATGTCGTGGTATGGTTAAAACAAGTCACAAAGAGTCTGTAAATGCATCTTTTAAATTGTCAGTTGCCCTTGATGATGTATCAAAAATTTTTACTGCTTCTTTTTGGCCGAAAGGCATTTATGTGAGAAAATGGAAGACAAGGTCAAATGAGCGTGTTAGTAATTTTAATGCCTCATAATTTTTACATTCAATCACATTTTTAATATGGATGTTTTTAATTTAAATATTGTTAGCTATAATTGTAAAAATTTTGTCAGTGAGGGACCCAAGTTTGAATTTATAAATTCTTTGACTAAAAGTCATGATGTGGTCTTAATTCAAGAATATTGGTTGTATCAGTCTCAGCTCGATAAGCTTGCCAGAATAGGAAATGGTTTTGCTCTAGAGGCTAAGAGCTCCATGGATGAAAGTATTTGTAGACCGGGGCGCCCTTTCGGCGGTTGCGCAATTTTATGGAATCCTTTGTTACGTTGTGATGTGACTCCAGTAAAATGTAACTCAAATAGGCTTTGTGGAGTTATTATGCAGATTGAGAGTAATTCTTTCCTGATTCTTAATGCCTATATGCCCTGTGATAAGGGTTATCGTGATGATGTTTCATTCCCCGAGTTTTTGGAAGTGTTACAAGAGATTAAGTTACTAATAGAAACTTGTGATACAAACTTTGTTATTATAGGAGGTGATCTAAACACAGATGTAAGAAGAAATAGCCCTCAGTCATTAGGGTTAAAGGATTTCACTTCTGAGAATGATTTACATTTTTGCATTAATTTTGATCATGTAAATGTTCCTTATACGTATATTAGTTATAATAATGGTGTTCATAGTTCTGTGATTGATCATTTTATCTTTTCTGGAAATCTTATTGAATTTTTCAATGGTGTTGATATTATTGATAATAATCTATTCTCTGATCATGTTCCTCTCTCTGTTAAAATTGATGTTAATATTAATCATAATATGACAACTCCTCGTGTTTATACAAAAAATATCTTGGAAAAAGGCCAAGAACAAGGATATTGAAAACTATCAAAACGTATTAGATCATCTGTTAGCATCTATTAGCTTTGATGAATCAGCTCTTCATTGTAAAGATAAATTCTGTAAAAATCATATAGGAGAAGTTAGTCGGTTGTACTGCGAAGTTATCTCTGCTTGTGCTGATGCTGCTGATAAATGTATCCCATCAACTGTTCCTAGTAAAGGATCAAGTAAATGTATACCAGGTTGGAATGAACATGTTAGTAATGAAAAACGAGAGTCATTGTATTGGCATAGATGTTGGCGTGATGCTGGTTGTCCTCGGAATGGGGATCTAGCCGAAATGATGCGTATAACTAGAGCTCGTTATCATAAAGCTGTAAAACATGTTAAAAAACAGAGAGATAATATAAGGATAGAAAAGATGGCTGCGTCCATTGCTGATAATAGACATAGGGATCTATGGTCTGAAGTTAGAAAAATTAAAGGTAAAAATAGAAATTTGCCAGCTTGTGTAGACAATGTTTCTAATGATAAAGATATATGTGATGTTTTCAGAGGGAAGTATGATTCTGTGTACAACAGTGTTTCCTATGATGATTGCGATATGATCAAGATAGTTGATATGGTTAATGAACGCTTGCGTTCCGAGAGTGGTGATAATTTAATTGTCACTGTTCAAGATGTCATTAAATGTGTAAAATGTATAAAGAGTGGTAAATCAGATGGTAATGAAGGGCTGTACTCAGATCACTTAATTCATGGATGTAAGCGTTTATACGTCATGATGTGTATGATTTTTAATGCCATGCTAATTCATGGAGAATCACCTGATTCAATGATATTAGGCACAATGATTCCTATCCCTAAGAACAAGCGTCAGTCATTGTGTAACTCCGATAATTATAGGTCTATTGCTCTGAGTAGCATTTTCAGTAAGGTTCTAGACTGGATTATTTTGTTAAAGGAAGATAAGGCCCTGAATAGTTCAAAACATCAATTTGGTTTTAAAGTTAATTCTTCAACTACACATTGTACACTTTTGTTAAATGAAACTATAAGTTTTTATAATCTTAATCATACCAGTGTATATACTGTAATGCTAGATGCCACCAAAGCATTTGACAGGGTAAATTATACTAAATTATTTACTGAGTTGTTACATCGTAATGTTTCTCCGATTATTTTACGTTTATTGATTAACATGTATACGAATCAAAAGCTGTGTGTTAGCTGGAATAATTGTACATCTAGTCATTTCCATGTCAGTAACGGTGTTAAGCAGGGCGGAGTTTTGTCTCCTGCATTGTTTGCAGTCTATATAGATGGATTATTGGTTAATCTTGAAAACTCTGGAGTTGGTTGTCATGTAGGTAATCAGTATACTGGAGCATTGGCATATGCTGATGATATTACGCTGTTATGTCCAACCTTAAGTGGCATGCAAAAGATGCTAGATATTTGTGAGAACTATGCTAATGATTATAACATTATTTAATGGTAAAAAGAGTCAATTATTGTTATTTAAAGGTAAAGGTTGTAATGATAAAAAGGGAATTTTGAAAATCTTTGGTGAATCTTTAAAGTATTGTGATAATGTTGTTCATCTTGGTCATAGCATCTCTGTGGAAGATTCTGATTATATAGTAGATAAGTCATGTTCAGCTTTCTGGAAAAGTTTTAATATTTTCATGTCTGATTTCGGTCATATCCACCCAGTTATAAAATGTAATTTATTTGATAAATACTGTTGTTCATTCTATGGGTCGCCAATATGGCTATTGAATAGCAATGCAGTTAATAACTTGTGCATAGCTTGGCGTAAGGCATTAAGAAGTTTATGGAGGGTTCATCCAATGACTCATTGTGATTTAATTTATGCCATATCAGGTTTTGATCCCCTAAGGATCCAATTATGTAGAAGATTTGTTAAATTTATTAAGAAATGTCTAGTCAGTGACAACGATGTTCTCAAAGTTGTTAGTAAAGTAGCACTGGGTAACCCAATGTCTGTGATAGGGCGTAATTATAGTTATATTGATCACACTTTTGGTGATACTATAAGATACAGTATTAATGTTGATACCCTTAATGATGCAGCAGTTCTGGAAGAACTTATTAATATCCGTGATGGCTTAATGTCATGTGAGTATCTGTCTACGGATGATGTTTCAGATATGATAAACACATTGTGTGTGTCATGATTGTTTTTAAGTAATACTTTTGTAATACTAGTTGTTTTTATCATTGTTTTTGTTTTTACCTTGTTTACCTTTATTTAATTAACTTGTACCACAGTATATGTGTGTGAATAAAGATATTATATATTAACCTGATTGTAAAACTGGTTAATTTGCTAGTTTTCTCTAAAGCTAAAAAAAAACTGTTATCCTGTGCATCTTTCATACTTTATCTGGCTGGTGTTGTTGTAAAACTACTTAATTTGCAAGTTTTCACTAAAGCTAACAACAATGTTATGCTGTGCATCTTTTATACTTATTCTAATCTGGCTGGTTTGATGGTAAAACTAGTTAATTTACTATTTTTCACTGAAACTAACAACAATGTTATCCTGTGCATCTTTCATTCTCAATGTGGCTGGTGTGAGAGGTAAACTAATTAATTTGTTAGTTTTCACCAAAATAAACAAAATTGTTATCTTGTACATTTTCCTACCTGCTCAATCTGGTGTGATGGATAAACTAGTTAATTTGCTAGTTTTCACTGAAGCTGACAAAATTGTTATCATGTGCATTTTTCATACTTAATCTGGCTGGTGTGATATGTAAACTAGTTAATTTGCTTGTTTTCACTGAAGCTAACAACAATGTTATCATGTGCATATTTCATACTTAATCTGGCTGGAGTGACGGTAAAACTAGTTAATTTACTATTTTTCATTGAAGCTAACAACAATGTTATCCTGTGCATCTTTCATACTCAATGTGGCTGGTGGGATAGGTAAACTAGTTAATTTGTTAGTTTTCACTAAAATGAACAAAATTGTTATCTTGCACATTTTCCTACTTGCTCAATCTGGTGTGATGGATAAACTAGTTAAGTTGCTAGCTTTCACTTGAGCCAACAACAATATTATCCTATGCATCTATGCTGGTGTTATGGTAAAACTAGTTAATTTGCTTTTTTTCACAGAAGCTAACAACAGTGATATCCTGTGCATTTTTTATACTTAATCCGGCAGGAGTTATGGTAAAACTAATTAAATTGCTAGTTTTCCCTGAAGCTAACAACAATGTTATTCTGTGCATATTTCATACTTAATCTGGCTGCAGTGATGGTAAAACTAGTTATTTTGCTATTTTTCACTGAAGTCAACAACAATATTATCCTATGCATCTTTCATACTTAATCTGGCTGGTGTGAGGGTAAAACTAGTTAATTACTAGTTTTCACTGAGGCTAACAACACTGTTATTCTGTGCATTTTTCATAGTTAATCTGATTGGTGTGAGTGGTAAACTAATTAATTTGCTAGTTTTCACTGATGCTAGCAAGTTGTTATCCTGTGCATATTTCATGCTTAACCTGGCTCGTGTGATTGAATAACTGGTTAATTTCCTAGTTTTCTCTAAAGCTAAAAAAACTGTTATCCAGTGCATCTTTCATACTTAATCTGGCTGGTGTTGTAAAACTACTTAATTTGCAAGTTTTCACTAAAGCTAACAACAATGTTATGCTGTGCATCTTTTATACTTATTCTAATCTGGCTGGTGTGATTGTAAAACTAGTTAATTTACTATTTTTCACTGAAACTAACAACAATGTTATCCTGTGCATCTTTCATACTCAATGTGGCTGGTGTGAGAGGTAAACTAGTTAATTTGTTAGTTTTCACCAAAATCAACAAAATTGTTATCTTGTACATTTTCCTACTTGCTCAATATGGTGTGATGGATAAACTAGTTAATTTGCTAGTTTTCACTGAAGCTTACAAAATGTTATCATGTGCATTTTTCATACTTAATCTGGCTGGTGTGATGGGTAATCTAGTTAATTTGCTTGTTTTCACTGAAGCTAACAACAATGTTATCATGTGCATATTTCATACTTAATCTGGCTGGAGTGACGGTAAAACTAATTAATTTGCTATTTTTCACTGAAGCTAACAACAATGTTATCCTGTGCATCTTTCAAACTTAATCTGGCTGGTGTGATGGTAAAACTAGTTAATTTACTAGTTTTCACTGAAGCTAACAACAGTGTTATCTTCTGCATCTTTCATACCTAATCATGCTGTTTTGATGGCATAACTAGTTGATTTGCTTGTTTTCACTGCAGCTAAGAACAACGTTATCCTGTGCATTTTTCATACCTAATCTGGCAGGAGTTATGGTAAAACTAATTAAATTGCTAGTTTTCACTGAATCTAACAACAATGTTATTCTGTGCATATTTCATACTTAATCTGGCTGCAGTGATGGTAAAACTAGTTAATTTACTAGTGTTCACTGAAGCTAACAGCAGTGTTATCCTTTGCATCTTTCAAACTTAATCTGTCTAGCAAAAAAACTGTTTCACTGTGCATATTTCATACTTAATCTAGCTTGTGTGATGGTAAAACTAGTTAATTTACTAGTATTCACTGAAGCTAACAACAGTGTTATCCCGTGCATCTTTCATACTCAATCAGGCTGGTCGGAGAGGTAAACTAGTTAATTTGTTAGTTTTCACCAAAATGAACAAAATTGTTATCTTATACATTTTCCTACAAATTAACTACTTTTACCATAACACCAGCCAGATTAAGAGTGAAAGATGCACAGGATAACATTGTTGTTAGCTACGGTGAAAACAAGTAAATTAACGAGTTTTACCATAACACCAGCCAGATTAAGTATGAAAGATGCACAGGATAAGTTTTGTTAACTTTAGAGAAAACTAGTTAAATAGCTAGCTTTACAATCACACCAGCCAGATTAATTTTGGAAGATGCACAGGATAACATTGCTCTTAGCTTCAGTGAAAAATAGCAAATTAACTAGTTTTACCGTCACTCCAGTCTTGCTCAATCTGGTTTGATGGATAAACTAGTTAATTTGCTAGCTTTCACTAAAGCCAACAACAATATTATCCTATGCATCTTTCTGTTGTGATTGTAAAACTGGCTAATTTGCTAGTTTTCTCTAGAGCTAAAAAAAAACTGTTATCCTGTGCATCTTTCATACTTAATCTGGCTGTCGTGATTCTAAAACTGGCTAATTTGCTAGTTTTCTCTAAAGCTAAAAAAATCTGTTATCCTGTGCATCTTTCATACTTAATCTGGCTGGTGTGATGGTAAAACTAGTTATTTTGCTAGTTTTCACTGAAGCTAAAAAAACTGTTATCATGTGCATCTTTCATAATTTATCTGGCTGGTGTGATGGTAAAACTAGTTAATTTACTATTTTTCACTGGAGCTAACAACAGTGTTATCTTGTGCATCTTTCATACTTAATCATGCTGTTTTGATGGTATAAATAGTTGATTTGCTAGTTTTCACTGAAGCTAACAACAATGTTATTCTGTGCATATTTCATACTTAATGGGGCTGCAGTGACGGTAAAACTAGTTATTTTGCTATTTTTCACTGATGCTAACAGCAGTGTTATCCTGTGCATCTTTCAAACTTAATCTGTCTAGCAACAAAACTGTTATACTGTTCATATTTCATACTTAATCTAGCTGGTGTGATGGTAAAACTAGTTAATTTACTAGTTTTCACTGAAGCTAACAACAGTGTTATCCTGTGCATCTTTCAAACCTAATCAGGCTGTTTTGATGGTAAAACTAATTAAATTGCTAGTTTTCACTGAAGCTAACAACAATGTTATCCTGTGCATCTTTCATACTCAATGTGGCTGGTGTGAGAGGTAAACTAGTTAATTTGTTAGTTTTCACTAAAATGAACAAAATTGTTATCTTGTACATTTTCCTACTTGCTCAATCTGGTGTGATGGATAAACTAGTTAATTTGCTCGCTTTCACAAAAGCCAACAACAATATTATCCTATACATCTATGCTGGTGTTATGGTAAAACTAGTTAATTTGCTTGTTTTCACTGAACGTAACAACAGTGATATCCTGTGCATTTTTCATACCTAATCCGGCGGGAGTTATGGTAAAACTAATTAAATTGCTAGTTTTCCCTGAAGCTAACAACAATGTTATTCTGTGCATATTTCATACCTAATCTGGCTGCAGTGATGGTAAAACTAGTTATTTTGCTTTTTTTTCACTGAAGTCAACAACAATTTTATCCTATGCATCTTTCATACTTAATCTGGGTGGTGTGAGGGTAAAACTAGTTAATTACTAGTTTTCACTGAGGCTAACAACACTGTTATTCTGTGCATTTTTCATAATTAATCTGATTGGTGTGAGAGGTAAACTATTTAATTTGCGAGTTTTCATTGGGCTAGCAAATTGTTATCCTGTGCATCTGTCATAATTAACCTGGCTCTTGTGATTGTAAAACTGGTTAATTTGGTAGTTTTCTCTAAAGCTAAAAACAGCGTTATCCTGCGCATCTTTCATACTTAATCTGGCTGGTGCTGTTGTAAAACTACTTAATTTGCAAGTTTTCACTAAAGCTAACAACAATGTTATGCTGTGCATCTTTTATACTTATTCTAATCTGGCTGGTGTGATGGTAAAACTAGTTAATTTACTATTTTTCACTGAAACTAACAACAATGTTATCCTGTGCATCTTTCATACTCAATGTGGTTGGTGTGAGAGGTAAACTAGTTAATTTGTTAGTTTTCACCAAAATGAACAAAATTGTTATCTTGTACATTTTCCTACTTGCTCAATCTGGTGTGATGGATGAACTAGTTAATTTGCTAGCTTTCACTGTAGTTGACAAAATTGTTATCATGTGCATTTTTCATACTTAATCTGGCTGGTGTGTCATTTGCTTGTTTTCACTGAAGCTACCAACACTGTTATCATGTGCATATTTCATACTTAATCTGGCTGGAGTGATGGTAAAACTAATTAATTTGCTATTTTTCACTGAAGCTAATAACAATGTTATCCTGTGCATCTTTCAAACTTAATCTGGCTGGTGTGATGGTAAAACTAGTTTTTAACTAGTTTTCTCTAAAGCTAACAACAGTGTTATCCTGTGCATCTTTCATACTTAATCTGGCTGGTGTGATGGTAAAACTAGTTAATTTACTAGTTTTCACTGAAGCTAACAACAGTGTTATCTTGTGCATCTTTCAAACCTAATCAGGCAGTTTTGATGGTATAACTAGTTGATTTGCTTGTTTTCACTGAAGCTAAGAACAGTGTTATCCTGTGCATTTTTCATACCTAATCCGGCAGGAGTTATGGTAAAGCTAATTAAATTGCTAGTTTTCACTGAAGCTAACAACGATGTTATTCTGTGTATATTTCATAGTTAATGTGGCTGCAGTTATGGTAAAACTAGTTATTTTGCTATTTTTCACTGAAGCTAACAGCAGTGTTATCCTTTGCATCGACATAGAAATAATTTGTCGTACAGAGCCCAAACTTAGCTTAAAATGACAGAGCCCAAACTTAGCTTAAAATGCCGGTAATTAAATTTTCATTGACGCAGCAATTGCACAAGAAAAGGTTGGATGGATACTGAGCCCTGCTCTGCTGATCTATCTTCACGTATACATGTACAACTTATCATATATATTGAAGGCCTCAATTCCGCATCTTTTGACATGCAGATTGACCTTCCATTGCCAATATAACTCGATCTCCAGCCCCAACAAATTTATCTTCCGAATTTCGTAAAAAAATTAGATTTTTGCAAATTGGGCGTACATAAATGAGCTGGGAATCTATAGATCACAGACATCAAGGGCAATAACGCATATCATAGCCTATCGAAGGCCATTCATTTCCGCATCTTTTGATATGCACACTGACCTTCTATGACCAAAATATAGATTACTACCCTCCTTCTAGAAATTTAGGAAAAAAATCACTTGTGACCCCTGCAGGTATAACATCAGAAATATCACACTGAGGCTGGATCTGTTCATGACGCATCCTACAATGCTGTTGCCATGACTTCATCTATAGTTCACTCAACCACTCATGCAGTTCGTAGTTCACTCAAATATTGTATGCATATATTGGACTAAGGCTTTTAATAATTTAGAAAGCTGGTCATTACATGTGATTACTGTCCTTTATAACATTAAACAAGAATCCGCGGATTCAAAGCCTGGCTCAAGTGGCAGTGATGACGGCAAAATATGTAGCAATGTTGGTGAAATAGTTAAGTCTACTTTATGGTTTGGAAATGGCAGAGAAAGGTGGTTCTGAATTGCGGCAAGTGAAGTGTTGTTATTGTGGTTGTTCCATGTACAAAATAATATCCAAATAACCACGAAAAGAATGCGTATGATTTTTTTAAATCTTGAAGTCTCCCAATTTCCTCCTTTGAAAAAATTGGCGAAATTGAAAAAAATTTGGACAAAAAAAATTGGTTTTTTTAATCTAGGAAAACATTTTTTTTCCTTTTTTTTAATTTAGGAAAAAAAATTGTAAATCTTGGAACAAAAGATGTTTAAATTTGAAAAACCAGAAGTTGCCTGATTTCCTCTTTTTTGAAAAAAAAAATTTTTTTTTCTTTTTAAAATCTTGGAGAAAAAAAATGTTGGGAAAAAAAAAAATTTTGAAATTGAAAAAAAAAATTAATTTCCATACATCTCGCTACCCTAAAAAACCAATAAAACACAAAAACAGATATATTGAACCTATAGTTATTGAACAGTAGAGCTGACAGACAATATTTTCAAACCATTACTCCTGAATTAGCCTGGTGAGCCAGGCTAAAAATTCAGGGAGCTGTCAATCCATGTTTATATATATATATATATTGTCTTTAGAACATTAAAAATATTCAAGGAGCTGCCAAGGAGCTGCCAAGGAGCCAGATTCAAGGAGCCAGGTTCTCTTTTTCAAGGAGCTGCCAAGGAGCCAGCTCAGGGAGCCAGGTTCTCCTTCACTCAAGGAGCTGCCAAGGAGCTGCCAAGGAGCTGCCAAGGAGCCAGATTCAAGGAGCCAGGTTCTCTTTTTCAAGGAGCTGACAAGGAGCTGTCAGGGAGCCAGATTCAGGGAGCCAGGTTCACCTGACTCCTGAGAGTCTATTTTTAATCTCGAAAGAGTTCAAACTGGGGATCTGCACAATGCGAATCTCACTTCAATTGTCTGCAGTGTCATAAGTATAGGTTATTCACCTAGGGAGAGGCAATATGTGATTTATCCAGCGAGGGCGTTAGCCCGAGCTGTGATAAACACATATTGTCGATCCCGCGGTGAATAACCGGCTTATACCATAAGACAAAACTGAAACTTGTCATTTGTTGCTGTGGGTTTTTCACAGCTTCACTTATTATTCTCCCATGGGAGGATAACTGGACAACAAAGAATATGGGTTTTATTGCAGTGAAATACTGGCTCATGATTGGCTGATAGAGGTGTCGAATGGTATAACTTGTGTAACTTCCATACTTCGATTGGTCATGAGGATCTATTCTCAGTCTCAAACCATTTCTAACTGGAGATCTACACACTTCGAATCTCACTTCAATCGTTTGCAGTGCCACAACTTGTATAACATCCATGCTTCTATTGATCCTGAGGATCCATTCTCAGTTTCAAACCAGTTCAAACTCGGGGTATCTGATCACTGAAAATATCACTTCAATTGTTTGAAGTGTCATAATTTGTATAGCATCCATACTTCATTTGGACATGAGGATCTATTCTCAGTCTTAAACCATTTCAAACTGGGGATTTACACACTGCGAATCTCACTTCAATCGTCTGCACTGCCACAACTTGTATAACATGCATACTTCTATTGGTCCTGAGGATCTATTCTCAGTCTCAAACTAGTTCAAACTGGGGATATCTACCCACTGCAAATCTCATTTCAATTGTCTACTAACTGGGCATCTGAAGCACACTGCAAATCTCATTTCAATTGTCTGCAGTGCCACAACTTGCATAACATCCATACTTCTATAGGTCCCGAGGAACCATTTTCAGTTGCAAACCAGTTCAAACTGGGGGTATCTGATGACTGCAAATCTCAAGTCAATTGTCTGCAGTGTCATAACTTGTATATCATCCATACTTCTATTGGTCATAAGGATCTATTCTCAGTCTCAAACCATTTCTAACTGGGGATCTACACACTGCGAATCTCACTTCAATCGTTTGCAGTATCACAACAGCACATTAAGTATGAAAGATGCACAGGATAACATTGTGGTTAGCTTCAGTGAAAACTAACAAATTAACTAGTTTCACCATCACACCAGCCAGATCAAGTATGACAGATGCACTTGATAAATAAGTCTTAGTGTAGAACTAAGACAAGTTAAACTGGGAGACAGAAATTTGGAGGTCGTTAAATTCTCAGGTCATTGTAAGTTTTGTGTAAGCAGTTTTTCCAGTGTAATGTTTGCACACACTTTTCTGGTTTTGCCACTGGGCATATCCTCTTGTTTTCAACAGTCTAAGCTGTTACAAGCAGCCTGTTAATAAAACTCCCTGCGCACTTTGGCGCCACGTCGCACTTCACAAATTCTTCATACAGAGCACATCGCACCGTGCACTTTCTTCTACTGAGGCTAGGCAGTTATCTCCATTGATTCAGCTCGGAGAACGCTTATTCTTCAACAGCCTTTATCCTCATTAAGAGTGCGACAGAAGACGGGGCTTCTGCTGCTATTGAGGCGCCCTTTTACCTGGAGGAGGCGAGTTGCGGCGGGGACGAAAAAAGTGCCGACGAGCACGTGTTCTGCATCTGACAGCGCCTGGACCGGGCCGGAATCCTCCAGCCGGGTGAGAACGTTTCTATACAAATTTTCCTTGCTTTCAATACCCCATACAGGGGCCGTGCTATTTCTCACAAGTATCCTGATCCCTGTTCCTTTTCGTCGACACCCAGGTCGAGGACATGACTCGAACCAGGAAAGCTAAGAAGTTCTCCCGTTGCGGTCGTGCGTGCAAAGGGCATCCAGGAAGGACAGGCAGCAAATGTACAGTCATCCTTGTTCGGGATTCAGACCCCGCTCCAGGCGCACTGAATGACTCCACGGACAGTGTTGACCAAAGGAAACCGTACAGCTCTCCCCGGGAATACGATGATGTAGACAGGTATGGAACACTTTATAATGATTATGAGACTGTGGACCAAACTGGCACATGGGCCAATTATTCATTGGAGGGCCAATGTGCGGGTGCCAACCCCGTGGGGCCAACAGCCAGTTCCAGTCACGATGCTAAGTTTGCTCAAGGGGCTACAGCTCCATCTCCTATCCCTGCCGGGTATAAGATGCAAAAATCATGGGTGACATGCTCACTCCTGCAACACCTCAAAACTCCTCCCTTAGCGATGCCACTCACCCAAACTATCCACCTATCCTTCTTGATCTATCCTCTCCTTCTGATAAGACCAGAAAACAGTTCCACTGCTGTCTTATTTACGTTTTTCTACGGCAACTGCCCTCTGCCACCAGGGGCGCATGAGTCTGCTCAGTAGTTCCGCTTACCACATCACCAGGGACTGGCGCCACTGCTCCATTTTCCCGCCAACAACATCCACACACATCCACACTCCAGTGTCAGCTGCTTTCCATGCTTGCACCCTGGCTGACCTACTTCTACTCATCGTATCGTCGTGCTCTTACCCTCATTTTAAAGCTCTTTCAAAGCCCTAAACGTATCAAGATGTCTCAACTATTATCCAACCTCCTACGCGCTATCCTGCATAGCAACATCCAATCACCAATGGGGTCGGGAGGGGGGCCGGCGCTCCATTCCCCCTAAAAATGTCCCTCAATGGGTATATCTAGTAAGACATAATCGAGTAAAATTCGCAAATGACCAGGCAGCATTTGATTCGTCTGTCCCAACAATGCATGCTGCCCCTCCTGTCGCATCGTTTAACCGTGTTCCCTTAGTATCTTCAGACATGCCATCCCAGTATGGAAGAGCCTTTGCATCCTTCGGAAACCATGGCTTCCCCACTTGGAACGACAGAGAGACATCAGCACCCATCTACACAGCTGCGTACGGAGGGGCATCATCTCGATACCCGAATAACCGGGGCCCCCAGCTGTTTCCCACCTACGCTCCGAGGCCAGCTCTGCACGAGAGAAGTACCCCCCGCCTGGGGCCTCCCGCCATTCAGCGATGCGCCACCGAGGCCAACGATAGCGCCACCACAGAGCCGAAGCGCAAACGTTGGACTTGAATTCATTGACTATCGCTCTTCTGCTAGAGCGCTCCAGGGTGAGTTCGTTAACCTGGAAGAGTTCCTTAATGATAATAGACTCACTCAGACTCAAGATATTTTATTTCTTTCTGAAACATTATGTTACAGTAAAGAGGGAGGACATCTCTAAGACAAGTACTTATCGCTAGCGAGATGCCCCCCCTAAAAAAAATTAAAAGATCATGTCATCATCTCAGAGAGATCCAATAAAGAAATAAAACAAACAATAGTGTACAGAAAATCAAAGTAACAATGGTAGAATGCGTGCATATTGGGTGAATAACCAAATATGTATTATGGCGAATATGATGAGAACACGAGTATTAGGACATAAAGATAAGAGCGATATTTCTGCCATCTTATTAGTCCACCGTGCCATCTTATTAGGTTTTGGTGTCTGGTGCTGATGTTATTGATTAGATGGTCTAATTACCGGGGATCCTGCGGGAGACACCCTAGCACTTGCCGTCACGAAACACCTACTCAAGGAATACCAGAGGCATGACCATTAAGATCCAAATACTTCTTTAATAATCATTTCATAGACAGTTACAGCATGAACATTCCAATGGACATTGATTATTCAACATTATTAACGAATTACGTACTCTATTAAAAGATACCTTCTCAATCAACCATGACCTATAGCTTCCTTAAGGGAAACCCTAATCATACCTCTCACAACGATACCCTTACCTGACGAATTCGTCACATCGCCAGGGAGACGGGAGCCCCTTGCCACCAAGGCGAAGGCAGGCTCTCCTCTGCTTGGGTAGCCAAGCTCAGCCTCTGGAATTGACACCAGGGTGCATTGCGGCTGCGCAAGGCCACGTGGGCATCGTTGCCATAGAAACCTTGGGGATGATTTTACCCCTTAACTATTTACTTTAGACTTATTTATAATTTATATAATAATATAATTTGTCACAATACTTTACACAATAATAATGTAAATGTCGTTATAGAATTAATGTTTTGAGGTTCATGGTGATTTGAGGCCTGAGGGATATCAGAGGATAACTTCCTCTAAAA
Organism: Platynereis dumerilii; assembly: GCA_026936325.1. Classification (NCBI taxonomy): domain Eukaryota; kingdom Metazoa; phylum Annelida; class Polychaeta; order Phyllodocida; family Nereididae; genus Platynereis; species Platynereis dumerilii. The sequence continues at coordinate 35,593,439 of JAPTHN010000003.1, forward strand.
ATGAAGACACCTCTGAAGCGAAAAGCTCAGCGGTGACATCCCCACCAATCGAGGATTTTTTTATAAGATTGGTTCTCTCCTGATTTGAAGAAAACGATAGATTACATAAAGATATTCATGTTGTAACAATAGTACACTTACTGGAAACGAATTAACATATACTGTGTCTGATAACCTCACTCTTATTCAGAAGTATGCCTTCTTTTTCCATAATAGGTTTGAGGATGCGAAGCTTAGTTGCTTCATACTTACTGGTGGAAACAATTACTGATCTTTTCGATCGATTCCATTCTCGATACCAACTTAGGTACGAATAGAGGAAACGCGTCTCATTGCACCCGATCTTTGTGAGTGCTTTAATGAAAGTTGTGGTGACATCAACATGATGTAACCACTACCACCGGGCAGGCGGAAGGGGGAAAGAAAATTAAGATTGAAATCGGGCGTGTGTTCAATACGTCCATAAAATACAATTTGGAAAAAGGAAAAATTCCGAGAAGAAGCAAGATAATGACTTGCATCAGTGATAGAAAAGAAGGAACTGAATGACAGTCCTTCGGTGGTGACAATGAGATGCTAGAAGGGGAGCTTATTTAGAAGAATGGATCTTAGGTTTTAATGATTGACAATAAGGGACAAGTTATTCTTATGACCCAACTATCAATATTTTGCTATGTTTTTGGACCGTTGGATGTGATTTGTCTAATCCAACGTGTTTGGAAGTAGAGCCGCTAATTACATGGCTCCTCAGCAGAAAAGACTCAAGCACCAGGCGAGACAAATAGCTGTTTTTATCAAGGGCAGTTTACGGGTATCATCACTAGCGTGCCATTACACATGCACTTAACTTAACCATCGACTTGTCCTGGTTAAGTCATGACGTAATGCAACATTGTGCAACATGAAAGCAGTACAGCCTTATAAATTAGATGGCTGGTATGTCTGATATTGTAAACTTCAAAAGTAAGTAAATGACATAAGCAATTAAAATAATGACTTTAACTGTAGTCAAGACAATAATAAAAAAAAAAAGGAACAAATATTAATAACATTGACCAAAGCGACAAAAAGCAAAATGATAAAACAGTAGTCCAGTATGGAGGAAACAATAAATCAATAGTGGACTAAAGTTTAGTGAAACTTGTTACATACACACTCAAAACATTCCGAATAAACTGTAGGCATAAGGCGTACAGTAGATTAAGAAAATATGAAAATAGGTGAACAATACGTATATAGAATTTAAGATAATGGTAGGGTTAACGTACACATTAAAAATAAGTGACAAAAGGTAGCATGTGAGACTAGCATAGAAAAGGTAGTGGTTCAAATAGTATTAAGAAAAGTAAGATAATAGAACGTTATGTTAAAGTAAAGCACAAAGCTTTTTAAAATGAGATGAAGTATGTTACAGAAAATGTTCAGTGCAAGAGTTGACTTGTAGATAAATGTTCGTGGGCAGATAAAAGCAAAGTCAATTTCGTGGATTCTGTTGGCATAGGCGACGATACCAACGTATGGGCGTGGTACAAAGGAGGGATCAGCGACAGTCAAATGTTTGTGGTTTTGTTGTGACCGGATCGAAAGCTGGCGACTTAAAAGTGCCGGACTTCGTGGACCTTACAGATAAGCTGCGGGAGTGCTAGGTCCTATTACCATCCATTCAAAGAACAATGAGAATGTCGGTACTGATCCTAAGGATACAGAACAGGATTGTCAACGTAGCTGGTTGGTTATCCAACCATGTGCGGCTGTGCCTATGGGCGAAGTGAATGGAAGCGACAGAAGACGACCCTGTCACTTCTGCAAAATTGTCAGTTTGTATGAGTATTGTCTGTGTGGACGAACGGAGCACAGGCGAGGTGCAAAACGGAGTGGAGGAATGGCGTGTGTTGTGCCCTGTGCACAACAATCGTGGCGGACACAAAGGAGACTTCGGAGCGCCGAAAGATCTGCTAGACCTGCTTCGTTTTGTGACTGACCCAGGTTAGGGCCAGGAAGAGGAGGTGGTGACCTGTTTGTCACGACCTTTACGTTTGTATGCAGACGATCCCAGTATCGGATGGACTCGGGTGAGCCATGGAGGTGAAGACGTCGTCATGATTCACTGTGATCTCAGGAAGTGTTTTTATGAACAAAAGTTCGTTTATGAACACAACCTTATGTGAGACCGCTAGGGAACTCATGGGGAGGAAACTCTTCTGAACTTGACACAATCCAAATTAGTGTCTGGCAAGGGAACTGGCGTCAGGGGCAATCCATGTTAGCCACCTGAACGAGTGAGTTACCCAAAGGAAACGAGTTTCGATGAAAAATGCAGGTCAGAAGTAAGCTGGGACAGTCCAGATTAGTCACCAACTAAGAATATGACGTTACACTTTCATTTTACAAATGTTCTTGGATACTGTAGAATTAACAGAGGCAATCCATTTTAGCCATCTGTTGTTAGTGAAACGGCAGGTAAGCAGGAAAACGATATCAACCACATTATCGAACAATGTGTTGTGAGTTATGAATGGTGACATGCGCGACGAAGACTGCACAATGCCAAGCCATACACAAGAGTTCAAACAAAGTTCTGCAACTATCTGCGCGCCTGGTTACGACAGAGATGGAGTGAAACGGAATGTTTACACCAGTGGTTGCGTCCCACCATCACATTGATGTCACCAGGGTAGTTCGTCGAAGACCATAGGATGATCACAAGGATAGGCCCGATCAGTGGTTGTCGGACGTCATGATGAAGCGTGGTCCCACTTTCAATTGTGATGCCCATTCGATTGCCCTCATACGTTCTGTAGCCCATGAGGAGATGCCCATGACATTAGAAGTCAGAAGGAGTGCACCAGAACTGTAAAGACTTTCTCAGATCGAGGAATTAGAGAACATATGCGTCGAATGTGTCTCTGATCATGGGTGCCCACTGCAAGTCTTGCACTGATTTTTTTGACGACCAGCCGGACCAACGACCCATGATCAAGGAGACATTCCCGCAAATTATGTGACAACACGGCTTTAATTTTAATTTTAGGTAATCATATAAAAGTTTTTAATAAAATAGGCAAGGAGCTCAACCAATGAGGTTGCTGCAAACAACGTGTAAGAAAAGGCACATGATATAAGTAAGATAATGTAAGTGATTACATGGGCAATAAGTGCAAAAATGGATATAATCAGTGGTTTTGTAAATAATCTGGTTCACAGCAAGATGCTGATCGTTGTAACTTCGTAATAAAAATAAAAGCAAAATTAACCAAATTTTAAAAAAAAGGAAAAAGAAACTGAGTAGCAAGTCACGGCAAAATTATGATTAATTATATATATATAAGACATAGTTCAAAAAAAAAAAAAAAAATTGATGTATCATCATGCTGATCAGCTCCCCAAGATCAGAATGAATCACAGCAATAACAGGAAGAAGATTCTCTGCAACTGAGTATAAGTATTTGAAACTTGTATTTGAAAGTTGTGAGAGAAGAAAAGGTAATATAGTGTAATATATAAGTATATGATGCATGTATGCATCTATCAAAGTTCTGCAAAGGTCATTAAATCATCTAAGGTCATGAAAATTGACCCGTGGAACGAACTAACAAGGTGTGATTCTGCACAGCTCGACTGAGTATAGTAGTCAGGAAAAATAAACACAGAAATGTGCATACGTAGAATAGAAAAGAGGGTATGCAGTAAGTAATACAACTGTAACATGCAATCGTATTGAAACAAGGTGCAAAAGGATAGGAATTATAAGCATATTCATGCATCAAGAGAAAAATCAAACGCTAGTACTGGTATCATTGGGAGAGGGGGGTGGTGGAGCAGGGGGGGAAAAAGATGGGCGGAGCATCAGTGACGTAGGACGAGTGGGGCGTTGTTCTGGCATGATATCACTTATTGAGCGATTAGGGGGGGTATCAACTCGGGTACCCATGCGAGGGGCAGAGGGTTGCCGGGGTGAACTAGACCGGCGAGGCGGGGTAGTCCGCCTCGGTGGGGTGGTTCGGCTGGGAATTCGAGTAGGTAGGGTAGCCCGTTTAGAAGAGGCTATACCCGAAGTTGTAGCATAAGGTTCAATCTGAACTGAGTGTGTAGTATCTGGTTCCATAACATTAGTGGACCTAAATTCCATCTCTCTCTGACGAAGTTCTCTAATTAGAGCGGAATAAGGATTAAGCTCCTGAGTATTGACAACTTCTTGCATGTTATGACCCAGTTTATAAAGGTGAACTGAATCAGATGCCAGCATAGTCACCGCAAATTGTCCCTGCATAATCTGCTGCAACTTTTTCTGTTTATATAAAGGAACATTAATAAGTCTAGGGAGTTCCACGTTAAGTGAGTCAATCTGCAAAGAACACAATGCAGTATCCCAATTTGGCTTGAGTATACTGTATAGCCTGTGATGGTCACACTTAAAACTATTTGGACAAATGACACCCTTAAGAGAGAGTGTAGAAAGATGTGACTTAATAGTAAGGACATATAAAAGTAGGCGCTGGTGACCACTATTCAATTCCATGAATATTTCGATCTGGGGGAATTTGCGGGTCTCAGGTGAGCGATGCATCACTCTGAAATCCCTGCAACATTTATGAAGGCAACGTTTAGCCAAACTGACAACCATGTAGAAAACACAAATAGTAAGAAGGTGAAGGGTAGTGATATGTATAAGACTAACAGGACTAAGAGAAACGGGGTAAAGTACATAATTGACCGAATCGCAGTTCAGAGGACGGCCAGGGAGGACAAGGGCAGCATGGGATGGTTTAGAATGAGTAGCCATCACCATGGAACCAAAATTTTTATAAAGGAAAGCGTCCTGCTCAGCAATACGTTGTAAGGCAGAAGGAGTTGGTGATTGTGCCAGAACTAACGGGAGGAATAGGAGAGGGATGAAGGAAAGTAGCGTCATTGTAATGGTTAACATCATTAGGCAAAATCAGGTAGTACTATGACTATCAACCAATAAGGTGGTGAAAAGGACATGATAAGAGAAGATGCGGACATGCATATAAAGGAAAGCAACAGATAGACAATAAATTATATCCAAAGTCACATGGTGTTAGTAAAATAGGGTATACAAATAGCGAAAATAAATCAATCAGGTCTACATACTCTATGCAAGACAAATATGATAATTAGTGCGCAAATAACTATCAATGGAAATAAATATTCGTAACACTTAGGTAACACAAGTTTTCCAACCACCTTGCCTATCATATGAAAGAAATGCCGTGTATATCAACAGAAAATGCGAAAAGTGTACACCAAAATCATGAATGATCACTGAAATCGATAGAATCGACCAGACCTGAAAGAATAAGAAGAATAACCTTGAAAATTGGAAGTTAATGGAGCACTTTCCCACAAATTACACGCGTGTAAAAATTGGGAGTATGATAATTTGAATTTCTTGGACACAGACAAAACAGTGAACGCATACAAGTATGCGAACACCTAAACAGACTCAATGCCTAATAGATTCCCAGTTTACTATTTTAGTAAACGCATATACAGGTTGGTTGTCCTAATGACAGGTAAATGACTCGTCTGAAAAGTGTACTTACATAATGTTGCAAGCTGAATGTAGGACTGCCGCCTCTCTACAGGTGTAAAGATTAGAACAGGTAAGCTAAGGTTTTTACTGACTCCGCAAGCGCTTGGCCCTGTGGGCTGAGCCAAAATATTTTGTAGCGGGGATCGTGCCATATAAGGAGGCAAGGTTGCTACCAGTGGAACAAGAAACTGCTTCCCACGGCAGTCTCGATGATGCCATGGCAACAAGAAAAGCGCCCCCTGCTGGGCTATTTGTGAAGTCATACCATTTAATGAACTATTGAAAAGGAGTTAGCTAGCTAGCTAGAAGTTTGTGAAAAGTAATTGGTCATTTACAAAAAAAAATTGTCCTTCCCCAAAATGCGAAGCGATGCTATAATCACAGGGTGAGCAATACCCTCAGAAACGCATAAGATAAATTGGTCAAAGGTGTACATGAAGATATCCCCAAATTGTGATCGGTTTCCCAGTCCGATGTAGGCAGAGACTTGCAACATATTGAGAATCATTCTCAGATAATATGCTGCACAATGAAAATAGATACAAAAATGATGATAAGTGCAAAAACGATAAAGTAATAAAGAAAATAAAAATGCTCAAAATAATGCTTGATCAGAGCAGTGCAATAATGCTCAACCGAAGCAATATTTCATCAAAATATTCACGGCATAAAGGCAAAGCGGTGGTATAGACATAATTCCCCGAAATTCATGACATGAGCAGATATTCGAAATAAAATGATTCAAATAAAATGGAATATTTACAACATGAGAGAATGGAATATGTACAACATGAGAGAATGGAATATGTACAACATGAGAGAATGGAATATGTACAACATGAGATTGGCAAAAGTGAAAGTGAGTAAAGGGCAGTATGGCAACTGCATGACTCAAAAACAATCAGAAGTAGTCATGAAATAATGTCAAAGGTGATGTGGGGCTTTAGAAAAAAAAAAAGGAAACTGTGTACCAATAATCAATTCATGAAGAAAAATCTTGATAGATCTCTGTCGAAATACTCTCTTTTTGAAATATCTGTGTCAAATATGTATATCTGCTGAGAAAATGACATACTAAATCGTTCAATTATCATGCTGAAGCAGCAGGTAAATTCAAAGAATTGCTGTCACCTGATTAAAGGAAGCAAAGGCAAGGACAAAAGAATATATATATATGTGGCCGATGCTGCGAAAAAACACTAGCGATGGGTGGAGAACAATTCTCAACGAAGAATGGCAAGATTTGTAGAGTGAGGTCAAATTCGTGATCACACGGTAGAGATATTACCCCACTGGATGCTTGTGAGCTACAGAAGGACTTAACGGTGGGTGACCGTACTGACCTGGAAACGAAGTGAAGGGAGAACACCCTTCTGGTGGCATGTCAGTAACAAGTTGGCGAGGCAACAAATGCAAGATATCAATGCATATTGTGTAATGTGAAGAGCGGAAATCCTTTCCAATTTCACAACATGTGTCAAGACATACTGACGCAGCAAATACTTGGAAAAAATATGGTTATAAATATATATAAACTTGAACGAAATAAGTTTTTAAACAGTATGCTACTTTAATGAATCGGTTTTTAAGTCTGCAAGGTTATGTTTATATGAAAAGGAAAATCCAACAAGTGTTGTTAACTGCAGGTGGTGTCTTTGTCCATAAATGTTCGAAATAGTCACTAGGTATATATATTTGCTGTTATTTGATAGAGAAGAGGATGTTATGTACATAAGTTAAAGGTTTCTAGAGTCAAAATTTACTGTTGTTTCAAAACAATGCTCGATTGGGATGGTTGTTCATCAGCGTCTTGAAAGTCCTCAGGTATTTCCTGTATTTGATGCAGGCGTTGCGAACGCAACAGCAGCGGGGGGGAAGAGATCGGCGTAGAGGTATACAAGGGCATTGATGTAGACATATACACTTCCTGGTCATCATTGAAGAAATGGCGATGACGAAAAGGTTTAGGGACTATCGGTGGTAGGAAGTGTGTGGGTTGAGCTGCAGCTTCAGCTGTCATGTGGTAACCCGGAAGGTCGTCGTCGGTCGACCACGATGAATCGGTTGTGGAGGTAGGACTGGGACAATCAGGATCCCATCCCTTTGCAAGAGGTTTGTTCTGCGCGTAGGTGCAGGCCACGTAATTGGCTGCAAATTTGAAAGCATCCATGTTAAGATTCGATGGCGAGTGGAAAATACATGTAGCCTCGGTTTGAGTAGCTACTGAAACTGTCTGCTTAGGCTGATTGAGCTGAGCGACTTCCACACCGAGTGACGTAAACCATTCCATGTCAAGGTGGGAAGGTGGATAGGACATTCTCCTTCGCTGCATTATTCCAGATATACTGAGAGAGAAGTGGTGAAGTGGTGGAGGCAGCCGAAGACAAATGCCAAATGATGGAGTGGCCATAAACAAGGGGTGAAATATCAAGGGAAGGGGGGGGTTTTGGCGAAATATAACTGCTGGAGTCGAAATGAGTATGCATAGATTAGATGAAGAGATTAAGGGTAAGATAAAGATGTGTTAACGTTATGTAATCAGAATTAAACTATTTGAATGGTATCCTAATTGTGGATTTATACCCAAAGGTATTATGTCTCATTAAGCAATATGCTGGTTATGAAATATTAAAGGTAACTTTTAATTATCGTGATAGAGAGGAATTAATGTCTTGAGGTATCTTATTTATCAATATAAAGGAATGCTGACTCGCTATATTGTTTAAATTATCATGTGTTCTGTGATAGATGTGCTGATAAGGGCAGAACATTGCAAAGGAAAACATCGAGAAAAAATACAGGATGCCGAGTTGCACAGTGGATGTCATGTAGATAACTCCCCTATACTGTGTGACTAAAGCCTGTCCTGAAAGAAAGCGATGATCCTATAATAAGAGACAGTTGTCAAGGCTGAAAAGCTGTCAAGGAAAAAGCTGAGAGAAAAGAAACCAGGACAGAATTATTCTGTATGAAAGATTATTATGGAATACATGTAAACATGAAATTGAGAGACTAGGCATTGTGGTACGGCCAATATGCCACGTGCGGAAGATCATAAGGATTAGGACTATTGGAGATTGGCACTGCCAATATGACACGTGCTGACGACCCGTTTCAGTTAGCTGGTGGGGTCAGTCTTGGAGAATTTGTAGATTCGCATGTAGAAGTTATTTCTTTCAAAATACCAAAGTAGGAAGCTGAGGTCATAAGGCTATGGTTCAATGGTACTGTTTCTTGTGGAAACATTCAGAGCTCTAAATGTGCGTATCCAGAGCGTCAATACAATTGAGATCGTCTTTCATGATACTTGGATTACCTAGGATCACACCAAGGTAGTGGAAGGAAAAGCGAAGAACGGCTTCACGAAAGGTGGCTTCCATATTGACAACTTGCAATAATTGCCAAAGCGACAACTCATGACAACGAAAGGAATTGATGGCGTTGTATACTTCAACGCAGGATAAGATGCCTTGAAAAAGATTGAAGCATTTAACCGTGAGAAGAAAGGATCTGTGCTATTTATAGGTAGTGAATGGCAGTTATCAGGGATTTGTCAGTTATATGAAAGGAAATGAGGAAAATGAAAGAAAAGACCGTCTATCACATTCTCACTGAAATCAATAAGACAAGGTAAGAATGCAAAAGCCTGGTTCGGACTTTGGAGGATAGGAGGTGTTTATCTTTAAGCGTAACTCACTGAGCCATTGCTTTTGTATTCAGAGGAATGCAAGCTATGTTCTGTGACGTCCTGGAATTCCAGTGCTTCACAGAGCTTCACAGAATATGTGGCGGAGATTGGAATGTCAACTGATTTTCCCCGACGGGATTCGAAGCGACGAACCTTCTCCTTGCGAGAGAGCTGGCTAGTCAGTTAAGACGCGAAGACGGTACCCCTAGACCATGGCCGAACCGGCCAACAGCACATTTTTAACACTTTTACCGACTGATATATGCTGCTGAACTGGCAAGGAGCCTTGCTTTCGTTTGAAAGACTGAAAGAGTGTTCTAAAAATAGACACTGAAGCTAGCGAGTAATGATTCATGCATCTGGCCAAAAATAAGTTGCTATAACAATGAGTTTTAGTTTTGTATTAAAAGGAGCAATATGTGAATGCTTGTATGTTGGACGAAATGATATTGAAAAAGCTAAGAAAATGCATTAAACATCGTTCGTACGTTAGTATATTTCCCTGTATTTTGCAATAGCTGAACAACTATATTAGTGTTATTAAGTGCTGAGAAATCTTATAAAGTGACATGGAAGACACATGGTCACAAAATGGGAGGTTCTGGAAGAATTAGAGAAGTAAAATGGGTGTCATATGTTGTTTGTAATATAATGTAACTGAAGGCTTTGAAGGATATCTATAGTCGGAATTACTTAAACTATGGAGATCAGACAATCAATTTCTGGATGAATACCAGACCATGAATTTGTGGAGGAAGACCAGACAATGACAATGCGTTATGTACTCAAAGTGGAGAAGCCTTGAGAAAACAAGGAAGGATAGCCCAATACGAAAGCGAGCATTGTGTTCGAATAAATTTATCATTATCGAAAGTGACGACTGAGGCATAGATGTTATTTGCAATATGCTGGCCAACGTCATGCGAAGATATGGTAGAGCATAAGGAAAGATCAGATGCGAACAAACCAGGAAAGTGATGCATGTACCTGTTCATTAGGCAAAGTTAAGGTTACGTCAGACAGTATGGCGTTGGTTGGGTAAGAGCCGAGACAAGATTATGGCGTTATTTAGGTATGATGCAGGCATTAATAATTATACATAAGTTGTCTAAAAGAAAGTCTGGGGAACAGTGATATAAGTGATAGATAAGAAGTTATGGAAGGTTGCTCCATGCTCATGAAGGTAAGGGTGACTGCATGTAGAACATGTAGAAATGCTAATTAAGATTTTAATAGTAACACACTACATATACATCATGGACATTTTAAGATCAGGGCTATCGCATTCATGAAATGACCTCAGTCATGCTCCATTGTGCAACATGACTGGTACGTTGTTCACGGACCACCAAGGTGACTGGCGAGACATGGTAAGACGTCTGTCTGAAACAGATATGTGCCCTGGGAGAAATGAGTTTCGTGTTGAATAAACACATAGAGTAAGGAAAATGATGAACATGAAGTGTCGTCTAGCAAATAGCTAAATCAGTGAGGTAAGGTAAACAGGAGAAGGGTAGGGAAGGCGTTTTCAAGGAGGGGTGGCAAAGAAAAGGTTTCAGCTTACTGGGTCTGGTAAACAGGACACAAAAATAGCAACATTAGAAAGAGAAGTTTATAAACTATCCAAGGTAGGCCATTACAGTGGGTAGATGAGGGTAAAGCAGAAAAGAGGTGGCAAAAGGGATTAATGGAAACGTTTTTAGAGTAAGCCCTGGGGAGATACTTTTAGTTTAAGATAGGCAGATCCTGAAAAATCTGGAAATTCTTCTGTTGGAAAGCTATAAACCAGTTCTAGATATTTGTATGGCTGCATGAGAAAATAAGAAAATGCTACCCTTGCCAAAATTCTGAGATATGTTTTCTGCCGTTTTGCAACCCATGTCTTAAATGCTAATTATAAAGTTATATTGATCGTTGTAATTATTGGTGTTAATGAATATTGTGTGATTGGAATCAAAACCACTAACGAAAGTTACTGTCGTTATGTCCTCATTAGATGATAAATTACCACCGACTGTCAAGTATGAAAGAACTAAATTCATAAGTAACACAGTGATATCATTCAGTCCACTGCCACAGAGGCACTGCAGGAGGTCACTTCGGCCCACTAGAGTAGATTAAAATGAAAACTAAAAATGTCTAAGGTGTTTGAGTAACAAGTTTTACAATAACACAATGATTGATTGGAGATAGGATTTATATATGTTTTATATTGAGGCGAATAAAATGCAATTAAATTAAGTCATGGGAAAGAAAGGTCGGCCTGTAGGTCGCAGGTTGGAAATTCGATCCAAGAATGGAGATAGACCATACTCCTGGAACACAAAATGCCAAGCAGATACACATGATATCTGAGATGGATAATTGATATATACTTGCAAATGACCGTCATGCCAACGGGCTGATGTTAATGTTGAGGTGACCTCACTGTCATCATCAAGAATACAGGGCCATTCATGGATTGCAGACCCAGGGCCTGGCTGACTATCATCTTGTCGAGATTGAAAATATAAGAGAAGAGCACCAGGGTTAGAAATAGACATGTTATAGGAAGGCTGGGATAAAGGCTGAAGAGTATGTGGGAGGTCATGTGGTACAAGCAAGGAATGAGACAAGGGCCCAGGCTTGACCTGTGAGGCAGGGGTGGTGGTTTGTAGTGGGGGTCTTTGGGGGGGGTCCCTCACTGTGCAGCTGCATAGTAGCCGCGGCCACATCATCAATTTTAAGATCTTCAGATAAGATTTGAATGCGCAGTTGCTGCTGATTATAAATTGGCGAACCATTCTTGGAACGAACCATACAATGTTTCAATCTGCCTATGTGGAAAAGACCTGGTAGGGTGCGGTCATCTATTGTTTTAAGCAAGAATTGATTTAAAAGTGGTTCTGATGCAATGTATAGTGGTCCAATAAGCTTAATGCTTAATTTAGTGGAATACTGTACACCGGTGTACTTAGGTGCCAGCAACAAGACGAGGTCCCCTTCTTTAAAAGAATGTAACTTGGGCATGCGTTTAGCATGTTGCTGTGTCTGTCTAATCTTAATTTTATTGTGAGAAACTACAGCTTGTTGCCGAACGAATCTCAATTTTTCTCTAATTGATGAGACATAAAGGTCATAAGAAGTGGCAATGACTGAAAGAGCTTCAGGATTAATGTCAACAAGGTTACGGTCCTCTCTTAGAAAGACAAGGAAATTAGGAGAGTATTTGGTAACTGCGTGAGGCAAAGAATTATAAGTTTTACATGCATATGGGATAAGAGATGGCCATTGGGAATACTTGTACTCTATCATAGTCAATAATAAATTCGAAACAGACTGAATAGCTCTCTCTGACATATTGCTTGAATGTATCATAGTTGGGACAAGGTGCACCTGAACATTCAATGACTTAAACACTGCTGTCATAATTTTCCCAACGAAAGAAGCTTCCTTATCACAAGTTACCCTATGAGGTATCATATATGGTAAACAGAAATGCTCAATAAATTTCTTGGCTATCTCATCAGCCTTTCTACTTCGTAGCGGAATTGCCACAACATAACGGGAAAAAAGATCTTGTAAAATAAGACAGTGAATAATTTGAGCTGTAGCATGGGGAAAGGTTTTGATATCAAAATGAATATGAACAAAAGGAGTACAGTCAGTGAGTAGTCTAGGAACGAATTCCCTCTGCTTATTTGTTTCAATAACCTGTGAAGAGCGTTGACAAATCAAACATGTCCTAGCATAATCCAAGATATATTTCATCAAGTTCTTAATATGGAAATTCGAAGTGATGACATCATATAACTTATTAGATTTTACATGAGCTCCCAAATTTAAGTGAAAAAATTCAATGATATCGAAAATATAAATGTTGGGAATAGCCAACTTAAGAATAACATCGTGTCGCTTAGGACTTGATTGAACATAAAATGAAAGGGAATCAATTAATGCGAAATGATTGGATAACACGACTGCTTGATTTGCCACGTGCTTATTAGTTGATAAAGTACCATAGGCTATGAAATTGTAAACCGGTCCCAAGTACAAATCCTGCTTTTGGGCATCAATAAGTTGAGCTCTATCATGAGGAATCTTGACGTAATGAAATGCATCTATGATGTATTTACGAATAGCTGGTTCTAAATCGGCTTGATGAGGCATTTTCGTCAAGATAGTGGGCTGATCACTGTCGATGGTTTTGTGTTTCATTTCAGTAATGGGTAACACCGGTCCAGTAGTATGGTTGCATTCGCTAGTAAGATGTGATAGTGGCTTCGTGGCTGGTGTTGGCTGAGATGTAGGGAGAGGGCTTGTATCATCCAAACATCCCTTAGCTTGTGCCCTCGTTGTAACACAGAATAGAGGGTAGCCAGAAAAATTGGCATAGAAATTCTCATAGTAAGCTGGACGAGATGTCAAAAGGGGATGTGAGTTGGTGTCTAAAAAATTGTAATAAGAAGGGTGATCATTGTCATCAATGCTCCTATCTTTATCATGCACTGCAATTGGGATAATAGGTTCAGCATCAGTTGGCCATTGAGTGTTATGGTGACGAGATAGCATATCAACCAATTTCAACTCGGTCGTGGTGGGCTTAACATAATAAATTCGGTAAGGGTAATCCTGTAATTTCCAATAAAATTTTGCTATGCGAGGTGTTACAAAATGACTTGAGGATTTAAGAATTTGAGCAATAGGGGCGTGGTCTGTCAGAATTGTAAAGCACCCACGTCCAGCTAAGAAATATTTAAAAGATTGGACAGCAAAGTAGATACAGAGCATTTCTAATTCAGAAATACTATAGTTATGAGTAGCAATGTGACCATGTAATCGACTAGCATAACCCAATAAGACTCTTCGAGGTGGATCATTAGGACCGTTGGACTGTAATTGATAAAGAGCTGCGCCGGAGGCTGTCCTGGATGCATCAGATACCAGGATCATCTCACCCTCTGGTCGCGGAAAAGACAAGATAGGTGGTGCTGTAAGAATTTTCTTAATAGCGTCCCAGGCAATTTGCTGTTCATCAGTCCAAAGGAATTCATTAGACTTGCGCAACAGGCGCGTCAAAGGCTCAGCTGTCCTTTGATAAGATGGTATAAATGAAGAAATGAATTGAATTGAGCCCAAAAATGATTTTATCTGTTTTCTAGTCTGTGGAACTTGCAAATTCATAATAGCATCAATGCGAGATTGCCTAATACGCAAAGTCGGTCCATTAGGTCCCTGTAAATCAACATCAAAACCAAGAAATTGGAAAGTAGAATTAGAAGCGAAGGAACACTTGGCCAGGTTGAGAACCAGACCATGTTTATGAAAAAGAGCGAGAACAGCGTCAATAAGGGCGAGATGCTCTTCAGAAGACTCACTAAGAAGCAAGTAATCATCATAATAGTTGTAAACACATTCTGCATAAGGCCGAGGCAATTCTGCCGTAATCAAAGTCATTATTTCAGCGAATAGCGCCCCCGAATTGATATATCCCATTGGCAGTCTGGTATAGGTAATTGATTCTGCATTGTAGAATGTAACAACGCCAAGGTACTGACGAGACTGAGGTGTCACTTGACATGCAAAGAATGCTTGCTTCAAGTCAATGGCCGTAGCGAAACGAAAAGGACGGCTACCCATTTGTTGTTTAAAAGAATCAATGTTAGCACAAGGTCTCTGTAAAAGCTGAAAGGACTTGTTCACAGAACGTATATCTCCGACGAGGCGGGGATGTTCGTCCGTGCGTGATTTACGGACCAAAAAGAGCGCACTAGTAGCTTGTGTGAGTTCCTTTTTGAAAATTCCCAATTGCAAGAGCTTCTGTACTTGTTTACGGACGTAGGCAATATCGGCTTGGGACGTAATATATGGGCGTGCTTTAAAAGAGCAATTAGTGATAAGTTGTTGAGTAATATCACACACATATCGAGTGATGGTGCCTATCTGACCATATAAGCTAAAAGCTGGTGTGTGTGACAAAATAATATCACGAAGCTTATCAACATCCTGAGGCAGAAGTGCACATTTATCAAGTTTCAATTGCTGATTAACGATATCAAATTCCGTCAGACGTAGTGCAGGATCATCAGGTTGAAGCCATGGATAATTACGCAGCCTGGTTTGAGCACGGGTATCAGGGTCCATAGCATCATAATCTGGATAGGGAAGCTGAGAAAGGGCATCAGGGCCGTTATCAATGATGACGTAATTAGTGTCATCAAGTAGACTATCATCAATAGATTTTTTATCTGGCGGTTGGACTACAGAAGGTGCCGATGTAAAAGGGATATCCATAACTACCGCTCCCAGGATGATATCAGCAGCTAAATGTATATCTTCAGAATCCACATTATTGATCCTGATTGAACCAAGGCCACTGCGCAAATGAACAAGTGCCTTATAATTCTTCTCAGAAATAACTCTAGATATATCGACTTCGAAAGGACCATTAAAGTATTGGGCCAAGTGATTAACACGGACAGGCACATCGCAAGATGTGTTAGGTGCTATAGTGGATGATTTATGTACTATAAGTAAAATTTGATCGACAGAAACATCCATGCGTGACTCTGCTGAACGAAAAACACACTTATATCTAATCTGAGCGTCCAAACCCATAACGCAATCAATTGGCGAAGCCATGTCAATAATGAAGGTCTTAATAGGTACTTTACACTCATCGAACTGTACAACGAAATAAATGAACTGAGAAATAGAAATAGAAGAACCATTTCCAACCATCAATTTGATTGGTTCAGCATCAAAACGAGGAAGGCCCTGTAAAAATGGACTCCGTTTAATAAGAGACAAGCTAACTAAATTGTGTGAACTTCCAGTATCAAACAGAGTAAAGAATTTAGTGCCGTCGGGCAAGAGTGATGGAATAAAGTTACAACCATGGATGTTAATGGATAAAGGAGTAAAAGGAGTAGGAGGATGGAGGACAGCATATAAAATGTCAGGGAAGGCATCTCGAGCAGATGTATCTGAATCGAGTAAATCGAAAAAGGTAAAATTGTCAGGAGGAGTAGAATAATCAAAATCATTGAACTCGACAGAAGAAAAGTGATAAGACATTAAGGTATCATCAGAAGGTGACTGTGGTCGAGGCAAAATGGTATCTGAGCACAGTCAGAATGATCCAGTGCGTTGGGATTGCTGGTGTGGTGGTCCTGGCGGACGGTTCTGAGGAGGTAAACGTTGGTTGCGAGACAATGGACCAGCAGATTGAGAACGGTAAGCAGTCCTAGTGCCATTAGAATACTGAATACGTGAGTTATTAGATGCATTGTTAGCATTGTTATGATATTGCTGTCGTATAGAGTTAGCGTTGTCACGTGGCCAATTATTGAAAGTCTGACTGTTCTGGGGAAATGGTCTATAATTACCAGACCTGTTAGTGTTAGAAAAGCCATTAGCTAAATCATTTCTGTTTAAATTGACGAATCGACTAGGAGAAGGTCTGACAGGGCCATTATATCGCTGATTAACAATATTATCTGCAGAATTATCACGATTGGAAGAAAGTCCTCCAGACTGATAATCAGGAGAAATTGGTTGATGATATGGCTGGTTAGGAATGAATCTGCGACAATAAGTAGCTATATGACCTCTAAGTCCACAACGAAAGCAAATAAGATCCGAGGAAGGAGATTGACCATAAGGCACTTGCTGAGAGACATATTGGGGTTGAGTGTCGGTCATTGAGGGGTCACGAGGTCCCAGTATCTGAGGTAATTGCTGCAGAGACTGATTGAGAGCTCCCATAGATTCCTGTAAAGTGAGCAAAGTTGATTGCGGACTCCCTGTATCGAATTTTGTACCGGGGATTTTAGTAACGTCAACATGCTGAGCAATAACCTCGCGCTCCATAATATTCTGCACTATTGGAATCAATTCGTCAAGAGGTTTATTGTCGTCGATTAACTGAAGAGAATGTTGTAAAGTCAAAGGCAAACCCTTACGAAAGTACAAAGCCACAACTGATTCGGGTAGGCCCAAACGTGACACCAATTCCTTAATCTCATCCAAGTACTTGCCAACGCTATCACCATAGGTGATACGTTTCTGAGACAAGGCATCAAGAATAGATGATCGACTGCGTAACAATGAAAATTTATCTAGAAATAATTTCTCAATTTTAACCAAACTCATTGGCTGCAAAGCATCACACCAATTACGAGCGTGACCCTCGGTAAACAACTGAAGGCGATGTAAGATCTGTTGCTCATTTAAGTTATGCAATTTGACATGATCCTTGAATTTAGTAATCCATGCCTGTGGTGTCAAGCTGTCCGACTCTCCATTAAAGACTGGAGGTTTCATTTCTGAAAAATTGAGAGGCTTAGTTCGAGGCTGTGTTTCTGGCAATCGAGCATTAAATTCTGCTGCAGGAAATGCTGAAGGTAGGGAGCGTGAAAGAGATACAGGGAGGGAGGAAGAAATTGGGCGTTGAATAGATTGAGTAGCTTGATAAGAAGCATCCCTAGTGGCTTGATAAGAAGGTGGGTGATAGACAGAAGTACGGACATGAGTGAGGTCGTGTTGATGAGCTTGAGCCTGTGAATGAAGAGAAGTAGAAATAGGATCAAAATCTCGTATATCATTAAAGACTTGGGAAGCCGAAGAGGCCTGAGATTGCATAGTCTGCTGTGGAAAATGTAAGGGTTGGCTGGCATGTTCATATAGTAATGCATCGCCATTACGGGTTGCGGGTTCATGAGAGAAGGCACTTAAAGTAGCATTTTGTGTGGAAGGGTTAGAGACATTAAAGTCCTGGTTATTTGAAGCCATAGTTGAGTCAGAAGGAGGCTGGGCAGATAGTCGATGTAGAAGTGCCTGATGACTAGGATCTGTGTAGCCTATAACTGGTTTACGACTATAGTGTGGAATATGAGGTGGAAATAAGACTTGAGTGGTAGTATTAGCTGTGCGTGGTCCAGGAATAGAAGCGACAGGAATTGAAGGAGTCTGAGAAACAGTAGAGAGCTGAACAGTAGTTGTAATTAAAGTCCGTGCAAAGGTCAAAGAAGCAGTCACAGAGGTACCAGGAAAGGAGGCCTGAGTAGAAGTAGTGAAAGGCAGGGGGGGGTGTAGTAAAGGAAGAAGCTCCTGGTGTCGGCCGGGTGATCCTGGGCGACGTATCGGTATGCGTGTAAGATGGCCGGGAGATGGTCGGGGGGGAGGGTGGAAGGTGCTGTGGAGATGAAGGGTTATGATGAGACTGGTTGAAATGAAGGTTATTAAGAGATTGTTCTAATTGATCGTTTTGGAAGGTATTATTAGAGGCGTTATCAAGCCTACAAGGGGCCTCAGGAGGAGGTGCTTGAGAAAGACGTGGGGGTGTATGGTATCGAGGAGAGCCTCGGGGACTGACGTGTGGAGTGTGGTGATGATGAGTCTCAGAACCGTCAATAGAATGATTAGGAGAGGGATTAGGTGATGTAGGGTGTTCGATACCTTCAGCAGCAGATGTGACAGGAGGGGTTTGTGCAGCAGCCCCAGGCAGTTCGTTAATATGCAATGGGGGTGAAACGGGCGGTTGTTGATTGATATCAGAAGCCGACGGTGCACCAGGCTGCAAAGGGTCAAATTGAGGCAAAACAGAAGAGTCAGAAGGACCAATGTGGGCAGTAGGGTTATTATCAGCTATCACAGCCCTATCAGAAGTATCAGTATTATCAACGACGTCAGAATCACCAACCTGAACTTCAGAATCAGAAAGAGCTGGAGATTTTTCTTTACCAGAGTTATCTTTATCAGAGTTATCTTTATCAGAGTTATCTTTATCAGAGTTATCAGCAATACTCTTACCAGCGTTAAGAGCAAGATGCGAATTATCTTCGTCAGAATCAGAATCGTGTTGTCCAGGTGAGGCTTCACGAGATTTTAAATTATCATCAGAGGGTGTGGAAACACGGGATAGGTCAGCAGAATCATCAATTTCTACATGCAAAGGTCTAGTCAATGACGAGTTATCATCCAGGGGCTGATGTGCAGGCTGTTGACCCAAGGGAGCAGTGTCAGCGTAAACTTGAGTCACATCAGGGTGTATTTTAGTTTTTGAAGTATCGCCCTGACTTGTACTAGCAGAGGATGAGTCAGATTCTGACATCATGAGGGTAAGGGGATAAAGCCATACATTTGTAGGTTTTTTCAAATACGTAGTATAACGAGCAAGACAATCTTTACAGAACTGGGCAAGGTCAGGTAAGGTAAGACTCAAACACCCAATTTGGTTTAATATTGAATCGTGTGCCTGCCATGTAGCATCTTTACTGGGGGCGACTAATAACAACCATTCATGAAAAAGAAGTGCGGGAGTTCGATGTTGAATATAGCGAGAAGCACGAGCAGACAAATATCCCCTATCAACTGCAGTTTGAGCTTCCAAACGGAATTTAAGTAACCTCTGATCAAGTGTCAGCTGCGTCAACGGGACAGACATTCAGAGCGAAAATAGAAGTAAGAAGAGTAAGCGTACCATGCATACTAGCACTCACGAGCGCGAAAACATAACTAATTTGAGGAAGACTACGTAGGAAAATAGAACCCAAAATTAAGATAAGAGCGAAAGCCGCAAAATGTGCCACAGCGATCCCCTGCAATAAGCGTGGATGTAATTCATAACACATGATAAGCAATGACCCAAGATAAACGTGAAAATTCATGTAGAGCAATCCTCTATCGAAATCAACACAATCATGCAGTGCGAGCCTAAGTAATAGATTTAGTGAAATACATAAAATTTAAGTAAAATGGACAGTAAATGTTGACAACATTGCCTGATTGGAAAGAAAGCCAACGTGACTAGTGTTGGATAGAAAAAGATGGTCCACTGGACTCGAGACAATAAAGTACAATAAAATACACTATCAACGTATAATGCGCACAATATTAGTAAAATAATGGAGATGCGTTAAAGAAACACATGCTATCATACAGGAATACAATGACACCACAATAGTCAAGGTGTGACAATCAAAAATCTCTATAACGTTCGCCGGACGGGTAATGCCGACTATAATTTTGAATGGAATAAGGTGCTACATATCTAAGTTGCAAAGTGATAAAAGAGAAAGGCAGAACAGCGTGGCCATAGTAGGACCAGGCTATTAGACCTAGGTGCCGTGTATAGAAAACATGAATGTTGTACTATGCGACCGTTAACAAACAGTTATACATTCGATATACTATAAGGATATAGGCTATCTGCGCAACCGCAGTAGAACGACCCAGAAATCAGCATATAGACAATAAAATGATAAATTTAGGAAGTAATGATCAAGTGCCTTTCCTACCAATGTTTGCAAAAATGAGCTCCTACCGTATTGGAAGATGTGCCGTGTTGCAACCAAGGCCTGAAGGTGCGAGAGATGCCCCAGAGATTTGAGTGCGGTGTCTGGTCCGGGTCTGGATGAGTTGTGTGGGTAAAATTGTGAGAAGTGTGGAAGATGAGATGCAGGTATATCGTAGCTCACTAGGTGACCAAATAAAGATATGGGCGAAGCCCCTAAACTACCTGGTATGAATATTGCGCCCTCTATACTAGTGGGTGAATTGAGGCTTAGGAACATGGCTAATATGATAAAAATAGGAAAAATAATGGAAAGACTAGAGTATATTGAGAATAAAGAAGAAACATGACCGAAAACTATGGCATGCCATCATTTTCCATCTGAATTCCTGGAATTTTGAACGAGCATGGTAAATCAAGAGACAGTGTGACACGACAAACAAGCGCCAAGAAGCCGCAGACCGGACTCTCCTCCATGCCATCTTATAAGTTCTGCACCGTGCCATCTTATTAGGTTTTGGTGTCTGGTGCTGATGTTATTGATTAGATGGTCTAATTACCGGGGATCCTGCGGGAGACACCCTAGCACTTGCCGTCACGAAACACCTACTCAAGGAATACCAGAGGCATGACCATTAAGATCCAAATACTTCTTTAATAATCATTTCATAGACAGTTACAGCATGAACATTCCAATGGACATTGATTATTCAACATTATTAACGAATTACGTACTCTATTAAAAGATACCTTCTCAATCAACCATGACCATAGCTTCCTTAAGGGAAACCCTAATCATACCTCTCACAACGATACCCTTACCTGACGAATTCGTCACAGCGCCAGGGAGACGGGAGCCCCTTGCCACCAAGGCGAAGGCAGGCTCTCCTCTGCTTGGGTAGCCAAGCTCAGCCTCTGGAATTGACACCAGGGTGCATTGCGGCTGCGCAAGGCCACGTGGGCATCGTTGCCATAGAAACCTTGGGGATGATTTTACCCCTTAACTATTTACTTTAGACTTATTTATAATTTATATAATAATATAATTTGTCACAATGCTTTACACAATAATAATGTAAATGTCGTTATAGAATTAATGTTTTGAGGTTCATGGTGATTTGAGGCCTGAGGGATATCAGAGGATAACTTCCTCTAAAAATGAAGACACCTCTGAAGCGAAAAGCTCAGCGGTGACAATTTCATAAAAGTTAATTGCACATTTGGCGGAGTATGTAAGTTCAAAGAATCTGAGCATATTTCATAAATTCGATGAGAATCACATGTCAACAGATTCTGAACTTATTTTTTGTATCCTTGTAGAATTTGTAATGCGCAATTTACAATTTAAGAAGCAGCTCAGAGACCGAAATTCCTTTGTAACATGGTATTAACTAGAACGCCCGTGGAGTCAATATGGGAGCGAGGTAAAGAGCATATTAGAGGGAGACCATTTAATTCGGGTGGGGGGTGGGGGCCTTCAAGTTGGAGCATATTAGAGGGAGACCATTTAATTCGGGTGGGGGGTGGGGGCCTTCAAGTTTTCCCCAGTGGGAAAGTATTTATCTCAAGACTGGTGAAAAGGTCTGTTGTCCAAGTTTATTGTATATCGGGCAAATTAGTCATACTATCCCTGAAAGGCATATTACAGGTATTGAATCTCATGATTCTTGCAATGTAAAAATTGTTATCTGTCATTTTTTGTTATTCGCCTCTTTATCTATGGATTTCATATTCATGGGAGTTTGATGTGTATCATCATAAAATATTGTTGATCATGCCAATCACCAGGTTCTAGTTTGAAAGTCACAATGACGATATGAATCATCATCATAGATATATTAAGCTTTCTTATAATTTGTTAAAGTCATGCCTGTAGGCTAGGCAGGTTTTTGGAGATGCAAAGTATCATATGCAGTGATAATATACATGCATACATTGTACAGGACCTCATGGTTATATGCATAGAATTATGGTTGCATGCTGTTGTTTTTATTAGAGTATGCCAACACTGTTGATGTTATGTCAGCTGAACTTTACAGTATTGTAAACACAAATGAGCAATTGGCTAAGGTAAGACCTTAAATGTGCATGTCTTGTGTCAGGTCATGTATTTGACTCGTCCCAGGTGCTCTTGTGATTATGCAAATGATATAGGTTGCAGGCTGTTCTTTTTATTGGAGTGCCCTCCGAAGTACATAGGCTGAGTGAGTGGAGCAGGGGGAGTATGAGCAGCGCTGATGGAAGAGTCTTGTAATGTTGAAGGGTTTTTTTCCGTGAAAAGGTGTCAAATGAAGGGAGTTTTCAAAGCAATTAAGAGGGTTTTGAAGGATAACAGACCTTATTTCAAGGGAAAATGTTGTTTGCTGTACATATGTGAAGTTTCGTGATTATTGAGGGATGAATGGCAGAGAAAGAAGATAAACAACAAAGTTACAAAGATAGACTAATAGTATTGAGATATTGTAATTTTTTCAGCAAGATACTGTGGTCCAGTGTATCAAAAGCCTTTGAGAGGTCAAGAAATATACTGATTGGAACTTTTTTATTATCCATAGCGCAAACAATTCTGTCAATCACTGTCAATCACTGATGGTCAGATATATTTTGTAACAGGATTCCTGCAGTGAAGTCTGACACGCTGTTCTGTAATTTAACAAAAAAATTGTCAATAAGTGTTTTACTCTGTTGTGTAACTCTGGGTGGCAAGGTGATTCTGGGATTAAGACCACTACTTACTAGCATGTTGAAAAAATCATTTACCTGATATTTCTCATTTATTTTCAGTAAATCTATATTAAAATCCCCCATCAGAACTACTTGATTTGCGTTTTGAAGTTTTGATATCGTCTGTTCCAGTTTTTCTGTAAATAATGTATAGCTTTCTGCATTTGGTCTTGGAGGTCTATAGATATTACCCATAATCACCTTGCTGCTTTTATTTAAATAATTAGAATGTACAAGCACTTCAAGAAATAAACTGTCACATATGTTGTCATCTACAGTAATAGGCAGGACTTTATACTCAATGTTATTCTTTAAATAGAAACCTACACCCCCATGTTGGCTTGCCATTTTAGGTTTGTACACAAAATTATAACCGTCTAGTTGCAAAGTAGATAGATCTTGTTCAGAAGCTAGCCAAGTTTCTTGGAGAGCAATGACTGAAAATTCGCAATGTGATTCTCTAAAATAATTCACGTACACTTGAATTTGGTCAATTTTTGCATTTAACGATTGGCAATTCAAACTTAAGATAGTAAACTCATCCTTTTTCAGATTGAGCAGACCTACAGCCTCATCACTACTATAGTAAGGAGAATGAGTGAAAACATTAGGCATTTCATTCATGTCCTCATCATCCTCATCATATTGAGTGTTCACTATATTAAGTAAGGAATGCATATATTGTCAATAAAGCAACAATTTTAAAATTGGCAGATCCCATTAATTGAAGTGACAATCTGAATAACCCAAATGCACACATTCTTATCATACAGTAACATGAATTATGATGAAACAATGCAAAGAGAAGGATCTCACTGAGACGAGGAAAACAAATACCAAGAAGTCTATCAATTAAGGCAAGTAGATGCAGAAAAGGGTACATAATGAATATGATCATCATGTCCAAATTAGTAAAGTAAAAATAAAAAATGTACGCAAGCATTCACAATGCTCTTAATACCAGTGATAATGGCGAAATACGCAGTGTGATCGATAATGCAGGAAACGTTCAAGTAAAATCCATAAAATCTAAGAAAACCAAAACTTCTGTACTGAAGTGGCTCGAGGCATGGGCTTCATATGAAATGTTAGTTGTCAAAACTCACGTTGAAGATGTTCACACTGAGATGGTAAAATATTGCTTGTTCATTATCGATTTAGCTCAGAAGCTCAAATTTCCATTTGTCTACTCTTATGACGCCAGGCATAGACAACGTCTGGCTCTGGCCCGTTCGTTTGCTTTCAGTTTCATAGATCATGCTCTATTTGTCACTACCTTTCACGCTGGTGCGGCCAGGCAGGTTAACAAGTGTTCAGTTTGTGCCTCTCCCGATCATTCGTACGCCGAGTGTCCTCAAAAAGGGGGAGCTCGTGCTGGTGGTAGCAAATCCCAATCTCGAGGCCCTGTCTCCAAGACAGAAATCTGCTTTAACTTTCAATCCAAGAAGTGCAAGTTCACAGCCGAAAAGTGCTGGCGTCTGCACAAATGCGCTGGGTGTGGGGGCCCAGACGCCCAAGCAGTGTGCCCAAAACCTGGATGTAAGTCTGCCACGGGTTCAGCCCCAGTTTCATCCAGTACTTAAGCTGCCATTCTGGCAGGTTCAGCTCCCTCGTGTTTTTCCAGCGTCCCAGGTTCAATCTTTACTTTCTAAGATTACACTAGGGGTCAGGGTAGGTCGCCAGCCAGCGGATTCAGTCATAGTCTCTCCCAACTGGCCATCCAGTTTTAAGTTTCGTGTTCAGGTGTCTGAGGTTATTGCTGCAGACTTGGCAGCGGGTCGATTGCACGGTCCCTTTAGGACTACCCCCTACGAGAGATATATTGTTTCCCCTCTGGGAGCTTTCCTGAAGAGAAATTCACAAAAGGTGCGGGTTATCCATGATCTTTCATTCCCGGCCACGGGCTCGGTTAATTCCCTCATAGATTCTGACAATTTTTCGTTCACTTATAGTTCTGTAGACGACGCTGTTCGTCTGTGTTTGGAGCTTGGTCCAGGTCCGGTCTATATGGCTAAGGCCGACCTGGCCGATGCTTACAAACACATGTTTATATCCCCCCTGGACTGGCACCTCATGGGCTTCACCTGGCCAGACTCCTGCGGGCGGTCCCTCTACTACTTTTCCAGAGTGTTAAATTTTGGTCTGAGGTCAGCCCCTTTCCATTTTAATACTTTTGCTTCTGCACTGGAGCGGATCATTACCGCAGGGGGCGGCGTCCCCCACTTGGTGTGATACGTCGATGACTTCCTCGTTCTGGCTTCGTCCCCCAAGGGGTGCCAGTCCAGTTTGGACTGCCTGTTGGATATTTGCAGGAATGCAGGGTTCTCTATTCAGGATTCGAAAGTTTCATCCCCAGATACAGTGGTCGAATTTTTAGGGATAGTTGTCGACTCTGAGAGAGGAGAGCTCAGGATCTCCCAGAAGCACCTCCGCGAGCTGAAGGAGGAGGCTAACTCCTGGCTTTCTCTTCGAGTCTTATCCAAAAGGAAGCTTTTGAGCGTCATAGGGAAGTGCTCGTTTGCAGCTAGAGTTGTCAGATGTGGGAAAGCCTTTCTAAGTCGTTTGATTCATGTGGCAAAGTCCACTAAGTCCCTCCACCACTCAGTTAGGCTCAAGAGAGAGGCGTGTCAAGACTTGGCATGGTGGGCAGAATGCATTGACGCCCATAACAGTCGATCCTTTTACGCTCCTGACTGGTCAGAGGCACTTCACGTGTTTACTGATGCAAGTAACAGCGCCTTTAGCGCCCTCTGCCAGGAGGAGTGGTTCTCTGTCAGTTACTCCGGTTCCTTTGCTCCCTTTACTCTCAGGTCGATCAACTGGCGAGAGTTTCACGCTGCGTTGTCAGCACTGTTCACTTGGGCCTCCAAGCTGGAGGGACGCCCAGTTGTATTTCATGTGGATAATATGGTTGTTTGTAGCATTCTGAATAGTCTGTACTCGCCCATTCAGGATTTCATGGTATTTGTCCGACGCTGGTGTTTGTGTCTCAAATCCTTTAACATCTCTGCAGCAGTCGTGTATATCAATACTAACGATAACATCGACGCTGACGATCTGAGCAGGGGCCGCATAGATGAGTTTAGGGCCAGAAACCCTTATGTCTCTCCATCCATGACAGGGCCGAGTCAGGCGTTCATGACGTAGGTTTCTAACGCCCCCCTCTTTCTATTTCCAGGGCTCGACCATCATGCCCGAGGTCTTGTTGCTCAGGGCTGGGCCCCTAAAAGTCGATCCTCCTATTCAACAGCCGTCCGACGTTATGTTTCATTCTCGGTATCCCATGATATGCAGCCACTTCCTTTGTGTGAGACTAGGCTCTTAAGGTTTGTTGCGTTCCTCCATCTGGAGGCCCTAGCTTCCTCCACCATTAGATCTTATCTTTCGGGGTTCAGAGCGTGGGTGGTTTCGATAGGCCTGCCGGAGCCCCGAATCTGGACACCAAGAGTCCAGCTAGCTGTTAAAGCTGTATTTACTAGTGGTCCCCCTCCTCGTCACCCGTCCCCTCTTACCTTCCATATCCTTCAATCCATTCTCTCCTCACTTTCATCTTCATACGATCATCTTCTTCTCGCCTCGGCAGTCACACTCCATTATTTTGTATGTCTGAGAGCCTCGGAGCTCTGCTCGGACTATGCCTCTGGGACCCTGGTTCTAAGTTTTTTCCAGAAAGCGCCCACCCCCCCTCCATGAGTTTTCAAGTCATCTCGTCCGAGACAACTTCCCATGGTTTTACGGCATTTGTGGGCTGCTCAGGGCCCCCGTCTGTGCAGTGTGCATTATGCACCTTTTTCTGTCAAGGTCAGATCCATCCCTCTCTAAACCTTTATTCCAGTCGTCCTCTGGATCCGTTCTAACCTATCCCCTCTACAACCACCTGTTCAAGTCACTCGTGGCTGACGCGGGGTTTAACCCCACCCTATTTTCCACCCATTCTATTAGGGCAGGCGCGGCCAGCCAGGCGGCTAGATCAGGCCTTCCATCCTATCAGATAAAGCGCCTAGGGCGCTGGAGGTCCGAGGCCTTTAACATTTATACGCGCCTCCTTCTCAGGCTAACTCTCACCTAGCTCAATCTCTAGTAGAGTAACTGCCTAGCCTCCTTCTTTCTCTTTCTTCATGGGCCACGTCCACTAGCTATCTCTTGGTTGGGTTCTGGTGGCCAAGAGATGTATGTTTAATTTCTCTATCTGTGTGCCAATTTCTCATTTGTGTGTATGAATCTGTGTGATTGTTTGTCTCGTCTGATGTTTGCCTGAGAGGCACTGAGGCCATAATTAAAATTTAAAAATTATTTTCCTTGTTTGTTCTTTCTGTGTCCTGTAGGTTTAAATAAGTCTTAGTGTAGAACTAAGACAAGTTAAACTGGGAGACAGAAATTTGGAGGTCGTTAAATTCTCAGGTCATTGTAAGTTTTGTGTAAGCAGTTTTTCCAGTGTAATTTGTGCACACGCTTTTCTGGTTTTGCCACTGGGCATATCCTCTTGTTTTCAACAGTCTAAGCTGTTACAAACAGCCTGTTAATAAAACTCCCTGCGCACTTTGGCGCCACGTCGCACTTCACAAATTCTCCCACCCACCCACTCCACAAATTTGAACTTCAGAGTTTTCAAAATTACGTTTATAATCTTAAAAAACTCAAAATTGTATTTATAGTCTTTCAAAATTTATTTTTCTATCTCAGTACCCCACTTAGCCATTCGTTTCCTTTAAAGGCCTAATAGCCTAGTCTCCATTTCATGTACCCATGCTTAGATTCATTTTAAATCTAAATTAAGTTTACACATGTAACTATTTTGTATATAAAAAATTGTATTTGATTTGTACATACTATGCCTTACGTAAATTTACATTTAACGAGACCAGGATTTGTCCGTACTCATCTTTTCTTGTCTATTGGTTAAATTTGTTTCATTGATTAACCGTTGTCCACGTATATTACATGATTGTGACGGTCCTGCGTGGCCAAGAGATGTGTTTAATTTCTCTATCTGTGTGTCAATTTCTCATTTGTGTGTATGAATCGATGTGATAGTTTGTCTCGTCTGATGTTTGCCTGAGAGGCACTGCAGCCATAATTAAAATTTAAAAATTATTTTCCTTGTTTGTTCTTTCTGTGTCCTGCAGTGTCATAAACTGTTTAACATCCATACTTCAATTGGTCTTGAGGATCTATTCTCAATCTCAAAACCGTTCAAACTGGGGATCTGCACACTGCGAATCTCACTTCAATTGTGTGCGGTGTTATAATTTGTGTAACCTACATACTTAGATTGGTCATGAGGATCTATTCTCAGTCTCAAACCATTTCTAACTGGAGATCTACACACTTCGAATCTCACTTCAATCGTTTGCAGTGCCACAACTTGTATAACATTCATACTTCTATTGATCCTGAGCATCCATTCTCAGTTTCAAACCAGTTCAGACTGGTGGAATCCGATCACTGTAAATCTCACTTTAATTGTCTGCAGTGTTATAACTTGTATAACATCCATACTTCTATTGGTCCTGAGGATCCATTCTTAGTTTTAAACCAGTTAAAACTTGGAATGTCTACACAGTCCAACTCTCACCTGGATTGTTTGCGAACAGATGATCTGCACACTGCGAATCTCACTCAGTTGTCTGCAGTGCCACAACTTGTATTAACATCCATACTTCTACAGGTCCTGAGGATCCATTCACAGTTTCAAATCAGTTCAAGCTGGGATATCTGCGGAATTCAAATCTCACTTCAACCATTCAAATTGCGGATCTACACACTGCGAATCTCACTTCAATTGTCTGCAGTGTCATAACTTGTATAACATCAATACTTCGATTGGTCCTGAGGAACTACTCTCAGTCTCAAACCAGTTTGAACTTGGGATATCTGCATACTGCAAATCCAATTTCAATGGTCTGTCAACTGATTTTCTGCACACTGAGAATCTCACTTCAATTGTCTGCAGTGCCACAACTTGCATAACATCCATACTTCTATAGGTCCCGAGGAACCATTTTCAGTTGCAAACCAGTTCAAACTGGGGGTATCTGATGACTGCAAATCTCAAGTCAATTGTCTGCAGTGTCATAACTTGTATATCATCCATACTTCTATTGGTCATAAGGATCTATTCTCAGTCTCAAACCATTTCTAACTGGGGATCTACACACTGCGAATCTCACTTCAATCGTTTGCAGTATCACAACAGCAGATTAAGTTTGAAATGTGCACAGGATAACATTGTTGTTAGCTTCAGTGAAAACTAGAAATTTAACTAGTTTCACCATCACAACAGCCAGATTAAGTATGAAAGATGCACTTGATAACAGTTTTGTTGGCTTCAATGAAAACTAACAAATTAACTAGTTTTACCATCACACCAACCAGATTAAGTATGAAAGATATACTGGATAACAGTTTTGTTAGCTTTAGAGAAAATTAGCAAATTAACTAGTTTTACCATCACAATAGCCAGATCAAGTATGAAAGGTGCACAGGATAACACTGTTGTTAGCTTCAATGAAAACTAGTAAATTAACTAGTTTTACCATCACACCAGCCAGATTAAGTATGAAAGATGCACTTGATAACAGTTTTGTTAGCTTAAATGAAAATTAGCAAATTAACTAGTTTACCCATCACACCAGCCAGATTAAGTATGAAAGATGCACAGGATAATACTTTTGTTAGCTTCAGTGAAAACTAGCAAATAAGCTGGTTTAGCCATCACACCAGCCGGAGAAAGTACAAAAATGTACAGGATGACATATCCTTTAGTTTAGATAGTTTTACCATCACACCAGCTGGAATCGGTATGATTAAGTATGAAATATGCACTGGATAACAGTTTTGTTAGCTTTAACGAAAACTAGCAAATTAATGAGTTTACCCATCAAACAAGCCAGATTAAGTATGAAAGATGCACTGGATAACAGTTTAGTAAGCTTCAGTGAAAACTAGCAAACTAACTAGGTTACCCATCACACCGGTCAGGTTAAGTATGAGAGATGTACGGGATAACACTGTTGTTAGCTTCAGTGAAAACTGGCAAATTACCAAGTTTTACCATCACAACAGCCAGATTAAGTATGAAAGATGCACAGGATAATATTGTTGGTTACTTCAATGAAAACTAGCAAATTAACTAGTTTTACCATCACTCCAGCCAGATTAAATATGAAATATGCACAGGATAACATTGTTGTTAGCTTCAGTGAAAACTAGCAAATAAACTAGTTTACCCATCACTCCAGCCAGATTAAGTATGAAATATGCACAGGATAACAGTTTTGTTAGCTTCAGTGAAAACTAGCAAATGAACTAGTTTAACATCACACAGGCTGAATTAGGTGTGAAGGATGCACAGGATAAAAGTTTTGTTAGCTACAGTGAAAGATGCACAGGACAACAGTTTAGTAAGCTTCAGTGAAAACTAGCAAATTCACAAGTCTACCCATCACACCAGCCAGATTAAGTATGAAAGATGCACAGGACAATGCTGCTGTTAGCTTTAGAGAAAACTAGTAAATTAACTAGTTTTACCACCACACAAGCCAGATTAAGTATGAAAGATGCACAGGATAACAGTTTTGTTAACTTTAGAGAAAATTAGCAAATTAACTAGTTTTACCATCACAATAGCCAGATCAAGTATGAAAGGTGCAATGGATAACACTGTTGTTAGCTTCAATGAATATGGGCAAATTAACTAGTTTACCCATCACACCCGTCAGGTTAAGTATGAGAGATGTACAGGAGAACACTGTTGTTAGCTTCAGTGAAAACTGGCAAATTACCAAGTTTCACCATCACAACAACCACATTAAGTAGGAAAGATGCACCGGATAACATATATATATAAACTTTTATTAGACAACTAAATATCAGAAAGATACATGTGTCATACAGGAAAAAAATAAAAATAAAAATCGATATGAACAATGTAGTCAAAGACAGAAGATATATATGGAATAGTAACTACATCTACGAATAATAAGAGCAGAGATAAGGTATTACATTGTTGTTTACTATTTATGGTATTCTAAGAATATTGAAGGTTTTATATTTTATTGAATATTATGGTCATTTTTATAATATATAGTTTTAAAATTACATAGGTTGACAAGAAATAATTACAGACTAGTTCAAATTAAAATTTAAGAGACGGTTCAGATAATTATATAAAATGGTAATAAATGGTAAAACACGCAATTTTTATAACATAGATAAAATATATATACAAATTTTAAAATCTACGATTCTACATATTAATTTGCACCTCATGGTTAGCACTAGTTATGCACCGTAGGGAAAATCACATTTGTGTTAGCACCAGTTATGCACCAATCAATAGAGCCAACATAGACAGTTGACAGTACTCGGATGACACAAAAAACATATATAAAAACAATTATTCATATTCTTTATCAGAGAACAGATAAAGTCATAGCAAATATATACAAACAAATATTCCTTATTCATCAGAAAATAGATAAAATCAAAGCAAATATATACAAAAAATTATTCGTAATCATCAGAAAATAAATAAAATCATAGCACAAAATGGAGTACATATATATATATATATACAAGGCAGAAACAGCACCAATAATTTGCCAATCACCACCAAGACTAACAAAGGTCATGCCAAAAAGGTATCTCAAGTATTGAATGAAGAACTCAAGTAATGACCAAGTGCTGCATTTACGTTAAGTATTTTGCTTGTCACTATCTTGAGGAATTGCTGATTCTG
The DNA here is from genome assembly GCA_026936325.1 of Platynereis dumerilii. NCBI lineage: Eukaryota > Metazoa > Annelida > Polychaeta > Phyllodocida > Nereididae > Platynereis > Platynereis dumerilii. Next base: position 35,625,423 of record JAPTHN010000003.1, read on the forward strand.
ACTAAGTTCTAAAAACCCAGGGATAAAGTCTGATACATTATCAATCAATTTTTTACGGTATTGTTGCCACTTCGGGCATGCTATCAAGAAGTGCTCTTCGTCTTCTACTACGTTCATATCACAGTTATTGCACTTACGGTCCTCAGCCTCAACGTAAGGTCATTTGTGTCTTCCTAATTCTATCTGCAGATTATGAGAGCTAAGCCTAAAGCGGGCTATGCAACGATAAAGATTCTTTGGCAAGCCTAAAATCAAAAAGGTTCAATACGCATTTCTCTTTTAAAGTATTTATATGTTCTGGCCTTAGGATTGTTAACAGAGTCAAACATTGTGGTTAGCTTCAGTGAAAACTTGCAAATTAACTAGTTTCACCATCACACCAGCCAGATTAAGTATGAAAGATGCACTTAATAACAGTTTTGTTAGTTTCAATGAAAACTAGTAAATTAGCTAGTTTTACCATCACACCAACCAGATTAAGTATGAAAGATGTACTTGATAACAGTTTTGTTAGTCTTAGAGAAAAGTAGCAAATCAACTAGTTTTAGTTTTGAGCGAATAATGTATGATCAAATATATCACCAGTTTTGTTAGCTTCAGAGAAATCTAGCAAATTAACTAGTTATACCAACACATCAGCCAGATTGAGTTTTTTTAGCTTCAATGAAAACGGGCAAATTAACAAGTTTTACCATCACACCAGCCAGACGAAGTATGAAAGATGCACAGGATGACACTGTTGTTAGCCTTAGAGAAAAGTAGCAGCAAAAGAAAAAATGAAAGATTCACAGGAACAGTTTTGTTAGCTTCGGTAAAAACTAGCAAATCAACTTGTTTTACCATCACACTGGCCGGATTAAGTATGAAAGATGCACATGATAACATTGTTCTTAGCTTCAGTGAAAACTAGCAAATTAACTAGTTTAACATCACACCTGCCAGATTAAGTATGAAAGATGCACAGGATAACAGTTTTGTTAGCTTCAGTAACAAGAACCCAGGGGTTCAAAATGGAGGTGGTATAGTATCTTACATCATATCCCCCGAAAAAGACTTTCCCCGAGTGGCCAGAACCAGGTGTTGTTTATATTGTGCTAAATTTCAGAATTTTCAAAATAATCCATTTCAAGAAAATGTACACTAAACTATATAGATATATGGCTACAAAAGTAACTCCCTAATATGATTAGGTAAATATTTGTTGAAGTTTACCAATTTATTGTTTACCATTAATTTTTGAAACCGAAATTTGAGAAAAATATCAGAAATCCTCATTTTCCCCAGTTTTTGGGTTTTTATGAAAATTTCGTAAGATTGGCCCTCCAAATGAGTTTAGTCATTTAAAGATGTATAATTTAGACATCTAAATGCAATATTTCCGCAGTGTAACTCCAAAATTGAAGGAATCATGGAGCATTGAAAAAATAACATTTTTTTCACATTTTTGCTGAATTTACTGTTATTAATTTTGTAAGAGCATTTAGACCCCAAAAAGAAACATTTAGGGTATTTTTTGCATATGACCGTAGAATTTCATGCCCATAGGTATAACCGTTTCAGAGTTCTGCTCCGGAAACGAAAAAAAAGGTTTTTTTTCTAATTTTCAATATTTTACAAAAACTCGACCAATTGCTTGAATATGAACACCAAATTGCACATATATGCTGTAACACCCATTCATGTGCCAAATATCAAATATAAAAGTGCAATAGTTTAGGCACAGCGGCCAATACACAATGTGTGCAGCCGCCCTCAGTGGATCCAAGCAAGATATAAAAGGAAGTCACGTCCTAATTTCATCATGCCTGGTATTCATTCCTATGCCATATGCATGCTCTATAATCAAGTTATCCACATCGCTTGACCCAAACATCTCCAAATAAAATAGCCAAGACAGGGCCCAGAAGACATTCTGAAAATGCTCAAATTTCAAATTTCCCGCCAAAACTGTCCATTTTGTCACTGTGACTGCATAAATGGAGATGTGTACACACCTCCATTAAAAACTTGCAAATTAACTAGTTTTACCATCACACCAGCCAGATTAAGTATGAAAGATGCACAGGATAACACTGTTATTAGCTTAAGTGATAAATTAATTAGTTTTACCATCACACCAGCCAGATTAAGTATGAAAGATGCACAGGATAACACTGTTGTTAGCTTCAGTGAAAACTAGCAAATTAACTAGTTTTACCATCACACCAGCCAGATTAAGTATGAAAGATGCACAGGATAACATTGTTGTTAGCTACAGTGAAAACTAGTAAATTAACTAGTTTTACCATCACACCAGCCAAATTAAGTATGAAAGATGCACAGGATATCATCTTTGTTAAGCCCAGTGAAAGCTAGCAAATTAACTTGTTTTACCATCACACAAGCCAGACGAAGTTTGAAAGATGCACAGGATAACATTGTTGTTAGCTTCAATGAAAAATAGTAAATTAACTGGTTTTACCATCAAACCAGCCAGATTAAGTATGAAGGATGCACAGGATAACACTGTTGATAGCTTCAGTGAAAACTAGCAAATTAACTAGTTTACCCATCACACCAGCCAGATTAAGTATGAAAGATGCACAGGATAACAATTTTGTTAGCTTCCGTGAAAACTAGCAAATTAACTTGTTTTACCATCACACTGGCCGGATTAAGTATGAAAGATGCACATGATAACATTTTTCTTAGCTTCAGTGAAAACTAGCAAATTAATTAGTTTAACATCACACCTGCAAGATTAAGTATGAAAGATGCACAGGATAAAACTGTTGTTAGCTTTAGAGAAAAGTAGCAAATTAACTAGTTTTACCATCATACCAGCCAGATTAAGTATGAAAGATGCACAGGATAACATTGTTGTTAGCTTCTGTGAAAACTAGCAAATTAACTAGTTTTACCACCACACCAGCCAGATTAAGTATGAAAGATGCACAGGATAACAGTTTTGTTAGCTTCAGTAAAAACTAGCAAATTAACTAGTTTTACCATCACACCAGCCAGATTAAGTATGAAAGATGCACAGAATAACATTGTTGTTAGCTACAGTGAAAACTAGTAAATTAACTAGTTTTACCATCACACCAGCCAAATTAAGTATGAAAGATGCACAGGATATCAGTTTTGTTAGCTTCCAGTGAAAACTAGCAAATTAACTTGTTTTACCATCACACAAGCCAGACGAAGTTTGAAAGATGCACAGGATAACATTGTTGTTAGCTTCAATGAAAAATAGTAAATTAACTGGTTTTACCATCACACCAGCCTGATTAAGTATGAAGGATGCACAGGACAACATCGTTGATAGCTTCAGTGAAAACTAGCAAATTAACTAGTTTAGCCATCACACCAGCCAGATTAAGTATGAAAGATGCACAGGATAACATTTTTGCTAGCTTCAGTGAAAACTAGCAAATTAACTAGTTTAGCCATCACACAAGCAGATTCGGTCTGAAAGATGCACAGGATTAAATTGTTCTTAGCTTCAGTGAAAACTAGTAAATTTACTTGTTTTACCATCACACCAGCCAGATTAAGTATGAAAGATGCATAGGATAACACTGTTGTTAGCCTCAGTGAAAACTAGCAAATTAACTAGTTTTACCATCACACCAGCCAGATTAAGTATGAAAGATGCACTGGATAACATTGTTGTTCGCTTCAGTGAAAAATAGCAAATTTATTAGTTTTACCATCACACCAGCCAGAGAAAATATGAAAGATGCACAGGATAACATTGTTGTTAGCTTCAGTGAAAACTAGCAAATTAACTAGTTTATCCATCACACCAGCCAGATCAAGTATGAAAGATGCACAGGATAACATTCTTGTTAGCTTCAGTGAAAACTAGCAAATTAACTAGTGTACCCATCACACCAGCCAGATTACGTATGAAAGATGCACAGGATAACAGTTTTGTTAACTTTAGAGAAAATTAGCAAATTAACTAGTTTTACCATCACAATAGCCAGATCAAGTATGAAAGGTGTACAGGATAACAGTGTTGTTAGCTTCAGAGCAAACTAGCAAATTAACTTGTGTTACCATCACAACAGCCAGATTAAGTATGAAAGATGCACAGGATAAGAGTCTTGTTACCTTCAGTGAAAACTAGCAAATTAACTAGTGTACCCATCACTCCAGCCAGATTAAGTATGAAAGATGCACAGGATATCAGTCTTGTTAGCTTCAGTGAAAACTAGCAAATTAACTAGTTTTACCATCACAACAGCCAGATTAAGTATGAAAGATGCACAGGATAACATTGTTGTTAGCTTCAGTGAAAACTAGTAAATTAACTAGTTTTACCATCACAACAGCCAGATTAAGTATGAAAGATGTACAGGATAACATTGTTGCTAGCTTCAGTGAAACTGGCAAATTAACTAGTTTAGCCATCACACCAGCGACATCATGTATAAAAGATGCACAGGATAACAGTCTTGTTAACTTCAGTGAAAACTAGCAAATTAACTAGTTTTACCATCACAACAGCCAGATTAAGTATGAAAGATGCACAGGATAACATTGTTGTTAGCTACAGTGAAAACTGGCAAATTAATTAGTTTACCCATCACACCAGCGACATCATGTATAAAAGATGCACAGGATAACATTATTGGTAACTTCAGTGAAAACTAGTAAATTTACTTGTTTTACCGTCACACTAGCCAAATAAGGTATGAAAGGTACACAGGATAACACTGTTGTTAGCTTCAGTGAAAACTGGCAAATTATCTAGTGTTACCATCACAACAGCCAGATTAAGTATGACAGATGCACAGGATAACATTGTTGTTAGCTTCAGGGGGGAGGGTTGGTGTAGTGGTAGCGTGCTGGGGTGACAATCCCTGTGTCCAATTTAATCCAGCTCTTGGCGGTCACCTTGGCCTGAGTTGGATGGCTGTTTCAATCATCCTTCACCTCAATGTCATGTCCTTCTCCTGTCCTAGTTAGCCTAACATGTGCATAAATACAGGACGCAAAGCCCAATCATCCATCCATATAATTCAACGGCAATATGAACACCCTTTGCTCAATAAATTGATCATGGAAAAGGAAGGTTAAAAGCCATCTAAAAATAGGATACTTCAGAACCAATATTTTAACAACATGCAAGAGGTATTGCTAGGTGAATGTCGTAATGAAGAGAAAAAGCAACAAAATATCCTAATGGAGGATATTCCGAACCTCTCGAAACCCATGTTTTAACAGTTTTCAGTGCTCCGATTAACTAATTGCAGAGAAGCAGTAGCCCGCTAAGAACAGAAGGAGCAGAGTTTGGGAAGAGGAAGGAGCCCAGCTAGAAAAGAAGACAGAAGTCACGAGAGAAGGAGTAGCACCGATAGCGGGCGTAAGTGGAACTCTCCGTTTTCCAGCTCTCCTGTGTTGACGAGCAGAATAAAACTATTTCCGGAAACATCAGCCTGGGAATTTACAATGGAGCCGGGGTTTCTAAGGTCCGTAACAAAGTCTAATCAGCCTGACAGTACTGGAATATGGTGGTAATCCATGCTAAACATTCCATTTAAGACTCGGCAATGCAAATCCGTAATGTTTTCAATGGATTAAAAGTGCCCTGGGGCCTGGAATGCCAGCTTCACTGACTCAGCAATGGTACAAAATGGCAGCTTGTTCCCGGAAATAGTTTTATTCTGCTCGTCAACACAGGAGTGCTGGAAAAAGGAGAGTTCCACTATCACGGCCTATAGACGAATTGTGATCAGACGTAGGGAACATGAACAGGGGCGTATCTAGAAATGGCCTGAGGGGGGGAGGCCATTACATGGGGTGAATACAGGGCGCTCAGCGGCTTTTCCTATCTCTTCCATGTTAATTTTTGGCTGGGGGGGGCATGAGGAGGTACATTAAAACTTCATTGAAACTGCCCTATCTCCATGTGGCTCATGGTGCCCATTTTCCAGTTTATCGTATTATCACTGTTATGACATCATCCTAGCACATGCCTTACCTTCTTTAAGAAGATTAAGTTTTATGAAGATGTCGAAAACAGTTAGAGTACCAGAAGAAAAGTTCCACCCCAAATATTTTACTTTTACTCAAATTCACTGGTCAAAAGTGTTTTTTTTCTATTCTTGGTCCTACATTGAACGGAAAGATTATGATTGTTACCCTAGCTACTTCTACACTAATAAAGGAATATATGGTCTTCCTATTGAGCAGTTCTATCAGGCTGTTTGTTTTGATTGGGCCATGGCCCATGGTGCCCCGTGGCTCCTGGTGCCCCGCTCTCCCCTATTTACTATTTTTACTCACAATTAGCAAAAGTACTAATGTTTTTTACTAAAATGTTAGACTTATATTTAATGTGAAAATATCCCAAGTAATGGAAGGGGGTCTGTTTGTATGTATCAAACATAACATTTCAACATTTATATATATATATATGTAGATTAATTTTCAAGCGATGTTTGAACGATTTGACAAGTTCTATCTGGAAGATATCTTTTTCAGTACTTCACATCTACTGAAACCAAACTCATGAATTTAACAGTTTAAAAAAAAAAATGACTTTAATCCTAATTTACTACAAATTTGAGATATTTGAAAGTTGAAGTTAGATTTAGAAAAATATGTCCCAGGTGATGACAAAGGTACTGCCAATAAAAAGTTTAATATTAAATTATGATACAGATCTGTAAAAGTATTCAAATATAGCTCATAATCATTAATGCAGCAGATTAAGTGATTAACAGTGCTCAATGTTTTGCAATTGTACAAAACTAGTAGAAAAGCTAGTTTTACAATACTAGTGGAGACTCCTAACAATGAACAAGTGAACTATGTTACTCTAGACACTCCTGTCATCTGGTGCCAATTTGAGAAACTACCAAAAGTTGCATGGTCCTAAACTGCTGTGGCCCTTGCTTTGCAAAGTCAGGAGACAAAGAGATTCTCCATTTATTATCTCATGTCTTATTTTATTTTGATAATAAAAAAGTAAGACAGATTTTTCTTAACAATTATTAGATTATTCTAAATGATTATTGGGATTAATTGTTGATTAGTTATCAATATAGAAAATGGTCCTAACTTGTTAGAAGTTTATCAAAAATTAGTGGTGATCTTTTATATCCAGGCGGGGAGATTTCGATTTTTTTGTAAGTCAATTAATTTCCTGCACAATCATGGTGAAATAAAGAAATTCTTTCTTAAAATAAATCATTTGTGGGTCTGTATAGTATCCAATATCACATTTCAACATAATGATTTTTAAAAAGTTTGAACAAGTTGATGAGTTTTTTCTGGAAGATATCACTTTCAGTTCTTTTCATTTAATGCTGCCATTTTTTTAGCCGCAAAGCATAGATTCCTTAGGCTAAATTGTAGCGGTAGTTATGGGAGTTGACGGGAGTGACAGGGAGTTGTGGGAGTTACCTAGAGTTACGGGAGTTACGGGAGTTAGCAGGAGTTAGCGGCATTTATGTGAGTTACAGGGAGTTGTGGGAGTTACCTGGAGTTACTGGGAGTTATGGGAGTTATGGGAGTTAGCGGGAGTTGCAGGACTTCCATGAGTTCCGGGAGTTACATGCTTAAATGGGACCTTTCCTTACCAATTGAATCCCAAATTAAATTTTTTATGATTTTCTTAAATATCACCGTAAGTTTGCCTATAACCAGCAAAATAATAACAATAATATATTATAGGGACTTCGTTCGTTTGTACTCCAAATTAGCAAAAATTCTAGTTTTTTTGTTATTTAAAAGTTAGACTAATATTTGGGTGTAAAAGTGTCTCACATAATGGAAGGGGGTATGTCAGTACATATCCAACATCAAATTTCAACATTTAAAATTTTGAAAATATACATGATAAGGTTTTTGTTAGCTTCAGTAAAAACTAGCAAATTAACTAGTTTTAACATCACACCAGCCAATTTTAAAATGTGCACGATAACATTTTTGTTAGATTCAGTGAAAACTAGTAAATTAACTAATTATACCATAACACCAACCTGAGTATAAATGTAAAGGATAACATTTTTGTTATCTTCAGTGGAAACTAGCAAATTAACTAGTTAGCCATCACACCAGCAGATTAAGTATGAAAGGTGTACAGGATAACATTAATTGCAAAACAGTATATTTGCTAGTTTTTACTCAAAAGAAGCAAATAAATAATTTTGTGTTATTTTAAAGTTCTTTCGTATTTTGATTGGAAAATATGTCACACATGATGGAAAATGATCTGTTTGTATATATACCGTAATATGGGGTGAATCGGGACAGTTTTGGCCGTTTTTCTGTTATAGAATGGCCACAAATCAACCCAGAAATCAAAATATGGTGAGAAATTGTGTCCGAGCAAAAGGTCTAACTGTCCCTTGGAGCTTTAAGTGATATCTTAAATTTCCAATGATCAGGGCCCAGAAAACCACTGTCCCAATTCACCCCTCACTTTGGGGTGAATCGGGACACTCCATTATTTCCACAATCAAAAGTGACAAGTCCCTACCTTCTTTGAGTGATTGAAACTTATGAATAATCATTAGAAAACACATTCAATATGCAAAAAATAATTTTTTGGAAGAAACCTGAAATCGATTTCATTGATTATATGCAGTTTTATAAAAATATGATAAATGACAGAAAACGTTTGAAAAGTGTAATTTTCTTCAAATTTTGCTAGTGATTGATTATTCTGGACTAAATCCACAATAAATGATGCCAAGTTCAATAATATTCATCAAAAAGCCACGCCAGTACACTCAAATGAAAATAAGTAGGGTTCTTTTGTTCAATCCCGAAACTTTGCCACAGACCTGGGTCTGAACCCAGGACCAAACATACACAATCCTACATCCAGTCTTTATTTATGGTCTCCTAAAAACACATTAGACTGATTTTAAAGTTTGCTGCAAGTTTGGTAGCTCTAGTATTTATACTTGAATTGCTACAAGCAAAGTTTTGACCAGCTTGTAAAAAGACATTCCTGCAGTGCCAAGTTTAAGGTGCTGTAGCTCCTCACTACCTGCAGTTAGAAATACAAAATTCGATCACATTATGCGCTTTTATGTTTACTAAAAGTGTGCCAAAAATCAAATTCCTAAGGCAAGTAAAAATTGGTGCTTTTGAGCAAATAAAATGTTTCCCTGTTCTGTCCCGATTCACCCCAGTGTCCCAATTCACCCCATATTACGGTATTCTATATAAAATTTCACATTCTTCCATTTTCACCGAGACATGGGTGAAAAAATTAACGATGTTCTTCTTGAAGATATCATTTTCAGTGCTCCTCTTTTGACAATATCATTATTTCAGCCACAATGCACTGACTTCAGGCCATTTCAATCCCATGTTGTGGTATGTTTTGCTAATTTTGAGTAAAATCGATCAGATTCACTATATTGTAATTAATGTGCTACAGACACAGTGATGGCAATGTTTAAATTTAAATCATTAGGAATTCAATCTGGGATTGAAATGGTAAGAAGAGGAGTACTGAAAATGATATCTCCCAGATAGAACTCGTTTACTTGATAAAACTCATCGATTTACTAGTTTTTCAAAATGCAAATGAGCGTTAGGGTAAGTTTCCTTACGTCGGACACTAAGGAAGGGTAACCTTGAGTAGGCCACATTTAGAAGGGCTGCACTGGCTGACTGAGAGATCCTAGACCAGTATATTGGTATCAATATGTAGCCCAAGACGTCTTTTATCTATTCCAAAAGTATCAGCCTGATATGAATTACCTAAGTATGTTTTTCGTGGCTATAAATAAGGGGTAAAAGCCCCGTTTTCGCCCGCATTTTTTGTCATAAAATTGTGTTATAAATTTTGTGAATTTTGGTCAGAATTCAAGGATACTTTGCTGGCCTATGGCATTGATCCAATTTCAGTTTCTGAGTCATTCGATTAGAAGTAAGCTTAGTCCATTTCGTGATCAAATGTGAGCTTATTAGTTGAATGGAAGGCTCTAAAGACCTGCACCTTTGATATCATGTTTTTACAACACAGCTGTCCGACTCAAAGATACCCTAAGTCATTTTTTATTTCAGAAATTTAACCACTAATTTAGTTCATTTGTTGTGACAATTGTCAATTTCCTGTAAAAGTATTGAAATATAGCTCATAATGAGTCATTAATGACATTAATGCAGCAAATTAACAGCAATGTTTTGCAATTGAACAAAACTAGCAGAAAAGCTAGTTTTACAATACCAGTAGAGACTCCTAACAATAAACAAGTGAACTATGTTACTCTAGACACTCCTGTCATCTGGTGCCAATTTGAGAAACTACCAAAAGTTGCATGGTCCTAAACTGCTGTGGCCCTTGCTTTGCAAAGTCAGGAGACAAAGAGATTCTCCATTTATTATCTCATGTCTTATTTTATTTTGATAATAAAAAAGTAAGACAGATTTTTCTTAACAATTATTAGATTATTCTAAATGATTATTGGGATTAATTGTTGATTAGTTATCAATATAGAAAATGGTCCTAACTTGTTAGAAGTTTATCAAAAATTAGTGGTGATCTTCTATATCCAGAAGGGGAGATTTCGATTTTTTTGTAAGTCAATTAATTTCCTGCACAATCATGGTGAAATAAAGAAATTCTTTCTTAAAATAAATCATTTGTGGGTCTGTATAGTATCCAATATCACATTTCAACATAATGATTTTTAAAAAGTTTGAACAAGTTGATGAGTTTTTTCTGGAAGATATCACTTTCAGTACTTTTCATTTAACGCTACAATTTTTTTAGCCACAAAGCTTAGATTCCTTAGGCTAAATTTTAGCAGTAATTATGGGAGTTGACGGGAGTGACAGGGAGTTGTGGGAGTTACCTAGAGTTACTGGGAGTTACGGGAGTTAGCAGGAGTTAGCGGCATTTATGTGAGTTACAGGGAGTTGTGGGAGTTACCTGGAGTTACTGGGAGTTATGGGAGTTATGGGAGTTAGCGGGAGTTGCAGGACTTCCATGAGTTCCGGGAGTTACATGCTTAAATGGGACCTTTCCTTACCAATTGAATCCCAAATTAAATTTTTTATGATTTTCTTAAATATCACCGTAAGTTTGCCTATAACCAGCAAAATAATAACAATAATATATTATAGGGACTTCGTTCGTTTGTACTCCAAATTAGCAAAAATTCTAGTTTTTTTGTTATTTAAAAGTTAGACTAATATTTGGGTGTAAAAGTGTCTCACATAATGGAAGGGGGTATGTCAGTACATATCCAACATCAAATTTCAACATTTAAAATTTTGAAAATATACATGATAAGGTTTTTGTTAGCTTCAGTAAAAACTAGCAAATTAACTAGTTTTAACATCACACCAGCCAATTTTAAAATGTGCACGATAACATTTTTGTTAGATTCAGTGAAAACTAGTAAATTAACTAATTATACCATAACACCAACCTGAGTATAAATGTAAAGGATAACATTTTTGTTATCTTCAGTGGAAACTAGCAAATTAACTAGTTAGCCATCACACCAGCAGATTAAGTATGAAAGGTGTAAAGGATAACATTAATTGCAAAACAGTATATTTGCTAGTTTTTACTCAAAAGAAGCAAATAAATAATTTTGTGTTATTTTAAAGTTCTTTCGTATTTTGATTGGAAAATATGTCACACATGATGGAAAATGATCTGTTTGTATATATACCGTAATATGGGGTGAATCGGGACAGTTTTGGCCGTTTTTCTGTTATAGAATGGCCACAAATCAACCCAGAAATCAAAATATGGTGAGAAATTGTGTCCGAGCAAAAGGTCTAACTGTCCCTTGGAGCTTTAAGTGATATCTTAAATTTCCAATGATCAGGGCCCAGAAAACCACTGTCCCAATTCAGCCCTCACTTTGGGGTGAATCGGGACACTCCATTATTTCCACAATCAAAAGTGACAAGTCCCTACCTTCTTTGAGTGATTGAAACTTATGAATAATCATTAGAAAACACATTCAATATGCAAAAAATAATTTTGGAAGAAAACCTGAAATCGATTTCATTGATTATATGCAGTTTTATAAAAATATGATAAATGACAGAAAACGTTTGAAAAGTGTAATTTTCTTCAAATTTTGCTAGTGATTGATTATTCTGGACTAAATCCACAATAAATGATGCCAAGTTCAATAATATTCATCAAAAAGCCACGCCAGTACACTCAAATGAAAATAAGTAGGGTTCTTTTGTTCAATCCCGAAACTTTGCCACAGACCTGGGTCTGAACCCAGGACCAAACATACACAATCCTACATCCAGTCTTTATTTATGGTCTCCTAAAAACACATTAGACTGATTTTAAAGTTTGCTGCAAGTTTGGTAGCTCTAGTATTTATACTTGAATTGGTACAAGCAAAGTTTTGACCAGCTTGTAAAAAGACATTCCTGCAGTGCCAAGTTTAAGGTGCTGTAGCTCCTCACTACCTGCAGTTAGAAATACAAAATTCGATCACATTATGCGCTTTTATGTTTACTAAAAGTGTGCCAAAAATCAAATTCCTAAGGCAAGTAAAAATTGGTGCTTTTGAGCAAATAAAATGTTTCCCTGTTCTGTCCCGATTCACCCCAGTGTCCCAATTCACCCCATATTACGGTATTCTATATAAAATTTCACATTCTTCCATTTTCACCGAGACATGGGTGAAAAAATTAACGACTTTCTTCTTGAAGATATCATTTTCAGTGCTCCTCTTTTGACAATATAATTATTTCAGCCACAATGCACTGACTTCAGGCCATTTCAATCCCATGTTGTGGTATGTTTTGCTAATTTTGAGTAAAATCGATCAGATTCACTATATTGTAATTAATGTCCTACAGACACAGTGATGGCAATGTTTAAATTTAAATCATTAGGAATTCAATCTGGGATTGAAATGGTAAGAAGAGGAGTACTGAAAATGATATCTCCCAGATAGAACTCGTTTACTTGATAAAACTCATCGATTTACTAGTTTTTCAAAATGCAAATGAGCGTTAGGGTAAGTTTCCTTACGTCGGACACTAAGGAAGGGTAACCTTGAGTAGGCCACATTTAGAAGGGCTGCACTGGCTGACTGAGAGATCCTAGACCAGTATATTGGTATCAATATGTAGCCCAAGACGTCTTTTATCTCTTCCAAAAGTATCAGCCTGATATGAATTACCTAAGTATGTTTTTCGTGGCTATAAATAAGGGGTAAAAGCCCCGTTTTCGCCCGCATTTTTTGTCATAAAATTGTGTTATAAATTTAGTGAATTTTGGTCAGAATTCAAGGATACTTTGCTGGCCTATGGCATTGATCCAATTTCAGTTTCTGTGTCATTCGGTTAGAAGTAAGCTTAGTCCATTTTGTGATCAAATGTGAGCTTATTAGTTGAATGGAAGGCTCTAAAGACCTGCACCTTTGATATCATGTTTTTACAACACAGCTGTCCGACTCAAAGATACCCTAAGTCATTTTTTATTTCAGAAATTTAACCACTAATTTAGTTCATTTGTTGTGACAATTGTCAATTTCCTGTAAAAGTATTGAAATATAGCTCATAATGAGTCATTAATGACATTAATGCAGCAAATTAACAGCAATGTTTTGCAATTGAACAAAACTAGCAGAAAAGCTAGTTTTACAATACCAGTAGAGACTCCTAACAATAAACAAGTGAACTATGTTACTCTAGACACTCCTGTCATCTGGTGCCAATTTGAGAAACTACCAAAAGTTGCATGGTCCCTTGCTTTGCAAAGTCAGGAGACAAAGAGATTCTCAATGATTTAGTTCATTTCTCTGGAGTTAGTCTACAATTTCTTGCACAATTTGGTGAATATAAAAATAAGTAAATTCTTTCTGAGTGGTCTCACAGCCTCAAAATAAATTATTTGCGGGGGGGGGGGGGGGGGTGGGTCGGTGGGTATTTCTCAACCATCCGTAGCTTGATTTAGGAATAAACATATTCTGACACTTTGTGACCTTGCAATAAATTAATTACTATCGCTGCCGTAACAGTGAAATTAATTATTTCTCGCCGAATAAAACTCCAAACCCCCTCCTGATTATTAATTAAATGGTCGCTCCCTAGTTATTGCAAGAAGATGAAATAATGTGTTGGCTACTTTTTGAAATTATATTTCAAATTTTTCAGGATTTCAAAATGAGTGCACATTTTGTTAGTATATTTATAAGAGGTTTAAGTAATTTGTAAATTGATTATTATGGATTAAAATTATGATTAGTTATCATTATATAAATGCAATGGTCATAATTAATTTTAATTAATTACAAATGAAATTATTATACCTAAACGGCGGGGGGAGGGTTGGTGTAGAGGTAGCGACGTAGCGTGCTAGGCTGACAATCGCTGGGTCCAATTTAATCCAGCTCTTGGCGGTCACCTGGGCCTGAGTTGGATGGTTGTTTCAATCATCCTTCACCTGATTGTTTTGTCCTCCTCCTTTCCTAATTAGCCTAATATGTTCATAAATACAGGACGCAAAGCCCCAATCATCCATCCATATACTTCAACGGCAAGATGAACACCCTTTGCTCAATAAATTGATCATAAAAGGAAGATTAAAAGTAATCTAAAAATAGGATAGTTCAGAACCAATATTTTAACAACATGCACGAGGTACTACTAGGTGAATGTCGTAATGAAGAGCAAAAGCAACAAAATATCCTTATGGAGGATATTCCGAACCTCTCAAAACCCATGTTTTAACAGTTTTGAGTGCTCCGATTAACTATTTACAACCCAATTAAGAAATAAACACAGGATAAGTCACGACCGATATTTGAACCACATACAAGAGTATTTCCTTGATGAACGCTGTACTGAAGAGCAAAAGCAATAATAAAATCCCCATGGAGATATTTTAAACCTCTCATAACCCATATTAAAACAGTTTTCAGTGCTCCAATTAATGAATTACAGTCCAATTAAGAAATAAACATAGGATAGGTCAGAACCAATATTAGAACCACATACAAGAGGTGTTGCTGAATTAATGCTGTAATGAAGAGCAAAAGCAATAATAAAATCCCCATGGGGATATTTTAAACCTCTCATAACCCATATTAAAACAATTTTGAGTGCTCCAATTAACGAATTACAGTCCAATTAAGAAATAAACATAGGATAGGTCAGAACCAATATTAGAACCACATACAAGAGGTATTGCTGAATTACTGCTGTAATGAAGAGCAAAAGCAATAATAAAATCCCCATTGGGATATTTTAAACCTCTCATAACCCATATTAAAACACTTTTCAGTGCTCCAATCAAGTAATTACAGCCCAATTAAAAAATATATGATAGTTCCAATTCTATCCACGAGAGGCTCTGACCTGGATGAATCCCAGGACAGATACCTATTTCTGTATAATATCTATACCTCCTCAGATTAATGCATGTGGCTCCACCTATACTCCATGCTTTCCAATCAGTTACACCTCGTATCAATAGTGGATGAAAAGTGTTTAAACAAATTAACCAAAAATATGTTATTAACTTGATATTGAGTTAATTTCATTATTCTAATGTAGCATTAAATGATTTAACTTAAATCCACCAACAGCACCTTCAAAGAGGTAACATTAGAAATAGCATACAACATGCACACACAATACACACCATACACATGCTGAACTTGCTAGGAAAAATTTTCCATAATTTGAGCCTTATGTTATGATTAGGCCATAAAATCTTTAATAGATGTCTGTTTTCTTTGAAAGAGTCCAAATTAAGTAGGCATAAAATTGTTTTCATAAATTCAGTTGCTTATCAATTTCTGAAACAGGATATCTTATACTATATATAGCTTATACAACCACCTTATACAATCATTCAATAGCAATGGCTGCATTGTCTTAAACCAGCATTGATTGCACTTACACAATCAGCAGGGCTTTTGGCCTGTGCATGCATGAATGATTTCACCCTAGAGCTGTTCTCTCAAGATTGCATAGATGATTGCCTGCACGGTTGGCTGATCATGGTGGTATATGGGGGGAATTTGACCTTTTGTTCTTGAAACCCCTATGGCGGATGGTGGACATAGGGGGGCGCTATAAGGGGGGAATTAACATGGAGAGAAATCTGTTCTGGCCAAAAATGTGGCGGTAAGAGGGGGTGGCGTTATAAAGGGGGGCATAAAATCGAGGGAGCACTGTAGAGATAGATAGAGAGAGAGATAGAGAGATAGATAACATAACATAACATAACATAATATAACATACATTTATTGGTCACATACAGCTTTATGTGAAATTTGGTGGCTCTGACATCGGAAAATTCAAGAAATTAAAAAAAAAAATAGAGACAAATTTAATTTTTGCGTCAAGATACCTAGATGGAGTTCTGAGTCTTTATGCGCATAGGAATAAAAGTGTTTTTAAATCTGTTTGTCCTGGCACATGGGACTCTGAGCCTGCGACCACTGCATGGGAAGCATTTGATATTCATTCGCAAGAGGGTGACTGGGGTCCTTCATTATTTTATCCGTCAGTGATCTAAGTCTCTGATTGTATATCTCTGTGATTCCAACCAGAGAACAGTTTGGAAGGACTTTTTGACATGTCCTTTGGGGTCTTTCAAGCTCTTTCTTAAGCTGTGCAGATATCATGCTGTAAAATGACGTCCCTGAATACATGACCACACTTGGGACTGTGGCATTATAAAACATACATATGATATCTGGGTTTACTTGGAGATTTTTCGTTGACCTGATGCATTATATCCTCTTGTTAGCATTTTTTACCTGCCCTCTTACATGTTGTTCAAACTAAAGTTTGTTGTCAATGGTTAGACCCAAATACTTGTCTTGGACACATTTAAATTGAGGAAATTCTGTTGACACCATTCATCTACAAAATGTACTGCTTTTGTGTATACCGCGATATATCATTTATCATCCCAACCCTACTATCGAGCCATGTTTCCTCATGTAGCCCATTATTTTTTTTTACCATTTCTGTCTTCTGGCCTTCATGGTATCAGCCGAAAGGTGTCTTTGAAGTCCTGACATATGATTTCAGGCCAAAATCATTTTGCATAGCCACTGTGGCAGTCTTGAGGTCCACCTGAAGCTCTGAAACCAACTCTCTCATGGAGCTTGTCAGTTTTGTCGTCAGTGACTCCAGGAATGCTCTATTCCACTCTTTATTCACTCCATAAACTCCCAGACTTCCCTCTTATTCCTTTCCCATCTTTCATTGCCTTCATTATACTGTATTCTGGTCGTGAGGTCACTCCGACTATGTTAGGGATAGTTTTTTAGTCCATTTGTGCGCATCTGACCACCTCTTCCTTTTTGTCTCCTGAGAAGTCATTTTTAGCCAGAGCTCATTTTAACCTTCCACAAGTGTGACTGACACCTTAATGTTTATGCTGTATTGCTGTCTCAATTTTCCTGAAAATGTGAAATGCTTTTCTAGCACAGGGAAGTTCAAGGAAAATTTTGGTTCCTGACCCT
Source organism: Platynereis dumerilii (assembly GCA_026936325.1). Lineage (NCBI taxonomy): Eukaryota > Metazoa > Annelida > Polychaeta > Phyllodocida > Nereididae > Platynereis > Platynereis dumerilii. The sequence continues at coordinate 35,642,855 of JAPTHN010000003.1, forward strand.
GTATGATTATATACTCTTTTATTTGTAGAAGACTGCGAAGACTGACAACCTGCTTTACTGTCATCACAAGAAGATGCTGTTTCTTCGATTTGTCTTGTTGTTGAGTGTGGCTCATTGCCTGAATACAGATCTGCCTTCCAGACCGCTCCATCTTGGAAAGATCTGTGAGTACAATTTTTCTAACTTTCTTATGGTTTTTTTTTTGGCTGATAATATTTCGTACTGTTGGCAAAATTTGTTACTAGAAATTGCAGTTGTTTTAATAAAGGCTTTCTCGCTGATATGGTGTAAAATTGTTCTGGGTCATCATTATGTCGAATGCAACATTCATAACAAGATTTTTCTAAATTAGATATTTAATGTGAAAAGGTTAATTCTGTGTCAGATGTTTTGCAAGACAGGTACAGATTAGGTAAAAATGATAAGTTTGGCAGATGATGTTGCATAATCATTTTTTCCGCTTTCCTGTCATTTCACTTTTTCGCTAATATAAACTATTGAAACAACATTTATAGGCAACCACGAACCACATGGTCCATACTGCCACAAGAAATTCATCATCCGCATCATAGTACCATAGCAGAGTAATGTTACCATTTCAGTTCAATGATGCAAAGACAACTGAACCTGTATTTAGTTTTTTTATTATGTACAATCAAATTGTAAGTGAATGTTCATAATTTATGATTGTGGGAAGGGAGTGGTTTTTTTTTTGGTCGAAATTTTAATTTCATGCAGATTTTTAGGACAACCCCCCCGCCCCCAAAAGAGTTAAAATGCAAAGCTACACATCTTGTTATATACACACAGTATGCATCCCTTTGATGTTTGCACATGAAGTTTTTCAGACTTTCGTGTAAACAAAGTCATGGATGAACATGGAATGTGCATATTCTACAACATTCCTCATTCTTTTAAATTTCATTCCCTTCCCCATTGGACACTCAGGAAATTCCAAACCGTTCATAAGAATATTTTTCATTTGCTATAGTTCATTTCCAGATAACTGGCTCAACTCCAGCATAATCAATGCCATTGGAAGCACCTTGGATGGCATTGTATCCCGCTGCAAAGACTACATCCAAACCTGTAGGGAATTAGGCTGCAATACTAAGAGATACAGAGCAATGCAATGCAAATGTGATGACCTCTGTGTATTCTTAAAAGACTGCTGTTACGATTATTATCATTATTGTAGAGGATCACATTCCCTCCAGATAAACAAACAGACGTCAGGGTTGACAAATTGGTCAAAAGATGCTGTAGAGAGCCTTCAAAACACTAATAATAGTATATCTAGTATGTTGAAATACTATGTTCATCATCATGATCTGTATTCGCCGCTGAAGTATGCCAGTTGCATGCGTCTGTCGACGGCATACAAGTATGATTTATCAGTTGTGGGTAAATGTCCACCAGGATTTATAGAAAAAAAAGGCTCCACTAAAGAAAATTGTGAAGGGCCCGATTATCTTACTTTGGCACCAGTTTATAATTATGACATTGGAATTTTTAAAAACGAACATTGTGTTTTATGTCATGGCTTGGATATTGCCAAGTTTCAACCTATTGGCTTAAGCTTCTTTTGTTATTCAGAAGATTCAGCAAAGGAGATAGATAAACAAATCAGCTCAGGGAACTTCTCATCCGCAAGAAGACTGTTATTCAGTTTATGTAAGTTTACAGTAGAGGTTAAGGAAAGCAGCTTTCATCATGGTACTCCTGGATTAAATTTCACCCAACTTATGCGATATCAGTGCCAAGAAAGTGAAAATGAATGTAATGGATGCGAACCATTTTGTAACTCTTTCTTGACGCGTGTTCAGAGATACCCGTATACGTACGCCAATCCTTTTTATGTGAGCTGCAGTTTGAATGGCCTAAATGTGAGATGCACTTATTTACAATATATTAGAGGCAAACCACTAATGTTACCAAATTACAGTTTGTTGTTCTCCATAAATAACAAGAAAAGTGGAAGAATCCGAAGATTCAAAAATGACAAAAACGACTATGAGACATACTGTGAAGAAGATGGAAAACTGGATATCCTTAAAGGTGAATGTGTCGATCTGGGAGACTATGTTGATTTGCAGGATCCAACTTATTATCAGCATGTGTATTTGCCCAAAATTAATAATAAATCTACAAGTGTAATGTCAATCATTGATGGACATCATGAACCAAGAAATGACTCAGTGTATGCCGGGAAGTTCAAGCTGGAGGAACCAATTCATTGCAATGAGGTCTTAAAAAATCAAGTCATAAGAAATAATCTCAATCTAATCTGGACTCCAATGAGAATATCTGATCTGCATGAGAAATTATGTACTACTTCATGTGAGGTCTTTGATCACTATCTTGATGCAAAGGATTTTGCTGAAAATATGCTCTTACAAGAAAAAGAAGGAGAAACTATCATAACAAACATTAAATTGGAATCTAATGGCAATTATTGTGACAATGATGATGAAGAGCTGTTAATAAGTGCAAATATTTTAAATTTTTCTGGTGATGTGGTTTTAGCCGCAGACATTGGCGTCAAGTACTTGATGATGTTAAATAATTCACTTGTATTTGGTGCTTTGAGGAAAGACCAAACTTCAGAAAAGCCGTCATCATTGCTTTTTGTGCTGTTATGCCGAAGAGTAAACCACAGCCAAGACTATTTGGGAATTGTGACTTTAATTTGCAACTCCCTCTCAATGCTGTTTCTGTTTTTGACCATTTCTTTCTACATACTGAAGAAGTCAATCAGGTCGAGAGTTGTAGATTCGATACCTCAACTTGCTTCTGCCTTGTTTTGGGCTCAACTCTTGTTCCAGGTAATTTCTTTGGAGAATTTTACTTCATAAAATCCTGGCTGATCAAACTGACAGTGATTATTTCAGGGTTTATTTAGGTCCAAGCTTAAATAGACAAATCTTACAATTTTTGACTATGATGTCTTCAGATTGACTACCATTGGAAATCCCTATGATGTTGAGTCTTTGCCATGTCCGGTACAATGGCTATGTTTGACACCAGATGGTGCTTCCTTGATTTTTATTGATATACACTGTTGCCCAAAATATAATATCTAACAATCTCCATTGAAAGTTTATCTTTGTGCAACAAACTGAGTGCAACAAGTTGTTGAAAATGAATTATTCATGTTTTTATTTGCAGATTAGCAACATTCCTCTCTTCACATCTAGGCCACTCTTGTGTCGCATTGTTGGCACCTTCCAGCATTACTTCTGGTTCACCTGCTTTCTCATCATGTCATTCATCTCCCTTGATTTCTTGTATCGTTTTTCCAACATTTGTCGTCCTTGGATTGTAAAAACCAGGAAAGTTGGCCGAGTCAAGTATTGCTGGGTTGTTTGTGCGGTGTTAATGGCCGTTCCAGTTTGCGTTGATAATTTCACTGATCTTGACATGGAATATGGATCAAGCAGTGGTATATGCTTCATTCAGCCTCAGTTCTACCAGATAACCTTCTTCATTGGCCCTTCATTGTTTCTATTCTTCACGAATGTTGCGTGTTTTGTGGCAACAATCATCAACATCTGCAAAGTGCTGCCAAGAGATACAGACATAGCGGCCGCCTCCGATCGTAATGCAGTGATTATTTTCACAAAAATCGGAGGACTGATGGGATGCACTTGGGTATTTGCTCTTATACCTTACATAACAGGGATCCAAGAACTGTGGTATGTATTTGCCATAGTGAATGGCCTGCAAGGGTTGTACATCTTTCTCTCCAGTGGAATCATCGGGGTTTTTCAATCCCAAAGAACAGAAAGAACAATGTCAACCGCCAGGGAGAACAATATTTATTGAAATGTATTCTTGTTTGTGGAGAAACTTGCATCATCTTTTCAAACAATCTTAATTAACAAAGATCTTGATATTAAAGATTTTCAGACTTGAACTCGATAAAGCTGAACCAAGGAACAGCACTATTAACAAGATAGATAAACTTTATTGTCATCCATGATTATTTGCTGTGGCATGCAACATATTTACTCTAATTGTGTCGTTGTAATAAACTCTTTAATACCTAGTTTGTTGTCTTCAATTATTATATGTTCAAAAGGTATGGATAGTCAAACTTCTTTTTTGACTTTGCGGAATCTCTCATTTGTCAGGAAAACTATTTCCCTTGGCTTTCGGCATCATGAAATAGTTTTCACATCCACACGTTCCTAGGGAAACACATTTGACTACTGCGCTACAGATCAGTCAGTAGTTGTATGATGGTACATTTTATGTATTTTATTTGTTCACACCTCGTACATTTATTCTACAAGTTAGTATAAACAATTTTTTGATATATTTTGTAAGCACATAGTGATGTGAAAAGGGGCTGCATTCGAGTGTATAAAACTGTAGGTGAATACACACCCTCATGTAAATTATTAAATAAGATTTACAAACAAATAGCATAATATAAGTTAAGAGTAGCAAGGTATCTTTGCATACTGTGTCACCCCTGGTGCATTACGTTTGTTAGCACATGCGCTGGCGTCCGAGTGGAGGTAACATTGTCTGGGGATTGTGTAACCAGCAAAATCCAAACCAAGGCAACTGGAGTCAGCCGAACAAGCCTGTTTGCACGTCATCACGGTCGTTGCTGAATTCAAGATCCCACCCATGGAGATAGTATTGTTCTCACCACTTGTGTAACACGCTGTGTTAATTAAAAAAAAGAATACATACAGAAGCCAACAAACAACCATGTTGAATATCCAAAGCAACCAAATTGAATTTCAGAAATTTTAGGGTTAGTCATTAGATAAACTTTAATTTACCAATGCTGAAAACTATTTACATTCGTGAAAGATCGACATATCTTGATTTTGGTCACATCATTATTCTACATAAATCAAGAATCATTCTATTTTACTTGATATCATTGTTATTAATTATTATCGTTATTATTATTATTAATTATTATGCATCTTTGATGGGTTCCAAGGAACCTACTGCTTTGAAACTTCAAACTTGTTACACAGGTCAGGGGCAGCTCAAGGAATTTGGTAAGAGGGGGGGGGAGTTCATGTTCAGTGATGGGACTATCACAGGATCCGAAGCCCGAAGGGCTGCGCGTATGCGGCAGGGGGTCTGGGGACCGCTCAAGGCCCCAAGAAGCCAACAGATTTTACGTGCTCTGAGATGAATTTTGAGCAACCTGAATGCTGTTTAGGCTGCATAATCCAATAGATATTTGTTGGTGTTTCATCAGAAATTAGAGAGGTTTTGCTACACATTTTCAGAACCCATGAACGTGTGGGCTGTCATGACAACAATGTAATAAGATAGCACATCCACACATACACGTCATATAGAAATGTGCAGCAAAGCCTCTCTATTATGCTCAGCTACAAACTAATATGGATAGCAGAAACTACAAACTTTTAGGAGAGGTCATATTGCTTAAAATATTGATGATCTAATATTAATAAGTAATGGGACAGTATGGAATTTACAGTCCAGATATACAGGATTAATATCAAATTGTCAAAAAAAGCTATGTCAGTCAAATAAATTGGACAGGTAGAAAAGCCACAGAAGACCCATTCATGACATAACAAGGTTAAATATTATCCATTGCATGAAGTTCAGGTGTCACAACTGGACTGCAAAGTGCTATTTACCCAGCTGGGGAATTCTTCGCAAACTCGTTCTCACTTTTTAAATTCCAAGAGGTAAACTGTTACTCGTATGTATACCATGAACTTAGGGCAATTCTCTTATTGCATCCCAACCATTGAAACAGCTGCCATTTTTTTTATATGTTATAGACAGGCCAGCCAAACTGCGTAGTGCAGTTAGTAAGGTAACGATTGTCAGCAATGACTGCAATGTGTCATCAACAGCACCAGTTAGTGCTATGATAAAACTTAATGGGAGTGTGGTTCACAGCAATAAACCTCATGAATGTCAGGTCGCGGAAGAATACAACACGAGTCCGACGTTCATTACTGTTAACCACACGCTCATTAAGTTTTATCATAGCACTAACTGGTGCCCATTAAGTTTTATTTATATCCCACAATAAAAACAGCCCTTTAATAGTGAAAAGAATTAATAATTTCAAGAGTCACTATTTTGTTTGAATGGCTGCAAAAAGATCCCAACCACACCGACCAATCAGAATGTCAAAACATTGTGATGTCATCACTTCACTGCCCATTGTTTACATAGCAACGTCAGATAATGATATGCATGTGGTTCACAACGATGAACCACCTGTTGTGAATCACATGGTTTTTTGCCAGAACTTCACTGCTTATTGTAGGATATCTTTAAATTTTGGTGCACTTCAGCGTCACCAACTATCCTCTTCAAATTAGAAACCGAAGAGAACTTTGAAACTACTTTGTGAGCAGAACCCCCATGTTTACGTGAGTGCAAGGTCTGTATTCCTACTCCCTGTTAAGGTGTCAAACAATCGTGTTACATGTAGTTCTCGCTGACTTTTATGCCACGCGCGCGAGACCTTAGGGATACAACTTTTCATTTTTTTTCCTCAAGATCAATTTCCTGTGTCATAGCCGGATGAGCTTTTGTATAAAAACCACTGTAGTTAAGTCATTTTTGACCTATCTTCAAAAAAGTTCACCCATGAACTCATGTTTGTGTTGGCCATCTATTATAGTCAGGAAATGGCAATTTTCCACCGGTGGAGTACTTTATTTCATCTTATAGCTTTTTGTCTATTGAAGATACAGCAACCAAAGTAATACCAAATTAAAGCATTTGAAATTAGCTTTTCAGTGGGATCATATAAGGCACTTCACATATGGCATGTTACCTTGTATGAGCTAATATTATGCATTTTTCTTCCAATTTTATCATTTTTCTGTTGAAAATTTAGTGGATTTGTCAACTCTTTTGCAAATAATTGTGCTATAGCATTATTAGAGGTTCCTGATGAAAAACACAATGCTATGTTATTATTTTATGCCACCACATATCAACAAAATTAAATTGGAGTGAGGATGAAACTCACTGATAGCACAGATGCGCAGGCTGCGGAAGGATTTGCAAGTGTCAAGAGCGACCTCACCAACCTTTCTTATTAAACTTACACATTTGTCAAGTTTGAGGCACTGTCCGGACTTTTCTGGTATTCACATGCATGTCTTTTAGTCCTTCACACGATATATGAGTATTGAAACTATCTCTGCAGCATTGTAAATTGTCAAATTCCAGGAATTTTGCTTCTTTGGCCATGTAAACAATATTCACTTGTGAAATGTGTTCTCAGATGTTGTCGGCTACTGCTCATGATGGGTTTATCCATCAAAAAAGTTTTGTTTGAAGTTGTTCAGAAGAACAAAGAGAAATGGAAGAGAAATAGGTCCATTCCCATTAATCTGGAAGTCATGTGCCTGTAGAAAAGAAGTCTGACTGGCCAGCAGAAGCGAAATTGCTCTCAAGAAGCAGGTTGTTGGTGGTACCTGTTTCTTGGGTAGTCAGTTGAAGGCAGAAAAGACAGATTGGCACAATTATCAACTGAGTTTATACAGCTGGGGACAATTAAACTTAACTTTCCAATGATTTTTGAGCAAGTGAAATGATCCAAGCTTGAAAATGTGCTACATTGACTTATTAGCGCAAAAAACAAAAATATGAGCCTGTAGCACAATTATTGAATGGCTCATGCAGATGACAAATTTAAGCTGTATTCTATCAAAGTTCAAAGTGGGCTATTTGGCAGGCAAAGCTGCAAGTAAGTACCTGGATTACAGAAATAGTATGTGAGCCAAAGCTGTGATGCAGCTGTATGTCACAATTTGTGAATTGTCAGCACCATTTTTTAGAGTGAAATCCATGCATTTTCATGGATCAGGAGCCGGTGGACCGAATTAAGTCACCAAATGTATAACATATTTGTCAAAGATTTGTGATAAAACATTATGAACTCCAAGGGTCCATCCAGAATGGAACTCATGTCATTGATGATCAAACTGGTGGGAGAAATAATTATTAAGAAGTTTCTGTTCTTTGACGAAAACAAATCTTTCCCTTTCAGGTTTCAGAAGTTCCAAGTATCAGTAAAATTAATGCCAAATGGAATTCCTGAGACATCCAGCTTTAATGGCCTTTTATCTGAGGTCATATTTGAGGGAAAGACTGCTTGCAGTCTGTCAGTTTATCTCTAATAACTGGACAGACCACTGGATCAATGATCAAATGTATCAAGCTGGAGAGAATGTGAAGCTTTCACAAGCCTTGTATAGTAAGCCTTCTAGCAAGACACTTTGAAGTGCTTGAAAACCACTGAAAGCAAGAGCCATCAAGACTATACATCAGCAGAAATAAAATCAATGTAGTGAAAAACAATTAAGGTCATGAAAGAACTGCACACCAAACGCAAAAACTAAGGAAATTTGCGATTGCACGTCACTCATACTTATGATTTGCGATTGCACGTCACTCATACTTATGATTTATATAATGTAAAGAATGGTTTTGGTGTTGATATTGAAAGTGCATGGATTTGTGTTGAAATTGATGATGAAAATGTTGTTATTGGCACAATATATAGACCTCCAAATGTCGATAAATTGTATGATGACAAAATACTTGATGAATTAGAGAAATTAACTGCTATGAATGAGAATGTTATATTACTTGGCGATTTAAATGTTGATTACTTGAATAAGACGGAGTCAAAAACTAATTTTATTGAATGTTTGGAAGATCTATTTTGTATGACTCAACTAGTAAATCAACCAACAAGAGAAACCCTTACTAGTGCTTCTCTAATTGATGTAATTCTATCAACAAAACCTGATATTCATAGCAGTACAAATGTTTTTAAAATATCAATGAGTGACCATTACTGTGTACATACAAGTGTTAGAAAAAAAGATAAGAAAACTTCAAAACATAAGTCAGTTACTTTCAGAAATTTCAAAACATTTGATACTGTAAAGTTCCTGAATGATGTACATCTCCTTGTTCAAAACATGAATGAGCAGTTGCAGAATGATTGTGATTTACAGGATTTATGGATAGAATTTAAAATTAAGTTTCTTGAATTAAGTAACTTGCATGTTCCTGTTGTAACAAGGAGACTCAAGGATCGAGTAAAACCTTGGATCACTCATGAAATGATTACATTGATGTATAGGAGAAATCATGTCAAACAAAAAGCTGTGAATGCCAAATGTCAAACAAAATGGACTGAATACCAAAAACTGAGAAACAAAGTAACAAGTCTGTTAAGAACAGAAAAGAACAAGTATTTCATGGAACAAAGCAAACAATGTGCTAATAATCCCAAGAATGTTTGGAAGTTTCTAAATAAGGTAATAACTAATAAAAACATGATTCCTCCTCCAAGTGAAATGTCACCGGAAGAACTGAACAAGTATTTTAGTACTATTGGTGAAAATACTGCAAATGAATATTTTGACAGATGCAATAATAATTTCCCATGGAAAGGACCAAATTTTACAAGTAATGTCTTTAAATTCAATGAAGTTCACCACACAACAATATATAAACTACTGAGGTCTTTAGGTGACACCAGTAATAATGATGTCCTTGGCTTTGATAGCAAACTTTTATATTTGAGTGCTGAAATTATTGCACCTGTCATTTCTAAGTTGTTCAACATTTCTTTGAAAAAAGGTATAGTCATTGACGATTGGAAAATATCAAATGTTACACCAGTTTACAAAGGTGGTGATGACCGTTACAAAAAAAGTAACTACAGACCTATTTCTGTGATTTGTCATATAGCAAAAATTCTAGAAAAGGTTATACAACATCAATTAGTGCAATATCTTACTGAAAATGAGTTATTATGCATTGACCAATCAGCTTATAGAAAATTCCATAATACACAAACTAGTTTACATAGATGTAATGAGGATTGGATTGATAACTTATGTGATAATGTCTATACTGCTGTGTGTTTCCTAGATATCAGAAAATGCTTTGATACAATAGATCATGTGATATTGCTAGAGAAGTTGAAAAGGTATGGAATTGTTGACCTAGAAGCATTATGGTTTAAATCTTACTTAAAAGATCGATCACAATATGTAAAATGTAATGGAAAAACTTCAACCAAATGTTATGTTCCTATTGGTGTCCCTCAGGGCTCTGTACTGGGCCCTATATTATTTTCGCTATTTGTTAATGATATTAATCGTCATGTTTATCCTAGCTCAGTAAATCTTTACGCAGATGATACTCTTTTGTATAGCACTGGTAATACATGTACTGAAGCTTCTGAAAAGTTGCAAATGTCACTCAATGAAGTATGTAATTGGTATGAAGGAAATAGATTAGCTCTCAATGAGAATAAGTCAAAATGTATGTTAATAGCATCAAAACACAAAATACGGAATGATGATAATATGTTATGTGTCAGTATAAACAATGTAGATATTGAACAAGTTCGAAATGTTAAATATTTAGGTGTCATAATTGATGAGAACCTTTCATGGAATGATCATGTCGCTGCATTAAGTAGGAATCTTGCCTTTAAAGTTTCTCAACTTTCTAGAATACGCAACATGGTAACAAAAAAGATGTTGATTTCTGTATACAATTCGATTATTCAACCTACCATAGATTATGCTATAACAATTTGGGGACATACTACTTCTGAAAACATGGGTAAAATCCAAAGAATTCAAAATCAAGCAGCAAGAATCATTCTCAACAATTTTGACTACATCAATACTAGAGGAATAGATTTGGTAAAGCAACTCAAATGGATGAATGTTTCTGAACGATTTGTATATTTTGAAAGATTGTTGATGTTCAAATGCATTCATGGCAAGGCACCAGATTACTTAACAAATGGTATTATTATGGATATTGAAATCAAGAATGTCAACACCAGAACCCATGACATGAATGTATACATTCCATTTCCAAAAAATGAATTTGCGAAACGCAGCCTCTGGAATAACTGGAATAACCTACGAAGTGATATAAAGGAAATTAGTAGTATCGACGGTTTCAAAAGAAACCTGAAAAGGAATGTATACAATTGATTGATGTTTTTAGATTGTTTTACTGATATTTTACATCTGTAATTTGTTATTGACTTTTAGGTTCATCTGAACCTCTCATTGTTTTAATTCTTTGTTATTTTCTTAAAGGGCATTACTGAAAAACAGCATCATTACTTTGCTGAGTGATCAACCCTTTTAAAATATATTCATAAATAAATAAATAAAAATGACTTGTTGTTGCTTAAAAAATCCATATTCTGCAACCTTCCTCTGTATGAATTGCTTTATAATTGCATTGAAACATAAAGTGTAGCTCTTCTAGTTACTAAAAGTCATATGGTTCCAAAATATAAGCCATTTCATCAATAATCCAACTACATTTACATTTCTCGGAAAATGCGCCAAATTGACACAAAATGCAAAAATTTCAATGAGAGTCATGGGTGAACTTTTTTGATCAAATACCAAAAAGACATTGATTTTCAGTGTTTTCTAGCAAAAGCTCATCACAATATGATACAGGGTTGTGACGTTGCAAAAAAGTTGTACCCCTAGGGCCCGCCGCGGGTATTAGTTCTCTATGTGGCTTTTTGGTTCGGGCCCAAGGGGGGGGGGGCCTGGATCCGCTACTGCAGATAAGTCTGGGGCAGCAATTGATATAAACAATAATGAGACTTGTAAGGGCAATATGGGATTTTGAGAGCCCGAGAGCAGGGCCACTTGAGCCCCAAAGTTCATTGTCAGACTTTAGCAACAGCTTAGAGTTTTGAAATTTGTTCTCTTCATTTAGAAGCTCTATGGATATAAACTGAACCAAATAAGAAACGCAAAACTATTTCAAGGGCTTTATTTTTCTGTAAATGATTCAGATGGGCTGGTATGTTTATGCATATGTATAACCAGGTGTCAAAGGACTCATTTCGATAAAATAACAGAATTCTGACATTTGTTTGCACATCTACATCCATGTTTATCACATTGGGGTATGGGTGGTGGACCAGGGTATTCGGCATCCCAAAGAGCAAATCTAATGATCCCATGTGAAAGCTTGAAGGAAATGATGCAAAAGGTCACACAATTCACTTCTGTTGGCGCTACTCAACTTGTTAAAATTAAGTTTTTTTAGAAGTCAGGTCAGAGTTTATCACACACAATGATATTCCAGTAAAACAATGCAGCAATGGAAACAGATCCCCAAGCCACCTGTTCAAATGCAATAGAGTGAAAAAGGTTCAGGGTCTTTAAAAGACCTCACACAACCTGTAAAACAGTCATAGGGCATACAACAGTACACTGTATGCCCTTCTCACGCTTTTCGTGTGGTGGCAGATGTGTAGTTGAAAGAATAGCGAAGGTAAGGCAAAAAAAATACTGATGTTAACCTCTGTAGCTGTTACACAGGTCATGTGAGGTCTTTCTGACAGAACCTAAGCCTTTTTCATTCCACAGCTATTGCATAAGCTGTTTCAGGACTTGTTTTCATAGTCTTATTGTTGCACTGAAGTAGCATAGTGTGTGACAAACTCTGACCACACTTCTAAAAAAACTGAATTTTTGAAAAGTTAGGTGGCACCAACTGAAACGAATTGTGTGGCCTTTTGCATCATTTTCTCCAAGCTTTAACATGAACTCATCATTTTTGCCCTATAGGTTGTCTGATGTCCCAGTTCACTGGCAATACCCAAATGTGATAAACTCAGCCACAGACTTGCAAAAAATTGTCACACTAAAGTGATTTTATGAACCTGAGTCCTTTGACACCTGGTCACACAAATGCATACACTCAACATCCCATCTAAAAGATATGCTGAAACCCTGGAAATGGTTTTGCGTTTTTTATTTGGTTCAGTTTATGTAGAAGTGACCATGTAGGCAAACATGTATTATTATAGAGAGAGAAAATGAAAGATACCTCCTGTGGATGATCCTCCTGGCAGAAAGAAGGCAAGTACTAAAATGAAAAATAGTATTCTTGAGATTATAAAACCATCATGGATTTCAGAATGCATTAACTTATAAAAGTAATTATGACTGCTGTCCTGTAGTTTTTATGCACAGTTCTCACTTGCATATACGTCGTTTAAAATGCACACTAAAAAACAGATTGTGAAAAATACCGCCAGAGTCCATTAGAGTATATGGTACATTTAGAACTGTTAAATTTGCGGGGATTATTATGATATACAGACAAAACCAGTTTGCGGGGATTATTGAGATATACAGACAAAACCAGTTTACAGGATATACTTCGTCATAATTATTATTGCCTCAAAAGTAGGCCTATACTGAAACAAGCTTGTAAGGTCTTAGAAAGTCATTCACTGACACATAGGCCTACTATTCCGCTTCTTAAATGCATTTCTATCTGTTGTTTGAAACAATTGCATGTGCAAATTCTGAAAACGGGTGTCCTAACTACCACAATGGCTTTGGTATAAGCAAGTTTCAAAAGATAAGAGATACTTACTTGCTAATAACAGGAGAGAAGCCATGTTGTTGACTGTCCAGGGAGTAATAATATATTATATTAAGGAAGTTTGTTTTTTGCTCTGAATTCATTCATGCGGTACCAGTCAACAAATTCTTCTTCTTTTAATACTTCTTTTTTTTTGTGATATCTGCATGACATCTTGCTTCAAGGTTGGCGATTATTGCTGTGTTCTGGTTGAATAGCAAGACTGTATGCAGATAAAAACATCATACACAGGAGCTCTTAACTCTACGTTCAGTACTTATTAATTAAAGCATAGGGGAGACCGGGATAAGTTGTGTCACGGGGAAGTTGTGCCGCACACTGTTGAGGTGAAATGAAGAACTAGGTAACAAAGGCAATGCCACCCATGGGAACACACTTGGTCAACAACTCAAACTCATTAATAATTCATTATGCACCACAAAAGAAACTGCCAAATGTAATGCTATGAAAAGCTACACTCATAAATTAAATTTTGTTTATGAAAACTTGAACTACCGAGGACTGGCGTTCTTGTTTGTTGGTCATTTGGTATTTGTACTAAGATGACGTCCCTCTGTTAGGATGGAGTTATAAGATATATCTAGACGTTTGTGTTGTTAGATTTAATCTTGCATCGTTCGTTTATTTTTGGCAACCAATTTTCTACAGAAAATACACTTGAGGTAAGTTGTACCATTTTGATCGGGGTGAGTTGTGCCTATGGTATAACATAGGATATAATTTTTATTGATCTATCATGGTCTGAATTTTACGCAAAGCCTCAACATGTTGTGAAATAACTTGCACTGAAAAACAAAATGTGTTAAAGCTGAATCCCACACTTGGCAAAAAATATAAAATCATTGAGATATTCGTGAAACTTTGCAAAAAAGTTCTTCAAAAAGAAAGCTTTCCAACGTAGAAAAAATAGGCGGGCTATCCAACATAATTTTCGAACTATGATCTTTTCAAAATCTTATGTCATTACATTAAAACATACAGTAAAATACTAAAAAAGTGTGGGATTTATAATGAAAAGCAGCGTCACTCGAACAATATCCAAGAGATATTTATGAAAAATTAAAGGAATATAGCTGAAAATACACTTTATTGAAAAACAAGTCTTTGAAGGGGGGTAACCAATGTTTTTTTAGAGTTACATGGTGTACAATATGAGAAAATTATGAAAAACAGTTCAACAAAAATAAGTCCCCCTTAAAATAAACTTGAATATCTCAAAGATTCCTTCTCCGATTTTTATGAAAGTTGGATCGGATTATAGGCCTGTATATCGACCAAAAATGTGTGTATTTATAGTTTAGTGCCATTATTCCTGGCTGAGCCAGCAGCCTTCGAGTGAGCCTACCCCTGTTTTAAAAAATCTGTGGCTTTTCCAATGCATATGAACCATTTGACCAAGCGGGGGAGCCACCAGCTGGGGTATTTTTGTTGAACCAACAGTTACATGGAGTACAATAGGTGGAGCAGCTGTATTCTGTGGGATTCAACTTTAAAAGTGTAATACCACCCTCTAAACAAAAATAATTCTTGTTTTTGCGCCATTCTGAATTTTTGTGTAAAATTGCTTATAAATGTTTCATATTCATGCAACATATCAGCCATATGCCAAACACAATGTCATGATAAAAATGATCTATCTGAAGAAGCAGATGAAATATAACGTTTTCTTGGAATAAACTAAGCGGAACAACTTACCCAGTCATGCGGCACAACTTGCCCGAACTTACCATGGCACCGGGCCAAGTTGTGCCACTTGACCTACTTTTTTCAAATACCTACCATGGTCGTCCCAAAGGTCCAATTGGCAGTAAACTTGGTTCGATTCTGGCCAAGGTATTACATTTTGATATCTGATTTTCAGATTACATGATGAATCTTTCGGAAACTCATCCTGAGGCAAAAAATGGCACAACTTACCCTGGTCTTCCCTACTGAGTGACAAGAGCATTGATTTTTTCCTCAAATATTTTATACTCCGTTTATTTTCATGTTTCCTACAAGGACGCTTAAAGTGTCTTTTTTAACTACTATGAAAAACATAGAGCTCCCTCTATATTTTATCATAATAATATACATGTATAACTATAAAATTACCTGAATAGATAATGTAAACGATAAGCACTATACATGCTTGATTCTAATGCGTTTTAGGCCTCAGAGTTGAGTTTTACAATAATTTGATATGTTAACTTCTTTCAGTAGAAATTGCTTCGATTAAAGGAATATATGGTAAAACAAAAATTATATATAGATAAAAAAGTTCCTTCTATTCTGGAAGGCATTGTCAAGTGTTTAATAACTTCTTGTCTCACTTTTAGCAATTAGATGGAAGCGACTGTCTTAGAATAAACTTAAAAATAACTTTATTGTCAAGCAAGTGAATGTGACTGATGATTTAAGGATAAAAATAAGAATGATTTATAGTCCTTGTCATATTCACACAATCCAAGTTAAAAAGAAATTCTGTTGAAGTGTAATGGCATGTGAGGCCTTGACGTCAAGAGCTGGCATCCCTTTTCCCCTTGTATTGCAGCATGTGTAAAATAGGTGCATGCTGTAATGTCTTTTCATAGTTGGATTCCACACACAGCTTTTAGCCTTTGGAAAACTAACCTCAACTTAATGTTAAGGTCTCAACATGATGTCAAGTGAAAATTGGGCCTGGAATACTTCTGCAAGTACTTCTGTGAAGCATTATATCACAACTGATTTGCCATTGGGCTGTCAGCACAAATATGCATTACAGAATACAGGTTTTTGCAAGAATTAAGAAAGCCTCTCGTTTTTCATTGTTTATACTAGCAGGGTCCATTGAGATTCAAAGTTTTAAAGTAACAGGTTTGCAGATTAATGAAACAAATCTTTAGGTATAATAATAATAATTATCATTTATTATAAATGTTCAGTGGGGTAACTAGGGGTCTCAAGGGAGGCAACTGGGGGGGGGGTGAGGGTACGCGACTCTCAGGAGGGGTACCACGTCCCACATTCCCACAATACTAAATGTATATTTTAGCCATGGTTGAAAAGTTCATATGTGGGTCACCTTGGGGGGGGGGGGGTTAAATATTAACAAATTTAACAACAAGGCTTGAATGAGGTTTACCATATTACCAATGACAGGGGATCATAGGAATTACACTTTTGCTGCTGTCTACAAGTGGACTGCTCTTGCATTGCCACAGATCAGAACATATGCTGTCTTGTGTTGCCACCTAGTGACAAGTGTGCTATTCAGCAAGCTCCTGGGAGCGTCCACATACTTTCGACCAGAGGAACACACACAATTTTGTCTGGAAGACACCGGGGCTGTTTCTGAGTGTGCTGATGGCCTTGTCTACTTCTTTAGAGAATGTAATGTGATTGCCGAGTCTGACTCTGGTATACATCAATGTTGGATAGAAATTTTGTGAATGTGCAATGAAATTGGAACTATTTCTTGGGACAGCAATGCTGTAGCATAGGAAATCAACTTTTGTGCCAGGTGGCAGCAGCATGCAGTTCTCAGTTTCACCAGACTGCTTTTGCTGTGTAATGTTTGGACAAATACAACAGATAAAGTTTCAAGAGGGCTCCTCCAAGTCATAAAACAAATGAAACACTTTTAAAATTGATTTGATTTTTTTACACCTGGTGATTCATTATGCCCCACTCTTCTATGTTACTTTGGAACTTCTCCCTTGTCTCCATTATGTGGTATGACTTCAAGAGGCCTTCTTACATTGGTGACTCAGAGCAAGATCATTTGATGTCAGATTTTTTCCCAATCTTTGCACAGAGGCCTGGTCCATGGCTGCAGCGAATTTGCAGCATGCTGCATAAGAAAAAGTAATAATTAGACAAACAATGCCATCATTATCCATTGTATTACATGTATATATCAATTGTTATCAAGGTGAAACTGATCAGCCAAAGAAACCCTGAAATCTTTCTCAGGTTCATTCAGTGGAATGCCTTTGAGAGGAACATGATAACAAAATCACGATGCCAAGGACAAAGAAGAACAACAGAACCATTAATGGTAAGATTTTATTGTCATCATTGCTATTTGAAGGAATTGCAGAACAATAGAGCAGATCCTCAGATTCAGTTTATTTGTTAAATATAATTTTTGAGAAATAAAATATCTTTTACTTGGAGCAATTGTTTTGTGAAACAAAGAACATGATCAGTATTTAATGGCTTCATTCTGAGAGTGGAAAGCAGACCAGAATCGTGCAGGAAACAGGACGAACCAGTTGCAAATAGGTTGGTAAGTTTTGATTGGTAAGTGTGACTCTCTTGTAAATGCAAGGTTTACTTAGGGATTCTGATAGGGGATTTGCGGTTTACACACAAATACAAATGATTAAAATAGTTAATTATAAAGTGCTGTATGAGAAAATGAAAATCTTCAGAAACACTGCAGAGTCTTACGTAATAAATGTTAAAAAAGCTTTCGTATTTAAAATTGGTCAAATAAGTATGCTTCATTGCTTCAGTCTCGGCTTATAAATTTCAACACTTTTAAATACCAGGAAGAAAACAAAATGATGTGCATGCACATGTTGTTTGTACTAGGGAGGAAAACAAAGTATGGTGAGTGCCATTCAGCAGATTTATCTGGAATGGGTGCTATACTCACTTAACAAAAAGGTTTTTATATGGTACCTTTAAGGGTTATATAAGTTGGTATAGATAACGAACCCTAAAAGGTTCATTATTCAACTTTTACAAATGTTCCAACAGCAAACAAACCTTAGACAATCCAACTGCACTGACTCCCACAATGGAACCCCTTTCTCTCAAGTTGGGAGCATAGGGTTCCATCATAGGGCCTTCCCACCAGTATTGAACCTTTTCAATTCAGTTGAACCCTTAAAAAAATTTAGAACTTTTTTTCAGCTGTGGGTCCTTCATATATACCATCAAGAATCTTGCGTTAAGAGTGTATAAAGACATGAATATCATAATATATTATCATATCTCTACAGTAACTGTATCAATGCATGTGTACCTTGAAAACAGGAGTCGGCCATCACAAGAAGAAGACTGACAACCTGCTTTACTGTCATCACAAGAAGATGTTGTTTCTTCGATTTATTTTGTTGTTGAGTGTGGCTCATTGCCTGAATATGGACCTGCCTTCTCGACCACTCCATTTTGGAAAGATATGTGAGTACAACGTTTTGTTATTGTGCCTTTTGCTAATAATGTTCATTCAGGGCTCTGGAGTCGGAGTCGGAGTCAGAATTGTGGAGTCGGAGGTTTTTGGATGGAGTCGTCGGAGTCGAAGAGTATTTTTGATATAGAAGAGTATTTTTGATATAGAAAGAAAATACATCCGTTTCAAATACAATGCACACATCAACTTCAAATTTAAACAACCAAATGTGTATTTGGCAATGACTGGGAGACCAAATTTGTCCACGGGAGACCAAATGGTCTCTCAGTTACTATTTTTAAAAAATGCACTGGTCCAATCGAGGCACTGGTATATATATATGATCTTGGTGACTCTTATCTCCCCTGTCCCTTTTAGTCAAACTCCCTGTCGCCCATATTCATAAACCTCTAAACCAGCCGTAAGAATATTTTTCATTATCTAAAGTTTACTTCCAGATGAATGGCTCAACTCCAGCATAATAAACGCCATTGGAAACACCTTGGATAGCATTGTATCCGGCTGTGAATCCTACGTACAAACCTGCAGGGAATTAGGCTGCAATACTAAGAGATACAGTGCATTGGAGTGTAAATGTGATGACCTCTGTGTATTCTTAAAAGACTGTTGTTATGATTATTATCATTATTGCAGAGGGTCACATTCTCTCCAGATAAACAAACAGACTTCAGGGTTGACTAATTGGTCAAAACATGCCATAGCGAGCCTTCAAAACACTAATAATAGTATATCTAGTATGTTGAAATATTATGTACACCATCATGATCTGTATTCGCCCCTGAAGTATGCCAGTTGCAAGCATTTGTCGACACGATACGAGCCCGAGTATGATTTATCAGTTGTAGGTAAATGTCCACCAGGATTCATAGACAAAAAAGGCTCCACTAAAGAAAATTGCGAAGGGCCTGACTATCTCACTTTGGCACCAGTTTATAATTATGACATTGGAATATTTAAAAACCCACATTGTGTTTTATGTCATGGGTTGGATATTGCCAAGTTTCAACCTATTGGCTTAAGCTTCTTCTGTGGTTCAAATGATTCTGCAAATGAGATAGATAAACAAATCAGCTCAGGGAACTTCTCTGCCACACGAAGACTGTTATTCAGTTTTTGTAAGTTCACAGTCGAGGTTAAGGGAGGCAGATTTCATCTTGGTACTCCTGGATTAAATTTCACCCGACTTATGCGATATCAGTGTCACAAAAGAGCAAATGAATGTAATGGATGTGAACCATTTTGTGATTCTTTCTTGACACGTGTTACGAGCAGAGACGAGTATACATACGCAAATCCTTTTTATGTGAGCTGTAGTTTGAGTGGTCTAATGGCGAGATGCATTCATATGCCAGGACCTAAAGGTAAAGTACCAACATTTCCAACGTATAGTTTGTTGTTCTCCATTGATAACAAGAAAAGTGGAAAAATCCTAAGATTCAATAAAGACAAACTTGACAAAAATGACTATGAGACATACTGTGAGGAAGAAGGAAAACTGGATATTCTTAAAGATGTGTGTGTGAATCTGAGAGATCATATTTATCTACAGGATAACACTGATTATAATCAGCATGTGTATTTGCCCAACATTAATAATAATGAATCTACAAATGTGATATCAATCATTAGCAGACAACATGAACCAAAAAATGACTCACTTTATTCTGGGAAATTCAAGCCAGAGGAAACAAGGCAATGCAATGAAGTCTTGAAGAATCAAGTCATACAAAATAATCTCAATAAAATCTGGAGTCAAATGGGAATGTCTAATCTGTATGATAAGTTATGTACTACTTCATGTGAAATCTTTGATCACTATCTTAATGCAAAGGATTTTGCTGAAAACATGCTCGCACAAGAAAAAGAAGGAGAAACTATAATAACAAACATTGAATTGCAATCTAACGGCAACTATTGTGAAGATGATGAGGAGCTGTTGATCACTTCAAATATTTTCAATTTTTCTGGTGATATAGTTTTAGGCGCAGACGTTGACGTCAATTACTTGATGATGTTAAACAATTCACTTGTATTTGGTGTATTGAGGAAAGAACAAACTTCGGAAAAGCCATCATCAATGCTATTTGTGCTGTTATGCAGAAGAGTAAACCACAGCCAAGACTATTTGGGAATTGTGACTTTAATTTGCAACTCCCTCTCAATGTTGTTTCTGTTTTTAACAATTTCTTTCTACGTACTAAAGAAGTCTATCAGGTCGAGAGTCGTGGATTCCATACCTCAACTTGCTTCTGCCTTGTTTTTGGCTCAACTCTTGTTCCAGGTAATCTCTGTGGCGAATCTCACTGCATAAAATTGTAAATGATAAAAAATGATAATGATTATAACAGGGCTGTTTTAGGTCATTACTGAAATAGATAAATATCTTTATTCTTGACCAGGATGACCTCTGATTGACCATATAGTTCAATGCAACTCTTTGATCAGAAGCCTGCTGTGCAACAAACTGAGTGCAGGAAATTGTTGAAAATGAACTATTCCTGTTTTTATTTGCAGATTAGTAACATTCCTCTCTTCACATCCAGGCCATTCTTGTGTCGTATTGTTGGCACCCTCCAGCATTACTTCTGGTTCACCTGCTTTCTCATCATGTCATTCATCTCGCTTGACTTCTTCTATCGTTTTTCTAACATTTGTCGTCCTTGGGTTGCAAAATCGAGGAAAATTGGCCGAGTCAAGTATTGCTGGATTGTTGGTGCGGTGTTGATGGCCATTCCTGTTTGCTTAGATAATTTCACTGATCTTGATATAGAATATGGGTCAAGCAGTGGTATATGCTTCATTCAGCCACAGTCCTACCTGATCGCCTTCTTCATTGGCCCCTCGATGTTCTTGTTGTTCACAAATGCAGTGTGCTTTGTGGCAACAATCATTAGCATCTGCAAGATACTGCCAAGAGATACAGACATAGCAGCCGCCACCGATCGTAATGCAGTGATCATTTTCACAAAAATTGGAGGACTGATGGGATGCACTTGGGTATTTGCTCTTGTACCTTACATAACAGGGATCGAAGACTTGTGGTATATGTTCGTCATAGTGAATGGACTGCAAGGAGTATATATCTTCCTCGCAAGTGGAATCATAGGCATATTCCGTGCCCAAACAAAAGAAGGAGCAGTTTTGAGCACCAGGGAGAGCCAGAGTGTAGGCCTACATGTACCTGTCCGGTCTGTATCAACATCCTTCACAGCCTTCGAAACCAATTCAGGAGAGCAATCTGGGATTTCATCATAAGGAGAACACATTTAATTAATTCTTAGAAATTGTTTATTATCTGTCCAATAACTATGTATCCTTCATATTTGCTTCATTGACTGAGAACATGATGTCATGCTGAAGCTGGATGTGATCATCCTTGTGTTTGTCAATTCACATGAAATCACCTGTAACAGTATGGAACCACATAACTAACTAATCTTGACTTGGTCATGAATGAACATTATTTTCATGCAAGATATTTCCTGTGCACTATAGTATAAATATGTAATGGATTGTGTCTCAGCAATAAAACTCTTTTCTGCCAATTTTGTTGTCTTTCTTTACTATGTGAAAGTGTGAAAATTTGTCAATTTTTTGTCTTGTTGGAGGAGGTTTTGAATGCATTGTGGTGGTGTGTGTGGTTTTGGTTGAACAGTGTTGTTTCACATGTGGCATGGTTGAGTGGAGGTTTGTTGAGCTGTGCTTGATGGTGACTGTGTTGTGCTATTTGGTCGTGGTTACAGTCAAAAATGCAAGTCACAAAATTCCAAGATCCTATGATCATTAATTTCTATGCCCAATATTTTTTGACAAGCACGGAAAGTTTACAATTTTACATACTTGATGGGTTGGGAAAAAGGGATGTTTGACCCAATGACAATTAAAGAAGATCAAATTAATAAAATAAAATTGTCAATGCTGACCGGCTCCCTACAGGAGCCTTTTGTCAAAATCTTCAGAAAAGATGTTTTATTCAGAATTTTACCAGTATTGATATGGAATGATTGTGACATATAAACTGCATGGATTGTCATCAAAATCGAATAAGTTCTTCTGTGTGGTGTATGGAAAAATTTTGGTGAGTTTCAGCTGTTTCATTTGAAATCATTCACCGGTTTTTCCTGAATCTTGGAAACAAACCGACACCTAGACAGCTAGACAGACAGGCTCACACTGAGACTGTATGCGATAAATTTTATTTTCCCAAAAAAGTTATGATAATGTCTCATTGGCAGAGTACAGATTTAGATGTATGGGTTCAGGAGACCTCTCAAAGATAGAAATCGCTGCTGAGAGGCCACACAATATAATTGAATGCAGAATGGACAGGTTGATTTATACAGAATGCGAAAGGGTGGTTAAATCATATAGCTGTTTGCAGATTGGCGGTCCAAACAGTTTCAAAATTACTTTCAACTTGGTTGTGTGATGTCACTGGCTTAATAATGTTTTAGCAGCATAGGCGACAATAAACAAGCTAATTAAATGACTTAAGGTACTTCATCAAATGAGAAGATTAGACCAACATACACCTGCCAATGACGTTGCTAGGCCAGTTTGCAAATTGAAAATGAGAAAATACATTTTTTCAGTGGAACGCCAATCGGCAAAGAGCTCTAATATTACAAAAAAAGAAATAATTGGAATTGACTAGACACAAGAGATGCCAGTACATGCTTGAGAATTGATGTAATTGCAAACAGCTGGAAAAGAACCATCTGGAGGCGCTTGAGCCAGTGGACTAATGACCCACAAATATAACAATTTTGAATGGTAGGGAAACATAGTAATTAGTGTATACAATCTAACTCATCATCACTCATAGGACAATCTGGGTGATTATCACACAAGTAGTCAAGCGGTATACAAGAGCTGGAGTAGCATCTGAAATATTCAGGTAGACAACTAAAGGAAGCCGTATCTGGTGCACTTAGTGGAGATACTGGTCCTATTGTGAAATTTGAACACATTGACGATAACTCATCTGCTCCATTGGCACATTCAGAAAATGTATCGCAGAGTAGCAAGTTGGGAATGCACATAGTTGGTTTGCAAGCGAATTCGCCATCGGCACATCCTAAATATGGGAGAGGAGGTATGGGCTTCAATGGTCGCTGAGGAGTAGGAGACACATCATCACAATTAGCTTCGTCGTCCCCTCCCTTGCAGTCGACTTTATTGTCACATCTCAAACTGTTGGGAATACAAAGATTGATAGATTCACATTTAAACTTGTCTTCTGGACACTCAGTTTCTTTGCAATTAGATTCGTCTTCTCCATGATTGCAATCTTTTACCCCATCACATACCCACATTTCTGAAATGCATATTCTACTGGAGCCGCATGGAACAAAACCTGGAATAACACATGATCCATTTTTCCTACAGTTTTGCTCATCTTGCCCTTGTTGGCAATTAATATAATTATCACATACATATGCTAGAGGAATACAATGACTCGGATTGCATCTGAAATGGACTTTCGGATGGCAAAAGAGGTCATCAATAAATTGTTCGCAGAAGGATGAAACCTCGTCTGCTCCGTTTTCGCAATGTGTATATCCATCGCAGAGTTGCGATTGCAAAATGCACTGAGTGGGTTCGCAGTGAACTTCATCATCGTTGCATTGAATTGCAGTTGGATTAGGAGTCGTGGTTAATGTGGGATAATTTGTTGTTGTTGTTGTTGTATCACAGTTTTCTGGCTGTTCATCTTCCCCAAGATTGCAGTCGATATCTCCATCGCACAACCAACATCTTGGAATGCATAATCGGCTGGATGGGCAGCGGAAAAGACTCGAACTGCACAATGGTTCTGGCTCCGATATTGAAGGTGTATCTGCCTCAAACCCAGGATTGGATTCACTTGATGGTGAACAGTTAAGTTCATCTTCACCTCCACTGCAATCAACCTCCGAATCACACTGCCATGACAGAGGGACACAGTGCCTGTTACTGTTGCAGTAGAACTGGTTCTGTCGACATTCTTTCACAGACAGGGCTTGTCCTGTAATTCTACCTGAAAAAATATATAAAAAGGCTTATGAGCAAAGACGAGAACTTTAAAATTTTTTTTAATACATATAGGGTCTAATGTAGGTAAATTAGATTTAGGTTAGGTCAGTAAGGCAATTAATGATTGGGATAAAGGTAACTGAGATTATAAATAATTAGAAAAAAGGCCATAAAGATCAAAGAGCCACCAGGAACTCCCGTTAGAAGTTGATTTGAGGCTCCTTTCTACAGGCACCTTTATGATTTCTCTTTAGGCCTAGGCATATTAAACCCGTCTTTTGGACATGAAGCCAGATAATGCTTTGGTTTCACATTCTAACAAGCATGACGTATGGAAAAGGAAAATGGTTTGGCAAACCATGCTTGGTAAAAATTTTTGATAAGCGGACAACATTGACAAACTTGGTCGGAACAAAATAATTGGATATTTAGCATTCGCAAAACTTGGCCTTTTGACTCGCCAAAAATACAACCTATTCATTTTTCACAAAATTAAAGTTTCAAATAGTCATCTCTAATCAAAAATTTGTTTTAAAATAGCAAGTTGTTCTTGGTATATCTACTGTGCAGGCCTAATATGGGGGAAATTACGGAAAAAGTTGAATTTCATGATATTAGATGATCGTTGATTTTGCTGAGGTCAGTGATGCCCTCTTACAACGTCTTAGACTATTCTAAAACTTGGCTTAGAATGTCTTTGAACAATGAACATTATGGCACATTCTAGGATTGGGGACAGGTTGATAAATTAATATTTCATGAATGTGGGGAAGATGATGCTCTAGCTAGCCCTACCTTAAAGTCATCATTTTTCCTAACACATCTTTGTTGAAGACAATTTTTAGGACAAGGTTGTGATTCTGTTAGTAGTTTCCCAATAGGATCATTGATGACTGAAATGCCCTGCTGCAGGATGTCACTGAAGCAACATCTGTCGACATATTCCAAAGCTTAATTGGCAAGCACTACTTCAACACGCACAATTAACAAATTAGGGGTGCATGCAAAGTAAATTTTCAAGTAAATCGAATTGCAAAAACGTGGCGAAAACATGCGATGTCCAGAACAAAGCCGACAATCAAAGTATCAAGGTATACAAATTAAAATGCAAATGACAGTCTGTGCATATGCAGAGATTGTCTTTGGACATATTTTTTGTCATTTCATTATGATTTTTTCTTTTTTTACCTTGAGGGACAAGGGACACAAAATAGAGCTGAGGGACAGGGAACTCAAAAGTAAAATTGCAAAGGGACAGGGAACTCAAAAGTAAAATGGCCCAGGGACAGGGGGGCGCAAAACCCCATCCAGAGCCTCGATGCTCTAGCTAGCCCTACCTTAAAGTCATGCCTTTTCCCAACACATCTTTGTTTAAGAAAATTTTTAGGACAAGGTTATGATTCTGTTACAAACTTACATGGAATTCTGATTTTTGGTCCATGTCATGAGTTTATAATGAATTAAGAATAACAAATGTTAATCATTCTTACCTTCAAGAGTTCTGCCGCAGCATGTGCCCGAAATGAAGACAAGCAAACCAACACATTGTAATAACCTGCTCGGCCTGTTATGTGACATTTTTCAATCAGTGTAACACCATTCAAAATAGGTGGTTTCCACTGCAAGCCTTTTTGCTAAATATTTCTGTTAAAGTGTGAGTGAAAATATCTGACTGCCATTCCCGTTCCCTGTTTTTCAAACTATTGACAAGATAGTGTTAGAAAATATGTTTACATAGGTAACGCTGGTGCAAAGAAATCATTTGAATAATAGACCTATTGAATTTGCAAAGAAAGGCGGCCATATACATTTATTATGTTTATATTGATTTGCAGCTCTGCGATTTGTAATTGTTGGCACCTATATAGCCAGGTACTATTAGTGCGTTTCGGGTTCTTTTAGACAAATACTTGATAAGACATGATGAACCGGTCAGCACCTGCACTTATATTTGACACTAACCTCAGCATTAGGCTAGAGTGAAGTCAAGGACTGATTCTTGAGAGGAACCAATATATGACTTGATAGAAATTGTTTAAATAGAGCTTCAGACAGAGCAGCAGTTGTGCATGACCAGTGTGTACTCACCAAGTGACCAAATTAAAGATTTGCCTGTTTACATTTTGCTAGTTCTTGTATAGAGCAAACAGCAAACTTTGCAATATAGCCAGTATGCTGTCTTATAGTACAAGTAATACACAAGGTTGTTTCGGCGCATGAGTCTACTAATTCAGAGTATTTCCAGAGAGGTCACAAGCACAACCTTCCATAAACCATCTTCAAATCTACACAAAAAAATTGGAAAAATAAATCAGTTATGTTTTCTGGGAGCTTCTGGAGATTGGGCAGTATTAGTAAATTACAGAGCATTTTTTACTATAAGCGCCAAATCTTTTGATTGTTGAATATTTAATGCTTGTAATTCCACACCAAGATGTCTAATACTTAAATACTGGCGATGTTATGTTGTATGTTGTGTGTTGAAATTGAATTGATTTTTAGTCCAAAATTTAAGATCTTATGATTAACTAGGTTGCATCGCATAGAGCAAACGGTACACAGTGTGACAGTTCACATGAACAAATTGGCTGCATCATTCGGTAGAGGAGAGCAGGGCGTAAAAATTCAGTAACTGAAAGTTATGCCTATATCCTGAATAGTTCCGCAGCTTTGGCTGAAATTTTCAACATGAAAAGTAAATGATTTGGGCAAATGACTTATAATTCTCCTAAGGGGCCGACCAGATGATCTTTGGGGGGGGGGCTATGGATATTTGGTGAAAAAAAAAGATTGTTTCCCACTTGACACTGAAAAAAAAAGTTTGTTCAGCACATAGAAATAAAAAAAAAAGTTTGTTTCCACCTGTAGCTAGGGTACTGTAATGTTAAAATTCCGATAAAAAAGTTTGTCGCACGTTCGCAAGCAAAAAAATTGTTCGTCGACGCGACGCGAACGAGAAAAAAAGTTTGTCTCGGGGGTAAGGTCCATAGCCCCCCCAACTATCATCTGGTCGGACCCTAAATTAGCACTAGCAGCCACCTCAACAGATGAAATTGATTTTTGCAAGTATGTCATGATTTTTAATCATAAATATATCTGGATCTTCTGTCGATCTGCAGATGTCACGCTTGACTGAGTGCAAATATTGATTTAGGGTTGTGTCATAGGTCTCCCAAGTTGAAAATCCTTTAAAAAATGCTCTGGCTTGCAGTGCTTATGTTATACATTGGTGCAATATCTTCGATTCCATATGATTAAGGAGCAAATATTGAGACATGTATGGGAATTTGACTGCTTTTAAAAGTATTACATTTGCCAAATGTCACAAAACTGGCAGACTAAGTTGTTACAATATTATCTGTTTTCTTGTCTGCATTTCTGGCACATGCTGAGGCAGGTCTCTTGAAGGTAAGATGATTCACATTTGTTTTTCTTTTAAAATGCATCATTAAGTTATGCAAGGATCTCAAATCATATTAAAAGTGTTAATTTTATTATTTCAGGTACTTAACTGTTCACCATCAAGTGAATCCAATCCAGGGTTTGACGCAGATAGACCTTCATCGTCAGAAATAGAGGCCACATCAGAGCCAGAATCATTGTGCAGTTTCAGTCTGTTCCTCTGCCCATCAAGCCAATTATGCATTCCACTATGTTGGTTGTGTGATGGAGATATCGACTGCAATTTTGGTGAAGATGAACAGTCACAAAACTGCAATATAACAACAACGACAAATCATCCCACATCACCACTTACTCCTTGCCCAAGAGAATTTAGATGCAAAGATGATGAATTTCAGTGCGAACCGACTCAGTGCATCTTGCAATCACAGGTTTGTGACGGACACACGCATTGCAAAAATGGAGCAGATGAGGTGTTTTCGTTATGCAAAAAATCAGATCACACCTCTTGTTCTCAACCAAACCAGTTCAGATGCAGTCCAAACCAATGCATTTCTCTTGATAATGTATGTGATAGTGACTTTGATTGCGAACAAGGGCAAGACGAACAAATCTGTCGAGCATCTGGATCATGTATTCCAGGTTTTGTCAAATGTGGCTCTACTGATCAATGCATCCCAGAAGTGTGGATATGTGATGGGCAAGAAGATTGCAAGTATGGACAAGATGAATCTGATTGTGGTGAAATAGGGTGTCCAGAAGACAAGTACGAATGTGTTTCTGTTTACCGTTGTATTTATAGTGCTTGGTTATGTGACAATGAAATTGACTGTGAGGGAGGGGAAGATGAAGCCAATTGTGATGATGTCTCTCCTACTCCACAACCAACAAAGACCCCACACCACCTCCTCCTTTCCCCTCTTTATGATGTGATTTATAATCAAACCAGTTGTGATTAATTAATTACGTACGAGTGGTGTCCCAAAAGTTCTGACCAATTTTTTTTGACAGATCTTTCTATTGAAAGTAGTTGAATAAAATTTTCACATAATAAATCTCAAGTATTTTATTATTTAAATGTATTTTGAAAATATGGTGCCTGTTGGAACTGTTTAAATCAATTTTCTATTGCCATGGAAACAAAAAATCAGTGCACCCAGCACAGCTCAAATTTTTAGCCCAAATCCAAGTGTCTAGGCTTGCAAATAACCAAGGGATCTCCTGCAAATATATAGTGGATGATCATGAAAAATATTGTTTGGTAGCCTGACAAAAATATGAAGCTTATCATTTACATTTAAAGCCACTGTGAATCAGTTCAACCACTGTGCTGAACCAGTCACCGGGGTCCTCTGAACTTGGCTGTTCCTAAATTGTGGAATATCAGTGTGTATGGCTTCAGCTTCATTTCTCATAATTTGTGTTATTCTTTAATTTGTGAACTGTTATACATATTCGAATATCACCAAAAGTTTTTGAAGGCCAATCTGGTAATTAAAGCAGATGGGGTTGGGTTTGGATACCAAGGTTGCTGAACACTGCCTTTTGACAGTAGATTGTTTCAGTCAAACTGCCTCAAGCGCTGTCGTGTAACTGCCGGAGAAAGCCTCGGTAATTGCCTCAGCTGATCAGATTGAAATATAAGTAAATTATTATAATGTAATGGAGGATATCTAGAAAGACTGCAAGCCTATCAAGAAATGCACTTTCTTGCAATCATTTGTTTTATAACTACGAATTATCTGACTATAAACATAGCTGATATGTTGAATTTTGTCTTAAAAATTGAGGTGTGCTGGCTGCACTGACCTTTCATAACCAGAGTCCTCAACATGTTACACATTTATCACATGTGAGGGATCTTTTACTTGCCCAGCACAGACAGAGATACAAGAGGCCGCCAATTTAACGTCACGACATCCAGCTGGGATTTTGCTGATGAAGGTACACTAAAAATTTGGGTTCGGGTTCGAACCTATGCAGGCAAAGACCTTCAACGGCAGGTGGGCACCTAAGCCACTTGGCCATCCGGAGATTGTCACCCTTGCCGCAAGCTGGCGCTCATGTTGGATGGTTATTTCTTTTGGATTGAGGTTGTTGGTTGATTAAAGTAGTTGTTGCTTGATGAGTCACTGTAATTGTTGGCTGGGCTGTTATTTTTAAATTGGTCGGCGGTGGTGGATAATGTATATGTTTATTAGTACAACCATGGTGGGTCTATAAATTTAGATACTAAACTGGGCAGTGAGCACCAGTAAAAGACGCAACATTGCAAAATGGCTAAAAATAATACTTCCTCTAAAATTATCAAGATTAAAGTTTGCGTATTGCTAGAAGTTGCCAGCAGGTATATTCTTGAAAATTTACAGATCTCCAAGCGAAATACTTCTGAGTCAAATTAAATCATTGTGGTTACTGTAAAAAATGCAAGTCACAAACTTTCAAGGTCCTAAGATCATTAGTTTCTTTGGACAATATTTTTACCTTCAGCGAACGAAGTTCGAAGCAGGTATTGTAATCACTTGGGTAAAAGTGTTGTCTGTCCACCGGGCGGGCGGGCATTCGGGCGGTGGGCGGATAGATTGTTTCCGGGCCAGCACTCGGCCTTTATTGAGTGTAGGGGAAGAGGGGGTGAAAAGTCACAGGGGTAAAAAGTCACAGGCCTTTTTGACCAACTTGAAGTAACCTAATTCTTAAGCTTAAATCATAATTTGAGACACTTTTATGAGAAGAAGGTCTGCAGGGAATATGAAAATTATACTCATTGTGCAAAGTTGGTTTTTACCCACCTCATGCATTTTTGGTGTCCCAAACAGGTTTTATTGATTCTGAACTTTCTCTATTATCGTCTGGTCCCTGTGACATAGGAAGTTGTGCTACTGTTTCAATGACTTTTGGATAAATGTATTTTATGCTGTGAACCCATTTTTGGCCATATAGTCACTCAGTTGCCATGACCATGTGTTGAATTTAAAAAACAGCTGAGGGGTGAAATGTCACTATTGCATGTGCATGGATGAAATTTGGTACAGATGTGGCCGATATAGTCTAGTTGTGCCTTTTGATGGTCTCATTGATAGACATTCCATACTTTTTGTAAAAATGAGGAAAAATAGAAAAATATGTATTTTTTGGTTTTTGGGCTAAGACTCGGTCACTATTGCATGTAAATGGATAAAGTTTGGTACACATATGGCCCATATGGTCTAGTTGTGCCTTTAAAAGTTCTGATGGAAAATATTATATGCGTTTCAAAATATTGAACAAAAAAAACAACAGAAATAGTATTTTTTTGTTTCTGATCCAAGACTAGGTCCCTATTGCATGTAAACTCAGCAACATTAAAAACGCACACTTTTAAAAAGGCTAAAAATAGTACTTCCTTTTAAGATATCAATATGAAAGTTTACCCACTTCTAGAAGTTGCCATTAGGTATATTCAATGAAATTTTCAAATCTCTAAGTGTAGTACTTTTGTGTCACGTTAAATTGTCGTGGTCACTGTCGAAAATGCAAGTCACAAAATTTCAATTTCCTCTGATCATTAATTTCAACAACTTAGCTGTTCTTTCCACAAACTTTTTTGATAAGCCAGGAAAGTTTATAATTTTCCTTGCTTGATGAGTAAGGGAAAAGGGATATTTGACCCAACCACAATTAAAGAGGATGAATTTAATAAAAATTAAATGTCAATGCTGACACGCCCCCTACTGGAGCCTTTTGTCAAAACCTTAAAAAATGATGTTTTATTCAGATTTTTGAGACAATTGAAATGGACTGATTGCCTGTGTGTGTGTTTCTACCCTGGGTATGCATAAAACCCCCGTTATTTAACAGTTCTGGTTCACATGCGTCATTTGAAGATGCGAACTCATACATTTTTAGTTTTTAATTCAAAATCTGCTTTATCATTAACTTAAAAAAAAAAACTTCTGTGGGACCGCTTTTGGAAGTCATGTGCCTGTTATGTGGATAATCTTATAACATTAATCCCATCGAGTATGCCACAAAACTAATATTTCCAATTGTATATTTTGTGTTGAAGTGCAGCCACGACGACTTAATATGACACAAAACTACTGCACTTAGAGATTTGAAAATTTTCGTGAATATACCTGATGGCAACTACTAAGAGTGTGCAAACTTTCATTGTGATACTTCAAGAGGAAGTACTAATTTAAGCCTTTTTAGAATAGTGCGTTTTTAATGTTGCAAAGTCTACATGGATAAAGTTTGGTGCACATATATGACTTATTTTATTTGGTCTAGTTGTGCCTTTTCTTTGTCTTACTGATTCATTTTCTATACTTTTTGTAATATTGAGAAAAAATACTTAAAATACTTTTTTTCTTATTGGAGCCAAAACTTGCCCACTATTGCATATACACTTACAATGTATACAGCAATTAAATTTCCTACACATATCACCCATACAATGTAGCGGTGCTTTTTTTAAAATGTGTATTTAACTCTTTTTGAATGATTGGAAAAACTTCAGAGAAATATAACACCTTTGTATTTTTTAGTTTCCAAACGACAGCTCAAAACCTATACTTTGTACATGCATAAAACCGTACCATAATATGAGTAAATTAGTCTAATAAGGCTTTTCTCTGCTTATACAAACCCTAAAATGCACACGAGCAGATCGCAAGGCACCACGCAAATAGAGGTAATAGAAGGCCATGACTCGACCACTATTACATACCTATAATACATGCAATTTGGTAAACACACCAATTTTATGGTGTAATTGTAATCTTCTAAAGGTGTTATTCACAATTTTACTTGCTTGATGGGTCAGGAAAAGGGATATGTGATTCAATGGCAACTAAGGAAGATCAAATTAAAATTTATGTGTCAATGTTGAACACCCCCCCCCCCCCACTGGCGCCTTTTCTCAAAATCTTCCAAAAAGATGTTTTACTCAGATTTTTGTGATTATTAATATGGAAGAATTGTCTATGTATTTTTTTCTATACTGGGTATGTATAAAACCCCATTATTCAACAGTTTAGGTTCACATGCTTCATTTCCAGAGGCTATAGCTTCTAAATTTTGAGTTTTAAATTCAAAATCTGCTCATCATTTATATTTTTCTTAAAAAACGTTCGTGGGACAGTGTTTTTAAGTCCTGTGACTGTTATGTGAACATTTCATAAGATCAATCCCATCCAGTATGCCCCAAAACCAATATTTCCATTGCCGCGTTTTGTGTTGAAGTGCAGTCTGTGAACTGAAGTTTCAAAGAGAACTCACTGAAATGAGCGCTGGCGGCTGGGTACCAAATAAATGAATCCTTTTTTGCCAAAGTAGCCAATATGCCTTTTAAGACCATACATGAGGTCTGTGCAAGATTTGAGAATTATTGAACAAATGGAGAGTTTTGTTGTTTAATGTTGTTGCGTGTTTAATGGTGCTCAGTTTACATGTAAAAGATAAAATCTACAACTCAATTTTACGGAATATAAAATGTTGTACAGAAAGACACTTAAGCAGACAATTTCCTACAGGGCCTTCGTAACTAATAAGTTGAAAATAAAACTTTAAAAAAATGATAGATTCTGGTCATGGTGACATATAATGGTCTGTTTTACCATATTGACAACAATCACTCAGTAAATTGACATCATTATTGCACTGCAGGCATTCTCTGGGTGACTGCAGGTGCATGAAGCATTTTTACATCTTTGTGTACATAATTATGTATACCCAAAAATGGTGGCAATCGAAAATCAGCATCAAGATACACCAGTTGAGAAACTTTTTCAGAATAGATAGGAAAATGTATGGTCTACATTCATAATAACTTCAAACGGTCCACAGGGGTCTCAGAGGACCATGTCTATTTATGCTGAGAAGCACCATAATTTCAGGGATAAAACTTAATGGGAGTGTGGTTCACAGCAATGAACCTCATGAATGTCGTGTCACGGAAGAATACAACACGAGTCATTATGCTACTGTTCCCGTAGGAGCTGCTTCCGTGTAATTAAAAGCATGATATCCCATTTTATTTTATTAATTGATATCAAGGTGAAACTGATCAGCTAAAGAATCCCTGAAATCTTTCTAAGGCTCATTCAGTGAAATGTCCTTGGGAGTAACATGATAACAAAATCCTGATGCCTTGCAGAATGATTATTTTTTTTATTAAATCTCATATTGTTATTAACCCATAGAGCCATGAATGTTTGTAGATTTCATTGTCAATGCTGCTGTTTGTAGGATTTGCAGAACAAATGGGGGTAAGTCCTCAAATTTCAGTTTTATTTGTTGAATATTGTTTGTGTAATAATACATATCTTTTTGGAGTAATTGTTTCATGAAACAAAGCGCATGATCAGCATTTAATGTCTTCATCCTGAGAGTGCAAGACAGACCATAATCGTGCGCGGCTCTGGTCAAACCAGTTGCAAATAGGTTGGTAAGTATTGAATGGTAAGATTCCAATTTTGCATACATATGGATAATGTATGTATATCCTACATATTAAATTTGTCAGTTTTGGCCAGATTTTCATTTCGTATGTAAATTGTCAATGTGAAGCCAGCTCCTATTTGTATGTTCCAGTCAGCTTCGTATTAATCAGACACCGATTTGGAGGGTTCTAACATGCATTTTTGTCAGTTAGACCCCGACCGTAGGGAAGGATCTAACTGACAAAAATGCATGTTAGGACCCGACAAAGAGGTGTGTAACTGACTTAGACATCATATGCTTCTTCTATTATAGATTTTAACTTATAATTTTGGCAAAATAAACAATAATATGATTGTTTGTTTGCAGTTGTAAACAGAGTTAATCCCTAGACGAGCGCTAACATGCAAAATTGTCAGTTAGATACCAGTAGTTATATTGGACATAGAAATTCAATCATTGTGGGGAAAGATGCCGAATTTGTGGCCTGCAATATGATATGCATTACTGGCCTTGATATTGCGGCGAAATTTATAGCTTCCAGATTTTTATGTGGAAAATGTGGTTTTTGTGAAATTCACAAAAGGAATATCTGGTAACTGGGTAGTTATATTGGACATAGAAGGTCAGTCAGCATATGATAAGTTGCGGAATTCAATCGCCTTTAGTATTAAATGCATTACAGCCCTTATTGTGGCAAATAAATATACAGGTGGAATATATTTAAGGGGAAAACGTGTTTTTTTGCCAAATTCCCAAGACAGGCTTAGGGGTGTAATTTAAGGTGTTATGGGTTGAAAGGAAAAAGCCTTATGAGTGAGATGAGATGATTAGATATATACTCTTTTATAGACCTGCCTGTACTGTATGTGTACCTTCACAACAGGAGCAGGCCGTCACAGAAGACTGAGAAGACTGACAACCTGCCTCACTGTTAATACTAGAAGATGTTGTTTCTTCGATTTATCTTGTTGTTGAGTGTGGCTCACTGCCTGAGTATTGACCTGCCTTCCAGACCGCTCCATCTTGGAAAGATCTGTGAGTACAATTTTTCTTACTTTCTTATAGTTTTTTTTGGCTGATAATATTTCGTACTGTTGGCAAAATTTGTGACCAGAAATTGCAGTTGTTTTGATAAAGGCTTTCTCGCTGATATGGTTTAAAATTTTTCTGGGTCATCATTATGTCGAATGCAACATTCATAACAGGATTTTTCTAAATTAGATATTTAATGTGAAAAGGTTAATTCTGTGTCAGATGTTTTGCAAGACAGGTACAGATTAGGTAAAAATGATAAGTTTGGCAGATGATGTTGCATAATCATTTTTTCCGCTTTCCTGTCATTTCACTTTTTTGCTAATATAAACTATTGAAACAACATTTATAGGCAACCACGAACCACATGGTCCATACTGCCACAAGAAATTCATCATCCGCATCATAGTACCATAGCAGAGTAATGTAACCATTTCAGTTCAATGACGCAAAGACAACTGAACCTGTATTTAGTTTTTTTATTATGTACAATCAAATTGTAAGTGAATGTTCATAATTTATGATTGTGGGAAGGGAGTGGTTTTTTTTTGTCGAAATTTTAATTTCATGCAGATTTTTAGGACAACCCCCCATTCCAAATGAGTTAAAATGCAAAGCCACACATTTTGTTATATAAGACACTGCATGCATCCCTTTGATGTTTGCATGCACATGAAGTTTTTCGGACTTTCGTGTAAACAAAGTCATTGATGAACATGGAATGTGCATATTCTACAACATTCCTCTTTATTTTAAATTTCATTCCCTTCCCCATTGGACAGTCAGGAAATTCCAAACCGTTCATAAGAATATTTTTCATTTGCTAAAGTTCATTTCCAGATAACTGGCTCAACTCCAGCATAATCAATGCCATCAGAAACACCTTGGATGAAATTGTATCCAGCTGCAAAGCCTACATCCAAACCTGCAGGGAATTAGGCTGCAATACTAAGAGATACAGAGCAATGCAATGCAAATGCGATGACCTTTGTGTATTCTTAAAAGACTGCTGTTACGATTATTATCATTATTGTAGAGGATCACATTCCCTCCAGATAAACAAACAGACGTCAGGGTTGACAAATTGGTCAAAAGATGCTGTAGAGAGCCTTCAAAACACTAATAATAGTATATCTAGTATGTTGAAATACTATGTTCATCATCATGATCTGTATTCGCCGCTGAAGTATGCCAGTTGCATGCGTCTGTCGACAGAATACAAGCCCGAGTATGATTTATCAGTTGTAGGTAAATGTCCACCAGGATTTACAGAAAAAAAAGGCTCCACTAAAGAAAATTGTGAAGGGCCCGATTATCTTACTTTGGCACCAGTTTATAATTATGACATTGGAATTTTTAAAAACGAACATTGTGTTTTATGTCATGGCTTGGATATTGCCAAGTTTCAACCTATTCACTTAAGCTTCTTTTGTGGTTCAAAGGATTCTGCGAATGAGATAGATAAACAAATCAGCTCAGGGAACTTCTCATCTGCACTAAGACTGTTATTCAGTTTTTGTAAGTTCACAGTAGAGGTTAAGGAAAGCAGCTTTCATCATGGTACTCCTGGATTAAACTTCACCCAACTTATGCGATATCAGTGCCAAGAAAGTGAAGATGAATGTAATGGATGCGAACCATTTTGTGACTCTTTCTTGACGCGTGTTCAGAGATACCCGTATACATATGCCAATCCTTTTTATGTGAGCTGCAGTTTGAACGGCCTAAATGTGAGATGTACTTATTTACAGAATACTAGAAGCAAATCGCCAGTGTTACCAAATTACAGTTTGTTGTTCTCCATAAAAAACAAGAAAAGTGGAAGAATCCGAAGATTCAAGAATGACAAAAATGACTATGAGACATACTGTGAAGAAGATGGAAAACTGGATATCCTTAAAGGTGAATGCATCGATCTGGGAGACTATGTTTATTTGCAGGATCACACTGATAAGGATAAGTATGTTAATTTGCCAAAAGTTAAAAATAAATCTACAAATGTAGTATCAATCATTGATAGCCATCATGAACCAAAAAATGACACAGTGTATGATGGGAAGTTCAACCTGGAGGAAACAATTCAATGCAATGAGGTCTTACAAAATCTAGTCATAAGAAATAATCTCAATCAAATCTGGACTCCAATGAGAATATCTGATCTGCATGAGAAGTTATGTACTACTTCATGTGAGGTCTTTGATCACTATCTTGATGCTAAGGATTATGCTGAAAATATGCTCTTACAAGAAAAAGAAGATGGAGAAACTATCATAACAAACATTAAATTGGAATCTAATGGCAATTATTGTGACAATGATGATGAAGAGCTGTTAATAAGTGCAAATATTTTCAATTTTTCTGGTGATATTGTTATAGGCGCAGACGTTGGCGTCAAGTACTTGATGATGTTGGATAATTCACTTGTATTTGGTGTCTTGAGGAAAGATCAAACTTTGGAAGAAACATCATTGCTATTTGTGCTGTTATGCAGAAGAGTAAACCACAGCCAAGACTATTTGGGAATTGTGACTGTAATTTGCAACTCCCTCTCAATGCTGTTTCTGTTTTTAACCATTTCTTTCTACATACTGAAGAAGTCTGTCAGGTCGAGAGTCGTAGATTCCATACCTCAACTTGCTTCTGCCTTGTTTTGGGCTCAACTCTTGTTCCAGGTAATCTCTGTGGTGAATCTCGCTGCATGAAATCCTAGCTGATCAAACTGATAGTGATTATATCAGGGTTTATTTAAGTCCATGCTGAAATAGACAAATATTACAATTTTTGACTTTGATGTCTTCAGATTGGCCATTACAGGAAATCCCTATGATGTTGAGTCTTTGCCATGTCCGGTACAATGGCTATGTTTGACACCAGATGGCGCAACCCTGTTTTTTATTGATATACACTGTTGCCCAAAATATAATATCTAGACAATATCCACTGAAAGTTTAACTTTGTGCAACAAACTGAGTGCAGGAAATTATTGAAAATGAACTATTCCTGTTTTTATTTGCAGATTAGCAGCATTTCTCTCATCACTTCCCGGCCAATGTTGTGTCGCATTGTTGGCACCTTTCAGCATTACTTCTGGTTCACCTGCTTTCTTATCATGTCATTTATCTCCCTTGACTTCTTCTATCGTTTTTCCAACATTTGTCATCCTTGGGTTGCAAAAACGAGGAAGGTTGGCCGAGTCAAGTACTGCTGGGTTGTTGGTGCAGTGCTGATGGCTGTTCCTGTTTGCTTGGATAATTTCATTGATCTAGACATGGAATATGGTTCGAGCAGAGGTATATGCTTCATTCAGCCTCAGTTCTACCAGATAACTTTCTTTATTGGCCCTTCATTGTTTCTATTCTTCACGAATGCTGTGTGTTTTGTGGCAACAATCATCAACATCTGCAAAGTACTGCCAAGAGATACTGACATAGCAGCCGCCTCCGATCGTAATGCAGTGATCATTTTCACAAAAATCGGAGGACTGATGGGATGCACTTGGGTATTTGCTCTGATACCTTACATAACAGGGATCGAAGACCTGTGGTATATGTTCGTCATAGTGAATGGACTGCAAGGATTATATATCTTTCTCGCAAGTGGAATCATAGGCATATTCCGTGCCCAAACAAAAGAAGGAGCAGTTTTGAGCACCAGGGAGAGCCAGAGTGTAGGCCTACATGTACCTGTCCGCTCTGTATCAACATCCTTCACAGCCTTCGAAATTAATTCAGGAGAGCAATCTGGGATTTCATCATAAGGAGAACACATTTAATTAATTCTTAGAAATTGTTTATTATCTGTCCAATAACTATGTATCCTCCATATTTGCTTTGTTGACTGAGTGAACAATGTCATGCTGAAGCTGGATGTGATCATCCTTGTGTTTGTCAATTCACATGAAATCACCTGTAACAGTATGGAAGCACATAACTAACTAATCTTGACTTGGTCATGAATGAACATTATTTTCATGCAAGATATTTCCTGTGCACTATAGTATAAATATGTAATGGATTGTGTCTCAGCAATAAAACTCTTTTCTGCCAATTTTGTTGTCTTTCTTTACTATGTGAAAGTGTGAAAATTTGTCAATTTTTACAGATGCTTGCTTGCTTTTGCAAGCGCATCTCTATTGTGGGAGGCAGGCGCCCCTAACTTATGCTAACTGCCAAAATCGTGCTGTTTCACCCCCGTCATTAAAACTTCACATACAGCCTCATGAGATTTTTTACTTGCGTTCATAAACTTTTGGTGCCTTTCTGAGATCTCTAAAAAAAACAAAAAAAAAAAAGGCTGGCTTTCTTCAGGTCAAAGGTCAATCACGGCAGGGCAGTAAACTGGGTCATGCTGACCTACTTTTGGCCACACTACGGTTTCACTACTGCTGACTACATTGGGTATACTGTATAACTCTTGAAGAAAAGCATTTTGTTATTTTGAGCTATGAAACAAATGAGTATCTTAATTGGAAGTGAAAAACTAATTTTTCTTCGACCTTACAATTCTCGCCAGGCCAAGCCTATGAGTTAGGCCAAGCCTATGGTTGTCATTGGTTGTGGTGTGATGACTGCCTCTCAGTTAAAATGTCAGGATTACTGAAGTAAATAGTTGGATTGCCATTTTATCAGTGCTATACCCAGTTTCGGTTTGATGACTGAAATATTGTAGTTTCCAAGAGAGTCGCCACTGAACTGACTGAGTGATCATATTTCTAATTGCCATTACGCCTACTGTCACCAATCTTGACCACAGGCCACACAATCACTCTGACACCCACCAGTCTGTGTGTTTAATATAATATTGGCTTTGGGAATGTGAGTTGGTGTCACAATGATTGTGTGGCCTGTGATCTTGCATGACCATCTGTCTACAAGCATCTCTTAAAGTGCTTGCACGTTATTTTTTTTCAAATTGTATTCCCAAAATTGTTCTGTCCTAATGAGGGACCCGAAGGAAGATATCTACACAAAGAAAAATTAATTTATAATCTTTATTCAAAAAGTGCTATCATTGCTACTATGAGTTAGGCCAAGTCTATAGTTGTCATTGGTTGTGGTGTGATGACTGCCTCTCAGTTAAAATGTCAGGATTACTGAAGTAAATAGTTGGATTGCCATTTTATCAGTGCTATACCCAGTTTCGGTTTGATGACTGAAATATTGTAGTTTCCAAGAGAGTCGCCACTGAACTGACTGAGTGATCATATTTCTAATTGCCATTACGCCTACTGTCACCAATCTTGACCACAGGCCACACAATCACTCTGACACCCACCAGTCTGTGTGTTTAATATAATATTGGCTTTGGGAATGTGAGTTGGTGTCAGAATGATTGTGTGGCCTGTGATCTTGCATGACCATCTGTCTACAAGCATCTCTTAAAGTGCTTGCACGTTATTTTTTGTCTTGTTGGTGGAGGTTTTGAATGCATAGTGGTGGTGTGTGTGGTTTTGGTTGAACAGTGTTGTTTCGCATGTTGCATGGTTTAGTGGAGGTTTGTTGAGCTGTGGTTAATGGTGACTGTGTTGTGCTATTTGGTCGTGGTTACAGTCGAAAATGCAAGTCACAAAATTCCAAGATCCTATGATCATTAATTTCTATACCCAATATTTTTTGACAAGCACGGAAAGTTTACAATTTTACTTACTTGATGGGTTGGGAAAAAGGGATGTTTGACCCAATGACAATTAAAGAAGATCAAATTAAAAAATAAAAGTGTCAATGCTGACCCGCCCCTTACTGTAGC
The DNA here is from genome assembly GCA_026936325.1 of Platynereis dumerilii. Lineage (NCBI taxonomy): Eukaryota > Metazoa > Annelida > Polychaeta > Phyllodocida > Nereididae > Platynereis > Platynereis dumerilii. The sequence continues at coordinate 35,684,085 of JAPTHN010000003.1, forward strand.
CTTTTGTCAAAAGATGTTTTATTCAGAATTTTACCAGTATTGATATGGAATGATTGTGACATATAAACTTCATGGATTGTCATCAAAATCGAATAAGTTCTTCTGTGTGGTGTATGGAAAAATTTTGGTGAGTTTCAGCTGTTTCATTTGAAATCATTCACCGGTTTTTCCTGAATCTTGGAAGCAAACGGACACCAAGATGGCCAGACAGATTGAGACTGAGACTGAGATAAGTTTATTTTCCCCAAAAAAAGTTATAATAATTAGCAGAATACAGATTTTGATGTATGGGAACAGGAGACTTCTCAAAGATAGAAATCGCTGCTGATAGGCCAACCGATATTCATGAAATGAAATACAGAATTAATATGTTGATTTATACAGAATGCAAAAGGAAAGTTAAACCATTAATATTACAAAAAAAGGAAGAACTGGAATTGACTAGATACAAGAGATGCTGGGACATGCTTGAGAATTGATGTAATTGCGAACTGCTGGAAAATAACAATCTGGAGGCAGTGGAGGCACTGATGACCCACAGATATAACAATTTTGAATTTCACACTCTTCTTGATGAGATTTAAAGTCCTTGTTATATTTATGCTGAATCTCAAGTTCTTTCCTTGCTGTTGAAGTGTGATGTCAGAGATGACTGTTAATTCCTATGTGTTTCAACCTTAGATTCCTCAAATTTATAAATTAAACATATTTATAAATTAAACACAAATCAGCACTTGTGGAACAAAAAATGCCTTATTTTATTTGGAAATAAGAGGAAAAATGATGCTACTACACTTTTATCCGTGACATTATTTATGCGCTGTTGTACACTATACATCACATAACATACCGGTGTGGCCTGATAATTCATACAGCCAGAGTACACAGGACATAGAATTTCTATGACACAGGACATGACCATCCCTTGGTGGTTGGACCAATGACCAATGGACCAATGACAGGACCATGCATGTATATAGACAGAGAGTGTGACCACCTTGTTCAGTTTTGATATCATCAATACACTCTTGATCAAAATGCTGGAATAATTTGGATTTTCGAGGTGTCAGGATTTCCAAGTTATAAAATTGGTGATTGAATGTGTGGAATTGCAAGGATTTTTTCCCCAGACATTAGATGTATGTATAAATGATATCATGAACCACTTTTAGTTGCTGAGAACTATTTTAAATTTATATTGTTGAGCCACTATGCGATTTTTGATGATTTTTTACTGAAAATGATAATTTTTTCTGGGTCACACAAAGAAAGTTTTCAAATAATTGTCAGCAACTAGAAATGGTTTATAATATCATTATTACATAAATCTAATGTGTGATAAAAAAATCTACGCAATTCAACACATTCAGTCATCAATTTAACTTTGAAATCCTGACGTCTTGAAAATCCAAATTATTCCAGCATTTTGATCAAGAGTGTACTAGGTCTGTCTCCATATAGGGATTACAAATGTTTGAATCATTGGTAGGTGGCACTACAATGAGGGGGGAGTGCTATTTTTGTCTTGGTGGAGCCCACCAAATGACATATTATCTGGTTTGTTTGCTAAGTAAGTGAAATCCTGTGACCCACAGTCACTAATAATCTGGTTGTTAACAAGTTGCAATTCCGAAACCCGTATGATAACAAAACACTTTTCTGTTACACTGCTGTTTAGAGAAGATAATCAATACATTGTAGCGGACCCAAACAATCAAACATTCAACAAACACACTCATTTAGTTAGACTCCATGGCTTGGTTAACAACACCAATCACCGTGTTGAAAGGCAAAGGGGATTCCATCAGAGCTCCTATTGCTTGGAGACACTATCTGTACATAAATTCAGAACTACAAATGGATACAGACCTATTGTTCTGAGCGCTTCCAGAACCCAAACAAATGTGACTTAGATGCGCTATGTTGGGAAACACAATAATTAGTGTCGGCCTATACAATCTAACTCATCATCGCTCATAGGACAATCTGGTTGATTATCACACACATAGTCTAGCGGTATACAAGAGCTGGAGTAGCATCTCAGATATTCAGGTAGACAACTAAAGGAATCCGCATCTGGTGCACTTGGTGGTGCAAATATTGGTCTCATTCCAAAATTTGAACACCTTGACGCTGCTTCATCTGCTCCATTTGCACATTCAGAAAATGTATCACAGAGTAGCAAGGGGGGAATGCACATGGTTGGTTTGCAGGCAAATTCATCATCAGCACATCCTAGATATGGGAGAGGAGGGGTCGATGGTGGTTGGGGAGTAGGAGTCTCATTGTCACAATTAGCTTCATCGTCCCCTCCCTTGCAGTCAACTTTATTGTCACATCTCAAACTGTTGGGAATACAAAGGTTGATAGATGTACATTTAAACTTGCCTTCTGGACACTCAATTTCATTGCAATTGGATTCATCTTCTCCATGATTGCAATCTTTTACCCCATCACATACCCACATTTCTGAAATGCATATTCTACTGGAGCCGCATGGAACAAAACCTGGAATGATACATGATCCATTTTTCCTACAGTTTTCCTCATCTTGCCCTTGTTCGCAATGAATATAATTGTCACACACATACATTAGAGCAATACATTGGCTTGGACTGCATCTGAAATGGACTTGGGGATTGCAATAGACGTCATCAACGACTTGTTCACAGAAGGATGAAGCCTCATCTGCTCCATTTTTGCAATGCACATATCCATCACAGAGTTGCCTTCGCAAGATGCACTGAGTGGGTTCACAGTGAACTTCGTCATCTTTGCATTGAATTGCAGTTGGATTAGGAGTCGTGGTTAATGTGGGATAATTTGTTGTTGTTGTTGTTGTATCACAGTTTTCAGGCTGTTCATCTTCCCCAGCAATGCAGTCGATATCTCCATCGCACAACCAACATCTTGGAATGCATAATTGGCTGGATTGGCAGCGGAAAAGACTTGAACTGCATAATGGTTGTGGCTCCGATATTGAAGGTCTACCTGCCTCAAACCAAGGATTGGATTCACTTGATGGTGAACAGTTAAGTTCATCTTCACCTCCACTGCAATCAAGCTCCGAATCACACCACCATGACAAAGGGACACAGTGCCTGTTACTGTTGCAGTAGAACTGGTCCTTCCAACATTCTTTCACAGACAAGGCTTGTCCTGTAATTCTATCTGAAAAAATTACAAAAAGGCCAATGAGCAAAGATGAGAACATTTTGTTTTCAGTTTTACATAGAGAGTCTAATAAAGGTCAATTAGATTTAGGTGAAGGTCAGTAAGGCCAATAATGATTAGGATAAAGGTCACTGAGCTTATAAATAATTAGAACAAAGATCATAAAGGTCACAGAGCTACCAGAAACTTCACTTAGAAGTTGGTTTATAGGCACCTTTCTTTAGGCACCTTATGATTTCACTTTATAATAAACCTGTCTTTTGGGCATGAAGCCAGAAAGTGCTTCGGTTTCACATTCTAACTAGTACGGTGTGTGGAAAAGAAACATGGTTTGGCAAACCAGTTTGTTAAAAAGTTTAATAATCGGATAACATTGACAGACTTGGCTGGAACAGAATGATGGGGTATTTAGCATTCGCAAAACCTGGCATCTTGACTCGACCAAAAATACACACTATTTGTTTTTACTGACAAAATTAAAGTTTGGTATATCTAAACAAGCTGAATTTCATGATATTGGATGAACATGGAAATGCCTAAAATCCTACAAATTTATATAGTCATCTTGTTATTGAAATGATAGCTTAGATTTTGCTGAGGTCAGTGATGCCCTCCTAGAACGTATAATATTATTCCGAAATTTTTTCTCAGAATGTCTTTGAACAATGAATATAATGGCACATTTTAGGATTGAGGACAGGTTCATAAATTAATATTTTTATGAAATTGGGGGAAGATGATGCTCATCTTTGTAAGAGACAATTTTTAGGAAAAGGTTCTGATTCCATTTCAAACTTACCATGGAATACACAATATTTGATCCGTGCCATGAGTTTATAATGAATTACAGTCCTCATCTTATTTACATGGAATCCCAAGTTCTTTTCTATGCTATTGAACTGTGATGTCAGGGATGACTCTGTTCTAGCTTGCAATATTTGTAAATTGACTACAAGCTGTGATGTCATTTTAAACTGGGTCAGAATCCCTGGCTTCTAGCCAATGTGAATCCACCAAACTGAGCATCACAGTTTCAACTCAGTGTCAGAGTAAGCATTTTGTCAGGGATAGCTCCTACAACCACATCATCACAGCTTGATAGCCAATGGGCTGACAGTAAATGATGCATCACAGTTCAAATGTTGATATATATATATTGAAGGAAGCATTACATTTATTATCTCAATGATCTGTCACAGACAATCACCAGTGTAATCCTCCCAAATTGCAGTTTTGTGAGCATTCACACTGGTACTTAGACAACTGTTATTATCCCCAAAGAGTTGTTTTATTAATCTACAAACTTGCTAATTCGCAATTTTAGGCTTTGATGGAACCTGCTATAAACGAAAGTCTTTGACAATTTGTTTGTAAATACATGGATTATGTGATGTATATTACTATTATTTATTCTGGTAGCCCATTGGCTGAGATGCTGTGATGTCAAAGTAGCATGGGTTTTTCCAGACAAAATTTTCACTCTGACAGTGAGTTGAAACTGTAATGCTCAGTTTGGTGGATTCACATTGGCTAGAAGCCGGGGAATCTGACCAAGTTGACATCACAGCTTGTAGTAAATATACATATATTGCAATGCTAGAATAGAGTCATCTCTGACATGACAGTTCAACAGCATAGAAAAGAACTTGAGATTCCACGTACATATGACGAGGACAGTAAGAATAACAAATGTTAATCATTGGTACCTTCAAGAGATCTGCCGCAGCATGTTCCAGAAATGAAGACAAGCAAACCGACATATTGTAATAACTTGCTCAGCCGGTTATGTGACATTTTTCAAGTGCAAGACTGTTCAAAGTGGTTGGATTCCACTCCAAGCCTTTTTTGCTAAATATTTTTCCTGTTTTCAGACTATTGACAAGATAGTGTTAGAAAATATGTTTAAATAGGTAACACTGGTACAAAGAAATCATTTGAATAATAGATCTATTGAATTTGTAAAGAAAGGTGGCCATATACATGTATTATGCTTGTATTGATTTTCAGCTCTGCAATTTGTAATTGTTGGCACCCTTAAAACCTGGACTAGCTCTGTGTTGTGGCAAACACTCTAAAAAATGTCGGGACAAAATTGGTTTTTTAGATTCAAAATGGTTTTTTGAAAAACCAAATTTCAATGCAAAACTAACATGGATTTTTAAAAAAAATCCATATTGTTTTTTGCATTGAAATTTGGTTTTTCAAAAAACCATTTTGAATCTGAAAAACCAATTTTATCTGAAATTTTTTAGAGTGAAGTAACAACTACAAGAGCAGCTGTTGATATGCATTTAACACTGTGTACTCGCCAATTGACCTAATTAAGGATTTTTTTGTTAGCATTAAATTGCTAATTCTCGTATATATAGAGCAAACTGAAATTGGGTTTTTCAAAAAACCATTTTGAATCTAAAAAACCAATTTTGTCTGAAATTTTTTAGAGTGAAGTAACAACTACAAGAGCAGCTGTTGATATGCATTTAACACTGTGTACTCGCCAATTGACCTAATTAAGGATTTTTTTGTTAGCATTAAATTGCTAATTCTCGTATATATAGAGCAAACAACAAACTTTGCAATATAGCCAGCATGCTGTCTTATCGTAAAAGTAATACACATAGAAAAAATCAGCTAAGTTTTCTGGGAGATTCTGGGAGATAAGGCAGTTTTAGTAAATTATAGTGCATTTTTTTTACTTCATATATGAAGATGTCTAATACTTAAATACAGCATACTGGCTGTGTTATGTTGTAATTGAATTGGCTTTTGGTCCAAAACGTAAGATTTTATGATTCTAAAACTAGGTCGCTTCACATAGAGCAACATTACAGGTGTGACAGTTCACAAGAATTAATCGGCTGCATCATTCGGTAGAAGAAAGTGGGGCATAAAAATTCAGTAACTGAAAGTTATGCCCATATCCTGAATGGTTTCGCAGCTTTGGCTGAAATTTTGTTTTTCAGCATGGAAAGTAGATAATTTTGTTAAGGTGGCTCGCTACTCATGTGAAATGGTTGTTAACGCACATTCACGCGCAGCCAGGCAGGCCCTATCTAACGTAACGTCACCACTGTGCTGACACTGCTTCAAGATATTTTTTTAATTCTGAAAATTTCATGCGTCGGCCGCTTCGTTTGCAATTTGTGCCACTTCTATTGAGGTTAGAGACTTCTCGTTTAGAGCTTTAGATGCGCCATGAAGAGTACTATATACAGCCGGAGATTCAACTTGATACTCAAAAAGGAAAAGTTTTAGAGGCGATTTTCGGCAAGCAGGTCTAATTTCTCAAAAATGACTTTGTGATATAAATAAATGTTTATATCAATTTGAAGTGTGGTAGGAAGGCTTGTCTATATCATCATGCTGTTCCCAACTATTTTTGGAAATAAATGACAAAGAAATGAAAAATCCTATCTCGTCAATTTTTTTTGGCGCCATGGTTTATAAAAAAAGTTAAAATTGTCAAAATCGAAACTTATATTTTTATATTCCGAACCCCTTGGAAAGTCCTTTAAACTATATATATCTCTTTGAAATTGTAATCACCTTTTCCATGGAAGTGTCTTCTTTAATTTCATTACTCATTGAATAATATGGGATGCATGACCACTGAATGGCAGAACAAACTTCACAGTAGATAACCCCAAATATTTTTTTTAAAAGGCTGGTAGCGACCACTTTTGTTTACATATCCTTCCTATAAACTATATTTTGGACCATTTTAAACTGTTTTTAAGAAATCCTATCTTGGAAAGTTCACGAGTATCGAGCCACCTTAAATGACATTGTCATAATTATCCAACTCCTAAATTAGCTCTAGCAGTCACCTCAACAGATGAAATTGATTTTTGCAAGTATCATATGAGTTTTGATCATAAATATATCTGGATCTTCTGTTGATCTGCAGATGTCACGCTTGACTGAGTTGTAAATATTGATTTAGAGTTTTGCAATAGATCTCCAAGTTGAAAATCCTTAAAAAATTCTCTGGTCTGCAGTGAGTACTGTTTATAACTTGAAAAAAAAAAATCCTTAAAAAATTCTCTGGTCTGCAGTGAGTACTGTTTATAACTTGTATACTGGTGCAATATCTTCGATTTCACATAACAAAGGAGACAAGAGGGAGACATGTATTGGAATCCGACTGCTTTTAACAGTATTACATTTGCCAAATGTCACAAAACTGGCAGACTGAGTCATTACAATATTATATCTGTTTTCTTGTCTGCATTTCTGGCACATGCTGCGGCAGGTCTCTTGAAGGTACGATGATTCACATTTGATTGACATTTGTTATTCTTTTAAAATGCATTGATAATAAAATCATGATTTCTGTGATATGTTGGTACACTCTTGATAAAAAGGTTTTATATGGAACCTTTAAGGGTTCTATAATATAAGGAACCCAAAAAGGTTCATTACTCAACTTTAAAAGGGTTCCAACAAACAGAAACAATATTTAGATAATCCAGCTGCACTGAACTTCCACAATGGAACCCCTTTCTTTCAAGTTGGGAGTATAGGGTCCTATCATAGGGCCTTCCCACCAAGTTTTGAGCCTTTTAAATTCAATCTAAAAAAAATTAGAACCTTATTTAGGCGGTGGGTTCATTATATAAACCTTTAAGAACCTTTTGCATTAACCCTCCCAAGGGCACCTTATTTAACATACATTAAAGGGCACCCGGGCCTGACAGGCCCGGTCCCTTGGATTTCTAACAGAAATTACCAGAAATGCTAAAAATGACCATGGAACTTATTTTTCATGAAATTTTAGCTCCCCAGATAATCTTATTATGCTCTCATAACTATTTGGTGCTTCATATCATACAGGTGTATCTGATGTTGCTTATATGGCATTTGCAGTAATGTGTGGATTTAAGCATATTTAAGACAATATGTACGCTTCAAAAACGACTAATAAATAAAGGTTACAAAAGTCTTTCGGGTCTCATTTTGATCTGAATACTTTAACACATACTTTGGTTAAATTTATGAAAAAATTTCACCGGTTGACACCCTCCATATCCAAGATATGGCACGATACAGGAACCATCAATGAAAATGGCCATTTTTGCGGAAAAAAGCATATTTTTAGCATGTACAGGCCCAAAAGTTCAATTCTGTTGGATTTTAGGCCAAAGTGTGATGCATATTAGCCAAAAGCTACTATACTAGGTCATTTTTACTCAATAATTATATTCCTACCTCGTATATATTTCGAGATAGAGCTATCTCACATATAGGCATTAAGAAAATTATGTTAAAACAAAAATTGGGGTTATATACAATCTTAAACACTTGACAGCCCCTTAGATTTTCTTTTATGATAGCCCAATACACTTTATAATATTAATGACACAGAAATGCTTTTAATTTCACAAGAGAAAGATACCTCAATTTGATCTATTTCAAGGCGCGGGCCTCCGAGGCCCGGGTGCCCTTTAACGTCAGAAACTTTTCTTTTTCAACATACTACAAAGATTTTACTTCGTATAAGTTTGGTGCTTCAAACATAATTAAACGTGGTGGCAATTAAGGAATACAAGTGATGGAAACATGCGTGAAGTCAAATGAGAAGTAGTAGGGCAGGCGCGAAGTGGTGAACGGGTCCAAAAAGACCCAGGAAACCTTGGGAGGGTTAAGAGTGTTCTTTCAAAATGCATCATGAAGTTATGCATCGTGTCAAATCACAAATTCTTTGATATGTTGGTACATTTTGGACTTCAGTGGCATTGGCCACCTCTAAAAATTAATTGACTTCATGAAATCTGGCTCAGTTTACCTGAAACCAAAAGGAAAATACAGCATTCTGGCCATGTTATGTTGTAAATGAATTGGGTTTTAGTATAAAATTTAAGATTTTATTATTAACTAGGTCGCATCGCATAGAGCAAACGGTGGACAGTGTGACAGTTCACAAGAATCAATTGGCTGCATCATTCGGTAGAGGAGGGTATTTCTTGGGCGCCTCATTTGGATGAACCTGCAAGATGAGACTCAAAATAGCAGAGTGAACACTAGATTTGTGTTTGACCATGTATGAAACTGCCTTATTGTTTTTGATTCATCGCAGTAAGATTAAATAGCAAGGGAAATGTTTATCAGTGCCAATTAAAATTTTAGTATATATATATGTTCATCCATGGCCTATGTGATGAACGAAATAGCAGAGTCATAATGAGATTAACAGTGCAACTACATCTAGGTCAAGCAAGTGATTGTAGTTTAGTTTTACTCGGCTGTTGCTAGTCTTTGTTGGTTTTAAAATGCAACACATAATCCAATAAGTGTATTGATTTTGCACATACTGCTGGCCATAAGTTTGGCAACATTATGCTCTTCCCCAATCCCCATTGTAATAGTGGAATACTCAGTCTGGAACCAGACTGCTTCTTTCCCCATCCCCTTATTTATTACAAAACAATTTAAATTATTTAAATAACTGAATGCTCCCTTTTATGAAATACAGTATGCTCCCTAGGGTAAGATCTTTCCCCATCCCCTTATTTATTTCACAACAATTAAAAATTATTAGATTAATTTGATGATCCCTATAATGAAACACAGTATGCTCCCTAGGATGAGTTGCAAGCGCAGCTTGCAGTCTGGAAGAATTCAGCATGAATTAGAATCATAGGGGGGGAGATAGAAAGTGAGTCCACTGGGACACTTCATAATGATATATAGTATCCAACTATTCATTCTATTTGGACAAACAGACTGTAGCCACTTGTATGAGGCACTTATAAGTTTGAATATTAGCAGACGACAAATGACAGTTATTTGTTTCATTTGTGCCACATGTGGCGCCATCTATACCTGTACCTCTACACAGGCTTTAATAAAGTCACCAACTTTCATCTATTATAAGCAATACATCAAATTCTATCATGCTACATGGGGGATACATACCAGATACACAACTTCATATCATTACTTTGACTTTTTTGACATATTAAAAGCCTGTTTACAGCGATTTTAAGAGAGCCATTTTGTGTCAAAATGTATGATGTGTGATTTTTATAAGACCTGCCAAGCTTCCCCTGTTTAGAGTTCTGAATCATCCCATCAGTCTGGACTTGGCTTTGGCAGGCTAACTGATTTTAGTTTTGTTTCAGCTGACCTCCCATTTCTGACTGTCCCTCCACGATGTGGAGGCTTTTAATCAGAGGGACAGGTACAGTCTGTGGAATACTATATTAGTGTGAAGAGGATTACCAGAGGTAAATCTGTGAAAATATCATTAAACTTCCAAGGATGCTCTTCAAAATAGGGAAGTGTCAATATGAATAAGCCTTGGCCATTGCTGCATAATTCAGATGTTTGCACACTTCCTTGTTTGCACCTGTAATTTTGGGCAATGCATCTTCAACACTTAGTTGAGTAAAGCAATGATTTTTTCTTTGAGATCTAAAGAGCACAGCTTGCAATATATAAGAGTTAGAAATGAGAAATGTAAACAAAAGGCCTTTTGGAGATTAAACACATTTATTTAATAGTAGCTTCACAATATTTTTCACAATACCTGCTGTGTTTCAAGATCCTTGCAGTCATCCCTCATCATCTAGCACAGTTGTTGGAGTAGACACATTGGTAGTTCCATAAAGTCCAATGAATTTTTGCAGGCTGTTTCATATGTATCAATGGAACAAAAACCCCAAATGCACAACCACTGACTCAGCTAGGCCCCAGTGGGAAATATTGGTTATCATCTCATCAGCAGCTGGATTATCTAAGTGTTGTTTTTGTTTGCTGTTGGAACCTTTTTAAAAGTGGAATAATGAACCTTGTAGGGTTCCTTATCTATACCAGCTTTACAACTATTGAAGTTCCATAGAAAATCTTAGTGTTAGGAGTGTTTATTTCATTATTTCAGGTAGATTTGACAGGCAAGCTCTCATTGTGAAAGAACATCACCGATGTGAACAAAACCAGTTTTACTGCGAGAGTAACAAGCACTGCGTTCCTTTGTCATGGGTTTGTGATTCAGAAGTTGATTGCAATGGAGGTGAAGATGAACTTAACTGTGCACCATCAAGTGAATCCAATCCAGGGCTGGAGGCAGATAGACATTCACTGTCAGAAATAGAGGCCACGTCAGAGCCAGAATCATTGTGCAGTTTCAGTCTGTTCCTCTGCCCATCAAGCCAATTATGCATTCCACTATGTTGGTTGTGTGATGGAGATATCGACTGCAATTTCGGTGAAGATGAACAGTCACAAAACTGCAATATAACAACAACAACAAATCATCCCACATCACCACTGACTCCTTACCCAAGAGAAATTAGATGCAAAGATGATGAATTTCAGTGCGAACCGACTCAGTGCATCTTGCAATCACAGGTTTGTGACGGACACACGCATTGCAAAAATAGAGCAGATGAGGTTTTTTCGTTATGCAACAAATCAAATCACACCTCTTGTTCTCACCCAAACCAGTTCAGATGCAGTCCAAACCAATGCATTTCTCTTGATCGTGTATGTGATAGTGACTTTGATTGCGAACAAGGGAGAAAAGAACAAATCTGTCGAGCATCTGGATCATATATTCCAGGTTTTGTCAAATGTGGTTCTACTGATCAATGCATCCCAGAAGTGTGGATATGTGATGGGCATGAAGATTGCAACTATGGACAAGATGAGCCCAGAATTCTACTTCATTTCGTCAGGCTTTGATTTTTACGGGATACAAACGTCGAAAAAGCTTCATTTTCTGTCAGTTAATCAACCTTTTTAGCTGGATATTGTATTATCACACCAAACTGAAAGTGATGTTTTGAAAACCGGTTCGGGAACCGGTCAGACTGTAACGGTACGGCCGGTATTTATCGAACCGGTTGGACCCCTACCGGCTATGTTGTAATTGAATTGGTTTTTAGTCCAAAATTTAAGATTTTGTGATTGACTAGGTCGCTTGACATAGAGCAAATGGTACACAGTGTGACAGATCACAAGAACCAATCGGCTGCATCATTCGGTAGAAGAAAGTGGGGCATAAAAATTCAGTAACTGAAAGTTATGCCCATATCCTCAATGGTTTCGCAGCTTTGGCTGAAATTTTGTTTTTCAGCATGGAAAGTAGATAATTTTGTTAAATGACATTGCCATAATTATCCAACTCCTAAATTAGCTCTAGCAGTCACCTCAACAGATGAAATTTATTTTTGCAAGTATCATATGAGTTTTGATCATAAATATTCTTGGTCATGCGTCATGAACTGGTCTGCTAAAATGGTGGATTTGTCGCAAGAAATTTCAAAACAAAACATTCAATAAAACTTTCCTACCACTTCTACCCAAGTTATTTCAACATATTTGACATGAGAAGAAACGAAATATTCTCTAGTTTACAGAATTGTTATTCTTTTGAAAATCACTTAAACCATCAAAACGCTATTGCCCAGAATGTTGAAGCATGTCAGTCAGAATCAGGGGTGGATCCGGAGTCGGTGTAGCGGAGTCGGTGTAGCAATATTGTGAAGAGAAGAAATCAGCCCCTCTGCACTGTCCCAATCATGGTTTATTTTTTCAGATAGTTATTTTAGTTCATGTGCTATGCTTTTGATGTCTTACTTGGGGTTTTTGAGTGCTTTTCAGTAAAACCCAAGCAGATGTCAATCTCAACCTAAGCAGTAATCTACAGAAAGCATATTGGAAAATGATCTAGTTTGTGATCACAAATATTTTCAATGTATCCTTAAAAAGCAAATACCAAGCTTGATGTCATTCAGATTAGTTGCAAAATTGGGGTATTCTTGTATTAGCAGCTGTGCTGAGCAAGGAAAAGAGCCCGCACGTGGGGTAAATGTGTAGCATGTTGAGGACTCCTGCCCTCTCTCTCTCATTTCATCAACTTAACCTTGTGAGTAGCCACAACAGGCCATACAGGGCTGTGCTTACCATATCTATCGATATATCCATCTATCTATTCATCATTCTTATGCTAATTCCCAATCACTTTGATCCATGGACCAGAAATCTTCCTGTGTTGTAATTTTGTTACATTTAAGATGAGCTGGCTCATAAAAGGACAACAAATGTCCAGAACATGCCTAGTTAAAGGGAATAAAATTTTTCTTAATTCTTTGGTGAATTTCACTTGGAAACACAAGTAGAAGGTGGGATTTTGGAGGAATTATAAAAGAAAAAATTTTAGTTTAGGATTTCATATCGCTCAATGGGATTTATGTAAAAGGTGTCAACATATATCATTAGAGGAACTAGTCAGAATCATTTTGCAACAAACCCCATTATAATTGGTTAAGTAGAAGAAAAAATACAGACGTTTTACTAAAAAACATCGATTTTCAGAAAAGCCTTAAAAACCTTCCTTTTAGTCTACATATTTCAATGAGCGGGGGAGGCACAAAGTTCCCATATCTCGATAAGTATACAAGATAATTAAGTTCTGTTTGAAACACTGTATAGTGCTATGCTTCTGTGATGATATATCAGAAAATAGAAAAAATGGACCTTTTTGACCTGTGACGCAAAATGGACCAGTTCATGACGAATAACCACATGGATCTTCTGTTGATCTGCAGATGTCACGCTTGACTGAGTTGTAAATATTGATTTAGAGTTTTGCAATAGATCTCCAAGTTGAAAATCCTTAAAAAATTCTCTGGTCTGCAGTGAGTACTGTTTATAACTTGTATACTGGTGCAATATCTTCGATTTCACACAACAAAGGAGCAAATAGGGAGACATGTATTGGAATCCGACTGCTTTTAACAGTATTACATTTGCCAAATGTCACAAAACTGGCAGACTGAGTCATTACAATATTATATCTGTTTTCTTGTCTGCATTTCTGGCACATGCTGCGGCAGGTCTCTTGAAGGTACGATGATTCACATTTGATTGACATTTGTTATTCTTTTAAAATGCATTGATCATAAAGTTATGCGTGTATCTCAAATCATGATTTCTGTGATATGTTGGTACACTCTTGATAAAAAGGTTTTATATGGAACCTTTAAGGGTTCTATAATATAAGGAACCCAAAAGGTTCATTACTCAACTTTAAAAGGGTTCCAACAAACAGAAACAATATTTAGATAATCCAGCTGCACTGAACTTCCACAATGGAACCCCTTTCTTTCAAGTTGGGAGTATTATCAGTTACACCCTGCTCGTTTCGAGGGTACGGGAATATACACCACGAAGGACTCCATACACCACGAAGCCGAAGGCTTAGTGGTGTATGGAGGCCTGAGTGGTGTATATTCCCGTACCCTCGAAAAACGAGCAGGGTGTAACGGTTTTATCCTCAGACTTCTTGTTTTATAGATGCCCATAGATTTTCTTGCAAACTGAGTCTGAAATGTCTTTCAGTAACAAAGCAAAGGCATTGTGACGTCATCACCAGTGCTGTCACCAGGATGATGTCACAATGGCTCAAACAATGGCATTGTGACATCGTGACTATTATTGCTACAAGGATGATGTCATAACAATCCTATGGTTGCAATTGTTACATCATTGTTTATCTCATACACCCTGTCTGGTGACGATAGACAGGGTGTACGGTGTCATACACCGCGGCTCTCAGCCAATCAGAATCAAGGATTCACACTGGACTGAGGATAAAGGGTCCTATCATAGGGCCTTCCCACCAAGTTTTGAGCCTTTTAAATTCAATCTAACAAAAATTAGAACCTTATTTAGGCGGTGGGTTCATTATATAAACCTTTAAGAACCTTTTGCATTAAGAGTGTTCTTTCAAAATGCATCATGAAGTTATGCATCAATATCAAATCACAAATTCTGTGATATGTTGGTACATTTTGGACTTCAGTGGCATTGGTCACCTCTCAAAATTAATTGACTTCATGAAATCTGGCTCAGTTTACCTGAGACCAAAAGGAAAATAAAGCATACCGGCGATGTTATGTTGTAATTGAATTGGTTTTTAGTCCAAAATTTAAGATTTTATTAGTAACTAGGTCGCATCGCGTAGAGCAAACGGTACACAGTGTGACAGTTCCCAAGAATCAATTGGCTGCATCATTCGGTAGAGGAGGGTATTTCTTGGGCGCCTCATTTGGATGAACCTGCAAGATGAGACTCAAAATAGCAGAGTGAACACTAGATTTGTGTTTGACCACGTATGAAACTGCCTTACTGTTTTTTATTCATCGCAGTAAGATTAAATAGCGTTGTAATAGTGGAATACTATATTAGTGTGAAGAGGATTACCAGAGGTAAATCTGTGAAAATATCATTAAATTTCCAAGGATGCTCTTCAAAATAGGGAAGTGTCAATATGAATAAGCCTTGGCCATTGCTGCATAATTCAGATGCTTGCACACTTCCTTGTTTGCACCTGTAATTTTGGGGCAATGCATCTTCAACGCTTAGTTGAGTAAAGCAATGATTTTTTCTTTGTGATCTAAAGAGCACAGCTTAAAGGTTGCTATATATAAAAGTTAGAAATGAGAAATGTAAACAAAAGGCCTTTTGGAGATTAAACACATCTACATTTATTTAATAGATCCTTACAGTCATCCCTCATCATCTAGCACAGTGGTTGGAGTAGACATATTGGTAGTTCCATAAAGTCCAATGAATTTTTGCAGGCTGTTTCATATGTATCAATGGAACAAAAACCCCAAATGCACAACCACTGACTCAGCTACAGTGCCGCCTGTAAGTAAGTGAAACACATGACATTGTGCCATTGCATCAATGCTAAACATCCTCAGCCAAACTGCTTGAGGAGGCATGAATTCTCATCGGATGAAAGGGAAACAAAGTGGGTCATAAAGGCCGATGTGTGAGGCAAGTGGGATAAAAATAGCAGCCCATTTTCTTCGCTGTAGTCGGAGTTAGGTATGGGTCAAAGTCTTTGATAAGTAAGTGAACCACCCTTCCCTATGTTTTAACATTGGGCCTGCGTTTCACTTACTTATCAAAGACTTTGACCCATACCTAACTCCGACTACAGCAAAGAAAATTGGCTGCTATTTTTGTCCCACATGCCTCACATATCGGCCTTTAGGACCCAAAATGTTTTTTTCTCATCGGATGAGATTTTGTCTTCCACAAGCATATTGGTTAAGGACGTTTAACATTGATGCAATGGCACAATGTCATACGTTTCACTTACTTACAGGCGGCACTGTAGGCCCCAGTGGGAAATATTGGTTATCATCTCATCAGCAGCTGGATTATCTAAGTGTTGTTTTTGTTTGCCGTTGGAACCTTTTTAAAAGTGGAATAATGAACCTTGTAGGGTTCCTTATCTATACCAGCTTTAGAACTATTGAAGTTCCATAGAAAATCTTAGTGTTAAGAGTGTTTATTTTATTATTTCAGGTAGATTTGACAGGCAAGCTCTCATTGTGAAAGAACATTACCGATGTGAACAAAACCAGTTTTACTGTGAGAGTAACAAGCACTGCGTTCCTTTGTCATGGGTTTGTGATTCAGAAGTTGATTGCAATGGAGGTGAAGATGAACTTAACTGTTCACCATCAAGTGAATCCAATCCAGGGTTTGAGGCAGATAGACCTTCATCGTCAGAAATAGAGGCCACGTCAGAGCCAGAATCATTGTGCAGTTTCAGTCTGTTCCTCTGCCCATCAAGCCAATTATGCATTCCACTATGTTGGTTGTGTGATGGAGATATCGACTGCAATTTTGGTGAAGATGAACAGTCACAAAACTGCAATATAACAACAACAACAAATCATCCCACATCACCACTGACTCCTTACCCAAGAGAAATTAGATGCAAAGATGATGAATTTCAGTGCGAACCGACTCAGTGCATCTTGCAATCACAGGTTTGTGACGGACACACGCATTGCAAAAATGGAGCAGATGAGGTTTTTTCGTTATGCAACAAATCAGATCACACCTCTTGTTCTCAACCAAACCAGTTCAGATGCAGTCCAAACCAATGCATTTCTCTTGATAATGTATGTGATAGTGACTTTGATTGTGAACAAGGGAGAAAAGAACAAATCTGTCCAGCATCTGGATCATGTATTCCAGGTTTTGTCAAATGTGGCTTTACTGATCAATGCATCTCAGAAGTGTGGATATGTGATGGACATGAAGAGTGCGACTATGGACAAGATGAGCCCAGAATTCGACTTCATTTCGCTAGGCTTTGATTTTTACGTGATACACACGTCGAAAATTCATTTTCTGTCAGTTAATCAACTTTTTTAGCTGGATATTGCATTATTACACCAAACTGAAAGTGCTGCTTTGAAAACCGGTTCGGGAACCGGTCAGACTGTACCGGTACGGCCGGTATTTATCGAACCGGTTGGACCCCTACTGGCTATGTTGTAATTGAATTGGTTTTTAGTCCAAAATTTAAGATTTTGTGATTGACTAGGTCGCTTGACATAGAGCAAATGGTACACAGTGTGACAGATCACAAGAACCAATCGGCTGCATCATTCGGTAGAAGAAAGTGGGGCATAAAAATTCAGTAACTGAAAGTTATGCCCATATCCTGAATGGTTTCGCAGCTTTGGCTGAAATTTTGCTTTTCAGCATGGAAAGTAAATAATTTTGGCAAATCACTTTGTCATAATTATCCAACTCTTAAATTAGCTCTGGCAGTCACCTCAACAGATGAAATTGATTTTTGCAAGTATCATATGAGTTTTGATCATAAATATATCTGGATCTTCTGTTGATCTGCAGATGTCACGCTTGACTGAGTTGTAAATATTGATTTAGAGTTTTGCAATAGATCTCCAAGTTGAAAATCCTTAAAAAATTCTCTGGTCTGCAGTGAGTACTGTTTATAACTTGTATACTGGTGCAATATCTTCGATTTCACACAACAAAGGAGCAAATAGGGAGACATGTATTGGAATCCGACTGCTTTTAACAGTATTACATTTGCCAAATGTCACAAAACTGGCAGACTAAGTCAATACAATATTATCTGTTTTCTTGTCTGCATTTCTGGCACATGCTTCGACAGGTCTCTTGAAAGTAAGATGATTTACATTTGATTGACATTTGTTATTCTTTTAAAATGCACTGATCACAAAGTTATGCGTGGATCTCAAATGATGACTTCTATGATATGTTGGTGCACTCTTGATAAAAAGGTTTTATATGAAACCTTTAAGGGTTCTGTAAGCTAAACTCAGCAACATTAAAAACGCACACTTTCAAAAAAGCTAAAAATAGTACTTCCTCTAAAAGCATCAGGATGAAAGTTTCCACACTTCTAGTAGTTGCCATCAGGTATATTCACAAAAATTTTCAAATCTCTAAGTGCAGTACTTTTCTGTCAAATTTAATCGTCATGGTCACTGTTGAAAATGGAAGTCACAAACTGCACTTCAACACAAAACGCACAATTGGAAATATTGGTTTTGTGGCATACTGGATGGGATTAATCTTATGAAATTTTCACATAACAGGCACAAGACTTCCAAAAGAGGTCCCACGGAAGTTTTTGAAATAAAAAGTCAATGATAAAGCAGATTTTGAATTAAAAACTAAAAATTTACAAGTAAGCATCTTCAAATGAAGCATATGAACCAGAACTGTATAATGGGGGTTTTATGCATGCCCAGGGTAGAAACACACACACAGAAAATCACTCCATATCAATTGTCTCAAAAATCTGAATAAAACATCTTTTTTTAAGGTTTTGACAAAAGGCTCCAGTAGGGGGCATGTCAGCATTGACACTTAATTTTTATTAAATTCATCCTCTTTAATTGTGGTTGGGTAAAAAATCCCCTTTCCCGCACTCATCAAGCAAGGAAAATTATAAACTTTCTGACTTATCAAAAAAGTTTGTAGAATGAACAGCCAAGTTGTTGAAATTAATGATCAGAGGAAATTGAAATTTTGTGACTTCCATTTTCGACAGTGACCACGATGATTTAATTTGACACAAAAGTACTGCACTTAGAGGTCTGAAATTTTTTGTGAATATACCTGATGGCAACTTCTAGAAGTGTGCAAATTTTCATCTTGATATCTTTTGAGGAAGTACTATTTTTAGCCTTTTTAAAAGTGTGCGTTTTTAATGTTGCTAAGTTTAGATAAGCAACCCTAAAAGGTTCATTATTCAACTTTTAAAGGGTTCCAAAAAACAGAAACAACATTTAGATAATCCAGCTGCATTGAACTTCCACAATGGAACGCCTTACTTTCAAGTTGGGAGCACAGGGTCTTATCATAGGGCCTTCCCACCAAGTATTGAGTCTTTTCAATTCAAATTTTTAGGAATTCAATTCTCATCTTGGTCCACTGCTCGCCTTCCGGGTGGAGTCCGGCTGGGGCATTGTTGTTGCACACATGCATACACCAGACAGGAGGGTCAACCCCTGCCGACACAGTGGCCACCCTCCCCGGCCACAACTGCTTTCAACTCACTCCATGATGTTCCAGGACCGGGATTCGAACCAAGGTCCTCTCAGGCCAGTGGATTCAAAATCAACTGCTATAACCATTAGGCCACCGAGGAACATGTGATATGTTGGTACATTTTGGACTTTTGTGGCATTGGTCACCTCTCAAAATTAATTGACTTCATGAAATCTAGCTCAGTTTACCTGAGACCAAAACGAAAATACAGCATACTGGCAATGTTATGTTGTAATTGAATTGTTTTTTAGTCCAAAATTTAAGATTTTATTATTAACTAGGTCACATCCCATAGAGCAAAGGGTACACAGTGTGACAGTTCACAAGAATGAATTGGCTGCATCATTCGGTAGAGGAGGGTATTTCTCGGGCGCCTCATTTGGATGAACCGTCAAGATGAGACTCAAAATAGCAGAGTGAACACTAGATTTGTGTTCAACCAAGTAATATATAGTAATATAGTATGATTTTATATAGCGCCCATTCCAGATAAATCTGCTCACCGGCGCTCACCATACTGAACGGCAATCATACCAATCATTATAGTGAGTATGAAAATGCCTCTTTGTTTTTGATTCATTGCAATAAGATTAGATATAGTCCAAGAGCTTATGGGGAAATAAGGGGTGTATTGTGCAGGTTTGTCTACAAGCATGAAATTTGGCACGCATGTTGCTGAGGGTATAAAGATTCAAATTTTTGAGGGCGCCGGAGTAGGCGCTCGTTTTGGTTCCCATAGCAACAAATTCAATATGGCCGCCGCTCGATATCTAATTTTGAGTATAACTCACTAACAAAAGGTCATAGGATTGCAAATAATAGCTCTAAATATATGTTTTTGATGCCAGGGATTCTGATTCTGCCATTATTTTTCATGTCATACACATATTTTGGTCTATAGAGCCAAAATTACCTGTATATTGGGGTTATGGA
Organism: Platynereis dumerilii; assembly: GCA_026936325.1. Taxonomy (NCBI): domain Eukaryota; kingdom Metazoa; phylum Annelida; class Polychaeta; order Phyllodocida; family Nereididae; genus Platynereis; species Platynereis dumerilii. Next base: position 35,704,557 of record JAPTHN010000003.1, read on the forward strand.
GCCTAGTTTATCGAAACTTTCAACATATTTTTAATTTCCCGATAACAATACTCTCTAACAAGAACCAAATTATCAATATATAGTATGTACATTGATACCAAAGTAACCAAAAGAATTTTGCAGACAAGGGTATTGTTAATGCAGCTGCATCCATGCACTCCTTTTCTTTTGCGCATGCAGTTCCCGCCACTAAATCTTTCAAATCCACAGCACTACGTGATGTTAGCCAACAAGTTGTGCAGTATACCAAAAGAAACTTGTTGCCGTCTTTGCGTATTGGCCAGTATGAAATCTATGATGTACTTATCCACTTCTGTTTGCCATCCCCCTACTTTGAAATCCTGAATTTTTTAAAGAAACAATGGCGATTGATTCGAACAAATACTTTTTTTCAGTTACAACCTTTATCTGTGCTCAGCAATACATGTAAATGCTTCTTGGGTATATATCTGAGGGATGCTATCACACTACCAAGATATATGTTTCATATAAGCAGTGACTGTGCGTGCACAGACTGTCTTGTTTGATTAACTTCAGTCACACCTCAAAAGTCTTGGTTAGACCTACCAAGTCTACAAGTCTACTACAAGTCTTGAAAATAATTTGGTTTGGTTTCTTTCATGCTACAGCAACCCGCTCTATTGCGACTGGAGGGAGCAGGCTAAAACATTTCACTAGAGATGCTGTATTTCACATCCGCGTATGCCTACATGAATTTGTAAGGAAGCCCAGCACAGTTCTGCGGAGTTCTGCCGAGCGCGGACCTGAAAGGCAACTGCCCAATTCGATGTGAATATCTTCAGTCTGCAGCCTGTACAGCAGACTGCTGCCAATCAGGGTTTCTGATTATGATCCGACATGTGGCACATGGATTTTGTGGAGAGCCTTACAACAATGGCACTGCTCAGGGCAGCCACAGTGCAGTACTCATTGGCAGGGGACAAGAGAACATTGCTCAAGGTTCCCTGCCATAGCACCTTCACTTTTGGTGATCGCTGTATGCATGATGAGTGATGAGAAGACTAGGAGTCATGCTATAAAATCAGTGGTGTCCAGGGTCATTGAGTAGCCTCAGAATAGAACACTGCGTCTAATATCTCATGGGCTTAGAATAAATTGAGTTCAAGGGTTGGGGTTCGAACCTAAGCTCTTGAAACGTGTATGCACTAGCACTCTAAACCATTTGATCACAGGGACTCATTACATTGTTAATAAGGTATGTCAAATCAATACAGAATTGTGATGGATCATTCTTCAGAAAGACCATCGATATAGCCCAATAAGGTGCTGCAGAGGCGTATAACGCAAACACACTCAGAAAGGAGGCATATTTTTATCCAAATTTTCCACATCCACGCATGCTCCAGAGCGCACATACACGCTTTTAGGACGCGTGGATGTGCAAGATTTGGATTTTGGATTCGTGTACATGCTTTACGGCGCACGAGTGGACATGCTATACAGCGCATGAGTGGACATGCCATACAGCGCATGAGTGGACATGATTTACAGCGCACATCCAAATTGGTGAGAGGACCCAACTCTGAACCAGTGCCGTAGCTATATGGTCTGATCCAGATTTTTTTATTTCATGAAATATGAAAGGCAATTTTACACAAACTGCGAAATGTGTCATTATTGTGATATGACCCAGTTGACACTTGATTATTTTTGGTAATAAAGTATTTGTATTTCTGTTTTTCATTAAAAGTTATATATATATATTATAAACAGTTCCCTCCAAAGACCCCTCCTCCACTTCCCATGGCTATGCCACTGCCCGAGGGGCTCCTGTGTTCTGATAAATAAAATGCGCTGGATGGCATGCCCAAGCTTGTGCTGGATGGCATGTCCAAGCTGCGCTGGATGGCATGTCCAAGCATGCACTGGATGGCACATTTACGATGTCACATACATGCGTGTGCTGGATAGCACATACACGCATGTGCTGGATGACATGTACACAGATATACTTACATGTACATGCGCGTGTATGTGTGCTCACTACCATGCGTGAATGTGTCATATTTGGATAAAAATATATATGCAGAAAGACTATGGTATTAGTAACTGGAGGGCAATTCCCCTAATCTGACCAAGAAAACTGTTTTTCCAAAAGGCAATACCAAAGGAAAATCATGTTGCACCCAAATGAAGCATGAAGGACAATACCAAGTGACCAAACATTTAACTTGGTCGAGTTTAGCACAAGTTTAATTTGCTGGAATGTCACATATGTTTCTGCCAGTTCCAAGAGAATTCAAGTATACGAGAGACCACCTGACTCATGCAGAAGAAGCAGTCCTATAACAGAGGGACCGATGTAAGCCTACCACTGTTTCACTGTCCAAAGTTCACACACTGGTAATGGTAGGCTAGCTGTTTTATTATTTGCTGCATGTAGATTGTAGAAGATAACATAGATAAGGGAAGAGGAATTTTTGTGCCTAAAAGTGATTGCTGTTGGGAGTTGAAAGATCCAAGAAGATTTTCTTTGACAAGACAATCTTGAAATTAGTGCTGCCCTGTAGTGTGTCGCCAAGATCTTGCCTGTTGAATAAAAGAAAAACTTTTGACTTCTATATTCATCAGGAAAATGTGTTGTCTGAAATATTGGCTGCGATTCCCACCATGCCTGTGTTTGCTCATCTCAAATGTAAGTTTGGAGATTGAGTCCTACCAGTACATTGACGAACAAACATCTTGAAGCTGTCATAAGGGAAGTTGTCCTAGGTAAGAACTACAGTGAACAGCATCCCAACAACCTCAGGACTGATTGGTGAAAGGCATAAAGTGTTTTTTTGATAAATTCATGATTGTCCTTTCCAAAGTATTCCAGTCATGTGAAATGGACCACCAGTGTCTTGCCAAGGATAACTAAAATTGCACATTGCAGCTTTTTTACCTGTAGCTCAATAATGAACATTGAGGCTACATGCAGAATGTCTCACAGAAGCCATTGTGTGAAATGTTAGACAGTCGACAGGAGAGGGTAAGTACATCATAGATGTCATACTGGCCAATATTTGAAACGGCAATAGGTTGCTTTTTGTATACCATATAAATTATTGGCATGCAACATGTAGGGCTATGGATTTGAAAGATTTCGTGGAGAGGACTGCATGCACAAAAGAACCTGTAGGTGTGCGTAAGGCAGCTGCATTAACAATACCCATTTCTGCAACATTTGTTTGGTTACTTTGGTATCATCATACAGAAGATATGTTGATCTATTTCTATTACATGAAGTTGGTGTTTATTTTTCTTGTCAAAACTTGATAAATTGCTACTATGAACAATTTGCCTTAGTTTAAGCTGAAGATTTGTGGTGAATTTCGATAAAATAAGCTCTATAACCCCAATATACTGGTAATTTTGGCTCTATAGACCAAAATATGTGTTTGACATGAAAAATAATGGCAGAATCAGAATCCCTGGCATCAAAAACATATATTTAGAGGTATTATTTGCAATCCTATGACCTTTTGTTACGGAGTTATACTCAAAATTAGATACAGTTGAGGTCAAATATATTCATACAGCAAGGGCTGCTGTTTTCAAAGTTATGTGGCATCGTAAAATCTGCCTATATTGAAATGAAAACACTTCAGATTATTTGTTGTGATTGTTTTTCAGCTCATGGCAGTGAAAAAACCAGAATCAAATATGATTTGCAGTTGTTAAGAGGCTCTGAATTCAAAATGTCCAAAATTTGGTGGGTCAAAAGAAATCATACACTTGGATTTGTCTCCATTATATGCAAAATAAGCATTGGTAAACCAACTAAATAATGGAAATTGATGTCAGAAATGGATGCCCCAATGCCTGATTATGTTTTGTTAATTTCTGAAATCCAAACTTTTGATCGACCTAGTTTTTTTTAGGGATGCGATAAGTTATCCACTTACACATTATTTAAATTTTTCAAAAACTTATTAAAAGGAAAAAAGCATGTGGCAAATACATGAAAAGGTGAATAATTGAGTTCAGATGCTCAGGAAACAAATTGCATGCAGGTATCTGAATAATTTCACACACCAAGGTGTACCATATACACCACCATGAGGAAGTACATGGAAAATTGGTTAACAGAATCACTGTACATGTGGGAAATGAATGGAGGCTGTCAGTCAGACAAGAGTGAATTTTAGTCAGTATGGTAACAAACAACCTATATTAACAATGAAAGAGAACTGTGGAGAATTATGGACACAGGGGACATAGCTGTCAACAAGTGCTAACAAATGAACATTTCGCCAACATGGCCTCTAAGAGGTCTCAATGCAAAGAAGAGACAATGCACCAAAACAAAACATCCAATTTCACCTCTAATAACTTCATGAAGTAGGAGAAAGATTTTTGGGATAAGTAATGAATCTCGACTGTACTTGAAACCAGATTAAGTGACATTTTACTGCATTGAAGCCCATCAGCCTGTGTAGAGGCAAAGTGTGTTAAACAATGCTTGCTCGCAGCACTGTCCACTATGCCTGTAACTCTCCACAAAACTCCCTTCTCTGTTAATTTTGGTGTGTGATCCACCTTTCTGATCAAAATGTATTCTTGTTTCGAAGGTAGATCCGATCTATTTCCTACTTATGCAATGATTCTGTTGACAGATAGGCTGCAGAGCCCTCGATGGTCATCTACATGAAGGCATTGGCCTGTTAAATTGTTCACATACCACATGATATCAGCACCCAGACTCTCTGAATTTGATTACTATTGTTTTGATGTATTTTCTGCATGTTCGTTTTCTCTTCAAAATATTTTGAAATTTTAAATAAAATATGTGAGCAGTAACTTGTCACACCCTGCGGGAAAAACTAGGTCAGTCAATTTGTTGCTGTTCAGAAATTAACAAAACCTCATCAGACATTGAGGCATCACTTTCTGAAATAAATTTACATTGTTTTGTTGGTTTACCAATCCTTATTTTGCATATATTGGAGAAAAATCCAAGTGTATGATTTCTTTTGACCACCAAATTTTGAACATTTTGAATTCAGAGCCTCTTAACAAATGCAAATCATATTTGATTCTGGTTTTTTCACTGCCATGAGTTGAAAAACAATCACAACAAATGATCTGAAGTGTTTTCATTCCAATATAGGCAGATTTTACGATGCCACATAACTTTGAAAACAGCAGCCCTTGCTGTATGAATACATTTGACCTCAACTGTATCGAGCGGCGGCCATTTTGAATTTGTTGCTATGGCAACCGCGATGAGCGCCCACTCCGGCGCCCTCAAAAATTTTAATCCATATGCCCTTAGCAAAATTTGTGCCAAATTTCATGCTTGTAGACAAATATGCACAATTATCCCCATAAGCTCCTGGACTAATAGCAAGGGAAATGTTTATCAGTGCGAATCAAAATTTTAGTATATAATTTTTATATAGGCCTATGTTCCTCCGTGGCCTAAGGAATGAAATAGCAGAGTCATAACGAGATTAACAGTGCAACTACATCTAGGGCAAGCATGTGATTTTAGTTTAGTTATTTGGCTGTTGCTGGTCTTTGTTGGTTTTAAGATTCAACAAATAATCCAATAAATGTATTGATTTTGCAGATACTGCCTGCCACAAGTTTGGCAACATTTATGCTCTTCACCATTGTATTAGTGGAATACTATATTAGTGTGAAGAGGATTACCAGAGGTAAATCTGTGAAAATATCATTAAACTTCCAAGGATGCTCTTCAAAATAGGGAGGTGTCTATATGAATAAGCCTTGGCCATTGCTGCATAATTCAGATGCTTGCACACTTCCTTGTTTGCATCTGTAATTTTGGGGCAATACATCTTCAACATTAAAAGAATTTATTTAATAGTAGCTCCACAATATTTTTCACAATACCTGCTGTGTTTCAAGATCCTTGCAGTCATCCCTCATCATCTAGCACAGTGGTTGGAGTAGACACATTGGTAGTTCCATAAAGTCCAATGAATTTTTGCAGGCTGTTTCATATGTATCAATGGAACAAAAACCCCAAATGCACAACCACTGACTCAGCTAGGCCCCAGTTGGAAATATTGGTTATCATCTCATCAGTAAATCCAGTAGGTATATCCTTCACTCTTAATGCAAAAGGTTCTTGATGGTATATATAAAGAACCAACAGCCTAAAAAAAGTTTTAAACGTTTCTAAGGGTTCAACTGAATTGAAAAGGTTCAATACTTGGTGGCAAGTAACCCTAACCCTATGATGGAACCCTATGCTCCCAACTTGAGAGAAAGGGGTTCCACTGTGGGAGTTCAGTGCAGCTGGATTATCTAAGCAATGTTTTTTTGTTTGCTGTTGGAACCTTTTTAAAAGTGGAATAATGAACCTTTTAGGGTTCCTTATCTATACCAGCTTTAGAACTATTGAAGTTCCATAGAAAATCTTAGTGTTAAGAGTGTTTATTTTATTATTTCAGGTAGATTTGACAGGCAAGCTCTCATTGTGAAAGAACATTACCGATGTGAACAAAACCAGTTTTACTGCGAGAGTAACAAGCACTGCGTTCCTCTGTCATGGCGGTGTGATTCAGAAGTTGACTGCAATGGAGGTGAAGATGAACTTAACTGTTCACCATCAAGTGAATCCCATCCAGGGCTGGAGGCAGATAGACATTCACTGTCGGAAAAAGAGGCCACATCGGAGTCATTGTGCAGTTTCAGTCTGTTCCTCTGCCCATAGCATACAGCCGATTATGCATTCCACTATGTTGGCTGTGTGATGGAGATATCGACTGCAATTTCGGTGAAGATGAACAGTCACAAAACTGCAATATAACAAGAACAACATCAAATCATCCCACATCACCACTGACTCCTCACCCAAGAGAAATTAGATGCAAAGATGATGAATTCCAGTGCGAACCGACTCAGTGCATCTTGCAATCACAGGTTTGTGACGGACACACGCATTGCAAAAATGGAGCAGATGAGGTATTTTCGTTATGCAACAAATCAGATCACACCTCTTGTTCTCAACCAAACCATTTCAGATGCAGTCCAAACCAATGCATTTCTCTTGATAATGTATGTGATAGTGACTTTGATTGCGAACAAGGGCAAGACGAACAAATCTGTAGAGCATCTGGATCATGTATTCCAAGTTTTGTCAAATGTGGCTCTACTGATCAATGCATCCCAGAAGTGTGGATATGTGATGGGGAAGAAGATTGCGACTATGGACAAGATGAATCTGATTGTGGTGAAATAGGGTGTCCAGAAGACAAGTACGAATGTGTTTCTGTTTACCGTTGCATTAATAGTGTTTGGTTTTGTGACAACGAAATTGACTGTGAGGGAGGGGAAGATGAAGCCAATTGTGATGATGTCTCTCCTGCTCCACAACCACCAATGAGCCCTGCACCACCTACTCCTTTCCCCTCTTTATGATGTGATTTATAATCAAGTCAATTGTGATTACCGACATGTACAGTTATTGGATACATCCTAAAGTAAGACAATTGTGTTCTCTGCCATTTTGTTGATCTCTTCTAAGACAATTGGTTAAATTGTTGATTTCTTCTAAGACAATTGGTTAAATTGTTGATTTCTTCTAAGACTAATGGTTTAATTATAATTAAAGTTTGTGGCCTGTTCATTTCACTCTCTTGATAAAAATGCTGGAATAATTAAAATTCCATCTCAATCAATTTATCCTGGCAAGTCTTCCACAAAGCTGATGGAAAGATTTGTATGAGGCAGGAATTTTACAGGAATTTTGCCACAGGTTGTCACCGTGTCTGCTTGCCCTCATGTTGGATGGTTGTGGTTTTTAGCGTGCGAAGAGCAAGCTGTTACTGAAGAAATTTTGCCTAAAGTTATGCCAACTCATGTGGCTGCCCCTCTTCACCAATCACATTCAAACTTTGCATACACGCTCACGTGGAGTTTTATTTGCGTTGATAAACTTCTGGGCCCGTTTTCACCAACATGGTATTAAGAGTTGAGCCAGGTCTGAGCTAAGACCTGGTCTGGCTAAGCCAATCACTCAAGCGGAGCAGGATCAAGGAATTTTAGTTAAGTGAAAGCTTACACATATTGTGATAACAGATCAGCTGTTACAAACACGATGTCTCAATTTCCCAAACAAATGCAAAGATATGGCTACACAAAAGAGGGAGGGGCTTGGAAATTTTTATAATAGATAATTGCCCAACCAGTCTTGGTGAAAAAAAAAAAGTTCAAAACTTCCCCCTTTCCCATTAACCAACCTATCATTGCTATCAAGCAACCAAACAACACAACAACCTATGCTATGACTGCATTCTCAAAGTATCATAGTCTCTCGCACAAACATCAACTTTCATATATTTTACTTTTTTGTCTATATTTAAGACGACTTTCAAGGCGTTCATCACAGTCAACATTATCAACCTGCTCTACCTGAACCAAAATGAGTTCAAAGTTGGTAATCTAGATTTCCCACAAATGAGCAAAATATGACGAGAAGTCAAGTTTTTGTGACATCTTGGTGTTGAGGTCTCGGACCTGCTGTAGCGACATACTTTGAATTGCATCTAGACTGCATAAATTTCAGTAATATTTATTTGATTGCTGCCCCGAATTTTTAGCTTCATGTTATGTTTTTTTTTTTGCCTGTTCATTTTGATATCTATAAGAATCTTTGCTCTATGATTTACCTAAGTGTGTGAAATGGTGAAACTGGCCTCATTTGCATAACATACATGTGTGAAAACTTGTGCATTGGTCAGCTTTGGAGGTGTGTCTGACCTATTCACTAGGTGGAAATAAACTTCTTCTTTTTACCTTCAGCGAACGAAGTTCGAAGAAGGTATTGTAATCACTTGGGTAAAAATGCTGTCCGTCCGCCGGGCGGGCGGGCGGGCGGGTGGGCGGGCGGTCGGGCGGCGGGCGGATAGATCGTTTCCGGCCCAGCACTCGGCCTCTATTGAATGTATGTGGATGAAATTTGGTACACATCTAGCCTGTATGGTCTAGTTGTGCCTTTTGATGGTCTGATGAATAGATCTTAAATACTTTTTGAAATAATTAACAAAATATGAAAATTATTTCTTTTCGTTTCCGGGCCAAGGCTCGGTCATTATTGCATGTGCATGAATGATATTTGGTACACATGTGGCCTATATGGTCTAGTTGTGCCTTTTGATGGTCTCATTGACAGATATTCTATACTTTCTGAAAAAATGAGAAAAAATATAAAAACATATTTTTTTTGTTTTTTGGGCTAAGACTCGGTCACTATTGCATGTACATGGATACAGTTTGGTACACATATGGTCAATATGGTCTAGTTGTGCCTTTTGAAAGGTCTGATGGAAAATATTATATACTTTTTGAAATATTGAAAAAATAAATTGAAAATTAATTTTTTGTTTCTGGCCCAACATCCGGTCACTATTCCATATACATGGATGAAGTTTGGTACACATATGGCTTATATGGTCTACTTGTGCCGTTTTATGGTCTGACAGATGGCTATTCTATAGTTTTTGTAATATTGACAAAAAATATTTAAAAGAATTTTTTTTATATCGGAGCCAAAACTTGCCCACTATTGCATATACAGTAATGCAATTTTCTAAACGAATCACCTATGCAATGTAGCACTGCTTTTTGATGCATATAACACTTTATGAATCATTGGAAAAACCTCAGAAAATTATAAAAGCGTTATATTTTTTGGTTTTCAACCAACACCTCTCAACCTGTACTTTGTACATGCATGAAACTACACCATAATGCGTAAATTAGTCTAATAAGGCCTTTCCCTGATTTTTACAAATCCTTGCAATCAGATGGGAAGATGGCAGGGAGCGGGCAAATAGAGATAATTGAAGGCCACTACTCGACAGCTATTGCATACCTATAAGCAATTTCATAAACGCACCAATTTTATGATATTATTGTAATCTTCTAAAGGTGTTATTCGCTGAAGGTTTGCTGCTGCGCAGCCTATGTTTTTATGTGCTGAACAAACTTTTATTTTCCAGTGTCATGTGCTGAACCTTTTTTTCATAAAAATTCCAGCCCCCCCCCCCTCCACTCATGTATTATCTGGTCAGCCCAAGAGGGAAACCACTTTAACAGTTTGACATCACTAATCTGTAAGTTGTCTAACAATAAATTGTCAACCACTGAACCTTGACTAGTCTATAGACTACAACTCAGTTGGTGAAAGGGACTTCACTAAACCAGGTATAAGGCTGTTAAGACCTGGACTAACTGTTAAAACTATCTTGGTGAAATCGGCCCTTGGAGGCCCACTGTTACGAAAAAAATTAATAAAGAAAATAAAATGGCCTGCTTTCACGGGGTCAAGGGTCAGCCAGACATGTTTACAATGTGCTTGGCCCACGTGGAATGCAAGGAATCATTACTTCATGTACATACCAATCTTACATACATGGCTCACACTACACCAGTCGCCCTACAACCATCTAATCTCCATAAACATATCACCTTTCTCCAATTTCTATGTATGCATTTATTAACACATTTCTTTCTTATAACACCAGCGGCAGCTCTTCCACTCACCGTGACACTCAGTCAACTGACTCGAAGTGCTCTGCTGTTGATGATAGTGTCATTTTGGGCCGAAGGCCCAAGGCCAATATGGGCACGAAGCCCCTGTGGCCTTGAATTGTCATTAAAGTTTTACCCAGGTGGCCTTGTTTTTCTTCTCCGAAGATTAGATTTATGGGCCACCTGGGTGAGTTCATAGTCTTTTTGGGGGGGGGGCCCCGGGGGGGTTACTTTAGATGGGATCCAATGGGGCACCAGCTTTTTCGTTTTCTTAAGCGTCTTCTTCTTCTTTCTTCTGCGTGCGGGGTCCGGAGGGAGGCTGTGATGTTCTTGTATGATGTTCTTCTTGTTTTTCCTGAAAAGAGAATTGAAAGAGAGAGCAGTATCTGGGCTTTTAAGTGAGACGAGTATTTATGACAGAGGTGATTTCACATTGTTTTGTTGGAGTTGCAGAGTGTAAGAATTAGAGTCTGGTACAAGCCCTATTAATTCAGGGATGTCCAGGGTCTTTCAGTTGCCCCGGCATAGGATACTGGATACAACCCGCCTCCATTTAAAGTCCCATGGGCTCGGACTGGATGTGCTGTACACAGTGGCTGCGGTGGCCCAGGTGAGCTGTGTATGTGGAAGCAAAGGAGTGGGTCTGCGCGGGTTGGCAACAGGGCTCCCACCCACAGTCGGTTGGCGTTGCCCCACCGTACATACTGGCTTAGGGCCAGTCATGATATGTGGGCCTCAGCCTGACTGCTTTTTGAGCTTTTTGGGTGAACATTTAGATGAAAAATTGGATGAGAGTGATTGATTGATTGATACACAGTAATAGGCTGCGTCTGCGCAGTTTTGGCTGTGTACTTGGGAAGCAAAGGAGTGGGTCTGCGCGGGTTGGCAACAGGGCTCCCACCCACAGTCGTTGGCGTCGCCCCACCGTACATACTGGCTTAGGGCCAGTCATGATATGTGGGCCTCATCCTGACTGCATTTTGAGAAGCGCTCTGCATTGACGTTCTTGTACTTCTTGTTGTTGTTCTTCTTCTTCCGTAACTCTCTTCCGTCCCTGGGACATAGCATGGCGCACCCACCTAACCAATGCTATTTAAATACATGTGTGCCCTGAGTCCTTGGGGGCCAAACACCATAATCCAACTAAACCCATTATCCTCTTTTGACTGCAGACTAAGGCCCTGAGCACGCTTAAGGAGCTTGCACGTTATATTTACAGCTGCTTGCAGCCTGTATTGCACAAGGAGTTTTTGGTAAGGTTCTGGCCATACAGGAGGTCTCACTATTTCACCTATCACATTCAAACTTAGTAAACAGTCTCAATATAATTTTATCTTGCTTCCATCAACTTTTGGTAAACTTCTGTGACATTAAATTTTTATTTACGAAGCTAAAATGATCGTTTTTGGCGCGAATTTCAAATTACCAGCTGCAGCACCAACAGCAGCAGTCAGATCCAGTGTCTACAGATTCAATGAAAGAATGAAGGAAGGGATGAAGGAAGGAAGGAAGAGATGAAGGAAGGCAGGGATGAAGGAAGGAGTGTTGCTGAGGGAGGAAGGGAGTGAAGGAAGGGAGGGAAGGGAGGGAAGGAAGGGAAGGAAGGAAGAAATAGATAGATAGATAGATAGATAGATAGATAGATAGATAGATAGATAGATAGATAGATATGATAGATTAGTAAATTAGTAGATACTTGCACCTATATCTACAAGCAGCTGTTAAAGTGCTTGCACGTTATCTTTGGATGACGGTTGTGGTTTTTGGATGATGGTTGCTGGTTGATTTAAAAGTGGTTGTTGCTTGATGAGTCACTTTGATTGTTGGTCGGGTTGTCATTTTTAAATTGGTCGGAGATGGTGGATATTTTATTTGTACAACCATGGTGGGACATTGGTGGGTCTATAGATACTAAACTGAGCACCATTGATAAAGCTAGTATGTCGCCAAAATGAAATTATGTTCAAAAGAAAGATTAGAGTCACATTAAACCTATTCTAACAACCAAATTTACTTAACTGCCACATCTAGGCTCAATATATGAAGATGAATTCTTTAAAAAATGTAAACAAACCGTATTTCATGCCGTGTAAAAGTGTTGTTTTGTTTACGAATCAGGCAACGCAGGGCTTTCCTTAAGTAATTTTTAAAATGCTTTACAATCAATTAAAATCACTTAATTATGAAAAACACTCAATTCTGTTGCTTGGAAGTGTATACTTAAAATCTGCAAGTTTAATTTTACATAGAATCGGCGGACTTACAAGCTTTAAAAATAACGTGCAAGCACTTTAAGCAGCGCAGGCCTGAATAATCTGTCACGGATGAATAGTACAACTTGGGCTTTAAATCTATACGTGTGACTATTAATTAGTCGGATTCAATCAATCAATGGATGTCTATACATATCTGCTTAGCAATCCATCTGTGTATCTTTCTAGATCTATCAGTCTCTTAATTTATAGATCTATCTACATATGTATCTATTTTCCTTCCGATGTAACAGTCATCAAATGACAAATTCGAAGACTTCGTGCCAATTGGGTGCATTAAATAAACTCAAACTCAAATTCTAAAATATTGCCCCAGCCGAGATTCGAACCTGGGCCCTCCAACCTGCCAAAAGGTGTTTTGGGACAACCACTTTATTCATTCAGCCAGTGTGCCTTGCATGGAATTGACACAGAAAGCAAGTCATATATTTGAGATTTATATAATAGACTGGTAATCCATCTATGTAATCCATTATATACCCCATCTATCAAATCAATTCATCCATCCACCTTTCCTTCCTTCTGTGGTGTTTTTCAAAGGTGCCGTAATGTTTTCATGTCTTGCTCTGGCTGTCAGTGCACATGTGTGCATAAGAAACTTTAATCAAAAAGAACACTATTATAAGCTGAGTGTGAAAATGAAAATTATATATCTTTAATACAGATCAACTGAAACAACAGATCATCAGACATCTACACCAGGGGCCAGTCATCGACAGTGGCCTATCCCTCCCTCTACAAGAGCTGAGGGAAAACCTTACTACTACTACTATTACTAGCAGCTGACCATGTACAATCATTTAAATTTCGCGGGAAAAACTAGCTTTTTAGTTGAGAAAATGAAAAAAATATTGTCACAGAAGTTTACCATAAGTTGATGGAAGCAAAATAAACTCTTGACGAGACGATATGACAAGTTTCAGAGTGATAGGTGTGCCAGTGCGATAACCAATATGGTCAGAGTTTGTAGAAAAATGCTAGGGGTAAGAGCAGCTGCTCTGCTAAAAACGCAACATTGCTAAAAATGGTACTTCCTCTAAAATTATCAAGATGGAAGTTTGCACAGTTCTAGTACTGAATCTTTTATTGCATTGATTTAGATTTAGATTTATTTATTTTTCTTACGCCTTGTACATTAGTTTACAAGTATAAACATAATCAACTATTATTTATAATTACAAAATGGTGTAAGAAGGGGGTGCATTCGAGTATACATATACTATAACCCGAGGGTGAATGCACCCCCTGACATAGATTAATAATGAAATACAATAAAAAACAGTAATAAATAAATAAATAACAATAATTAAAGTTACTCAGAAATGAAACAATTCATCAGGATTTACAATATTTGATTACTTTCTGGCATTTATATTAACTTATCATATTACATAAAACATTTCAAATCTTATTATATCTATATATATATACAGAACTATCCAATTATCATAAAAAATTGTGTTTTCTAGTATAACAAAACGTCAATAGTCTCCTTTTCAACAGTTGAAAAAATGGTTGATATTAAATATTAAACATTAATAGACACATGGAAAAGCTAATGAATTTTATAATCATGATCAAGATTACAAGTAGTAATATAATCCATAAGTTTTATCTAATTGTAGCTGTCTAGGACATGCTTCCGAAAACATCGAGAAAATAACTTAGGGGAACGAGGGGCAAAACGGACCGGCGGGGCAAAACGGTTTTTTGCATTTTCTCGGAACATGTTGACCTGCCTTCTAATTTTTTGGTTGGAAAATAAAATAGGATACATGACCAACTTTTTCTGAAAGTTTCGTGGACGAGAACATTACAGGTATACAGCTATGTTAATTTGAAGTTTTTGATCGCTTTTCTTAAAAAAATCATAATTTTTGGAAATGCTGTAGTACCTCCAATGAAGTTCCCAGCAGAATAATTTATAGTCAGTGTTATAAGAGGACTACTGAGCTTGCTTATTAAGCAAAAAAATGTAGTCTGGTGCTTAGTCATTTGTAAGTAGGTCATTATTAATATACCCTGCATGGTTGGGGCAAGATGGAGTCCTCCTGTGGGGGCAAAATGGGAAGCACAAAAAAGCAATCCAAGCCTTGAAGTGGTTGAAGCTTGCTATTGGTTCAATTCAACCATGACATTTGAGCCATTTGATACATTTTCTGGCTATATAACAGACAAAAATTTGAAAAAACCACTAGTTTCATGTCATCAATAATCCCTTGAGGATTTAGGCTTAGTGGTAAAACCCTGTATTGTTGAAACTGAAACAAATGGAATGTAACTACCTTTCAAAAAAACACAGTCAAATCCAATACCAGTTTAAATTGTTAAATTATGAAAACTTGGAAATCAGAGTTATGTGAATATTCATAAAAATGTCCCCATTTCCATAAAATTCAAATAATTTTGTTTCTTTTGCAACCTAAAATACCTTGTCAAATAATTACATAGAATGTATAATTTCCAGCATTACTCCCCAGCTATGTATTGAGATGTTGATTTCATTGTTTATTGCTATGTTTACTCTTAGTATTCTGCAATATTCTTACATTGCAATCAGGTAAATTAATGCATTTCTGTTTGTTAACATGCTTTTTAGTTAGAATGTTATAAAAACAGCTTATTTTTTGCAGAACTTTTGTGTTCTTATTTCTTCCCATTTTGCCCCACATGAAATTCCGTTTTGCCCCAAGCATGGGGCAAAATGGGATAAAGTTGCGTTTTTGAAAAAAGGGAAAAATTAGAATTGAAACCGTTAAAAAAGCACTTTTCTGTTTTTGAGCAAGTGGTATTGGTACTTCTTCATGGATCAGACCTTATTTGGCATTCGCATGATATACCAAATTGGTATAGCGAGCCTTCAAAGTTAGACGGCCCGTTTTGCCCCTCGTTCCCCTACTATTAGTCTTGTTCTTTATATAATTTGCCAATAATAACCAAAAATTTGGTGCCCTACCAAGAAAACTATTGTTGTATATTTGTAATGTATGTCGAGGCGTTAAAAGATTGTTTCTATTTCTGGTATGTATGTCATGTCTAATAACTTCAAATAAATTTGCGATACGATTTGGTAAAATATTATTAACATATCTAAAAGAAATATTCAGTAATGACAATTGGATTTGGTCCTCTAACACAAGCAGTCCACCTTTCTTATAGTACTGTATAAGGCTAGTTCGTCTATTCAAATTATAAATGGATCTTATTGCTTTGTTTTGCATGACTTTGATTTTTCTTAAACAAGATTGACTAATCATAGAACCCCATGAAGATAAAGCATAAGTGAAATGGCTTTGAACGTTTGAGAGATAAAGTAAACGCTTAGCATGAATTGGTAAAATATTTTTAGACATACAGTTCTGCCCAAAATTTTACATACCCCCCTGCAAAATGACCAATTTCTCTATTTCCAGGGCAATTTTAACAACAATAGGCAAATCATACAGGAAATACAGTGCACTGCGTGTGGCTAAACACTTCTGAACCATTAAAAATCCAACAGCAATGAGATTCAATGATATTATCACTTAATTGCACTTTATGTCAGTTTCAAAAGTTTACATACCCTCCTGTGCAATCACATATTTTCCTCATATTTTCCCGTTTAGGATCAAGACAGGCTTACAGGATTTTACCACAATATGTCATAAGTACTCTGACTACATCAGCAGTGATTTCAATCCATTCTGCATCACAGAATTTCTTTAACTCCACCGTCAATGTCGGTCTCGTCTGGGGCACAGTCTATCTCAGATCAACCCATAATTTATTGATAATATTCCAGTATGGACGGTGCTAAACCACTCGAGAAGCTTCTTCCAACTGTCCTGAAAAAATTATTTGGGCAGGATTGGTGGCAGGTTTTGGATTGTTGTCATGTTGCTACGACTTGTTCATCCCGCTCCTAACTTTCACACTGACTCATGTTAGTTCTCTTCCAAAATTTTCTGGAAATCAGTGATATTAAGCAATTCTTCAGTCTTGACAATGTCTCTGGTGCTATTCCAATTGAAACAGCTGCAAAACATTGAAAGCGCACCACCCTGGTTCAATTTGGCAATGGTCTTCTTTTCACCGTAATTCTAAATGAACTCCAGCAAACCCATTGCAAGGGATTGCAGGGGATTTTAATTATATAACGCCTCAGCTAAGTCTCATCCATCCAAAAACATTTCAGCAGATGGCTTGGGACTTGCTAAACTGCTTCTGATGTATTGCATCCAAGTTTGTCTCAAAATCACCCGCGCTATGTTTGGATGCAAGTCAATCAGGTACGCAAGCTAAATTGTACCATTCACAGAGTGAACCAAGGCGGTCCATTTATGATACGTTGTGGCTATTTGAGAAAAAAAGCGCTGAAAATTGGTCAAGACTAATAAAAGTTGTAACACCACTGATTTCCAGAAAATCATGGAGAACTGACATGATTCAGTGTGAAAGTAAGAAACGGGATAAAACAAGGCGCTGCTACAGGACAACAATCCAAAACCTTCCACCCATCCTCTCTAAATATTTTTTCTGGGTAGTTGGGAAAAGCTTCTCAAGTGGTTTAGCACCGTCCAGACCGGAATTTTATTGATAAATTATGGGTTGATCCGAGACAGACTGTACCCCAGCCGAGACCAACATTGAAGGTGGAGTTACAGAAATTCTGTGATGCAGAATGGATAAAAATCACTGATGATGTAGTCTGAGTACTTTTGACATATTGTGGTAAAATCCCGTAAACTGTTCTTGATCACAAGCACGAAAATATGTGATAGTACAGGAGGGTATGTAAACTTTTGAAACTGTCATAAAATTCAATTAAGTGATAATATCATTGAATCTCATTGCTGTTGGATTTTTAATGGTTCAGATATATTTAGCCACATGCAGTGCACTGTATTTCATGTATGATTTGCCTATTGTTGTTAAAATTGCCCTGGAAATAGAGAAATTGGTCATTTTGCAGGGGGGTATGTAAACTTTTGGGCAGAACTGTATTTTAGACATATTGGTTTTAACCTCCAGCCCACATGCCCCATACGGGCTTATCTGCATAGGTATGTTTTTCTACCCTGGGTATGTATAAAACCCATTATTCAACAGTTTTGGTTCACATGCTTCTTTTCCAGAAGCTTACTCCTAAATTTTGAGTTTTTGATTCAAAAGCTGTTTATTTATTTATATTTTTTTCAAAAACATTTGTGATACAGCCTTTGGAAATCCTGTGCCTGTTACGTGAAAATTTCATAAGATTAATCCCATCCAGTATGCCACAAAACCAATATTTCCATTTGTGCATTCTGTATTGAAGTGCAGTCTGTGAACAGAAGTTTCCAACAGAACTCACTAAAATGTGCACCAATAAGTCAATCCTTTTTCGCCAACGTAACAATATGCCTTTTTAAGACCATACATGAGGTCGTGCAAGATTTGAGAATTATTGAACAAATAGAGCTTACAGAGCCTTCCACTTTGATAAAGAAAAAATGAGGACCAGTTCACTGTGAAAAATGCACTTCGTGACTCATGATAGCTGATAAAGTGTCATCTTCTCTACATTCAACATGGGAAGCATAGAGGCAGTTTGATTAGTCATGATCAAGAGAAGGCCATTTGACTTAATTGTCATTTAACTGATTTTGGATTGACAATCAGAGGCATACTCCTTTCGTTTGGCTGTCACCAACAAGAGGGATAAGTCTCCTTAAATCAAATTAACATTGAAAGTATTGGGTATGATCATGACAAATCATCTGTATGATGACTCACAAAGTGCCATTTTCACAGTGAACTGGTCCTCTTTTTTTTATCAAAGTGGAAGGCTGTAATGGTGCTCAGTTTATATGTAAAAAAAATATCTACACAATTTAACGGAAATAAAATGTTGTACAGAAAGACACTTGGGCAGAAAATTTCTTGCAGGGCCTTTAGGTGCACCCCCCCCCCAATATAATTGCTGATATTTATGGTGTTTTGTTTTCTCTCTTTTCAAAGTGACTTAAAATTGCTCGCGCTCATATAAACAAATTTGTGTAAGACACTTAATTTCCAATCAAGCAAATTTATGCGGTCAACTTAAGTTAGGTAGCTGTCAATCAAATTCCTAACTGTAAACATGCACTTTAGAAGTGACAGAAAATGTCCGCAAAACAAAAGAACCAACCCGCACGCTGCATGCATTTGTTTGATAGACATGCAGACTACTGGTATGATTTAGGTTCATATTATATCGTACAAAAAGCTATAGTTTCTTGTTTTTTAATTGTGCCTTTTGTGATTATGATTTTTTTTCTTTTTTCTTTTTTTTGTACTCAGACTAGATATGTAGATTATGGTACTCTATTACTTTAATGTCTGCTCTTTGTCTGTAGATGTGTTGCTGTTTATTTATTGGCAGACACCCATTTTCAGCATCTCTTTGTGACTGCTGTCACATTGTCATTTGCTTACTTGTTTATGGGAAATAGATTTGTACCGCTCTAGCAATCTAGTAATTTGTGATTATGAATTTGAAAAGAAATAAATAAATTATGATTTTACAGGAGACATGACAGTTTTCGCCTCGATTTCTCTATATTTTGAGTTCGAGACTTTGGATTTTATTTATATCTTTTATTCTATTATAATCATTTTTTTCTATCTTAAATTTGTGCTTTTTATCTTTTATCCCCCCCTTTCTGTCTTTCTTTGCTGACTAAAACTAACTGAAAATCAAGTAAATAGAAAGATATTATGCTTTTATCTTAACTATGAATTTTAACAATAATTATTGCAATTGAATATCGAAAAGCCAAAAGACAAAATACTCAGCCTAATTGCAATCTAACCAACTGAAGAAGCCAATGTACATTTTCTCTTCAATCTCCACTAATTGGTACATGGTCCTATAATTGTTAATTGCAATCAAGTGACATCTGTTGAGCATTTTGAGAGAAAATTGAATCACTCACCTTATGGGGTAGATCAAAGACCATTTGATCAAAGAGGTTTAACTCTGCTGCACATTATAAACTATTGGAATAAATTACAAATGTATTACATGCACTTAGCAAAATCCAAATTAATTGCGATTTAAATACATAAATTGTATTCACATAAAGAACATTATTTATTTTAAAAAATGTTAATTTATTTTAAAAAAAGTTTATAATTTTGTTCTATCTTCTGGTTTAAGCAACTTTACTTTTAATTTTAGGTTTATCTTGTTTCATAAAAAAAAACTAATTGACACATATAAATCATCTGTATAATGAATATTTTAGAACAAATAAATCGAAATCACAATTTTAATAATGATATGTCTGCCTCGGTTATTCTTTAGTTAGTGTTGAAAAGAACTCTTTTGCTGGAAAGCAAAGTACATTGGGTATAGTTTCACGAAAATTATCATATTTCACAAGAGTAGGACAAAATTGGTACTACGCTAATGTGCATTGATAAGAATTTCAAGTACTGAGTGCTGTAGCCCCAAAACAGTGTTTTAAAATATGCAACTGTAGCTAATACAGAATTATCTTTTTCCCATGTTCCCAATTGCGTTTTCTTGTCTATTTCACTCTTCAGATAGGTAAATCTACCAACAATGTGTGAAAAGGATTCTTTCATTTTGGAACAACTCAGATTTTATTGAAGTTGTAAATGAAAGTGTGGCAGCTTCACGGTGTAAAGAGCTGTAACACACTATGGACCCCACTGATGTAAAATTAGAATTTTAATATGAAGAAGCTATACGTTTTTATTTCACTGAAATATTAAATTTATAATCAAACAACAATTTCTCATAACTTCATAAATACAGGACTTAAAAATGTTTTATCATTCTATCATGGAATATATTCAGGTGTTTTATGTTATATTAGGTCTTTCTTTCTTTTTTGGCCGGCCATAAAGTGTAAAATATGGGGATTTTGATATATTAATGATATTATTACTATTATTTATTTAAAATTTCCCCACATTTCTGTAGCAAAAAATTTTATGTGCTTCCGTTTTAAAATTTCTTTGAAGATAACTCAATTGTAATTGACTAACCTCCTCAGCAATTGAAGCAACTTCAAAGATGTGGCTTCTTTCTCTAATCTGCAAGTGCAATTGCAATTAGAAATTGACCAATCAGAATCAGGTGGTGGAGTTCACAGCCAATCAGATTGCAGTATTTTTCACATCCCTCTAAGGAAATAGATATATAAACTGAAGAACAGTTTGATGGTCATTCACTGCTTTGGCTTCTGTATTGAGAAAGAAATTTAAAAAAAGGAAGAAATTTGAAAAATCGAGATGTGAGAGCTGACCACTGAGGTGTGCAGACGTGTTTTGGAGAGCTCCTGCAATTCTCTGTTTATTTTAAAGCCTGACATTGTAAAAAGCAATGGATTGATGCTACAGTATGATCAAACAACTTGGATAACTTACTACCTTTGAGATACATACTTTATTTCTAATTTATACCAAAAAAAAAAAACAGACAAAAAAAAAACACACACATACTAGTAAGTACATTCTTATATCACTGTGTATGCTATGCTGAATCCATGAAGGTAAGACATCTACTTCATTTACTTAACTAAGCCAAATGTTTTGTAAATATTTAAAAAAAGTCAAATAGAAATATAATTTGAGAAATAATATTTCAAATATTTAACAACATAAAGCAGAAATATTTCCAACTGTAAAGGTGTGATTAGAGGATTTCCTTACATTGTTGTTAGTGTGAAAAGCCGTGAATGAATCTCCTGAAAGCTAAACAACACCTAGATCTTCACTTAACTAGTTAAAAGATATAGGCCATATTTCTGGTCACATTTCTCCTGAGGTCAATAAACTCAGGTACCAACAAACATTTTTGCTTAATACCTTCTATAAAAGCTACATTTAACACAATGGCGGTCAGGCTGAATAAACAGGTGGATAGAAGATGCACCATTGATATTGAAGTTGAAAGGGAGGGGCTAGTAGAAGCATGCGAACTGCTCGATGCTATAGAGAGAAGGGGGTGGATAGCTGTTACGTCCTGTGTACAACAAACAGGGAAAACTAGGTTCCGATGGTCAGTTTTTTCGGAAGATACCGCTCAGGATATTGTCAGTGAACTTGAACTTTTTGGTCTTATGGTAGGAAATGATCATGCTAATGCAACCCATGCTGCAAACTTCAGGACTTTCATTTTGTATGACACACCATATGAGCTACTGAATGATGAAATCATGGAGATTCTAAGTGAATACGGAAAATTTGCTTGTGATGTCAAACGATTGAGTCATAGAGACTACCCACACATTTTGGATGGTAGAATCATTGTCCAATTCACCCACATGTTTAAAGCAATGCCTCACACAATTTTCTTAGGGAAATCAGGCAAAATTAATGTGAGGATGCCTGGTGAAAAGGTACGGGTGCCATACTGCTACAAATGCAAAACAAGAGGTGAGCATTATCCAAATGAGTGTCCTAGTGAAACGATATGCAATAAATGCTATAAAGAAGGTCACAGAGCTGCCAATTGCCAGGAAAAGGCTGATGCAGCAGCTGAGGTAGAGCAATCAGATAGGCAACATCAATCTGACACCAGTTACGCTGATGCAATTAAATCACCATCAGCGCTTCTGTCTCCTATTAAGGAGCCACAAAAAAGCACCACAGCTAATGCAAGGGAGAGGGGTTCAGATTCTGGCGTGAGGGAAAGTGAATCTGTCATAGATAACATGATGGATGCTCTAGCAGATGAAATGCTAGGAACAGAACAGGTTCAAACCTCCACACCAAATTCTATGAGCCTTAGGCCAAACAATCAATCGGCACAAAAATGCAGGACTTTCTCTCAAAGAAGTAGTGAGGAAGGGCAGGTGAGCCCCCCTACTAAGAAAGTTGTCAAAATGACAAGCTTTAAAAGAACCGATCCAATATTCAAAACAAGTATGGACTTGGATATTGGAATAAAAGACAGAGACAACAATACAAATATAAATGAAAACACTGAAAAGAGGACTGGGAGCAATAGTGAATCAACAAAAATATAGAAAGAATAAGTTGTTTTGTTTGTGACACACAAAAAAAAAAAATTCTTAAAAACATCTTGTATTTGATTGATTCATTTTACTTTATGTACAATCCATGTTTGCATATAAGCTACAAACAAGTAACTATTTTATAGCACAGAAGCTTTCGCTGATGATAAACTCTGCTTTAAAAAAAAGAAGACATTTTTAGCCCCTCTAATGGAAAGTGGCCTATCCATTATTAGCTTAAACTGCAGAGGGGGTATTAATGCTAAACATAAGAGAGAAAAACTAGCATATTTCCTCAAACATAACAAATGGGATATAGCATTATTTCAGGAAACATCAAAAATTGGTAAGAAAACATGGGAATACCTGCAGGATAATCTGGAATGTGAAATATTCCAATGCCCACAAACCGAAAGCAAGACTGGGCAAGGAATTTCCACTTTCATCAAAAGTACTCATACTAAATTCATTAAGCATATAAAATACTTGCCGAAAAATCGCTTCTTAGATGTAGAAATAAAATATAGGAATAAGAACATTAACATTATAAATGTGTATATACATACACAAATGCAGGAAAAATATAAAGACTTCAAGCAACTGGATGCATACATTAAAACCATCACAAATGATATTATTCTAGGAGGAGATTTTAATAGTATTACAGAGATTGGTCAGAGACAAGGAAATAAAGATAATGCTAGAATAGATAAACCCTTGCTTGATATGATTAGTGAAAACTATCTTTATGACCTAACAAAAACTTTCAATAATTTTAAACCTACATACATAGGACAAAAAAATTCTGCGTTGTTAGACAGGTTTATAACTTCTGATCAGCAGATATTTTCAAGCTATGATACCATTATATGTCCATTTAGTGACCACTTGATGGTAAAAGCTGAAATCTTTGAAAGAAGTAACATAAGTAAGTCCAAAACACCCAAAACATACTGGAAACTAAATACATCACTTCTTGATTCAAACGCAATATATAAGATAAAAAATCTTTGGGAAACATGGAAACTATATAAAATGAGTTTTGATGACCAGGCACAATGGTGGGATAAAGGGAAAGGAAAAATAAAAGCATTGCTAATTCAAATAGGTAAGGAAGAAGCCAGAAAGAGAAGAGAAAAAGAAAACGAACTCAATGATAAACTAGAAACACTGATTGGGAACAAAAGTAAAGATTATAGTCTGATGAATAAAGTAAGAGGTGACATGAACAAATTGCTAGAATATAGAATAGAGGGGGCAAGAGTTAGAAGCAGAGAACTGCTGCTTCCGAAAGAGGAAAAAGGTTCAAAGAACTTTTTCAATGTTGAGGTAAAAAAGCAAGCAAGCGCAAGTATTACTAGCGTTCTAGTCAAAAATCAAGAAGTGTATGATAAGGATAAAATCAAAGAACACCTCTTTGATTTTTATGCAACCCTATATAAAAGTGAAGGTACTAATGAAACTTGTGTAAATATGATGACCGCAACTATAGATAAGCCTGACATCCCTGCTGAGAAACTCACTGCAATTAATAGATACATATCAAAAAATGAACTTAAGAAATCACTTGACAACATGGCAAACAATAAAAGCCCAGGGAGTGATGGCCTTCCTAAAGAATTTTATATTAAAACATGGGATTTTATTGGGGATGATCTTACAGAAGAGATCAACAACTGCCTATTAAGAGGGGAGCTATCAGACTCTCAGAAAGGGGCAGTCATAAAGTTATTATATAAAAAAGGTGACAAGAGGCTTCTTAAAAACTGGAGGCCAATCAGCTTACTGAACTGTGACTATAAGCTGCTAAGTTCTGTTTTAGCGAGAAGACTTGCAAGTACCTTGAACTTTTTTATTAGCGCCACCCAGGGATGTGCAGTAAAGAATCACTTTATTTTCGAAAACCTGAGACTAATAGAAGATATCCTCTGCTTAAATGAAAACATGAATGGACCTCTCTTTTTAGGGGGAAAAATCACAGCCATTGATCTGGAAAAAGCTTTTGATAGGGTTGAACATTCGTACCTCTTTAAAATTCTGGAAAAATTGGACCTGGGTAATAACATTTTAAAATTCATAAAAACACTGTATAATAAAACATATGCTAAAATTCAAACAACTTCTGGCTTGTCAGAGTCTATTGAAATTACTAGATCAATAAGGCAAGGGTGTCCGTTAAGTATGATTCTATTTGTTATTTGTGCAGAACCGTTAATCAGAATGATTAACAACAATCAGAACATAAAGGGAATTAGTATTAACAAGACTAATACTGTTAAAGTCTGTGCATATGCAGACGACACTACTTTGCTGTTAAGGGATGAAAATGATGAAATGCTATGTAATGAAGTTCTTGATATATATTGTCAGGCATCAGGGGCGAAAATTAATGTTGAAAAAACCAAAAGTTTGGATTTTGGAAGAAGGAGAAAGGATAAAAACATATATTCCCAGGATTCAATTGAAATACTAGGAATATTATTCCACCACAACCAAAATACAAGATACAAACTAAATTGGGACAGAGTCATAGCTAAAATTAAAGGGAGTATGAACAGATTGAAAACAAGGCACATGTCAATACTGGGAAAAGCAACAATGCTAAATGCCTATCTTATATCACAAGTGTTATATGTAAATAGAATATATCCACTCAGATCAAACACACTGAAAGATTTAGAAAAAGCTATGAATAACTTCATCTTTGAATCAAGGCCGATAAACTACAAAAATGGTGAGATGATAAGACCATTAAATAAAGGGGGTTTCTTAATCCCTGACATAGAGTCAAAATGTATGGCACAACATTTAATATGGCTCAAGTACTACCTACTATCAGACCCCTCCCATCCCTGGAAAATCCTTTTCAAAGGAATGAACCTATCTACCCTGAAGAATATCAAACTAGAAGAAATAGGCATGCCAATTTTGCATACCCTTAAAAATACAACACACAATGTCATTAAAGATCAAATGGCTGCCTATAGAAGTATCTCTAAATGGGAAGAAGTGTCATTCAAAGAAATTTACGATTTGATAGTAGAAAGAAAATTCAATTTTTTCCCCATTGAAAGAGTTTTAAAGTCAATTGAGTGGAAATCAATATGGACAAGTTGGGAGAGTCAAAATATTAGTAACAAATATAAAATAGATCTACATACAATTATAGCAGATAAGTTCAATAACAAAAAATACACAAATAAGTCAGGAAATTGCCCTACATGCGACTACCATGTAGTCCAATCCAGAGATCATAATTTTCTGAACTGCAAAGGTATACTAGGTTTGAAAAATTACATCAGCCTCAAATGGCAAATAGAAATAACCCAAGAAAAAATATTCTTTGCAAAAGCCGAAGGTGAAGAATTCAAAATCTGTACAGCATATACATACACAATATGTAAAATGTTGAGAGTGTGGAAAGACAAATGGGGGACACCATCAAAGGAGGTGCTGAGGGACAAATTTGAAAGAACGCTATCCAAAATTTGCTGACATTTTGTAGAGGATGACTGTTAAAAGAAATGTCTGTGACAACACTGACTGGTTTTTATTTTTATGGAACTGA
The DNA here is from genome assembly GCA_026936325.1 of Platynereis dumerilii. NCBI lineage: Eukaryota > Metazoa > Annelida > Polychaeta > Phyllodocida > Nereididae > Platynereis > Platynereis dumerilii. The sequence continues at coordinate 35,730,899 of JAPTHN010000003.1, forward strand.
TGCCCTTTTACTCTATATATACTGGTTTAAAAAAAATAATAATAATAATAGAATTAGATCAGATGCTTTAGGGCCCCAGTGCATAACTTTAAACTGCACTTGTATTTTAAAACTGAATGCACTCGTATATCATTATCATTGCTCACGACCTCTACAAATATTATCGGAATATTCTAGAGATGAAAGAGACAGACCTATATCATCAGTCTAGAAGCCCTTTAGAATAATTGATGAATTGTTCCCCTAGAAACAATATCCCTATAACGTGACAACACATCATCATACCACTGGTAGATTGTACTAAAACACACTGGTGCTGATGGCTGTGGATGCCACGTAATATATGCCTGATATATAGATATCTGACATATATTTATTCATATGGACAGAGTGAAGCAATATACAAAACAATCACAAATAGATAGGAAAGAAGAAAAACAATAATAATATGATCCCACATACCCCGCTATATCCTAGTCCATTGATAATATCTTTGATAACGTGACAACACATCATCATACAACTGGTAGATTGTACTAAAACACACTGGTGCTGATGTTGTGGATGCCACGTAATATATGCCTGATACATATTAGATATCGGACATATATTTTTATATACCTGGACTACACAGAATTCATTGCTTTCACTGATTCATTATCTTATCATCACATGAAACCGCACCATATATATATGCCTAATAGGCTGTATAATTTTTAAAAAATCATTTTTAGACTGCACTGCACTGGGGTCCTTACGATGAGGAGTTTGTGGGGTATTACCTGAACATGAGCTTCAAAGTAGAGTGCCATACAATAGTTAAAGGGTCCTGGTACATAATTTAATATGCACTTAGTTATCAACAAATAAAGTAGAGTGTAGGCCTATCATTTTGCTTCAAATAAAATTCTCTAACTTTACCTCTAGTCATCAGTTACTTCAAAGTATGGTAAAATCCATAACGTAGGTAGTTATACATGTGCCATGGCAGAGAATTATTTCTATACTGATACTCCAGTGAAATATTTAAGGTCCTTTAAGGACAATGGACTTGGACAACAATCTAAAACAAAAACAAAGAAACAGCCGACTATAAACTAGAAATTCTTTTAGTCCACTGGGTCAACAACAATTGCCAATTAAGTATAAGACCGATATCCTAACATACAAACAAGAGCTTTTCAAATAACAGCTGAGATGGAAATTCTCAAGAAGAAAATGAAAATTTTAAGAAAAGCTCTTATAGAAGGTGGCTAAAAAAAAACAAAAAAACTAGAATTCTATCACTGAATCTGTAAATTAAAGTCAGCTGTATACTATGCATATTTCTAAGATCCCCACGGGTAACCTTGGATCAAGAAGATACAATGTGGTACATCGTACTAAAACGGGCTGCATTGTTATCCGAACTGAAACAAGGTTATTCATGTGCTGATCCAAAAATTGTTGTCCTTGTCCTTAATGTAGATACATATACATGACATCACACTATTACTGCCCATCTGATGACTATCTAGTGAAAAGTGGGGTACATCGTACTAAAACGGGCTCCACTGTGAACAAAAAACCTAGAATCCGAGGATGTTACAATCTGGCAGAAATACCTAGAAACATTAAGAAAACACAGCATAAAATATTGTCTTTGCAAAACATGACTTGGCACAAGATAGAACTAGGATTAGTTTTATTCGTTAAATGGTTTAGCTATTCAAGAGGGATTCTTAAAGTAGATTACACTGTACCGGGGTCCTTACGATGATGAGTTTGTTTTGAAGTACGCTTTGATTACGGGAGTAGGCCTGAGATCAATGATGACTAAAGAGTCGGATCAATCTCACAGCGCCAAAACCTAAAGAAGTTGGAACCTTAACTCTGAGTTAAAGTAAAGAGAATAAGTTAAATATAAAAAAAAAAAAAAAAAAAAAAAAAAAAAATCGAGATGTCTGGATTTTCCATGTCTGCTATCCTGTCAAATTTGTCCCCTATCAAGGCTGTTTCACCGGTGGTAAGTATTATATTTTCTTGTTGATTTCAGGAAATATATTTCAAGCTAAATGCACTTTTACAAAATGCCCCATAGTAAGATTTTTGTCATATTTGACAAATTTTAACTGACAAATTTACTTATTTACATGCTTAGTGAAAAATACGAAGATACGATACGATAAGAATTTATTGTCACGTAATACATGATGCATCCCGTAAAAAATGTACAAGGTGAGCAATGCAGAGCTAAAGTATAAAAATAAATTAATTTTTAGATCTCAAAATGATACTTTACCATTGGAAAAGCTGGGATCTAACTAACTTTTCCATTGGAAAAGCTGGGATCTAACTAACAACTCTGCATGTTAATACCCTGCAAAGGATAAGCAGCAAACAAACTGTCAGATTATCGTTCATTTTGCAAAAGTGCTTCTCAGAAGGTACTGTTGAGGGAGCGCATGAGGTCTGTCAGATAGGCACCTTATTTTCAGGTTCCAACATGCATTTTGGGATCTAACAGACAAAAATGTATTCTAGAACCCTCAAATCGGTGTATACCTTTTAAAACAATTATTGATTTTTCAAATTGATTTTTCAAAAATTAAATCTGCAGACATAGTAGCTTTAACAGTAAGCTTTCTTGACAAAAATGATTCAATTTTTAGTCTGCAATTTGGTTTTAGGAAAAGTTACAATACAACAAGTGCCTTGACTTACCTGGTGGATAAAATCATATCTGCTATAGACAATAAGAAATACATAATAGGCACCTTTATAGATCTTAGCAAGGCATTTGACTGTGTTAATCATGAAATCTTACTTGAAAAATTGTTTAAGTATGGAGTTAGGGGTCCAGCCCACAGATGGTTTAGTAGCTATCTTACAAATCGGTCACAATACGTTCTCTTCAAATATACTGAGTCAGAAAAAATGGATATTTTGTGTGGTGTGCCACAAGGCTCGATTCTCGGGCCATTGCTGTTTTTGCTATACATTAATGACTTGCAATATGTTTCAGACCTTGTCTGTCCCATTATGTATGCTGATGATACTAACTTATTTATTTCTGGAAGCAGTCTGAGTGACTTGACTAACTCTTTAAATAATGAATTGTGTAAGTATATGACCTTGATGAATTCCAACAAACTATCAGTAAATATTGACAAGACCAATTATATGATTTTTAAGAGCAAGAGATCAAAATTAGACAGCAACACAGGCAAGCTATATCTCAATGGTGTTGAAATTGTTAAGGTCTCTTCGGTCAAATTTCTTGGTGTGATCCTCGATGAAACATTGTCATGGATACCTCACATCAATTACATTAAAACAAAAGTTGCCAAAGGTATTGGAATAATTGCCAAAGCCAGGAAATATTTGAATTCTTCATCATTGATATCACTATATTATAGTTTCATTTACCCTTATCTAATTTACTGCGTTGAAGTATGGGGATGCGCATGTAAAACCCATTTATTACCTATTATGAAAATCCAGCGTAAGGCTCTGCGCATAATCCTTTCACTTTCGTTTTCTGCAGATTTATGTTCTACCTTCAAGGAGACTGGAATTTTGTCTTTTCAGCAGCTATTTTATTTCTATTCTTGCCTTTTTGTTTTTAAGCACAAAAAGGGAATGTTACCCTCAGTATTTGGAACTTTCTTTGAATCTCCTAACCATGAGTATCGGACAAGAAATCAATTTACTTTAAATATACCACAGTGTAACTCATCTCTCTCTCAAAAACGTATCCGTTACATAGGAGTTAAAGTAAGTAATCACCTTCTTGACAAGATAGAATGGAATAATAGCTACCATGCTTTTAAAAGAAGTCTAGAAAATTTCCTCCTTATTAATCCCATTGACAACCTCTAAAACAGGCAAAGAGTTAGCGAGGAAAAAAAACATAACAAAAACCAAATCTATTTTCGATATGTCTATGTTTGAATTTCCATACCTTCCCAATATTCCTTGTCTCTGTTTGGTTAATGAAGAAACTCCCTCCACTATGGAATGGGTAGAGCAATCGGGTTAATGGAGCTGCTTCTGAGGCTTGGTGTTTGAAGATATTTTGTCTCTGGTTATGAATTTTATCTGATTTTCAATCTGACCTGAAATACGGACTGGGATTTTGTATTCCTAACCCTGTGATTCTCATCTAATTTGATTTTGAAGAGTTTTTGGTTTGTGAGTTTTTGACTATCATTTTGAAAAAATTGAAAGACGGTTTGGGATTCATATTCCACTACCCTGTGATTTTCATCAAACCTGTTTTCAAAAGTACATCTCTTCTTTTTACTTTATGTCTGGTGATGTGGCAACGGAGAGCATGTTTTAACTTTAAAATGTTCCTTGATTCTCATTTTCATTCATCTCATTTTCATCCTACTCCATCTTGGTGAGTCTTCAAATAACTCGACAGAGTTCGAAGGCCACCAATCTTATATTGTTGAACATAAAAAATTTGTATTTTGGAAAAAATAAAGACCAAGTCATTAAAAAAAAACAAAAAAAAAACAGGAGATAAACAAAACCGGTATTTGGATGGGTTGTTATTTAAAAAGAATAAAAGAAATGTATTCATTAGCTGCATTTTGCCTGATTCAAACATTGATAGCACAGATTGATGCAAGAATACAAGATACAAAATCTTTAGGTTTGCAAATTTTAAAATGTGAATATGTAATCAGCAAATTTTACGTACAATGGAAAAGATAAACTGAGTAATCAATTCCAAAGATGTCTGGATCTCAGAAATAATACAACTTTGTTTCTTAGTCGACTATTTCATTAATATTACCTATTCAACTTCAGCTGGAAAATTGGAACATACTTTGCTAATTCAATTCTTTCTTCTTCCAGAAACGCCATGAAGCTGTGTCAACACCCGTCCGTAGCAACGTGACAGGGGATTCTGGGTATACGTCACAGATCACCTCTATGACATCATCACCTTCAGTGGCGACACCTAGTGAGAGCATCTCTGGTCTGCAACTCTACAGCCATCTTCAGCACTCACTTGCTCAGGTATGTTTACCATATTTTTTCTTCATAATGACCCTGTATTTTTGTCCATAGAGTGAAAAAACGAAAAAGAAAAAATGCTATTGCAGTTAGAATCTACAACAACAAGCAAAATTTAATGAGTTGATGTAATTTGGGATATTAAAAATATAATGTCAATTTAACAATTGCTGAATTGTTTGTCACTTAATAATATCATTTTCATGCAAATCTGTGCATGCTAGGGTTGTGTTGAGCAATTGTAGTTTTCATAGTTATCATTTTGAATTAAAATGAATGCACAAATCCAAAATCTGAGCTATGATTTGGCCATACTGTGACGTGAGATGTGTAGGTGATAGCCAGAAGCTGTGTATTTCTAATGCCATCTATATTGTCTATTTTTACACATGACGTAACAGTCAAAATGGTTATAGAATACTGTGACTTCAGTGTTATTGACTAGGTATATGACTTAAGAGTGAAAATGACAATTAATTACTGTGGTAACATCTTTTAACAGATTTTTTCTCTACAAATTGACTTTCTATAATCCTCAATTAGCTTAATTATATATCTGTACAAATTTGGTACAAATAAAATAATAATAATGATAATAATGAGTTATTTGGAAGGCAACATTGAGATGTGACACCTTTGAAAGATATGCCATGGTGTTGCAGCACTTTTAAACACTTCCGGTGATCCAAACCATAGTTGTTAGCATATCTGATGCAAATTTCCCCCATTTTCAGGAGTCCTACAGTGCCCCTTGGACCCTGTTGGCTGCATCTCCCCTACAGCACAGTGTCGATCCAAGTTCAGTGGCCTCCAGGGAACATCATTTGAGGACCATCTTTGCCGATCCCAACCTCAATGCACTCTACCCTAATCAGGTAAGCACACAAGTAATATTTGAATTTATTACAAAAAAGGGTAAAAAACTATACATGTATTCCAGAGATTTTTGCCCTGATGTAGGCTTAATAGCAACCAATTTAAAAACCAACAATAATCATTTCTGCTGTATTAAAAGCAAGATAGCAAGATAATCATAATTGAGATATGAGTGATTTAGTGTGACTGATGAATCGCAGAGTGATTGATTTATCACATTATGATGATTTGCACATTGTGATTATGTTATAATTATAATTTTGGTCTTGAACTCAATGAAACTTTGATTTAGAACTTTACATATAATTACATTAAATATAATTTACAATTGTATAATTATAGTGCAAGGCTTTGTAATTTCTGTTCTACACAATTATTATAGCTTATGACATTGTGATGTAAATTCCAGTATATTTAACCCTATCATGATTATTGCGCTAAAAAGGTACAATGATCATTCAAAATCTCAAATGTGTCATGACCAGGATAGCACCTCCTTTATTAAATGTTATTGCAATAGAATCACATGCTAACCAAATGTTTCATGTATTTGCAGATGCGGGAACTGTACCATGCTTACGAGAATGAGGCCTGTCGCTTGCTCAGTGAACGTCAGCTTTCCCTCCAGAGCATCGTGGCCCTGCCTTGGTTACATCAGCCCATCGACTTCTACTATCAGGTAAATTTCTTTGCAAATAAATATTGATACCTACTGTGAGCAACATAAATGTTTTCCAGATTTGGATGGGACTTTCAGGTCCGCAAATGATAGTTGACAGCACAGTCATTGTGTCTTCAGTAGATGGTTTTCAGTTATTTTTTCATAGATCAACGGTCACATTTTACTTCCATGAAATGATTTATTATATGAAAAGCGGAGTACCAATTTATTAGCTTACTGTTCATATTTTAAGGTAATAATTCGAATTTTTACTCAGAACAATAGAGATACTTGATGAATGATAATCTTACTGCAAATTATCTGTTCTTGTCATTGATACTAGATTTATGAATATGCAATGTGGATATGGAAGTAAATATCACATAGTTTGACCCAAATATTCCCTGCAAAGCATGTAAGGCTTTGGTCTCGCAGTGAAATTGCCTTATTGTCCTTATAAAATATTGTGACTAATCCTTCGCATTCACACCATTATAAATTAAAAATTCTGGTCATGCAAATGATGCCAATTTATTTATTGAAAAATTGACAATAACATCAATCTTCTGCTTTCAGAACCAGCACCTGGCCTTGATAGATCGTGTCCAGCGCAGTCTGTCTCTCCTCCAGACTTCCCTACTGGTGGCTCCCTCTCCTGTCACCTCTAAGAATTCCGTAGCTCCCTCTGCTGTTAACACCGAGAACTTCGCCACATCTACTCCGAAGAAATCCCGAGCTGCTAAGAGAACAAGACAACCGTTGAGTGAAAGGGCCGTGAGAATCATGGAGAAATGGTACGCTGACAACCAGGAACACCCCTACCCCAGCTACGACTCCTGTGAGGTTAGTTACCACTTACTTTTTTTTAAATTGAAGACTCCGCATAGACATTTCAGCTCTTCATAAATACTTGAAAAATAATGCCACTTTAAGTTGATCAAAACTGTAGATAGACAATAGATCATACTATCCCTTGTTTTATCTGCCTCAAAATTTGAATACTATGTGAAATAAAATAATGTACATTTGAAATATGCAAAAATAAAGAAGTCTTTCTGATGTCTGTTTCAATTATTCTTTATATAAGTAGCAAGGGCCAACAATGTAAATTATTCAAAAAAATTCTTGCATCTCCTGAATATGTTTTCTATCCCATGACAGTCTCTTGTAAAATATTCATCAGCTTTTCTTTCCTTACAGATCATGGCAGAAGCAGGCAATATCTCCGTTGAGCAGGTCAAGAAGTGGTTTGCTAACCGACGACTGAGAAGGAGAAACACCAAGAGCTTGAGTGAAATCGCCAGAAGACGCAAGGTGGCAGCACCAGCTATGGACATTGTCAACGCTGCCTGGTGTATGTCTGCTTAATTATAGAACATATATATATATATATAACAATTTTACATATATTAATTTTATTTATTTTGTTATTTATTGATTTGTTTGTTGTTATATTTGTATATTTGTAAATACTTGTTCTGCAATACTTGAAAAATACAATGATGTGATATGAAAAAAAACTGTCTTTTTGTTTCCTTTTTCAAGAAAATACACAATAGGATGTCAATCAGACGAAATTCCATCAGTGCATCAATAAAACTGAAAATTTTGCGTATGAAAGAATAATTTCATAAGCACAGTCTACTACAATAAATGTTTTTCAAAAACTAGGTCTTGTTTATTTTGCTCCTGTAAAATGCAGTTTATTTCTTTCTTTACAGAAAATATATAATTTATGTAAAGTGTGTTAAAAGAATAATGACATGCGTTCAGGGCACACAATTTTGGGGGGGTGGCCCGAATTTCAAGATAAAAATTGAATGCTATTTTAAATGAAATTGCCTAGAAATCATTAATTTTCAAAAAAAATTTTTAATCATCTGCCCAAATTTTTTAGCCTTTTTGCTCGAATCTTACTGTTTCCCAAACTTTTTGGGGGGGGGGGGCGATCATTCAACTGCATGAGTATTTGGAGGCACAATGGCATTTCTAATGAAGGCAAAATATATATTTGGTAAAATTAGGCCAAAATGTGAGCATCTACCAACCTAACGTTTGCCAATCCCCCGAACTTGTAAGTAAAGATATTAGCATGACCTATTTTCATTGAAAAAAGAAAAAAAAATATATGAAGTGTACAATTACAAAAAAATTCCACCACTGCCATAAAGCCCCACAAACTCCAACAAGAAAAGGAAACATTCGATGACATTTAATCCAACCAAATTAAATCCAGTTCAAAGCATAACACATGTCACAATTGTGTATTGCACAGATGATTAATTGCCACTTGTCTTATTAACCATGCTTGTTTGTATTTGACAGACTTCAAATATCACCATGCAGACAAAATCCCCTAACCCCATCCTATGGAGCACTTCAACTTTCCACCAAAGTTGTTACAATATTAGGTATCAAAGTAGGGGAGCGTGGGGCACAGTGAGACACTTTTTTTATTTTCAAGTGTTCACAAAATGTTGGCAGTAATGAGTTAAGTGAGATCATGTTCACATTATAGATAATGACGTTGGGTATATTGTCCATAGTTTCAGGTTCCTACCTTTTACAGGTTTGGAGAAATTTTTAGTTTTGTCCATGCTCGTTAAGTGTCTCACTGTGCCCTGTGGGCGAGGCACAGTGAGACAGCAGGCGGGGCACAGAGAGACAGGGCATCTGCTGCCATAACCGCCGATTCTCAGGACCTGCGGAATTGTTCTATCAATTGTTGCTACAGTAACTACTTTTCTCATAAGCTCTCATATAAAAGCAGCTGGCAAGGTGATTTTTAGGTCCTTTTTTGAGCATGTTTCGAAACTTCATCGCACAGGACACATGCACGACTTATTTAACCTGCCACACCTGTTACTTACTAATTAAATTTTTTTCTGATGCTTCTCTTTGGATATGACTCACTAAAATCAGTAGGTTATAGGATAAATTTTGTTTTTAATAGTGAATTGTGAGCCATGCATCACATTAAGGTTGTATCGAGTGTATTTTGTGGTGCCTCACTGTACCTCGCCTCAAACTGTCTCACTGTGCCCCACGCAGCCCTCTTTATAAAATTTTTGAATCCTACGTACCGGATGCCTGATTTGTGGTCCATTGTCTCACTAAACTAAGACAAATAATCTAGGTTTCAATCCCTGGCAATTGATTTGCACTATACCATTTTTCTTGGGAATGATAATATAAAGTTGTTTAGCAAAATAATTTACTTTTACTGGCTAAAAACCAAAATATTGAAAAAAATGGTTGATCTGGAAATAGTACCAGCTAGACGCTACAGGCTTTGTCTCACTGTGCCTGCCGTCTCACTGTGCCCCGCTCTCTCCTACACTTGTAAGATAAGCTTGAAGCAGTGTTGTAATTTATATGTTTTTTTTTATTAATCATTTATTTTACAAAAACAACAAATTAACAGGTGGAATACAGGAGTAGGTTGGGAGTCCCGCTTGTTCCTCTGAGGTCAATGACATCGGGGGTAGCTGTGTTGGCGAGGAATGCTTTGACTTCAGATGTAGAAGCATTGGGATTGGTCGAGAGGTATTTGGCAACCACTCCAGCAACAAGAGGACAAGACATTGAAGTTCCAGTTTTAATGGCAGTGCCAGTGTCACTCAGGTGGGATGCAGAGAGGATGTCCGTGCCAGGAGCTGAGATGTCCACACACGTACCCCAGCTGGAAGAGCTTCTCAAAATGTCTGTGATTTCAGTGTTAGCAACAGTGATTGCCCCTGGTGCCCCAGCAGGAGTTGCACTACAGGCATTTGCATTTCTATTACCGGCAGAAGTGACAGCAGGAACTCCAGCAGCATCAGCACTGTCAACAGCTGAATCTACAGCAGTATTTTTTCCACCACCAAGAGACATGCTGATGACACCTCTCTGTCCTCTGGCTGCCAGATCTCCAACAACATAATTGATACCTTCAATCAAAGCACTCCAAGGGCCACCTCCAGAATCACTTAGGACCTTAACGGCAACAAGTGTGGCTGCTTTCGCGACTCCAAACTCGGTTCCAGCTGCAGTACCAGCACAGTGAGTTCCATGTCCCCTAAGATCTGCATCACCTCCTCCGATTGCATTATGACCAAACTCCGCTCTTCCTCCAAAATCCTGATGAGTCAGACGGATGCCTGTGTCCAGAATGTAGACCCTCACACCAGCACCATTTCCTACGTCATAGTTGAATCGGGCTGATGTGAAATCAGGAAGAGCTCGGCTGGAGATTCTGCTCAACCCCCAGAGTCTACTTCCTGAATGCTGGTTGGCACATTGGTGAGCCATCACTTCAAAAGCATTAGCCACAATGCATCTTCAGATGTCTTGATGAGGAAGATTGGTGCCCTCAAGTTGGTGAACCTCTTGACAACGGTTACTTTGGAGGAGATCTTGGCAATCTTGTCGACAACCGAACCAGCATACTGAACATTGGTTGACTGAGCAAATGGTGCGTGGAGAACCACCAGGAACTCCCCCGGGATTCTCTTGCTGCTGTCTAAGTTCTCGGACCTGACGAACGCTTGGCTTTGCAAGTGCCAAGCACATGAGAGCTGCGGCCAAAGCGATCTTCATCTTGAGCTGTTGTTGGTGACAAGTCTAAGATGTTGGGTATGGTGAAATCAGTTCTGTTTATATGCACATTGCTGTGAGATCTGACCATGTGGCTGATTAATTTCAGGTTTTTGTTTATCTCAATGAGTAGAGTTGCCCGGCAGAAAGTATAACGGTGTAAGCGAAAAAGAGTTGCACTTAATCATCGTTTTCATAACTATGTGATTTTCAAGTTTGTACATGTCTACGTTTCTCATGTTGAAAGTAGAGAAGATGACACTTCATTGGCTATCGTGAGTCACGAAGTGTCATTTCACAGTGCCACAGTCCACTCTAAATCTATATCAAACTGTTTGGTTGTAATGAACTGCAACCAAATCAAACTTATCCCCAAAGGAGAGTCACAATGACTGTAAACAAGCCCAGATTTCAAGAAACTGACTAAATGCATTGATACATGGCTTATGTAATGTTTAGCTTATTTAGCTTTGATACCCAGCACTGAGTTGAAACTGTGATACTTAGTTTGGTGGATTCGCATTGGTTAGAAGCTGGGGAATCTGATCCAGTTTAAAATGACATCACAGCTTGTAGTTAATTTACATATATTGCAATGCTAGAATAGAGTCATCTCTGACATCACAGTTCAACAGCATGGAAAAGAACTTGAGATTCCACGTAAGTATGACAAGGACTGTAAAGCAGACTTTGTTTAGGAAACATTGATATCGACTCTTCTGGTAAGGTGTACTACTCGGCTAAGACAGAAGTTGTTTGTTGTGGTTGTACACAAAAAATAACATTGCCTGGCAGTTGTAAATTCCTTTCTCATTAACCGCGATGTCAAACTCTAAAACTGATTGTCACAGATTGAAGGTTAGTACGATCATATTCAAAGATACACTGATGATGTCACAATTAACTGCAAAAGGAACTTTAAAAAACACATTGCTATGAAAATGATAATAAATATGTTAATAAAATGTTACTTTTAACATCTTTATGAAGAGTTATTATTACTGCCATATTACAAGTTGCATAAGATCAAATATTGCAAATATTCCCATGTAGAAGTGATTTAACAGCTGTATGTCTAGGCTTTTGCTATGGGTATGAGAAAGGGGGATAACTGCACACAACTTATGCATTCATATTGTAGGCCTACTACTGAACATCTAGACAGCTAGACAGACAGGCGGACAGCTAGACAGCTAGACAGACAGACAGACAACTGAAATATTATAACACTGGAATGAGGAAATAACACCAAAAGATTTGTAGAAACTAAATAATGATAAATACGTACTATAATAATCTTTATACCATTCGACACCTCTGTCAGCCAATCATGAGCCAGTATTTCACTGCAATAAAACCCATATTCTTTGTTGTCCAGTTATCCTCCCATGGGAGAATAATAAGTGAAGCTGTGAAAAAACAACAGCAACAAATGACAAGTTTCAGTTTTGTCTTATGGTATAAGCCAGTTATTCACCGCGGGATCGGCAATATGTGTTTATCACAGCTTGGGCTAACGCCCTCGCTGGATAAATCACATATTGCCTCTCCCTAGGTGAATAACCTATACAAACTCAGCAACATTAGAAACGCACTATTCTAAAAAGGCTTAAAATAGCACTTCCTCTTAAAGTATCAGGATGAAAGTTTGCAAACTTCAGCAGTTTCCATCAGATATATTCACAAAAATCATCAAATCTCTAAGTGCAGCACTTTTCTGTCAAATTAATAAGTCATCTTGGTAACTGTCAAAAATGCAAGTCACAAACTGCACATCAACATAAACTCACCATTGGAAATATTTGTTCTGTGGCATACTGGATGGGACATTTAACAGGCACAAGACTTCCAAAAGCGATCCAACGGAAGTTTTTGAAAAAAAAGAGTCAATGATTAAGCAGATTTTGAATTAAAAACTAACAATTTAAGAGTTAGCACCCGGAAATGAAGCATGTGAATCTAAACTGTTAAATAATGGGGGTTTTATGCATGCCTAGAGTAGAACACGCACACAGACAATCACTCAGTATCAATTCTCTCAAAAATTTGAATAAAAAGATTTTGACAAAAGGCCCCAGTAAAGGGCGTGTCAGCATTGACACTTAATTTTTATTAATTCCACCCTCTTTAATTGTGGTTGGGTCAAATATCCTTTTTTCCTAACTCACCAAGCCAGTAAAATTGTATACTTTCCTGGCTTATCAAAAAGGTTGGTAGAAACAACAGCTAAGTTGTTGAAATTAATGATCAGAGGAAATTGAAATTTTGTGACTTGCATTTTCGACAGTAACCACGACAATTAATTTGATACAAAAGTACTGCACTTACAGATTTGAACATTTTTTTGAATATGCCTGATGGCAACTACTAGAAGTGTGCAAACTTTCATTTTGATACTTTTAGAGGGAGTACTATTTTTCGTTTATTTGAAAGTGTGCGTTTTTAATGATGCTGAGTTTATATAACACTGGAATGAGGAAGTAACACAAAATGATTTGTAGAAACTAAATAACGATAAAGGCTAATAATCTAGTTGAGAACATTTGAGATTGAACAGGTGTATGCATAACACTTTGGACTTATTTCAATGTGGCTCTAATATATATATAGTACCCAGAGCGCGGCCAATAGGTTTCATCATATCTTCAAGCTTATTCATTGGGTTATTTGTACATGTATTCTGATGGTGAGATAAAGCAGATTTTTTTAACAACTTGGATTTCTAAAAAAAATGCCAATATAGTTTTTAAAATGTTTAGGGGGAACGGGGACACAGTGAGTCGCTGGACACATTGAATCAATGGCCATTTCAGGATGCTGAAAACATAAATTGCTGGAATGTGCCATCTACAGGGTGGCAATTTAGTCCAGCATGCTTATTCAAGTATGACATCCGAAATTGCTCTTGTTACACTGGAGTTCAGGAGTAAAATATGATTTTGATCACTAAATCCTCATATTTTGGATTATGAACTTTTGTAATATAGTACAGGTTATCTTTTTATTTATTTATTTAAGAGTATATATATATATTCTGAATTACACATCTATAGTATACATACGATGTTGTAGTTTGTACTGTGGTCCAGTATGTATAAAAGTAACAAAGAAAAAAACAATTATTTAAAAACAAAATCAAATACTAAGCAGTTCGGCCATTTCTACAGGGTGGTCTCAAAAAATCTTTACACTTATGATTAATGTTTTGGATAATGCTCATTGAAACAATTACTTATTTTTCAATGCAAAAATTAACTTGTATAGCAAAGAACAACCTTTCTGGTGATATTTTATTCATTCGGAGGTCCTTTTCGACTGATGACCTTTCTACAGTGGGCCTAAATGATGCAGAGGTGTAAAAAATGTAACTTTGTGTCCGTTTTTCCCGTACAAACTGAATGGAAGCCTTCATTGGGCAACTAAGGTCCGTTGTGGCTTGCAGGGCTCCGCCTCTAAATTTGCCCATCCAGAAAAATCACATTGATTGAGATCTTGTGATAGTAGGGGCCATATTGTCCTGCCGAGAAACTTGATCCAGTTCTGGGCTTTCCATGAGAGTGTGACTGATGTCTTGTTTGAAGATCAAATTTTCTGTACCTGAATCCCTCCATTTTATGGTTAGCTGTGACCAACACAATAAGTATAGGTTATTCACCACGGGAGAGGGAATATGTGATTTATCACCCGAGGGCTTTAGCCCGAGGTGTGATAAACACATATTCCTGATCCCATGGTGAATAACTGGCTTATACTATGTGACAAACTATCAAACATGAGAGGATAACTGGACAACAAAGACTATATGAATTATTTCCCTGCAATACTGGCATGTGATTGGCTGACAGAGGTGTCGAATGGTATAAGTCCTTTAAGTTGTTATACTTAAAAATGTATGTACATAGGCCAACATGAAGGTCAGGTACTATGTGTGCATTTCTCACATTTGTTTAGACATGATAACTGCATTGATAAGGAATACTCGTGGGTACACACCACATGTACACTTTCCTGACTTCAAATATTTATTGCAGCATACCAGGAAGTAATGACATTTTCAACTACTACTCTCGGTCAATGTGAAATTAACAGTAGGTTGGGTTGGTATAATGAAATTTTATGAAAATGCACACCTGGGCCTTTAAATTGGCCATAGTCTGCCTGATCTTGCAATATTTCTATTTATACTGATATCATTTCCTTAGAAAAAAATATCTTTCAAGCAAAACAGAAAGAGGGAAAACTTCAATGTAGTGTGTTACACACTTAGAATTTTTAGATTCTTTGAATTTTCGCTCAAGCATCTTTGGCACTGTAGGCCGACAACTTGCACCTTCAGAAGTATTCAGGGACTAATAACAAAATAGGCCTCATCAAGTTTTCTCCAGATTATTAGCATATTATTCGCTATTTTAGTTTTTAGTTCTTCTTGTCTTATCCATGTTTTTATTTATTTTATTATTGTCTTATTTTGATATTTTTAATTCCATATATAGGCCTATATATGTATTTCGCATGTTTTGCCGTTCTGCCTGTCTGATTATTTATCATATATACATTTTAATTTTGCCTGACTACAGTAGCGGACATTAATATTCATACAGCCAAGAGTTCGGCAAAACTGGGTTTTACTTGAGATTCAGTGGTTACAGGAACAGATATTTCACTTTAGTCAATTACCATTATCTTACACTGCAAACTTCAACATATCTCTATTTTCAAGGTCAGCAGGCTCACAAACGTAAAATGTCATCATGACTAAAGTATTCATACAGCTCGAATAGGATGGGTACGAAGTGTGTCAAAAATTAGAATTTCCTTTCAAATAATTTTTAACTTTTTGTTGCTTCTTTAAATAACCTCCTCAGAAATTCTGGGTCTGTTTTTGTGTGTTTTTATGTATTCTGTGTGACGCAATGCATGCTTTATGTCTGATATCATTTTACCATTGGATGTACACTCTAAAAAATGTCGGGGAAAAATTGGTTTTTAGCGGCGCCAGCCAGCTCTTACCACAAGCATTTTGGCTAAGTCTTGTTAGCACTCTGGTGATCGTCCTTTCTCACCAATTTCATTCGAACTTAAGATACAGTCTCAATGGAATTTTTGCTTGAGCAAAATTAATAAAGAAACTAAACTCAATTAGCCAAAGCCATCACTTGTCATTTTTAAATAGATCAAATTGCCTAATCAAGACCAAAAGGTTCAGGTTCATTGCACTTCAAAAAATAAGTCAAATTAATATGAAATTAGTCTTCAAATAAATATCTTGTATAAAAATCTCCAGAGTCAAAATAAAAGTATTTATTTATTTATATCAAAACAACCTCACACATTCAGACTCTTTTGACCACCCAAACTCTGGGGTTAGTAGTCATTAAAATATTCCATTAAATTTAGAGACAGAAAGATAGATATATGCCCAACCATAGATAGCTAAATAACCAGCTTAATAACAAGTTATCTGTATAGATAGATAGATAGATAGATAGATAGATAGATAGATAGATAGATAGATAGGTAGATAGATAGATAGATAGATAGATAGATAAATAGATAGATAGATAGATTTGAAATGAGTGGTTTCTTCAGAAAATATTGTTCTCTAGAAAATGTATAGGCCTCCACTGAACTCTCTCATGAATCTTTTTTCAAACAAAATTCATTGCAACGTTAAATTGTAGCCAACTATTGTTATCCATCAATGAAAAATAACATGCAAGCACTTTAAGAGATGCTTGTAGATAGACTGCCCATGATAGTATCTACCCCTTTGCCTGTCACCTGCACAAAGGTATCTGGCATGTGAGACCTGCAGAAGGTATCTGGTATGTGAGACCTGCTGGAGGGTATCTGGCCTGTGACCTACTTTTGGTGAATGACCTTTGACCTGCAGAAAGCCTGTTTGTTTTCTTTATTAATTTCTTCATCTCAGAGAGACACGAGAAGTTTATCAACGCAAGACAAAATTTTATTGAGACTGTATGCCAAGTTTTAATGACAGAGACGAAACAGCATGACCAAGGCAGTCGTCATAAGTTTTAGAGCCTTCCTACCACAATAGAGATGCCGCTTGCAAGCAAGCAAGCATCTCTAAAAATGTACAAGCTGATTACTACCGGTAGTCATGAAAGCCGCTTAAAGTACGTTATTTTTTACATTCAAAATGGTTTTTTGAAAAACCAAATTTCAATGCAAGACCAACATGGATTTTTATTTTTTCGCAACCACTTGATATTTACATTAAACACAGTCAGTTGCATAAAGAAAACTATGATGGACCATTTAATGAGATGACAACATTCACATGGACCTTCATAGCACCTTTGAAGAAAGGCACATACATTTAATGGTAAAATGTTACCAGGACGCTGTAGGTCATACATAACACATAAAAACCCAAAGAAGGTAGGTTATCCAAAGAAGCCACGGAAAGTTGCACACTATTTTAAGGGAAATGCAAGCTTCTGACTCATTTTCTACCCATGTGTTGGAGCTGCATGAGTACTTTTGTCATGCAGGCATGTTACACTTGTATCCCTCCTGAGACTGAAAATAGAGATATTTTGAGGTTTGTGGTGTTTAAGAATGGTAATTGATAAGAAGAATAACTCGAAAGTTACATTTTTCTTTTCGCACCTCTGAATCTTGAGTAAAACCCAGTTGTGTGCCAACCTGTTAGCTGTATGAATAGATATGTCCGCAACTGTACATATGTATTTTGGGTTGCTGAGATTTATAAGGGTCGATTTCACCAACATAGTTAAGAACAAGCAAGTTAAAACTGGTCTGAATAAATTCTCGGTGTTGTGGCTTGGATTTACTGCTGAGGGTAATATAAGGCTTAGATTTGCCTTAACTCTGTTGGGGAAATCGGGCCTTACTGTTTTATTTTATGCATGTCTGATCTCCTCATTTTGAAAGCAAAATGAAGTCGTTGTCAAAATCAAACAAGGAAAGAAAAGAGGGACAATTGATTCTTCTTTTATCACATTGTATTGTTCCAGAGCAGTATTTACAGTAACATGTATTTACATATGTACATATTCAACAACAAACAAATACATCAATAACAAGTAAATGTAAAATTTCACTTTTGTTTCTGTAATTAACCAGACATACACCAGGCAGCGTTGACAATGTCCACAGCAGGTGCTGCCACCTTGCGTCTTCTGGCGATTTCACTCAAGCTCTTGGTGTTTCTCCTTCTCAGCCGTCGGTTGGCAAACCACTTCTTGACCTGCTCAACGGAGATGTCCCCTGCTTCTGCCATGATCTGTAAGGAAAGAAAACATATATTATATTATTAGTAAGTGATTGTCATGAGAGAAAACATGATTTTAGAACCTTTTTGTGGATAATTTACATTGTTTCCCCTTGCAACTGTTAATATAAAGAATTACTGAAACAGATATCATTAGATCAAAAACTTTATAATAAAAAATAATATACATATTTTGAATTTCAAATGTATATTATTCTTGTTTCGCATGAACCCGTAATTTGAAGTAGATAAAAACCGGGGGATTATTTCGATCTATTGTCCATTGTCAGTTCCAATAAAACAGAAAATGGCAATTTCTCATCCTCCAGGGGTATTTTTATTGAAATGGATGTATTTTCTACGAGCTAAAAAAAGATTATAAAGACATCAAGAATGCAAATTAAATGGTTACTAACCTCACAGGAGTCGTAGCTGGGGTAAGGGTGCTCCTGGTTGTCCGCGTACCATTTCTCCATGATTCTCACGGCCCTTTCACTCAACGGTTGTCTTGTTCTCTTCGCAGCTCGGGATTTCTTCGGAGTAGATGTGGCGAAGTTCTCTGTGTTAACAGCAGAGGGAGCTACGGAATTCTTAGAGGTGACAGGAGAGGGAGCCACCAGTAGGGAAGTCTGAAGGAGAGACAGACTGCGCTGGACACGATCTATCAAGGCTAGCTGCTGATTCTGAAATATAATATAAAAATTATGAATTGATTGTATGATACATGAATAACTGTATATTCTTTCAATATTCAATCTATATTGCTTCATAGTAAACATTTTCTATTCAATACTATAAACTGATATATTTCGGTAAAATAAGATACTGTTTGAAATGGCAAGCATCATCTAGGGTCAGGGCCACCAATGTTTTTCCTTGAGTGAAAATACATAACCTTGTGGGGCAGGTGTTCTCTGTCTATTTAATTTCCATAAAAGTCAGTAATTACCAATGAACACTATTTTAGGAACAATTGCTGGAATGTCACATGTTAGCAAAACAGCCATCGATTTCCTTGATTTTTTTACTTACTTCAATTCTGTAAATGTTGCTGCACACATATACATATACCCAGTTACTAAAATCTGCAAATTTGAAATTGAATATTTACCTGATAGTAGAAATCAATGGGCTGATGTAACCAAGGCAACGCGATGATGCTCTGGAGGGAAAGATGACGTTCACTGAGCAAGCGACAGACCTCATTCTCGTAGGCATGGTACAGTTCTCGCATCTGCAAATAGAGTAAAAAAATAAATGAGCATGTCCTCTGAAATTTGTTTATTATTCATTTTCAAGATCAATATTGCCAGGCTTGGTACGTTAATATATTACTTGCATTGTATGCACTTATAATATTTTATATCTTTTTCAAAAAATCTAATCGAGAATTAACAACTTAAACAAGACTTAGTTAGGAAGCCTTGTTGCTATAATGAAAATATTCCAGATTGGTGACTTATTAGCTGGACCAAACAGGCAATTAAGGGTGGGAAATGCATTAGCCGATGGGATATACATGTAATATTCAGACACCAAGCACCACATGTTCCCTTCAAATTAAATGTGATTAATTTCCATGAAATTGTTCTTTTGGGTACCATTATCAAATATTTATAACAAAATATGTTAAATTTCAACATTTTTACAGTTCACTACAAGGCAACCTTAATGTTTCCTCAAAAATGTTGACACTGTACCTCATATTACACCTCATATATGTATTTGTGTGTTTGAAATAATAACGGATAATGCTGAAGTGCCAATGACTGTTATGCATATTGTACGTAAGCTGTGTGAACCAGTTAGTAAAATGTAATTCAAAATTGCCATACCTGATGTGGATATAATGCATTGAGGTTGGGATCGGCAAAGATCGTCCTCAAATGATGCTCTCGCGAAGCCACTGAAGTTGGGTCGACACTGTGCTGTAGGGGAGATGCCGCCAACAGGGTCCAAGGGGCACTGTAGGACTCCTGAAAATTAGAAGAAAATCAGATATAGAAAAATAGGGCATATTTTTATTGGTTACCCTCAATTTGTAGTGTATTAATGATAATAATAATAGGCATTTATATAGTGTTAATTCCAGTAAAGTGCTCACCAGCGCTTGTGCTTGATGCATTTATTTGTAGAAATTCTTGAACTGATAAGTTTTAAGATTTCTTCAAGTGTTTTGGAGGCCTTAAAAATTTAATGTCACACAAAACCGTTGACGCCTTTTACTGAGAGTGCTTTGTAATGAGATGCTTTAAAATCCATATTTATTCATTAGGCACTTTAAAAAATTTTCTTCGATTTACAAAATGAGGTATTTTTGGAGGAAAAATGTCAGAAAAGAAACAGGTTCAGTCAAAATAAATTTTTGCTGGTCTACTTGTTGGGAGACCCGTTTTGTTG
Organism: Platynereis dumerilii; assembly: GCA_026936325.1. Classification (NCBI taxonomy): domain Eukaryota; kingdom Metazoa; phylum Annelida; class Polychaeta; order Phyllodocida; family Nereididae; genus Platynereis; species Platynereis dumerilii. The sequence continues at coordinate 35,751,682 of JAPTHN010000003.1, forward strand.
GCCAAGTTGATTGAACAATGATAAAAACTTCCGATAGAACTGTTGGCATATGTGCAAACTGTATTCCTATTTGAACATTTTTATTCAACAACAAAATGTAATACAGTCAAAGATGCTAACGTGCACATCTTTCATTTTCATCTGAAAGGAAGTGGACAGAAGTGCATTACATTTATATTTTGTCCCAATATTCTTTTACTGCCTCGTTTGCTCTACAATGATATTATTAAACTCAGCAACATTAAAAACGCACACTTTTAAAAAGGCTAAAAATAGTATTTTCTCTAAAGATATCAAGATGAAAATTTGCACACTTCTAGAAGTTGCCATCAGGTATATTCACGAAAAATTTCAAATCTCTAAATGTAGTACTTTTGTGTCAAATTAAATCGTCGTGGTCACTGTCGAAAATGGAAGTCACAAAACTTCAATTTCCTCTGATCATTAATTTCAACAACTTAGCTGTTCTTTCTACAAACTTTTTTGATAAGCCAGGAAAGTTTATAATTTTCCTTGCTTGATGAGTTAGGGAAAGGGGATATTTGACCCAACCACAATTAAAGAGGATGAAATTAACAAAAATTAATTGTCAATGCTGACACGCCCCCTACTGGAGCCTTTTGTCAAAACCTTAAAAAATTATGTTTTATTCAGATTTTTGGGACAATTGATATGGAATGATTGTCTGTGTCTGTGTTTCTACCCTGGGCATGCATAAAACCCCCATTATTTAACAGTTCTGGTTCACATGCTTCATTTGAAGATGCGAACTCGTAAATTTTGAGTTTTTAATTCAAAATCTGCTTTATCATTGACATTTTTTTTCAAAAACTTCTGTGAGACCGCTTTTGGAAGTCTTGTGCCTGTTATGTGAAAATTTCATAAGATTAATCCCATCCAGTATGCCACAAAACCAATATTTCCAATTGTGCGTTTTGTGTTGATGTGCAGTTTGTGACTTCCATTTTCGACAGTGTGGACGACGATTAAATTTGACACAAAAGTACTGCACTTAGAGATTTGAAAATTTTTGTGAATATACCTGATGGCAACTACTAGAAGTGTGGAAACTTTCATCTTGATGCTTTTAGAGGAAGTACTATTTTTAGCTTTTTTGAAAGTGTGCGTTTTTAATGTTGCTGAGTTTATTATTAGTCTACAAACAAAATAAAACTGCTTACCTGAGCAAGCGATTGCTGAAGATGGCTGTAGAGTTGCAGACCAGAGATGCTCTCACTAGGTGTCGCCACTGAAGGTGATGATGTCATCGATGCAATCTGTGATGAGTATCCTGAATCACCTGTGACGTTGGTGCGGATGGGTGTAGACACAGCTTCATGGTGTTTCTGAAAGAAGAAATGAACAAATGAAGAACAAGCTATACAACGGTTTAGATTAAACAAATCATCAAGGACTGAACTATCACTGTTCATACGTGTAACTTAGAAATTTCTCATTTTACATTTTCCTAGCTTTTAACATGTGTGGTGATACTTCTCATGAATGATTTAAAAAGTTAGATGCAGAATCTGGATGGAATTGTGGGTGATTATGCCGCTTATGCTGCAACATGCATATCATCCTTGCATTCCAAAAACTATTTCACAAATTATACTGAAATAATGACAAAACGCTTCAAAACTGTTCATACAGCAAATGTAATATTATAATCATTGTGTCTAGATTTGTATTTAAAAGAAACCCAAGAATTATCATAGCACATTCTAGTAACAGGGAATGAGGCTACATTTCTGCAACCCTCTGTGCACATTTGGCATTTAATTAATTTTTTTGCTTTTGAAATGTTGGGAATAATATGGAAATATATAAAGAAAAGAAATATATATATATATCATTTATTTCGCATCAAAAAAGATACAACATAAAAAGAGTTATAAAAACAAAGGAGAATTTACAAATAAAAATACAAAAACAAATACTTACCAAAGGTGAAACAGCCTTGATAGGGGACAAATCCGACAGAATCGCAGACATGGAAAACCCAGACATCTTGAATTTTCAAATTTGTAATTTTTTTCTCTCTCAATTTTTCTTTTCTCAAGCAAAAGCAGTGAATGACCAACAAAAGTTTCTTCTGCTTATATATCCTTAACTTCTGAGGGGTGGGAAAAATACTGCAATCTGATTGGCTGTGAACTCCAACACCAGATTCTGATTGGTCAATTTCTAATTGCAATTGAATTTGGAGATTACAGAAAGAAGCCAAGTCTTTGAAGTTGCTTCAATTGCTGAGCAAGTGAGTCAATTACAATTGAGTTATCTTCAAAGGAGTTTGAATTTTGATTCACAAACTTCAGGGAAGAGAGGAAGAGAAATTGTTTATTTTAATAAAATTTCCCTTTTCAGTAAAATATTTTGCTAAGTATTTCTCTTCATTTTGAAGAAAACAAAAAAATTAATAGATAGATGATTTTTCCACAATATTTAGAATAATTTGCCAACTCTTTCTAAATCCAGGATTTCAGGACAACTCTTCTTATAAAGTTTGTAAGACAATGAAATAGTAATAGCATGTTTAAGATACATTCTGCTCTTGATAAGTCTTCAAAGAAGTGTTTTTGCTGTCTAGGTGACTAATAATTTCCACTAAAAACAGCTTTGACAAATTTTAAACTTATGAAAACCAAATAAATTTTAATTTGCCTCCAAACAAGAGATGTAGTACATGCAAACATATATATCAATTAAATTAGGAATGGATGACAGAAGCAGAAACATCGTAAATAGTGAGTGGTGGATATTTTACAGGAGACTGGAAAAGAGGACAATTTTAAATGCACAAAAGAGCTTGAAGTTGTTCTGAGGCAGCTAAATGCATGAAAGTCTCAAAAAGAAAGATTTCCAGTAAATATCTTTTCAGCAATCAATGTTAGACCTGTCCAAATCTGACAATAAAAGACCATTCAGTCCATCAGTTACTTTGTGTAGCCTATAATGCGAAAATTGTCTGTATATCTAGATGAATTAAAAATCTGGTGCATATGAAAGTTCAAGAATTGGGAGTCAAAGCGCAATACTCGATCAGCAGCCACACAGACAGGCTCATATTCTTGAATCTGTGCAATATTGTATTTCTTGTGCTATGCAAAAGTACAGTAAAGTTGGGCTGGTTAAGTAATTGCTTGTACCAGTTGACTTGTGCTTGTCATCGATAATGATAATAAATGAGAGAAAATTACGTTTTACAGTTCCCAATGACATAAGTAGGAAACTTTTTTTTAAGGGAACAAATTTAAGAAATCACATTTATTTGCTTCTGCATTTATGTACGTGTATATCATGCTCAAATAACGTTAAGTTTATTGGAGAAAATATTAATCATAATATATCATACTTTTATTCACAATTTTAAGTATAAAATGGTCAGTAAAAATGAAAAGACAAGTGTAATTATTTGTAATTCCAAAATTTTCCATGTCTTTTAATAAAACATTAAAGTAACGAAGCTCTAGGTTCTCCTTGATCTTGTGCCTTTGATCAGCCCAATAAGTTGAGTGATTCAATTTACTTAATAAAAATACTCAACAGGTGGCACTCGATTGCAATTGCCAATTAAAGAGGAGGTGTACAAATTTGTAGAGATTACAGAGCAGCTGTAGGAAGCTTCTCCAATTGCAATTAAGGTGAGTATTTTCATTATGCTACGCAGGACTGCCTGTGATCATTAATTGCAATTCAATATTTAAAATATTTCTTTCAATATTGATAGATGAATTTCAGATACATTTTTGGTTTTCAAAACTTGATTGATCTCTTATGGAAGAAAATTCACAAAAAGAAAATTCTTTCTTGAACTTCAGCAGAATTTCAGAAGACATTTCATTTTTAATATATAGAAAACACTTTATTGATAGATAAATAAGTTACTGGGAATTTATCTTAGTGACTCCCTGTATGGTTGCTGTCAGAGTATTGTTGATAAATCGATTCGTGTCCTATTATGAAGATTTTTGATTTTACTGTTAGCATCTTATGATATATATCAAAAATTAAATTCATGTAACTTGTAAGAAAATACAGAAAAATTATTTATGATAGCAAAAAATTGGAGGAAAAAAGAACAAAATTGTAAATGACACATCTATAAATTAAACTTGTATAGAATTGGAATTGCTTTTAATTTGAAGACATAAAATATTTGATGTATCATTAAAAGAACAGCACACTCTTTCATCAGCTGGTCTTTGATCTACCAATTAAGTTGAGTGATTCAATTTACTCCAAAAATACTCAACTTGATTGCAATTTGCAATTATTTTTATTATTGTTTACCAAATTACAAGATTAGAGAAGAGCTGTGTGAAGCACTTTAATTGCACATTCACAAGGGCTTCTTTAATCTTTGATGATCATCGATAGGATTACAGTGATCACAGGTGGGCCTAATTCACTTAATCCACAGTGTAATTTATTCATTTATATTGATCTATGTAGCCGTCTGTAGAGAGAGAAAAAAAAAGTAAGAATAAGAGAAAAAAAAAAAAGAGAGAAAAAAAACACATAATGTGAGTCCTAAAAAATAAAATAAAGTATTCATATATTATTTATTGATGTTTTTTTTGCCTATGTCTTCGGAGAAATAATAAATAATAATAAGTTAACAAGCAAAAAATAAGCATTTCTTAAAAAGTTCTCGATAAAACGTATCCATGGACATCGCTAGTTAAATGTCACAGAATGATTTTCATCAGTCGGAAAAACATCAAGAAGACACTGAAGAGAACAGAATTCTTGTTTTTCCAGTAATAGACTTGTATGCATGCTTCAAGAAGAAAGTCGTGTTGTGTACAGATATTAAGTGGATAAAAGCCAGAAACAAAGATGAAGTTGGATGTTTCATATATAGGACAGACGGAGGATATAAATCAATTGACCAATTCATGAGAAGAGGGTGTCTGATCGCATGTAAGAAGGGGATACACTAATTTTATTAGGATCCTACTCTACCCACTTCTCATGAATATTCTTAATACTCAGTTTGTACTTATCCACTCAGTAATTTGCCTACTGTATTAGGGATTTTTCCCGAAAGGACTAAACACTCTCCCTAAATTTTTTAGTCTCTTCGGGAAAAATCGCTAGTTTAGTGATACACCGTTGCTCATAAATATGGAATACTTCAACATTCTCCATTGAAATTGATAACTTAAACAACTTCTGCTGGAGCACATGATGGTCTCAATCTATCATAGCTACTTCCAGTGACCACTAAGGGGAAGAACATGCTCTCATGTAAAGGGCACGCTGCAGCGTTATATCTAGGAAAAGTTACAGCAGCACGAAATATGGAAATTCAGGGGCAGGGTTTTTTTTAGGGTGAAGTGCATTCAATCACAATTTTTAATTCTTGCAAAAAATGTAGTTGAGGCTTTCAAAGGGTTATTATAGAAGATACCTTGACCTTTACAATGAACCTTGCTTGCATTCACATTTTGAAATTTACTATTATTTTACACTTTTTTTTTCCAAAAAAGTGTTCCTTAACTATAAGCAGGAGTGTAAGTGACTTATGACAGATCCTGAGACATAATTGCTCGAGTCAGCCTACTTGAGTCAAACTTTATTGTGAATTTGCCAAATTATTCACGAGAGGGCTCTGAACAACTCGGACATGTGCTGCTGGTGCCCTCTAGTGGACAAAAAAACTCTCAGGCCAGGTAGTTCCAAGCTGAGAACGTGCAAATGGAACACTGGGGAATGGAACGTCGCTCTGAAACTATGCCTGTCCTGATGCCGTGTGTAAATTTTAAGAAAATTGAGTTTTAAAACGGAGCTGCAAGAAGTAAGCCTATAAAAAACAAAATTATTGGACACTGGAGTCTGTATGTATGCAATAAGATCACGTCAAATGTCATTTGATTATGTTCGGTTTCAAAAGTTACATGTATGTGAGGTCACCTCACAGCACAAACAATTTGTCCCACAAGGACAAATAATAGCCAAAAACTGAAGTCGCAACGATTCATCCATTTGAGCAATACGTCGACAATCCGATCTGGCATAATCGACTTATGCATTGCCTTTGAATACAAGTTTTATCAGTATACGTAAATACAATTGTTAGGGTTATTAGGCCCGTCAATCAAATTTGCGTAATTCAAAGATATACTGCATGGTGTCTACAGGTGCTGAAAAAAAGGCCTGCATTTAAAAATAGCTCATGATGCAAAAACTGGTCATAGTTATGCAGCAGCTGTCTCTGGGAACTAGATTTGAAAATAAGAAAGGGATAAGATATATATGCCAATTGGTAGGAAGGTCGATGAAAGAAAATGTAATACATCTAGACGGCGTATGAACCGACAAATGCATGGTGGCTATATAATATTATATCATAAAATATTTGTAGGTTATCATTGTTTAATTAAATGCATTGCAAACAGTTGCTGGTTGCAGCTACCAGCGCATGTCCACGCCAGTACAGTCAGAAAGCTATCGATTCTAACACCCCCCCCCCCACTCACTCACCACCTTCAATCTTGAAGCACTAACCCAGCCCCGCCCCCCCCCCTCCAATGCCCTCCGTTTCATTCCCATCTCAAATCTCAGGTCCATTTGCCTCGGCCTCAGCTCTTAGTTACTCTTTTAACATTGATCCAATGGAGTGAAAGCCTGCAACCTTACACCTTAATTGGTTACTCCACTTAGTTCTGGCTAATTCGATTCTACCACAAAAATCAGTTTGGTGAACGGTGACACTGCACACTTCTGTTGCTTGGTTAACGGAGTCATACAATACTCCAAGACGCCACGTTTTCAACAGTGTTCAAGCAAAGTCTAAAGACTGATTTAAGAGCTAATTTTGGCATTGTTTAAAAGCTTACTCTGAGCCAATTTTAGCAGAGAGCCTGATGACTGTTTAATGGCTATTCACACTTGATTTTCTGCTACCAATAACTGTGTTCAGTGCCAGTTTTATTCTTATTTTTTTCTTCACAATTTGTCACAGCTCTGTGGCACCATAGAACACCAATTTTACAATTCATTCTTTACAATTTCAGTTTTTCACACCTCAGTTAGTCAAATCAACTTTTTACCAGTCTATTCTTCAAGATTTTGCTTCAATGCATTTCAAAATCACATTTCCTTCAATTTTACAACTGATTTGGTCCATTCACTGTCACATTACTCCTTGGAAGCAAGACCAAAATTGTGATTCTTCAACGATTCGTATATAGGCCTATACCATTTTGACATTGGTAGGGAAATTTCAACAATGAAACACTGCATCATCATTTATGTATAGGCCTACGTATCTATATTGATTTATTTAGAAATAAAGATAGTAGGTTTCTTGAGTTGCTATTTTGGATTTTACCTTACTGTCATCTTCATATTAACGCAAAATCCATGATATTTTTAACATTTGAAGTTGATTATGGGGACTCAATGTAACAGATGGAATCCCATTCCATAGAATGCACAGTGTGTAAAATTAGTACATTCTTTTGTGTATGTACCCTTTGCCTAAGTTTTATAGGCTTTTAAAAACGTCGTGTATTCTAATTTTTAAGCCTTAAAGGTACTTGTTTTTGAAAGTAAAGCAAAAAGAATTTAATATTTTATATGGTCGGCCAGGTCGGGAATCGGACCTGCAGTATGGTAAGTTAGCAGGCAATCAAAGGTTCGGCTTTGCCTAATTGCCATGTCAGTTCTGCTTTCCAAATGCTACAATTCCAAAAGACCCATAGTGGGCCACACCTCAGTCAGTGTAAAATGTGGAATTTCAAAAATCTTCCAATCTTGAAAAGCAAAAAACGTGTGAAGGAATATAGGTATCACTGAAAACGAGAGTAACACTATTACTATGGAGTACCTATGGCTCAATAGTCTTAGAAACAGCCTAGAATGTCAGAGAGTCATAAGCCAGCTATTAGAGCAGTATAGAGTTTAAAGGTCAGCCCTAGTCCTACTCTAATGACAAAAAAGTGCTGTGACATTTCAGAGTTGTCAAGATAGCCCTACTAGAAACAGGACTCCTAGGCCATGACCCCACCATTGAGATGATTCTGTTGCTATGGAAATGGCGTCCTTGGTGACAAGGAGTTGCTATGTTGCCAATACTGCCCTCTTGCGGGATGTTGCGCGTCATGAGTGTGTTTGGGCTACAGGGATATTGTGAAATGTAGGGGAGATGGGGGAAATATGCTCAATACCAAATCGCGGGCATTTGATAATAGCAATGTGTGGTTTATCCATTCAATAATTCTGTGCTGGGCGAATAAAGGATCCCTCACATGGGTAAATGGGTAAATGTGTAACATTTTGAGAACTCCTGCACACTCTCCCATCTCATAAATCAACCGTTGTATCCGACTCGGGAGCACTCAAAACTCGGCTTTGACAGCTATATCTATCGATCTATCTATCTATCTATCTATCTATCTATCTATCTATCTATCTATCTATCTATCTGTGCCGCCAATGTTTAATGAGCAATGGCTAGTTGCGGGTTCAATCGTCATCAACTGTCTGTACCTTTGCTATGCCATATGCTGACATTGTAAAGCAACTGGTCACACATGGCGATTTTGTAGGCCAATTGAGCAGATTCAGCTATCACCGTTAGACCTCGTTGCCTACAATGTAAAAGCCAGTTACCCCAGAACCCTAGACTACACAGAGCAATTTATTGACAATCTAAATGAAATTATATTATCAGGTAATGTTAAAGGTCAATAAAGGTTGGCCAACTGTAAATTCTATCAAAATCACAGGATTAACTACATCAGTTACGATTTTGAAGTCCACAAGCCCAGCATCACCCAATGTGCCCCACTTTCCCCTATTCATAACAATAATCACTTCATGAAAATAGTCATCGCAGCTTCCATAGCAACAGAGGCAGGGATATGGCCCACATGGAATGTGGTGCTCTTTTGATTAGGCTCATGGCAACCCCATTACACCCATATGGCAAGTGTGTATTGAGGCCCGAAGCATATGGCCACTCCTATCTTAACCCAGTTAAATCAAGTTGTGCAAAGTGGACAGCTTTATTTAGGACTCCATAATAAAGAGAGGTTAATAGACTTCAGGGTGGAAGGGGGGGGGGGGTCACTGGCCCGAGTGTGGCCAGTGGCGGATTCAGAACTGTCGGCAATTGTTGGAGGGGGTGTTCTAACTTGTAGGGGGGCATGCAGTGGCAGATCCCAAACAGTAGTCAAGGGGGGGGGGGGTTGTTTATACTCAGGGGAGGGAATCTACCCTAATTATCCTCCAAGAATTATCCTCTTGGATCCGCCACTGGGGGCTCTAATTTAATCTAACCCTCCCCTACTCACCACACTCTTTAAATCCCACTGTCCACGAGATTTAAGTTACCCATGAATTCACCATCAAGCATGATCTAGCATTTTCAATTAAGGCCTCCTCCAAATTTTGTCATATTTTGCTCATTGTTTTATTTCACCCCCTTTGGGGCTACTTTAAACACCCTCAAATTTGCCCAAAGATTTAGACCATTTCGCCCCAATGTTGACTGACAGCTGGTGGCAATATTGGGCCGATTCTAAAAGGGGCGAATTGTCATGGCCTAAATGAACAACAGCGACACATTCAACATATTGAAAAGAGAATATCATCTTTAATAAAACAGACCACTGAAGTGATTCAGTGTTTTTCTTCTAATCAAAAACAAATGAACAGTTATGGAAAAACAATGAGGCACAGATGGCGGAACAGAAGAAAAACAAAAATGAAAAAGAGTATAGGAAGTGAATACACTTGTTGAGTGGAGAAATCTGAGCTACTAATTTGTGGTGTGGCTGACTGGAAAATCAAATCACTGCAAACGACTTGCATTTCTTTTAAAACATTGCAATATGCTCTGATCAATTCAATGTGTGGCCTTAACTAATATTGGAATCAGTGTTTATTTCAATGGTAATCTTGGAATTATAACTTTGTAGGTAGGTCAATTTTGATTGGGAAGGAAGGAAGGAAGGAAGGAAGGAAGGAAAGGAAGGAAAGGAAGGAAGGAAGTAAGCGAGGATGAAGGAAGGGAGGGAGGGGAAGAATGGAGTGATGGAAAGAAGGTAGCAAGAAGGAGGAAGGAAGGAAGAAAGAAAGGAAGGAAAGGAGAAAGAAAGAAAAAGGGAATAAAGTAAGGAAGGAAAGAAGGAAGACAGGAAGGAAGAATGAAAGAAAGGAAGGAAAAAAATAATTAAGGAAGGAAGGAAAGAAGAAAGAAAAAGGGAAGGAAGGAAGGAAGGAAGGAAGGGAGGAAGGAAGGAAGGAAGGAAGGAAGGAAGGAAGAAAGGAAGGGGGAAGAAGGGGGAAGTAGGAGGAAGGAAGGAAAGAAGAAAGGAAGGGAAGGAGGAAGGAAGAAAGCAAGCAAGACGGGAAGAAAGGAAGGAAGCAAGGAAGCAAGGAAGGGAGGAAGGGAGGGAGGAAGGAAGGAAGGAAGGAAGGAAGGAAGGAAGGAAGGAAGAAGGAAGGAAGGAAGGAAGGAAGGAAGGAAGGAAGGAAGGAAGGAAGGAAGGAAGGAAGTGAAAAGGTAGAAGAGAATGGAATCAGGAGAAGAGAATGGAATCAAGGAGAAAGGAAGAAGGAGGGAAGAAAGAAGGAGGACATTTAAGAAAGGTATGAAGATTAAGGGAGAAAGAAGTGGTGGAAAACAGTGAGGGGAAAGAAAAAATATGAGATAAAGTAAAAAGGTAGAGGGGAAGAAAGAAAAAGGAGAAAATAAGGAAGGAAGAAAAGAAGGAAAAACCAGTTTGCATAGAATATAGTCAAAGTGAACAACTTCAATAGTTTTACAGTCTTATGCCTCATCTAGTTGATGTAGAACTTCTCGTGCGATGTCCAGTATTGGCCTAATTACACATGACAATGATGACAGGCTAGTCAGTGAAGATATAGTGGATTGAATAATAGTTTCTAAAGACTAACAAGCTTCTACATTATACCTTACACTATAGCTATAACACAGTTAACACTGGCTTTCATCAGTGGCTAAAGTCTATAGGAGCAGCTATAGAGTAGATGTGAGGGTTGATTGTTGTCTAAATACTCTATTAGATAGACACATTGAGTCCGTTGCTCTGTCCCGTTGCATAATCAGTGCCAGTGACACACTCGAGTAATGAGTAGTGCATTAGTCTTGACAAAGAGCTTCCGCTAAAACTACAGGGGGGAGTGCGGCTCCCTGGCCCACTCCAGAATGAACTGTGGCACCGTGATGGCAGTCAGTTAGTACTCAACTCAGTTTATAGACTGTTTTAGAGCTATTTGGAAATGGGGGATATGTGTAATGAATTCTAGTGTGTTTACGGGTGTTTTTTTTAAATGTGACTTTATATGGTGTTTTTAAAGTGTGACTTTCTATGGTGCTGATGTGACATCGCATGTCTTGACACTGATTTGGTAAGTATTGCTGGTGCAGCCCTGCAAAAGCAGATATTGGTGTTCCTTGGATGTTGATTGAGATGACAACGATATAGAGAGGTCCCAGAGACTCCCTTGTAATGTGACTCTATGAAAATATCATTTCGAAATTTTTCAGCAGTCTGGCTGCGGCTTAAAGTTCGGTTAATTCTCTATGTCCATTAGATGCCTTGCTAGCGGTGTAAACCTGCTGAACATGCATGACGCATTTGAACTATAACTTTTTTGTCAGGCATAGTAAAGCTGCCTGTATAATATACATAGTAAGATGGAGGGTGTCAATGGAGTAGGGTTTCTGTCTCTTCTATCACTTGTCCATTGGCAGTCGCTCTGTGACTCTGTCTTTATCTCAGGATTCTATCTACCAACCTGCATATCTCCCTGTCTGCCTGCCTATGGGTACCATCCACCTAGATCCACAGGCGAAAGGGGGGGGGGGTGAGCTTAGCAGGTACCTCTTTAGCCCCTGGTCATAAAATCACTGGGTCCCAAGTTTGATTTAGCTGGCTTGGTAACCTGGATCCATGTCGAACATCAGTTCAATCATCCCCCGTCTCATTGATGTGCCCTTCTCCTGTCCTAATGATAGCTTACCAAGTCCATGAATACAGGATGCAAAGCCCGAATGATTTGGAAATCATCCATCTATCCACCTACCTAAACCCTATTAAAGTGTTCTACCTGCCTAAATAATGGTCATCTTTTTTGGAGTTGATCGTGTACCTATAAAAGAGCTACATGTACATGTAATCCTGTAGAATGGATAAAACAGCATTCAATACTAGAGAGAAAAAAGAAACTGTAAATAAAAGGATTTCATGTGACAATCTTCATAGCATTCTCACACCCATCAATGGTGATACAATTGACATAGGAAAGTCGCTGTGTGATGATCTCTAACACAGGAGGCTCCCACTTTCCTTTTTCCTTCCTCACTACAGCTCCCCCCTTCCTCTTGTGCCCCCCCCCCTCCCAGCCAATACCTTGAGTAGCTTGGGGGAGTGTAGGGGGCAGGGCCAGCTGCATTACCATTCGTCAGTGTCATTGCTAATTGACCAATAGGAAGGCAGCATTCTGCGCATGCTCAATGTTTACACAACCAAAACAATCGCACACGTGACAAGCGATTGTTTAACACTGCCTACGTCACAATGGGCTCTCTGCTAATTGGCCTATTGCTGGCCTAAAACTCCCAGGATGCCACAGTAGGCCAGGGCATTCATTAATAGCACGTGGATCCTTGATTGGGAGTCTGTGCCTATGGCGCCTACCTTTCAACATTTGTCAGTTGGATCTTTGACACTGGACTGGGAAGGTGCTTCTCATCAGCTGCTGTGGACTCTATCAATGTGACATCACCCTATTCTACATGACATCACATTGACATAGCCTGACACCTCACAGTGACATCACAACATTCATATCACCTTTAGTATAGATGTGTCTGATGACATATTTTTACATCATGGCAAAATAGTGTTATTCCAAAATACAATTTTTATAAAATTTCACCAATGATTTGAACTTTTAAAACTGGATTACAATACATCTACATTAAGGACCTTTAAAAGCACCACTGATAGAAGGATTATACAATTGTAGGCCTTATATTGACGCCGTTTTAGAGCGTCCAAAGGCCTAATTATGATGATGCAGGCCCCCCTAAAGACTGCCCCGGACTACTACCGCGCGGCTGCCTGCACCTTCGGCTCTCTGCCCGGAATGATGTTTCCTGGTGAGTTAAAAGAATTTTGTAAAAATGTTGAATTTTGTCTTGAAGTGGGTGTATTTATTGAATAAGTCAAATGCATACATGTATACTTTGCCTTGAATGCCTATAAATGGTGTATTTTCACTTTTGCTTTATACAGAAAGTTTCAGTGCCATTGCAAGTATTTGATTTATAAATCATCAATTTTTTTTGGTTGAATCAATTTACACTAAAAATTATATACAGCCCAGTAGCTGATAGGCCTACATATGATATTGCTATTTGCTTATCGGATCTATAGATATGCACATACCACCAGTACCCAATATGTTACAATGTATATATTGCAAATTCTAAATTCTTTGAGAGAGTGACTGTAGCTTTAGGCCTAATTCAAGTTTACAAATTAAAGAAGACTTTGGACATTTTTAAATCACCAGACCACACAATTCTTAAAATCATTTACTTAAATTGTCTTTGAATTTTACGGAGCTTTTAAGGATTTGCAGTCAACTTAATTACCTGCTATAGGTTAGCAAGATACCTTAATTATTGGATGGGAAATAAAAATAACGTTCTGGTTGATTTTTACCAGTAAAATCTTCTCTTTTAAATTGTAAAAAAAATCTTTTTCAGGCCTTTAATCGTGCATGTATAGGCCCAAAGAATATAGGACTACTTATTTCACTAAATACTTTATTTAATAAGATGTATGTTTCTGATAGCAAAATGTCTGTTTAATGCAGCTGTGTCAGGTATATATATTCTTAATTCATGGTGTATACTTAGTTGTGTTGTCAATAAAAAATAAAATGAAATAAAACGAAAAGCGAAAAATAAATAAAAGAAGCTAGAACAAAATATGATTTATCTATTTTCAAAGTGATGATCCTAAATCTGCTTTGGGCTTATTTATATTTGCCCTAAGTAATTTCATGGCTCATAAATGAAAGCTAGATTAAGCCATGATGTATAGCTCTAAGGCAGGAAGTCATTTTACATTTTATGTAGTTTGTTCTGTTTACATAGACATATATAGAATGGATCAAAGCAAAGAAAAAAGACACTATTTCCATGTTTTCTATATTTAGCCTCTTTGGAAATGCCAATATTTTACATGTGTTTTGATCTTCCCCAAACAAAGATGAATGCGTCTTTTATAAAGGGAATTATTTTATTTTGTTTCATATGGGATAAACTGGATAAATAAAGAGTTATTGTTAAGACTAAAAATTTTAGCTGCCTTGAAGTGATTTGACTTTTTGTATGAGTTTTTCCTGTTTAATTTGACATTGGTATATGAAGAAAGTAAAGAGTTCCGAGTTCAGCATAATAAATGGAGGCTATACTTATCTTTGAGTTCAAAATGTATTAGCATAGCTGACTTTTAAAGGGGAAACATATGTTTTGACTTGAAAAAGTGCTGCTTCCTTATTAATTAGTCCGTATAGTTTGGAGGTATTGGCCTACCTATGTATATATATTTCAAAATCATGCAGACATGTGTTCATTTATTTATCACCTCAAAGAAAGGTACGAGTTCCTGAGTACTTGTACAATTGTACATGTCTGCATGAACACTTGCAATGAATAGGCCTACATTTTCAAATTCCAAAATTTATGTATTTTTTCGTCCTACTTTGGCTGCAGTTTATAGGCCAAATTCCAATTAATTTACAGGAAGACACATGGTTTCTGTTGGAACTTCACATTATTTTATCGGACTTGTCAATATCATAAACTATTTTATTTTTTACAGATCCTTCATATACCAAATCTGCCTGGACCCCTCAGCATAGTCCCCAGTCACAGGGTAAGCTTATGTTTTCAATTTTCTCATTCTGTTCACAAGTAACACTGGTCTTAGGACTGATCCTTGTAGCATATCAAAAATAGGCTCACATGTTTAATACATGCAGGTCTGAGGTTATCTGCATACATATATGTGTTTATTTATTTTAATGTAGGCTACACAAAGAAATCAAGATTTTTTCTCGGTCTAGGGATGTTTTAGAAATATCCATGTACCATTAAACCTAAAATATAAACCTGTTATGAACGTTTAGAATGCAATTAGTTTATCAAATTTTAAGACCAATAGACAGTTGGTGAAGTATTGCACACAATCATAAATTTTAAGTAACTGCTTATATTAGGCGAGAATTATTGAAATACGTTTCCTACTTTCTGCAATATTTTGGTGAAAACTCTTAATAACCCATTTCACTGGCTACAGTGGCTAGGCATTGAGCAAAGTTTAATCAGGGGGAAATAATGACAAAATCGGGTGAGAATTATTGCAATTGTGGGCATGAAATTTGGTGAAAATTTGGAGAAAAATCAATGAATGGAGAGATAGTAATTGATGAATTACCCCCCCCCCCAGCCCCACACACACACTGTGGTGCATACACACTTAATGTTGAGCTCCAGTGCTTTCAGTGCTGCAGGTTATATGCACGGGGGGGGGGGGTAGGGAGTGGGGATCATTTTCCTGGAACGCTCGGCCTGCGGGCAAACGCGTGGCTGGCAGACGCCCCCCTGCAAGCATGGGAAGTCGATGGAAATTTCCAACCCCCCTTCTCTCAAAATTAAGAGAGCAGAGAAAAAATTAGGGGTGGGGGAGGGGGGTTGTTAAAGGGAAGAAGTGAGATGGTCATGGTTGGTTAAACAACAGTGCCTATCAGTGAAACTGAAAAGTGTGGCTGAGAGTAGCGGAAAAGATGGAGGGGGGGGGGGGTGGTTGCTACTGGTTGGTTGCAGGTAAATGGACTGGAAAATTCATATTTGGGATCCAGGCCCGAGACATGGCACAAGATGTTGTATTATGTGTATGGATAAGATACTGACTGTAGGGCTATAGATATTATATAAATATCTAAAGAAGGGTTAATGTTTTATGTATGGAATGCATATTTTAGAGACCATGGACAATAACATTTCAAAAGAGAAAATACTAAATTTGGATGAATTCCAATGCTACACACTTTAGATCTAATCTGTTGTATGTGAGAACTGTCAACATGCGTCTTAAGGAAATTTAATGAGAGCTTTATATAAGATACATTCCTACTTTAAATTAAGAGAACTTAAGTTCACAACTTGTTGTTAGAAATTACGTTAATAGACCACTTCTGAGTAAAAGAGTGCATAGATACATCCAGGGGCTAGATGGAAGGGTTAAAATACATAATTCAGCATTTTGAAAAACGTGCAGTGCATGGGATATCAGCAAGGCAGGGGAGAACGCAGAAATTGGAAATCAGGAGGGGGGGGGGGGTTAAGGGGTTACAGGGCCTTTTAGAGGGGCACTAAAAGTCTCTCAGAAACACCCCCTCTCCACTGTACCCCCAACACACCCCCTCTCCCCTCAATTCCCCAATTCCATGCAATTTCGACCACACATAATTGCCAATAATGAAACTGCACCCTAACCATATTGTCCAATGTCTATCAACTGTAATAATTAACACAGGGTGATTTCAAGCACTCTTCACGTCAACCTAATACATGGTTAGCACCATTGAGATTTCACCAATGGGAATCCCCAGCTCTGAATTAAATTCCAATTAATAAATCTTTAATGTCTAGTCTCCAGGGAGGATTCTATTGAATAACGAAGATACTTTCCTTGGAATTGATTTTAGTAGGCCTACTTCTTGAAAACATTATGAAAGAATATTTTAAAGTTCATCGAAATTGTCAATGCAAATTAACTAAATACTTTCTAAAAATTTACAGCAGGTTGCCTAAATAATCTGTTACATGACTTGTAATCGTAATCTATCTATCTATCTATCTATCTATCTATCTATCTATCTATCTATCTATCTATCTATCTATCTATCTATCTATCTATCTATCTATCTATCTATCTATCTATTACATAAGTCCCTATCAATCTTTTGCTTGCCATGTTCATTTAGCTGCGGCTACTTATGCCGGTAACTCAGCGTTCCTTTACAATGCTAAATGCTAGCGTTGTAGCACTACCAGTCACACATGGTATATTTGGGAAAGTTTCAACATGTGTGCAAAAACGATCTTGCATAAAGTTTGTTCTTATCATCTTTTTCAAGATTCGTTATTTGGAATTAAGATGACACTAAGAATGAAAAAAAAGCTAAATTGTATTTATTGTAATATTAAAGATGGATGGATAGAGGTATTATTGGGGCTTTACGTCCTGTTTTTATGCGCCTTTAAGAAGGGCTAGTTTTGTGTAAATATGGGGTGACTTGTTCTTGTTTAATACCACCGCCTTCATAAACTTGGCTAGGATCGCTAACATCTCAAAAGTAGACACTCCTATGGCTTCATTAATGCTTTGGGCGATATTGTGTTGAATAAAAGGCCATGTCACAGTTCAAAGGTCAAATGGAAGGTCAAGCTTTTCTGTCACAGGACAAACAATTGACCGCAACAACTCAACTGTCATGACCGTCACAAGGCAGACAGCGTCATGATCAGTTGGACTGACTACTAAACAAAACTATAGATAGATTTTTGCGTCAAACTTGTGTATGATGAAGCTAGTAGGCCTAGAGCTAGATGTGAAACACATGAAACATTTTGAATGGCAATACTTAAAAATTGATAAAAGAATAAATTAGTTGATAGAAAAAGTTTTATGCTATAAAGAAATTGAGGCTCTGAAGTGATGTTTAAAATAAAATAAAAGATGCCCTATTGGCAAACATCATAAATGTAAGTAATGTAATAACTTATAACTATTCTGAATGATGAAATAATATACACGAATAAAGTATACAGAAAACACAATAAAAAACTGGAAGTTGCTAGGCCAATATTTTTTTAAGGCATCAAATGAACAAATTCTATATACCATATAATATACAATGTAGGCCTATATATATATAGTATATAGAATGTAAAGATAAAAAATGTATGGATATCAAAATTGTTTACAACTAATGGTCCAGTATACACGTAGCAGTACAATGTATCAGACGAAGAGGCTTCAAGTACATTACGCCATTGTAGACCTATTCAAATTCTAATTTCAATATTACCAAACTGTTCTGTCAACACAGTTAGCTTCTCCAAATAAGGCAAATTTCCAGCCTAATTCTGACAGAAACCATACTGCTGTGCTGCTTTTGTTATTGGTCATGCATTTGGGAGATTTCAATTCCAAGTGTATTCAGGGCCATTAATATGGATTCCACATAAAATTGTCTGACATAATCGCATAATTACTAGAACAGGTGGAACCGGATCTGAAATTATTCATTTGGTGCACAGTTTGTTTTCACCTATTTTCACTTACTGAGAAATGTATTTCTACTTATTAGAGGAAAGATTATGAAAAATAAATAGGAAATTTTTATTCAGAGGAAATTATGGTTAACTTATTCTTTTAGGAGTAGGTAGATTTCATGATAAGCATATTTGTTTGTTATGTATGGAATTATAAAGTTAGTGCATAGTTGTTTTTGCCATCTGTTTATTGCTTTCTATTGAAAAAGTGGGAAATTGTTATTTCCTATTATGATAATTTTGAAATGAGGCTCTATATATAGTAATTGGATTTATTTTCTTATGATTTGTCGTATTTTTGAATGTCATGAGTTATCTATTCCCAAGTCTACAGATTTTCAGAGGAAATAAAACTTAAGATGTATATGGGAGAGCTTCTTTTCTTTATGAAATCATAATGTATTTGGGTTATTTTCAATTTATTTCAGGCTATTGAAGGCAATCTATTCTTACATCTGTTAATCCTAAAAGTCTTAAAAGTGGATATAATATGCACATCTGATCGAAAATTATCATGATTTCTAATTATTTCTTTGTTTATTTCAGGCTATGGCAGTAATGGTTTAACACCCACAAGCAAAACAGAAAATCCACACACACCCTGGCGACCGCAAGGTGGGTTAATTGAAAATTATTAAATAGTTCATTATGCTGGCCATCTTTTCAAATTATTTCCATTCATTTAGGGTGTAATTTGGGGCCCATAATGAATAACGGATTACGAATAAATTCAGAATTTGAAATGAATTAGGAATTAAATAGGGAATTCTGAATAATGAATATTACTCATCCTCTGAATGGTTTATTACATACACTCTAAAAAATGTCGGGACAAAATTGGTTTTTTAGATTCAAAATGGTTTTTTGAAAAACCAAATTTCAATGCAAAACCAAAATGGATTTTTAAAAAAATCCATTTTGGTTTTTTGCATTGAAATTTGGTTTTTCAAAAAACCATTTTGAATCTAAAAAACCAATTTTGTCTGAAATTTTTTAGAGTGTAACAACCTGGAATTGTGATTGAAACACGTTGTTTTGGTATCAAGGCATCATGATGATCATAATCATCATCATTATTATTTTAGACCTAATTTAGACTCTAATGCATATTTTAAAATGCATTAAATAAGACTGTACATGGTTTATCAAATTTATAGACATTATGAAGTTGTTCTGTATCCTACTTTTTCAAAAATTAGAACAACAGATTGAAATCACCATTCCCACAGATACACCTCCAGCTAGACAGATAAAAAGAAAAAAAAAGACAGAAATACGGAAGGCAGATCTAAAGAAGGACAGCAAGATCTCTAGATAGATAAATAGATCAACAAAAATAGATAGACAGCAAGATAGATAGACATAAATATTATGGGTCTATATATATAGATTGACAGAAAAGTGCATCCATACGTAGATAGACGAGTATCTATAGATAGATAGAACGAATGATTAGATTTACAATATTTCTTTTTACATGATCATCAAAGCAGCTGAGACATATCCTTGCAGACCATGATTTAGATTTAGATAAGGAAGAGAACAGAGAGAGAGAATAGCATTAAACAAATTCTGCTCACTTCACATTAGTCTAGGTCTCATAAACAGAGATTGTCAGCAATAGGTGTACTTGATCTGGGCTTGGAGAGTGTGGAAATCAGCTTAGCTCTTGAAATAAACAGGAAACTCGTTGAGAGAATACTAGACAATGGCAGTGCAATGATGGTTGGAAAGGAAGCAATTTGGTGTAGATTGGTGCCATGAGAGGTAGGCCAATAAAAAGGCACGAGATATGAGCCTGGATCTCAACCAGATCTCGCGAAATCTCGACAAAACTCGACAGAGCGTGCTTATAAGCGAATCTGTGGAGCTCTGTGGGGTTTTGTTGAGTTCAGTAGGGGAGTTATACTGGTGCTAGAACACACCCTTGTTTAACTCCATCGCAACCTGACCCACTTTCTACTTAAGGCTGAGTTAAGGGGTGTAGGGGTGCCTTAACAGATCTAGGGCACTTCTTAAGGACCCTCCTCTAGTTAAAGGGGCCCTTAATGTCACTCCAGTGTCAAAGCCCAACCCTAACCCTTTACCCCCCAAGATTGAGAGGCTAACAAGAATGTTGCTGCATCACAGAGCAGAAATCCAGGCATGGATCCAAAGATGACACATGGTTGATAGGCAACCAACTGAGAATTAGCCAACTTAATACGACCAGCTGACAACCAACTGGCAACAACCAACTGAGAACAACCAACAGGCATCGATTAACTTTAGACATTACATGACTCTTTAATATAGGGTTGATGGGGAGTTGCAGTTGGTTAGCTTAGTTTGTAGCCCTCTTAGCTTCCTATCTGGTCCTGGGTTTAATTCAAGCTTAAGCCTGGTCACCTGGACCTCCTTTGGACAGAAGTATGAGTGTTTGCCTCATTGCTGCGTCCTCTTTGATTTGATTTTATTTATTTTACAAATTCATCAGTGCATGATATACAACGAATGTGCGACATACTATGAAACAACCATAAATGGCTTGATGAAATGGAAATAAAGTATATACTGTGATGAAAATGTTGAGTATATACAGTGATGAAAATGCTGACCTTATAAGCCTGTACCATGCATGTGCACAAATTCAGGACCTAAAGCAACAATCATCTATCCATTTAGGGTTGAGAATAATTCTTATTAAATACCTTATTCAGTAATGTCTATATATCCCAAGACCACAGAATTAATCTAAGCAATTAGCTGTAACCTCATTCAGTTAATATTTATCTTATAAAGGAGCAAAATCATAAGAACTAATGAAAACAATTTTCTATGCCAATGAAGACAATTAGTCGAAGATTACGATTTGGCATAATTACCATAGCATGTATATTTGATGCTTAATTACTACAAATAATTAGGCATTTATACCAATTATTTTGAGGAAATAACTGAAGGAAATCTTTCTAAATATATATCTCTTGCAACATAGCAGGATTTTGAAAGAGATATTTAATCAGTTAGACAATGGAGAATATTTTGTTATGTCACTATTTGAAGATTTTTCTGGATTCATTGCAAAAACCTGTTTCAGTATCCATGATACAAACATTATTTGTAACATTTTTGTTTGGCATGTATGCATGATGACCATTCCATTGATAGCTTAATGGAGTTTTTTGTTGCCTAGAAAGAATGTTCTTATAGAGCTAGGGTATTGACTTTTTTAGCAGTCACTGACAACAATAGCTGCTTTTGCCTGCTTACCGAGTCCCTTTGTTTTCTTAGCCTAATTGAGAGTTATCGGGGGGGGGGCTGCATTACAAATAGAAGAGCCTGGCTGCATCCAAGGACAGTGAAAGGAAAATGGCGGATAGTATCAATTCCTCAGGCCATTAGTGGCGCAGCATTATGCTACAAGTGAGCTTTTTGATCCTACACAGTATCATGGCTTATTGTCCTATCAAAAGGCATAAGGCTGCCCAAGCAATAAGGGGAACTTGTGATACTAGATAACAGTACTTATGGGTAGGGCCTAACAGTGGATAATGTCAGATAATAATAGATAAATAGCTGCAGATAAATAGATAGATACATGTTAGGAGATTACATGATAATTCGCAATAAACAACAAAGAAGCCTCCATGAGCCTACTGCAATGGTGATAGTGTTTACTGTTTAGTTGGTAAAATCTGGGACCTGGGTTCAATTTTCTGTGGACCTTCATGAGCAAAATCCCAGCTGAATGTCGTTTGGATGAGATGTTGAATTGGTAGCCCCTTGTATCAGTGTCTGCTGGGCAAGTAAAAGATCCCTCACATGGGGTAAATGTGTAACATGTTGAGGACTCCCACTTTTTCTCTCCCATCTCATCATTCAACCCACATTAGATGGGTATTTCGTCCTGTTGTCTCGAAATATATTCTTTTAAAGACGGGGGGCCAATTATAACAGGACCCAATCCAGGTAGCCTTCATTCTGATTCTGGCACTCAAACAGTAAACATGTCCCATTTTCCTCAAGCAAAATCATCAATACCAGTTATAATACTGCATGAAACACTTCCAATTTTCAACCACATCATAATTCGTAACAAAGGAATACATTAATGTAGTTTTGAGCAAATTGGGGCATTGTAAGACCATAAAAATAGCATTTTAGTGAAAATTTTAGCAAAAAATTGGACATGTTCTGCTGTGAGCTGATTGGTTATGAACATTTACAACTTTAGGGTCATTAGGACGGTCCACTTCAAAGGAATTCCGAATTGCATTGAAGTTAGAAACCCTAATTACAGTTTAATTACCCGTCATTAGCAGCAATCAGCAATTCTTAAAGAAACAAAAACTTAGAATAATGCAGATAATAATGTTTATTTTAAAGAAAACTGTATGATGTGCCACTTAAAATAAATCCTGAAATTTTCATTCAAATCGGAGCATTATTAACAAAGTTACGGCATATTGATCACTACAATAGAAGTATAGCAGCAATCAAAGCCACATCATTGGTCAATACCCAATCCTAGTTTTCTCCAATGAGAGGAAGATTCCATTTAATTGCTGTACCCGGGTATATTGGTACCCCCTCACCCCCCGTCTTTAAGATTACTGGTGTTCTTGGGATTCATCTAGTTAATAGAGTGCAAGCTATGTTTAGGCTTCATATTACAGGCTAGCATTTTTTAATCATCTTATCAATCTTAATAAACCCAAGAATGCATAGGTCTATATTACAGTCATTATAGTGTAAATGGTTGTGCTAAATACGGATAAAGCCATTATGATCTGACATTCTTGATTTAACAACTCTCTGTCCTATAACAGTGCTGAAAACAAATTCTTGGTACAAAATTAGAGCAAACAATCTGTTTACATAAAGTGATTTCCTCCAAAATAATTGGTTTGACGTAGGACTGTAATAATTACAGTTAAACCAATGGGAGGTTATAATAATTTCAACAGGAAACCACCCTTGTCCCCCAAGGGTTGAAAAATGTGAAATACTCAAATTCCAATTTAAATTTCAAGATTAAGTGTTTTGTTCTATAGACTGTAATAAATATTATATAACCTGCCTAAGACAGGAGAGAGTGCCAAGCATTGGTTGATAGGTCATCAACACTATAGGCCTATTGTGTAAAATTGTGTATGTGCCTGGCCTAATGGTTTAGAGTGCTTCTTGTGCAACTGCTGGCTTCTGAAGGCATGGGTTCAAATCCACCACAGGAAGTGAACTCTGTCGACTTCAGGCATAAAGCCGAAGGGTGTCTATTTTACTCAGTGTTCTATTCTGAGGTACACTCTAAAAAATGTCGGGACAAAATTGGTTTTTTAGATTCAAAATGGTTTTTTGAAAAACCAAATTTCAATGCAAAAAACCAAAATGGATTTGAATCTAAAAAACCAATTTTGTCTGGAATTTTTTAGAGTGTAAGTAAGGTATCCCACTCTTGGGAACAGAGAGTACCATGGTGTGGATTCAAAGCCTTGTCATCTCATGGTGTGGATTCAAAGCCTTGTCATCTCATGGTGTGGATTCAAAGCCTTGTCATCTCATGGTGTGGATTCAAAGCCTTGTCATCTCATGGTGTGGATTCAAAGCCTTGTCATCTCATGGTGTGGATTCAAAGCCTTGTCATCTCATGGTGTGGATTCAAAGCCTTGTCATCTCATGGTGTGGATTCAAAGCCTTGTCATCTCATGGTGTGGATTCAAAGCCTTGTCATCTCATGGTGTGGATTCAAAGCCTTGTCATCTCATGGTGTGGATTCAAAGCCTTGTCATCTCATCATTAAGTCTGCCTCTGGCAGCTGCTCATATAAGGTGAAATAGCTCAGGAGCTAACAGAATTGAGACATTGATATATTGTCCACTTTCTGTTTCACATTTAATTCCTAGTTCTGGTAGGCAGACTTAGGCAGTCATGGTTTTATCTTCTGTATCTCCCCCAAAAATATGGAAATTTTAACAAAAATAGATCTTTAAAAGGAATAGATCAATAAAATGGCTCAGATTCAAGTGGTTTTTTGCCTTGGATCTTTTAAAAGCCGTCTAGGAGTCTTTATTGCCAATATTGGCTACAAGTCCATGTCGTTAAGCATAAAATCTAAGATATTAAGGCATTGATCTTGTCAGCAAACTCATTTGAACTTCAATCTGAGTCTTTCATACTATAGTCACACTTATAAATTTATGAAAGACATTTTCTTATATTATTCTATATAGTATCGAGAGAAAGTGAACACCGTGATCTAAGTAAATTAATCCCAAATCCAAGATATTTTAATCCCACATTAAATCGTTTATATTCTTGTCCATTCTTAGTAGGGTGTCTTTGTCATTACTAAACCTGAATTTGAAGGAAACTAAATTGATGTCTTCACTCAATAATTCGATTTGTAGTATTGACATAAACCATGACTTCAAATAGATTCGTGTTCGGACGTATAATTCAAATGAAAGATTAAATTCATTATCATAATTTGCAGAATTCCATGCAGGTTTCAGCTGGGTTGTTTTGCATTGTATGGCATTTGATTTACCTTTTAAAAACAACTTCACAGCTATATAGCACGAGGTCAAGCAGCTGTAATCTCGAATGCGTCAAATCTACAGTAGTTCATAGCTTCGATCCCAACCTTTTACCTTCTAAAGTGTTATCGCAAAGTCTTTTAGCACTTATCTACCTCTAGACAGGAAAGGTGCTGCATGTAACATGCTATTTCCTGTTGTATTGACTAGCATGCCTTTCTACTGTAACTCAGTGGCCAGGTTTCCTGTATTAAAGCCAGCGGAAGCTGTAGTATAAATATTATCCTGCTAGCCCAGTGGGAGGGACGAATTATTGGGGTACCCCACTGAGACACTAGGCCCCCTGGCGGGCAGCTCAATCAGACCACAATTTGGCAGAACGAATCAAGATTAGGCCAACCACAACCTCCAAAGTGAGTAGCGTTCAATGTAAGTGTCTCTGGAGGAAGTAGATTTGTAGAAAGGAGAGAGGCAATGAAGAGGAAGGGGAGAAATTAAGAGGAACAGAGGGAAGGAGGAAAAAGAGGAGAGGAGGAAAAGGAGAGGAGGAAAAGAAAGGGGAGAACAAGGAAATACAGATCAGATAGCATTTATAAATAAAATGGACAGACATAACTGATATTTAGATCCTTAGATAGGTACAGAATATATGGATACAGTCTACAGAGAAAGATAAAACAAAAATATTACATAGAGACAGATGTAGATAGAGACATGATTAGACAGATTCTGATTTTACAAATCCTAGGATTATGACATGAACAGTTCCACACTGGGTAAATTGCATAATGACATCTGACATCTTGCATTCACAACAGAATAGATGTCAGAATTGCATTTGACAGAATTGTATTCTTGCCAAAATCTGCTTCTCATAACACTGTGCAGCATAGGGTGGCAGAGGAGGTCCCAGCTGAACCCCTAAAGCCAGAGCAATGAACAATGTCAACTCGAACTATTTACCCAATTGGCATTGTTTGGTTGGGACAGGGCAAGAGCTACCCACTAGGTGCCCAGAGCTTTCCCATTGCTTGTTTTCCACCAAGCAAGATTCATATAAGCAAGCTTGAAGCAGGCTGAAGCAGCTGATCCAAAGCCTCGTTGTGATCTCTGTGGAATCTCGTCGAGATCTCGTTGAGATCTCGCTGATCTCGTGATTTAATGAGACCACGTGGGGAGGTCACGTGGTGTTTACTTTTCACCAAGAATGCCTGGTGGAATTGTTGTTGGCAATGGCCAAAATGTGTGATTGAGGCTAGATTCTCCTGATTCTCCCCTGTCTGCACCAAATGCATTCAGAGCATTATATGAGGCAAGCCAGGCAATGGTGAAAATGATGGAGCAATGACTCAATGTTTTCAAAAGGCTATTAGTCCATCCCAAGATGGATCTACTCTCATACAGAAATGATCTGTTTCAATATTGTGTGTGTGGCTTAATGAATGTGGGATTTGGGGCAATTTGAAAATTTTTCTCATTGGCTTTTGAGTAAATCTGAAGATAATTTCCTTCGATGACTTCGATATTTATATAATTTCAATAAGCTTGGATTACATGTGTGAATGAGAGTGTGTGTAATATCATTTAAGAGCAAGTTGTCCTCAAAAGAAATGTATTTTTATGTCCTCATATACTTCAATTGAAACAAAATCAAGTGCATTTTGAATTTTCTTTTTGAGTATCACATTGTCCTCCCTGCTGGTTTCTGTTTCTCGGAGGCAAGTTCTCAAAATTGAAACTTTGACAGGGGTCAAAACATATCCAGCAAACTGTATATATTACTCACCTTCTTAATCCTTGCATTTTCTTTAATTTACCTTCTTTATCTTTGCAGGAAGCGGTCAGATCCAGTTGTGGCAGTTTCTACTTGAACTCTTGTCCGACTCGAGCAACGCGAACAGCATCACCTGGGAGGGGACGAACGGCGAATTCAAACTCGTTGATCCTGACGAGGTCGCTCGGCGATGGGGAGAGAGGAAATCCAAACCGAACATGAACTACGACAAATTGTCGAGAGCGTTACGGTATTACTACGACAAGAACATTATGACGAAGGTTCACGGGAAACGTTACGCTTACAAGTTTGACTTTGCGGGGTTGGCGCAAGCCATGCAGCCCTCGACCACCGACCCCGCTGCCTACAAGTACCAGCAGGACCTGTTCATGTCCGGGTACCATCCGAACTCTAAACTCAACTTCATGAACCCGCACCACCCGCCTATCCCGTCATCTCCGAGCGGGTTCTTCACGACGCCGTCCTCTTATTGGTCCAACCCCAGCGCTAACCTCTACCCCAACTTGTCCAATCACCACGCAATGCCCCCTCATCCGGGTCACATGACGCCCCACATCAGCTCTTACTACTCATGACTGGTCATGTGATTGATATTGACATTTTGCGTGACATTTCTCAATGCTATTTTCATGTGACAGTACTATGTGATCTCACAAACTGACAATATGATGTCACTATGTGACATTTCTGTGTGATATTACAATGATATCATCGTCACATCATGACAATGATAATATCGTACATTGACATACAAGATGATTCTAATGTGATTTAACAGTGAGACAGCATTGTTTTACATAAATATATCACACTAAATGACATTCGAATGTGACTTCACAGTGTGACGTCATCATGCCAAATTACTATGTGACATTTATATGTGATTGATGATATGATGCTGCCAAATGACATTAAGCTGTACCACATGATATCACAATTTGATATCATCTAATATCACAATTCCACGTTTGAATAGATGATTTCGCAACCTGACATTTCAATGTGATATCATGTGATGTCACGTGATATTCAATCGCAACATGACATCACATTTTGACAAAATCTTGCGATGTCGGAAGTTACTATGAATATCATAATATTATGAATTATGTACATTTTATGAATGAACACTGGCCCCATATACATATAAATATATATTTCCAATGACTGACCTTTTATACTGATGAACATATTTGACAATGACTGTATATCTGCTTGTATTTTTGAGATGAAGCTGGATGTATTTTTCCATGGAATGTGCAATATAATTATGTGTCATAATATCTAGTCATAATTGCCAAATTAAATTTATGTTATTTGTTTGATTATTATATACTTATTTATTTATATGTACAATTATTTATTCATCTGTATTCCAATTTATTTATATATTTATTATTTATTGATCATTTGAGAATTTAGTAAATTACATATTGCTGGACAATTCTTATTTTAAAATTTTAACTGTTTTTCTCAGAAGGAACCTGGGAAAAAAATCAGAAGGCAGGCCATTTACAACGAATTTAATTAAAAAACTCTAGAACTGCTTAAAAATCCGTTTCTGTGGCAGTGTGTTTGAGCATGTTGTACCTATAATATGAAGATTATAATCAGGAAGCTTTTGCCACCTGAATTAAAAAAAAAGGGTTCTAATTTTTACTTCAAAATTCCATTTGGTTTTAAAATCTATAAGAATTATCATACAATTTGTAAAGCTTTCGGTTCATTTTACGACTACGTTTCTTCAAAATTAATCTTTTCTTGTCAGAATGAAATGCAGTAAATCTACGAATTTATCAAATGTTGATAATGGAAAAGCACATGAAATCTGTGCAATCTAAGAAAGCAACAAAAATATCCAAGCCATTTGGCACTGTTGAGGCAGAACCCATTGCTATCATAAGTAAGGTTCATATCTGGCATACAAGACAATTCACTGGCAATTAACGCAAGAGCATGAATGTTCTGTAATCAACTGAACAATGTGAGAATGATATGATATGTATAATCTGTACAGATTGCTATGTTATACTGTATGTTGAATGTGTATATTTCCAGTATAGATGGACAACAATGAACCACTTGAAGTGAAGCACGTGTTTTCTTGTTTTTCTTGCAATAAGTGGAATTCACCATGCATTTCCATATAAATATATAATATTTCTGGCCAATGTGCAACCAAATTGGCAACTATAAGACAGGTGAGAAATTGGTGAAATGCAGTTTACTCTCCACGATTTGTGTTCTGAAGTTTTTATTCTATTATCTTTTTTCGTAAGTTGATCTCATTATCAAAACATTAAACTTTCAGTTATTTTAATCACTAGGTCACAAGCATATGCAAATGAGCACCAGATTTCACAGAAAGTCTGTTTTTAGACGATGTGTATAGTTTTGTAGCCCTGCTTAATCGCCATCTGGAGTGAGTCGGTTTGATTTAGGCCTAAAGCAAAAGTTGAGTTGGATAGGTAGTTGCCTGCAACAGTTGCGGTCTTGATTGTAGTGCACACAAATCCTGTGCTAGCATTGGGCGTTTATTGTAGAATAGCTAGTCACACATGGCGCTTTTGACAGAAGCACAGAATAATGAGATCTATGTTTCTATAAGCAAGAATTAAGTACTTTTGAATAATATTGATTTTGAGAACGATAATTATGATTATATAATACATAACAGTAGCACAATTATAGAGAATTGTAAAACACTACCTGTTAATTCAGATGACAATCACAAACGTCAACGTGCTTGAAGCAATTTTTACAGAGTTTGAGGCACAAAAACATGTTTAGAAATATGATCAAAACACTTATAAATACCTTTGAATCTATAAAAAAATTCAAAGCAATAAAACAAATGCCACTATTCCAACATGATAATATTTCATCACCATTAATAAACTACTATATCATTTATTTAGAATATCTATAGTCATCAATTAAATATGATATAGTTAATAAATGTATTTTTCTGGCCCTTTATTCATTCTTCATACGTGAATGCTTAAAAAACCACAATATCATATGTGAAACAACCTATTTCATCCATGCACAGTATCCTCGAGTCTAAACCTCAGAATCACCTGATTGGAGCATTTTGCCTGTCATAGCCAGTGACTGGGGGCAAATGTGTTGTGAAATTGCTCCTAGACCCAGTCACAGGCAGCCAGTCAGTGTGCCACATTAACCCTTGACAGTGGGCAATTATTGTCAACAATTTGCTGAATAGCAGGGGCATTATTGTAGGGCTGTCTATCAAAAGTCATAACATCGTAAAAGAAGCCATTTTCATTGCTACAGCTACACTGATTTGTCCTGCAGATTTTGTTGAAGGGGTTTCCAGACCTTTTTGTAAGGATATTAGACCGAATACATTTCAAACCCTAATAACTGGCTCAACGAAGACTGTCAGCATTTTTGAGGTTTTATTGATAAGTATAGTTATTAGTTAAGGATAGTGTAGCACTCTGAGACAAGTTCTTAGAAGCAGCAAGGGCTGTTTGATTAAATTGTCAAAACAGGTTGTGACTGTTTTGTATTGTAACAGACAATTTTATTCAAAGGCTAATCATGGCTCAAAGAAGACTGTCAACATTTGTTGGGTTGAGGAGAGTTCATTCTTAGTGCAGCCCTCTAAGACATGGTCTTGAGTTGATTGATTAAATGAGAGAGGGATTTGCTACTCTTTTGTATAAGGCTATCAGATCAAGCAAAACTATTCAATCCCAAATTTCTGGCTCAGAGAAGTTAGAATTTATTGAGTTAAATTGAAAAGTAGTAAATAGTGCAGCCCTCTAAGGCCACTCACATGGGTTAATTAAAGGGGATAGTGGGTTTTCCAACTTTTGTATAGGCCTAAAGATGTAAGATTCAAAATTCAAACCCAAATTTCTGGCCCAGGAGAAAATTGTCAGAATTTGTGAGTGTTACATTGTGTAGGGTTAATAAGACTTACAAGTTATTTATTTAGTGTAGCCCTCAAGGCAAGTACTTACCACGTGTCTGGGGTCGTTTACCTACTCAATTATACACACAAAAATGTTTTATATGGAGCCTTTAAGGTTCTAAAAGCAAACAAAAACAACATTTAGATAATCCAGATGCGCTGAACTCCCACAATGTAACCCCCTTCTCTCAAGTTGGGAGCATTGGGTCCTATCATGGGGCCTTACCTCCAAGTATTGGACCTTTTCAATTCAATTAAAACCTAAAAAAATTAAAACTTTTTTTACTATGGGTTGTTTTACTTCTTTATATAGACCATAAAGAACTTCTTGCATTAAGAGTTTATAAATCATTGTATATCTTGAAGTGTTTCAATTAATATTGTTATTCTAACAACTGGTAGCTAATGCATCCCTCCATAAAAAATTCCATATAAGCCATATGATATAAGATGAGTTTGTGTTAAGACTGTTTTAAAGATATTTACCGAGTAGACCAGTTACGATTTACAAAGACCTTTCAAAATCAGTTTCACCCCTTACTCTGATACGGTAACACACAGTAACTCTAAACTTTCGAATTTTTATAGCAGTGCAATTTTTACAGCATAGAAGTGACAATACATGGGAAATATCGATTAACTCTTGGTCTTTTAAATCTGTTTTCATTCTATAGATTGCTTATTGATCCCCTATCCCTGATAGATATTCCAATCTAAATTCGAAACACTTCAAGTTGCACAATGAGCTTGCCTTTTACTGTCATGATAATCACTGCAGACCTCTTTTAAAATCAGCCAGCCATGATTTGAGGGTTTTTTTGTCCGAGTTCTTTTTTGTTGATGTTTTCATATAGTTCCTGACTTCTCTATTTAACTGAGGATATACAATTATACACGCACCAAACCAGACTAGATTACAGAATGATATCATCGATTCCCTAGTCTATAGTATATAACCACACACATTTTCTTTAAGAAACGTGTAGACCTACTATTGATCTTAAGTATTGGCTACATTCATATAATATATATTTTGCAAGATCTGGCATATTTAGCTACCACACTAGTGTACATGCATTATCTTGCACATCACTGTAGTGTACATGGAATATCTTGCAGTTGCATAGATGTGTTATCTTGCACAGTTGTTTTCATGCAATATCTTTCAGTAGTATAGATGCATTATCTAGCACACTTGTCTACATGCAACATCTAGCAGTTGTGTAGATGCTGATTTTGCACAGTTGTCTACATGCAATGTCTTGCAGTTGTGTCGAAGTGTTATCTTGCACAGTTGTATACATGAAATATCTTGCACTTGTGTTGGTGCATTATCTGGCACAATTGTCTTCATGCAATACCTAGCAGTTGTGTAGATGCTGGATATCGCATGTAAAAAACTGTGCTAGATAGTGCATTTACAAAAGTGCAGGATCTTGAATGTACATTACCAATGTGTCAGATTATACATTTACATAAGTAAACTAGCGTAATGTGCAAGATGTTGCAATATAATATAGCTCCTACATTGTATGGCAGTTCCCCTCCATCTAGAATTCATAAGGATCATTCCAACTACATGTAGGCTATGTCATTCGAATCATTGAGACATAAATTAGGCAGTTCCTTGTACTCCAAGCATATGTTACAGAATGCATGCTTTGCAGTGGACTCACAATTTTTAAGAAACCCTGTTTAGGCCTGCACCGCTTACTATGAACCCTTTTCGTAAGCAGTGTGTGAGGGATAATTTCCCACCCTGAATCAAGAATCAGATAGCGACCCCCTTCTCCTCCATCTTTCCAATCTTCACCCCCCCCTGCCACACCCCCCTCCCATCCATTCATAAGGCGGCTTTGTTTTACCCTAATGGCCTACACGTTCTGCTTGCATTAGCATATGGAATCACAGCTCTGCTCTGGTCCATTCCAGATCCATTCCACAAGAAAGACTGGTGTGTTGTTGAAAAGCAGAAAGCAGCATTAAAGCAAGATCAGATAACGGTGCATAAATCAAGGACAAAAAGATTCAGCTCCCCCCCCCCCCCCCTCCCTCAGAAATGATTGACTCATTAGCTCCGCCTTATCTGATCTTGAGCAGCTTTCCACACTACAAGGCTGTATTCTGACCATGTTGTTGAGAGCTGGGCATTTTAACCATGTCCTCGGATGTAGGGCAGATAAAATTTGTAGATAATTATGGAACCAGTGGTTGAGCACTATATCGGCCAATACTGCTATGCAGCTCGACCGATCAACCTGTTTGAATTCATTTCATAAGTTTAGTGAGAAATCTCAATCTTGCAATCCTTTAACATAAACTGGAAAATAAATCATCAAGTAATCTGGAGAGTCCAAGAAAATGGATGGATAATAGGGGCTTTATGTCCCATAATTATGCACTTTTTGGCTACTTACATTGTAGGCCTACCATGCAAACAACCAAGAAAGTGTTAATAAGAAACATAAAGAGGCTGAAATAACACAAGACAAAAACGAAACCATGCAGAACAAGCAGGATACAATGATGTGAAGAAAGAAAATAAGTCCAGATGGCCATAGTAAGAACTAAAATGTCAAACTTTGTCCTCATGCCCTCATTTCCTGAGATATGTGTTTAAAGAAGAACTGAACCTGAGACCACGTTGAAGGATACCTAAAAAGTTATTTTACCAGTCATACAATTATAATGTACGCACAATTAATGGGTCGCTGCATGGTTTGATTCCGGCCCTTTGTAATGGTCACCTGGGACTATGTTGGTCAGTAGTTATGTCATCCTTTGCCTTCATAGCAGTGTCATCCTCATCTCTCATTTAGCCCATGCAATGCATTTATAGGATGGTGCACAGATATAGGACGTAAATCCAATATCATCCATCCATCATCTGGATATAGGTCACTGTGATTTTCTTAATTAGGGGGCTCTACTGTATGAACCACAAAAGCCTGTTGCGAAGATGCGGCCTGCAGAGGCATAATTAAGAAAGCCATCTTGATGTTAAACAAAGAACCTCCGCTGTGTAACACTTAATTCAGCCTCATTGTGAGCGCATCATTGTTGGCCCCTTGAGGCTGCTGATTGGCTACTGCAGGTCATGTGACTAGACAATTGGTCACGTGCCTATTGTCCTGGCCTGCAGCAAGGGTAAAATCAGAACTATTTTTTTAGAAGTTGGAGAAAGGGGGGTATAAGGCCTATTTGGAAGAGTAACCACAGCAAAATGAGTAGAGATAGGGGAAGGAGGGGTAAGGTGCCCAAGGCTAGCTATTTCTCCCCTAATTGTTGAGAAAGGCTCATCCTTGGTACGTTCAGTGGCGAGCCACAAGTGAATTAATATGTTGATCATAAACATGGCCAAAAGACTAAAATAATCTTTGGTCTCAATAATTATTTTTGATTAGGTTATCAAGAATAAATTTGTTTTTCGAGACATCAACTGCATAAGGTTGCACCACTTTTTAAAAGTAATCAAATTATTTTTAGAAAGTAATCAAATTATTCTTTTTCAGACAATTTCTGCACACTAAATTAATTTTCTGATGATTAATTTAGCGCCAAACATGAGTCTAACTGTCCCATTTATAATCATTATTTTTTGTCTTGAAAGAGGGTTTGTTTCTACCTAGCAGCTGGCTCGCCTGTTATTTATAAACAGGTGATAGATACCAGATACGGAGCTAAAATATAACAATTCAAAGATAGGACAGACAATCGGGATGGAACATAAAATAACGTTGTATTTTAGTTCAATTTTTAGTTCATTTTTCTATTTATAACCCTTTCGTTGTTCCTTGGTGGGGAGAAAATGTGGTAAGCTTCTGTTACAAAAATACCATGGGTGACTAGCACTGCAGCAATGTTAGCATCTTGCACAGCAGGAGAGCTGTCAGTTAGTGATAGTGGAAGCCGCACCTATGATAATCAAGGAAATGTTCATTTGGTTGTTAGAATGAAAGAAAGAAAGAAAGAAAGAAAATAGACAGAAAGAGGGAATGATATGT
The DNA here is from genome assembly GCA_026936325.1 of Platynereis dumerilii. Classification (NCBI taxonomy): domain Eukaryota; kingdom Metazoa; phylum Annelida; class Polychaeta; order Phyllodocida; family Nereididae; genus Platynereis; species Platynereis dumerilii. Next base: position 35,786,342 of record JAPTHN010000003.1, read on the forward strand.
CGGAAAGACACCAAATATATAGACACATGGATAGAAAATAGATAGATCAAGTTGGTTAGATAGACAGACACACAGATAGATAGATAGATAGATAGATAGATAGATAGATAGATAGATAGATAGATAGATAGATAGATAGATAGATAAAAAATAAGTAGACAGGCTACTCCGTCCATCATTTCCTTATTCATTGTTACCTTATTGTCCATTTTTAATAAATACCTTGATGCTGTTGCATAATTGAGTACATAATTGCTCTAGACACATGACTGCATTTAGCTGTTGATGGCTGAGCCCTCATGATAGAGGACTTTGCTATTGTTGTGTACTGACCTATTGTTGAACACACTACAGTGTGAGCAGTTATAGGTAGCTACCTGTGATTGGGTCCTGAATAATATATCATGTAGTTATTGCCCTCCAATTGTGGCCATATGCAATATTGACCTATCAGAACTAGGCATAATAATTGTTAGTGGACCCCTGATGGCCATAGACTATTAATAGTCCTGTGATTTTATGTGACTTTTGGATGATCTGCGACTGCTGGCTAGTTCTAATTGATTTTCTCGATTGCCTCGTGATTTCGTGTGACTTCAATGACTCGAGATCTCGCACTCTAGCCCTGATTCACACCTCCCGCGAGACTCCCGAGAGACTAGGCCGATATTGTTTATTATCAGCGTATTATCAGGCCATTAAGGAGATTAAATATTCATGCAGCAGATAGAAACATTCAGGGCGACCCCTTGTGGATCAGGTCAATCAGTGTTTATCGTCAAAAGCATAAACAATAGGGCGACGGCCATTTTGGAGTGATTTGATACAGGTCATGCAATTGAGCAATGCTCACTACCCCCCACCAGGCATTAATTAAACATCGTCTGCATCATTCATGAACCAAGAAACAAAAACGCTGATTTCTGATCCTATCCTGGGAAATGCTAATAAATTAGTGCCCTGACAATCCACAAGTTCATTATTGCTCACATCATGCATAGCTACCGTATTTTCCATACTGTGCAAAGGGGGGAGATGGCTCAGTTGGTAGAACTCTGAACTTCAAGTCACTTTGTAGCTCTTTGTCCTGGGTTTGACTCCAGCTCTAGTCTTATCACCTAGAGCTCCCCACCTGGATCAACATGTATACTAAACAGCAATTTTAATCTCTCATTGTTGTGCCCTCCTCCTGGCCTAATTAGCCTTCCAGGTGTTAAGATACACCTAAAACCACAATCATCTATTCATCCTTTTTTTTTATCTTGCAAGTTTTTCAGAAGTACTGGTCGCCCTATCTATTCTTAATTAAACTAAAAGATTATTTAAAGGCGAGCAACTTTTATCAATTACAATGTTACAATGTAATAGTTTGGTTAAACCTTTGATTTGAATGATTTCCAACAATGCCTAAATAACCCATATCAACAATGCCACAATTTAGTGTTAAAGGATTCAGCAGCTGTTTTGACATGAAAGATCTTAGTATCAGAATAATATCACAATAATCTAAAATCACAGGCCAGTCTGCTCCTGATTAGGCTGATGAAGCATAATTAAGGGCATTAAAGTGACACAATTACCAGTTAAGGTAGCATGGCTGTTTAAGTATTATGTCATAACAGCTTAAGGCTAAATAAGATCAAAGCAAAATTTAGATCATTTAGAGGGAGGGGGTAGGATGGTTCAAGGATCTTTGGGGGCAGTTATGATGGGTATGGCCCTGAGGCAGTTCTAGTCAAGGTTAGAGAAGGTCAATAGTGGAAAAAGGAAAAATATGGAAAATAGCTGAAAGGAAAATTGCTTGTTCTGCGTTTGGCAGAGTTCACAAATTGTTTTCCATAATTAGGATGATATGAAAGATGTAACAATTGAGTAAGAATCCATATTTGACCCTAATGATTATAGGTTTGCCTCTTTCACATGCATGTCTTTTTTCATCTTTATAGTTATTGTTGGCATTAAATGGTGTTACCAATACAAAACCACATCCACAATACTAAATGAAACAAAACTTCGAAAAGTTTTTGTTTTTCAACGCTGCAGATACTGAGGATTTACTAGCTCCCAATGCTTTTCATGAATATATTGGTTTATTTTTATCCTACTTTTACAAAACCAAATTTAGTGACGAAATTTTCAGCTAAAAATTTTGCATAAAATATTGAAATATTTTTACACTGCCATTGACTGTTACTTCTTTTTCATGCATTTTACTATGACCCCCTCCTTTCCAAATTGGTCTGCCACTGCACAGTGCATGCATTTAGGACGTAAAACCCTATTCATCCATGGTAGGTCCAACTTTCTTGGACCACAGCAGCAGTCACTGGTGACTGGGGACAGCAAAGTACCATGGAAATACCACAAACAAATGATTAGGCCTAATATAGCAAAATTATGCAATTACTTATGATTACTTTGAACAGCTATCATATAAATTACTTAAAATCACAGGCATGTTCTCAAGAATGTACTGCATTTATAAACTTGTAAAGAACTGGAAATGCACTACCTTTGCAGTACAAGCAGGTAGGCCTGAACTAAGAAACAGTCACACTAGCCTCCAAATTAAACAAGACTTCGCTCAACTTGACTTACATAATACATTGTGCTGGTATACCCCGGATCAGAAAGATCAGCTCAACCACCATCTTTGCGGAGGGAGCTGCACTTTCATTTTTGGTGTATGATGATGAGATGAGAAGACTAGGAGTCTGGCACATGCCCTATTAATTCAGGGATGCGGTGTTTCAGTTGCCCCAGCATATAGAATACTGGATACAACCCGCCTCCATGTTATGTCCCATGGGCTCGGTCTAAAGTGAGTTCCCGGGGTGAGATTTGAACTAACACCCTCAGAGCCAGTGGACAAGCACTCTTTACCATAGGACACTACCTGTGCAGTATGCAGGCACTTGAACTGGCTAAGAAACAGTCACACAAGCTTCCAAATTCAACCAGCATTCCCTTCAGCAACTCTAACCCCTTTGCTCTTAAAAAACCCTTACCCCCATGTCTCCCCTGGGACTGTGGGAATTAACTAAAAGGGTGTTAACTTAGGGTATTTTGACAAACAAGGGTTTAAATGGTCACGCTCTATAGGTACTACCCCAGAATTGGCCCCGTGGGAAGGTCTGGAAACAGCATGTTGTTCATAGCAACGCAATGGCGTCCATAGCAACAAACACGTGTGCTCCTGACATTTCATTGGTCGTTGACCTGTCAACAAAAAAGAAAAAAAGGGCAAATAGAATGAAAGATGAAAATTGACAGACCATTACGTAACGCATGAGTAAAAAGGTCACACTTGGGTGATTATGAAATTCTTGGGCCATGAGAAATTTACACATTAGAAGTGTGATGGAGTCGACAGGTAAATAGAATAATGGAGTGAAATAAAAAGAGCAGTCTTTTAGTGCAGAATAGGAACGGAGTAAAGAGGCAAATTAGAAAATGGAGAAAGATGAGGGAGAATGTGAAGAAGGAAAGGGATAAATAAAAGTAGAGAGGAAAAGGAGAAAAATGAGAACTGAGATAGATGAATGATTTGGGCTTTACATCCTGTATTTGTGTGCTTGGGCTAATTAGGGCAAGAGAAGGACACGGCAATGAGGCAAAGGATTATTGAAACTGCTGTCCAACATAATTATATGCATATGTGATCCGACAAGAGCTGGATTTGGATTTTGGACCCTGGACCCAGTCATTTGCAGCCCAGCACGTTACTACTAAGCTATTTAGCCCCCCCCCCCCCGCCTCACCAGGAGACCTGGATCCATGAAACAAAAATAACTGAATGAGTGAATGACGTAAACAAAGAAAGAAAAGAAAGGGAAAAGGGTGAAGGACCAAAACATGACAAAAAGGAGAAAGTTAAGAATGCCATAGACTCAAAAAGAAAGATGAGTAAAGGAGATATTGAAGGAGCCAATGAAGGAGAAAGAAAGAGGAGAATATGAAGAAAGAAAATGAGAAGGAAAAAGTACAGAGCCAAAGAAGTAAAGGAGAAAAAAGAAGGATGACAAATTGAAGGGCAAAGACAGAGACAGTTCTAATAGAAAAGGAGAAAGTGACAGACCAAAAAGACAAAAAGGAGTTCAAGAAAGAATAGAAAGAGGACAAAAGGGTTAGATAAAAGAGAGAAAGTGAAGAATGAAAGGAAAAATGTAGGGGTAAAGGAACAGGAGGGAAAAGACCGAGATATTTTTTATAACTATCCACTTACCTATCTTGGACTAGGTTAATGAAATAATTAGTCTGTAAGCTATACAATGAGCCCCCATCCAGCTAAATACCACCCCCCCCCCCCACCAAACCTCTCTCACTAAATCCCCAATTTCACAATTTGGTGTCATCCTCCACTTTAATAAGAGCAGCGCACCTGACTCGCACCTGCCTCACCTGTCTAATTGTGACGTCATCAAGTGATAACCCATCAAAGTTGATGACATCCTCATCAACCATTACGTCATTGTTTGTTCAATTGAGCCTCTCATTGAGGTATGCACGGTGTTGGGTGGTAATATTAGTCTGTCCTGCTTGATCAAATTCCTTAATTACCCCCCTCAAAAATTTGCTAACAAATCTAAATTTTGAGTAAACACCAAACTAGGTGATGCTCTCAAAATGCAAACAACATTACAATGATATTATCATAAAATGTCCTCAAACGTGCAACTATAGGGTAAATAATATTTATATGTTTGTCTTCCCCATCAAGGGATTATAAGGTTGCCCCCAATGGGCACATTTATTTTGCAGAGACATTGTTACTATATATGATGCCATGTTGAGGAAAATTGTGTTCAGGATTGTATGGTAGAAATGGCGTTTTATATAATAACATTTTAATGCAACATCAAAGATATGACGTAAGCATTACGTTGTGGCAACGTTTCACAATGTTTTGGCAAAAAAAAACCCCAAAAACTCGATGCTGTGACAAATATATAAGAGCTCTCAACCAATTGCGAAGTTGTGTACATTGTGTGCCCCTGGTCCCTCCTATAAGATGGTGAAAAAAAACCCAAAAAACGGTAACAACAACAACAACAGCAACAGACAACATCCAAAACCATATTTATACAAAAACACTTAGAATGGTTTTTAGGGGTTAAACGTTCAAAGTATTGCTTTGAGAGCCACATTACCTTTAATACTTCTTATATTCAGAATTAATGAATGAGTTTAATAGTGGTAATTCTCTCAATGAAATTCGTACTGCTGACAGGTAAAATAAATTAAAGGTACTTACGCCTGCCATGTCAATTAAATCAGCAGATACCAAGAAAATGGTTGTCTCAGAAAAGGACTAGGAAATGGTGAAATTAATTTTATCCTCCAATGACCCTTTCTTCCGAAACTCAAATACTTTTTAAGGCCTAAAGATAACTGTTTTCCACAATGCAAACGTGAAACAGCAGCATCAAATCGAACCCTGCATAAATGCACACAAAAACCAACTCTGGAATTTCCAAAAACCTTTTTTTACCAAAAATTTGTAGAGTGTGTCTCCTATTTTCGGTGCATGTCAATGTTCCATCAAATCATCGATCATGTTTTTCTGGCTGCCAAACTAATTTTTAGGCAACATCGACTATGAAACTTTTGGCATGATCTTTCAACCATCTTTGTGGGCACATTTGAAGAAGATATTTGACAACATTTCTTATTGGCCAGATTTAATGACGATTATAATTAGGTGCTTCACCAAGGAGAAATATTTAGGGATAATCTTTCACCACAATTGGCTGGTGGAAAGAATGTCAACAGTGATACTGGGGGTTCCCCCTGGCTACTGGGGTCTCCCCTTGGCCCAATTAGGGCTATTCTGATTGGTTAATTAACAGCTGGGGTATTTAATTAAAAGGTAGGGGTTAAGGGGAGGGGTAGCTTGGCCACCTTAGTACTCTGGCCCTAGCAGGGGACAAGGCGGGGGGGGGTTGAAGTGAGAGAGGTGACAGTCTGGGTGCACTCTAAAAATTTCCAGACAAAATTGGTTTTTTAGATTCAAAATGGTTTTTTGAAAAACCGAATTTCGATGCAAAAAACCAAAATGGATTTTTTTAAAAATCCATTTTGGTTTTGCATTGAAATTTGGTTTTTCAAAAAACCATTTTGAATCTAAAAAACCAATTTTGTCCCGACATTTTTTAGAGTGTGGATATTGAATTGTCAGAAGTCCTTTTTACAGTCAAAGATCCACAGAGACTCATGGACAGGTGACTGTTCCTTTTTGTTTTGTTTTCTTTTTGATAGAAAATAAAATCTGCCTTAGGGAAGGAAAGAGAGAAAAAAAGGGGAGGGGGTTGAAAAGGGTAGAGGTGGTAACTGGCCTTAATTGGTCCTCAGGTGAAAATTGATCTAAAGATGAAATTCAGGTGAGGTGATGAACCGTAAACAAACCTAATATAAACAAAAGAAGAAAGTAAACAAAATGTGAATCTATCTAAAAAAGGGGGAAAAAAGGAAATTCATGATTTTTAAGCTAACCAAAAACGGAAGGAAGGAGATGAAGATAATATTTGAAAATGTCTGCAAAAAAAGTAAAAGAGACAAAGAAAAGGAGATGCCCATCACATCTAAATTAGGTAGGAGAAATGCAGGCAATATGACCTTGTAAATGTATGATCTTTTTGGTAAATTTGGGGCATTCCTCCCCCACTCCCCATTAAAATTTTTATCATTTTTTGCATATTTTTTACCAAGCCTTTCACACCTTTTTAGCAAAGAAAATGGACAAAACCACCTCAAATTTAATCAATACGAACTCTCCTCTTTCATTTACTCTTCCATTAACAGGTAACGTGTAATTTGACAAAGCATTCTTCGGCTCAACAAGATAAAGAGCAGCACACATAATCTGATTAGAAAATTATTGATCAAAAATAAAAAGGCAGAGTTTCGTAGTAATAAGATACCTGCCAGTGTCTTATGCTGTTGAAGGTGTGGGCGTATATAATTGATCAGACTTCTACAGTGTAATCAAGACTTAATCCACCATGTACAATCTAAGCTATCTGAAGAAGGTGTAATGATCAATTATAGCTATATAATTATTTACTACATCCAATTTCATAATTTATTGTAGATACTCAGCTTGAATGTGATTTGTCCAAGACAATCGATTTAGGGCAGAGTGATGTCATCAGTTCTTTTTTGGGTCACTTTTCCCTAGAGGATACATGGCCCCCCAAAAAAAGGCGCATCCAGGCCCAATGTCTACATAAGCTACTGTGATACACACCAAATTAAAAGAAATTTGAACTCTTGATCAATATCGAAAACGTCAGTCTTGTTCTAAGACATTGATAAGTTTGGCAACTTCTACAGGGGCACGTGATGGTCAGACTCAATTTAACTGCTGCCAATAAGACTTCGATAAATGTTGAGTCTCTTTCCTTCCCTCCCCTCCAAAACAACATTTATTGAAATCTTTATTAAATTATAATATTTATGTTTATATGCTGTGTGTACATATGTTGTGAAAATTTGTTTATCTTATCCTATCCAATCCAATAACCCAAATTTTGTTACTTCTAAAACTTTAGGCTACATTGATCATATATTCATCCTAATTCTAACCTGAGATCTCACAATTAGATAAGAAGGACATGTGATTGTTGGAGGCTAACCGAGAAGCATAGATAGCCTTGGATTAGTGCATTTTTAGCAAGGTAAGTGGGAGACCAAATGGTCTCCCAGTGGACGGATTTGGTCTCCCAATCATTGCCAAATTGGTATCACTGGGACACCAATTTTCCCAGAGACTCTAATCAATACGACATTTTGTTTGTCATAATTTGTAGTTTTTTGGCAGTATTTAAAGCAAAATGTCTTCCTTCCATATAAAAATATTCTACACTGTCTTTACAACTATTCTTCTGCCTATGTCATATCGCCGATTTCCAATTTTTAAAAATTAGAAATTTGTCACTTGTTTTGGTGAAAATCGGCCGAAGTCCTAAATTAGCAGTCAGTTCAACAGTTCCAACCCCCTTTGCAAGCATTATTATTATATAAATATAATCTTATGGAATTTTGATAATTTTATACTATATTGATGCGGTGCATCACGGCGCTCTACGAAGTTCCGTTGGTCTCCCAGTCTAAAATCCTTAAAAAATGCTCTGCCTTGGATTTAATCTCAACTTGCTGTTTGCAGCTTGTCATTTAAGCCTAAACTGTTACTTAAGCTGACCCATTATATCATCAGGACAATCACCAAAACAGTGGTGATGGTCACCTCAAATGACTTCCTTGGCAATCCAAAAGCACAAAACCAAAACAACCAAATGTTATTCTTTATTCTGACATTGTTTGACCTTTTAAGGGAGGGTGAAACTTTATACTAGTAAATCCTGCTCCCCAAGCAGCTTGGGCCGGTGTAGGATTTCCCCATAAGTGTAGATTGGTTATTAAGTCCGGCACGTGTGAGCAGGTTTTGGGAAGGGGGTGACAATATTTTCTTTTAGATACTCCTCTGTCACAAGTGCATGGTGTTTGTTGTAAACATATTCCCAATGTTTGGGGAACATGCCCCTCAATAGGAACAACATGGAGACAACATGGGACAACATGCTAGCTCAGAATGAATAGACAACACTAGTACTGCAGGCACACTGGAGAGTATTGGTTTGAATGCATTTGTATAAATTTGCCCAGATGCCTTGTATTGAGTGAACATTTTAGTGAAAAGGGTAGGGAGATCACAACCCATCAGGGGCTGATGCTCTTTTCAAAAAAGGGTATTTACCCTGGCAATTATTCGCTCAATCACTACAGCCCATCCTATTTTACCCCATTTTCCCATTTCACCCTGGTTTACCCCACTTTGCCCCAGAGCTGCTGCTTTTTGGATCCTGGGGCCTTATTCTAATCGAGTAGAAGCAAGAACGGTGGCTGTTGAAATCCACTCTTTGCCAAGCGTGAGACTGAATGAGTCCCTGCCCCTCCCCACAATTAAAAGGGGGTGCTGTGAAAAGAGGGCACGCGCATGCGCTCTGGGTTCGAAATCCCTCCCAGCCTACCCCTGCAGGCTGCAGCACATTTGAGGTGACAAAAAGATGGCCCGTCACCCATTAATGACATAATGTTCCCATCATCAATTTTATATGACGCCACAAATTTATGAGGAAGCGAACCAGATTTTTAAAACACAATCACATCCTCAGACTGATTCATCAGTCATGAAATATTGTAATAACAATGTCTGGATCCCATGAAGAATTATCATTAGAGCATCATGGATTGGTAAATGAGTTTTTGGATTTTAGACAATAACTGTGTACTACTGTACTACTAGTCCAGATTAGGCATGCATACAAAAGCTGAGTAGGCTTGATGGTATTCATTTGAATGTTCATGTTGGTAATGATGATATAAGTGACGTTAAAGTTATTGACTACCTTGGACTAAAAGTTGATCAAAATTTAATGTGGAATGATTATATTGAAAAGCTTTGTAAGCAGCTTAACTCTAAAATTTCAGTCCTTTCTCGTACAAGATGTTTTGTTCCCCGTGAGTCACTAATTAATATTTATTGTTCTACTATTCAACCAAATATAGACTATTGTATAACAGCGTGGGGATTCACTAGTAATTTAAATGTTGATAAGGTTCAGCGTATGCAGAATAGAGCTGCCAGGGTTATTTGTGATAATTTTGATTTTATTAATGTTAGAGGTGTCGACTTAGTCAAACAGTTAAAAATACTTAATGTTCGCCAACGTAGAGATTATTTTACAGCGGTTTTAATGTTTAAAGCTATCCATGGGCTAGCCCCTAATTACTTGTGTGATGAAATTGTTATGCAAATTGAGGTGTCTCAGAGGGTTACGCGAAGTTTTGACGAAAATAATGTTTATGTTCCTCACCATACTTCACAATTGTGTAATAATTCTTTTGCTGTTAGAGGACCATTGGTGTGGAATAGTTTGCCTTCAGATGTTAAGTCCTCAGGAAGTCTATGTGATTTTAAAGCTAAATGTAAAACTTATTTTATGAATGTTTCTTTTTAACTTTTTAAAAAAATGTATATATATTTTTTTATATGTTTTTGTTTTTTTATTTTTCATCTTCCTTTCTCTTTACATTCTTTGTATATACATAATTTATTGTTTTTAGTTCTCTTTTGTGTTAAATCAGGGCAATATTGTAAAACAGTAAGTTTTATACTGAATATTTTACCCTGTATAAATATATTGTATAAATAAATAAATAAATAAATAAATAAATAAATAAATAAATAAATGTTCATCACTTGCTATAGCTCATTGTGCCTTTACGAATTTGCTTGCTTCTTCTCTCTTGTTTCCCCGGCTCTTGCTTCCTTCTTCGCACATTCTTTCTTCCTATCAAGTATCATCCCTGTTCTTGCTTGCTTTCTCCTTATATCTTCATTCTCATCCTCTTGCCTTCTTCCTGGAATCTTTCTCCTTGATTGCTAATTTTTTCCTTGCTTTTAACATCATCTCCTCTTTTTTTTCCGTGTTTCCTGCCTTGCTTCATTGTTTCCTCCCTTGTTACTTCCTCCGTCCTTCCTTCCTACCATCGTTGCTTGCTTCCTTCCTTCCTTTCTTCCTTTCTTCCTTTCTTCCTTTCTTCCTTTCTTCCTTTCTTCCTTCCTTCCTTCCTTCCTTCCTTCCTTCCTTCCTTCCTTCCTTTCTTCCTTCCTTTCTTCCATTGTACCCATTTCCAAAATTGTCCATGTATATGCTACTCAGTACAAATGCTAAACTGAATACACATTTTATTGTTGTTTACTGTTGATATTTACTTGTGATGGCCTTAGCAAATATAAACTGATCCAGTCCTAATGGAGTTAAACCAGCTATCAATTTCTCAATTAATGATAGCTAGGTCAGGCTTGTGCCCACTCACTCAATGCCATTCCTATGAAATGTTTGTTTATGTAAATTTCTGAGGCTGAAATCGATAGGGCAGGAGGTGTCCCCACCACAAACAAAATGGCACGACCTCTGGAGCTGGGATGTTTCTGTACCAATGGGAAGATAGCATTGGTGCTGCTTATAGGATCAAGATTAATTTTTAAAAGAGAGCTCATCTAGTATACTAAGCAACAATTTACTTACAATGATGCACATTCATACATGCATGTGTTAAAAGATGTTAAGCTCACAATTAAAAGCCATGCAAGGATATATAGTTTAATATATAGTTTATGTATTTATTCTTTTATTCTGGGATTCTAGTTTCAAATTAATCAGACGTTTGTTTTTTACAGCAGAAAAAAAAATAAACAAAAGGAAGGAATGAAGACGAGGAGTGAGGAAGAGAATAGAATGAGGATGTACTGGGAAGAGAGGAATGAAGAAATGAGTAAAGGAAGGAAGAAAGGAAGGAAGAAAGGAAGAAGGAAGGAAGGAAGGAAGGAAGAAAGGAAGAAAGGAAGAAAGGAAGGAAGAAATGAGGAGTGGAGGATGAAGAGGAGGAGTATCAGGAAGGAAGAAAATTAGGAAAGAATTAAGCAAAGAAAGAATGAATGATGTGAAAAAGTGAAGGAAGGCAAAGGAGTATTAAGGGGAGAAAAGGAGAGAAAAGAAGAAGGAAGAGAGGAAAAAGGAAGACAGAGAATGAAATGAAGCAAGCATGAGCAGTTTTTGTGTTAAAGTTCTCAGTGCAGAACTTTATATCATTCAGATAAAGTTTGCTTGACAACACAACTTGACAGTGACATTGAAACCAGTGCATCCATTTACTCAGTAACACACACCTGACTGCTGGCATACCTGGTGGTGACCCCACTTGACCTATTTAGGGTTATTTAGGTCAGAGGTCAGGGGGCAGATGTCATGACACCATGAAGCAGAACATATCCCTGCTGTCAAGCTGTCATTAGTATTTCTGACGTAATGACATCCTAATATGGTTAAAAGCAATCTGATCTTTTATTTTTAGAAGGTTCTTGTGTCAGCCGGCATAATTACCCCAGCACCAGATTAAATGAAAGGAAAACCTAATTCAACAATTAAACTGTCATGTTAAAAGCACATGCAGCCAATTTTGGGTTTCAGTTGCGAAATTAAAAGCAAGCATGGCATTGGCATTGTCTGTCTGTAAGCTTGATTAATCAGTGGGTGTACACTACATTCAGTGTGCAATAATTACAATATTGCATAAGTAGCCATTAGGTACATTGCCTTAATTAAGACTATGCACGAGATGCTAATATAACATGGCGAGTATAGGGGAGTGACCTCACAAGAAATATCTAGGTATTAAGTAATCAATTGCCATTCTCAGACTGTAATACAATTAAAGCTTCTTATAATTAAGTCAGGTTACTTTGTTGGTGCTATTGATTGTAACAGATATTTTTGATGTACATATTGTTTTGATACTAGTATAGTAGCCTACATTGTATATTTTATTGATTCCTCTTTGTAAAATGTGTGGAGGTTATAAAAATGAAATAAAGATAAAATAATAATATATTGTGACAAGCAATGGAGTATGACGTTACTCATAGCATTTCACTCATAATATCATTTCATTACCCCACAGCATTTAGGTATTTACTCATAATATCATTTTCTCCACTATGTAGGCATATAAAGTTTATATTTTTGGGCAATGACATAAATACAACATGAGCAATTTTCAATTTTTCCTAAGTCTATTCCAATTTTCTTTACCCAATCTTGATACATGTAGCATGTTGTCTTTCTTTTCTTGTGTTCTCCTTTATTTCTTTCTGAGATCTCTGTCCTAGTTTCTCTGTCTCTCTGATCTTTCCTTTCTCTCTGATCTTACTCGATCCCCCAACCACTGACACTTAAATTTGCTTTGCCACGATTCTGTTGCCATGGAAACGCAATCGATGACTCTGAGACAACAACAAAAATGGACTGGTGATCTTTTGCCTAATGCACTCTTTCTCCTATCTCACACACTTTGTTCTTAAGCTATCTTTCCTCGGTGCTTAGCTAATGTGCTAGCTAATGTGCATGGTTTTATTCTTGGATCGTTATTATCTGGCTCATTTAGTGCAGTAGCTTAGCATATAATTGTTCATTTTTATGGTAAAAGCACCAAATTTTGCATATAGGTACTTTTGAGTATGCTCTTTTAGGAATAATGGAGTACCAGATAATATCTGGCCCGGAACGGCCGCCATCTTGGATTTAAAAATGGCCGCCAAAATTTTGCTATTTCCCTTTATCTCAACCATTTCTGAAGACAGAGAGATGATATTTGGCCAAAACATGTATTTTAAGGTATATTTCAATATCATATTCACTTTGTGTGAATACTTTGACCACATGGTGGCCATGTTGGATTTAAAGATGGCCGCCACCATTTTTGCTATTTTCTCTTTATCTCGACCATTTCTGTAGATAGAATGATGAAATTTGGTCAAAACATGTATTTTGAGATATATTTTAATACTATAATCACTTTATGTTAATTATTCGACCATAGTGGCGGCCATCTTGGATTTTTAAATGGCCACCGCTGTTTTGCTAAATTTTCTCTCTATCTCAACTATTTTCATAGATATAGAGATGATATTTGGCCAAGTCATGTATTTTATGATTATGTTGATATCATGATCACTTTTTGTCTATCATTTTGCCATAATGGTGGCCATGTTGGATTTAAAGATGGCCACCACCATTTTTGTTGTTTTCGCTTTATCCTGACCGTCTCTGCAGATAGAAAGATGATATTTGGTCAAAACATGTATTTTTAGATATATTTTGATATCATAGTCACTTTTTGTTAATATTTCTGCCATAGTAGTGGCCATCTTGGATTTTAAAATGGCTGCCAACACTTTTGCTATTCTAGTTTTCCTTAGCTTGACCATTTCTGGAGATAGAGAGTTTGTACTTGGCCAAAACATGTATTTTAAGTTTTATTTTTATATCGCAATCATTTTGTATTAGTAATGGAACTCCGATATGACAACCACCATTTCAAATAGTTTATAATGCAGGCTAGTATTTTAATTCTCAGATAAATTATCATAGGCATATGATGGCAGAGATTACCTACTCTGTTCTATTGCTCTGATATGGTTTCAGAATTTTAAATGCTTTAACATCAGTTCTTCGGGACACAGAGGGAAGGAGACTTTCTATTGATATTGATTCTCTTGACTGGATTGTTCCTTGAAAGTTTGTTTGCATTATTCCAGATAGTTACCCAGGGATTCCACCTCTCTGCAACAAAGTAATCTTACAGGAAGATCATTTAGTACTCAACATATCGACGATATCATCAGATGAGCAATCTAACAAGTTTTTGTAAAATTATGGAGATGTCAGGGACTTCTTGATGATATATCAGCATAACAAAATGGACAGCCATAGGTCTCAAGTCTTAAGGTCAATTTATGAATTTGAGGAGCTGTCCGTGTGCTTAAGATCTGGTCACACTCACTATGAGGAGTCTCTGTATTTGAGACTCTCTTTGTCCGGGATGTCTCTGATTGCTGTGTTTGAAGACATGCATGGGCAATTCATGCCAGTTGTAAGATCATCTACGGACTCTGGTGAGAGACATTATGGGTCATGCCTTTCTGAAATACTGCAGAAAAGGAAACAGCATGTTAGTGAAATCATGAGGAAGACACAAACTAATTGTCAAGCTTAATTAATCCCCTCGCAGAAAAAAATGTAAAATCATCCATGCCACTGGATGCATCCAAGAGAGACCAGATATTTTCTTGTCTTTTTATGGCATGTGAATCTGGCAAGGATGATCTGCGCATACTTTTTTCACATGAGAACCAATGCGAATCAACAGCTCTTTCATCAGGAGTATTAAAACCATGGCAATATAATGCAAGATTAAGACTGACCAAAAAGTCAGACCTAATTTCTTGTTCCAGACAGCTTTAAAGGAATAAACCATGCAGGGATGTTGGTAAAAAAGGACATTACACTGATTCCTAGAAATTTAACAATTCGAGCAACAATGAACAGCTATATCTGTTTGTGTCTGAGAAGCTAATGAATATTTATGTAGTGCAAAACAGTAATATGTCACTTCTAGCGACAAAGGACTGACTGCAAAAAGCCTGGAAGTAGGTGACCAATCTTTCTTGTTTCAACCATAAACACAAGTGGAGGCAGATTCACGCTTGATGCTGCCCATGCACATGATGCAGAAAGACAAGATCACCAGATGACAGTACTCTGTGTGTGCCTTGGATCTTGATGAAGTTGTGTTGTTAGTTGCCTTTTTCATAAGCTACTACTGAGAGAGATTGGAGGTTGCATTTGATGGTGCAGTCGATCAGCAAAGTGAGAGTCACTTCACTCCTCCTGACACTCCTGTTTTTTCACAGCTTCAGATGTGATAAAACATCAGTTTTGCACGGGTAGAGAAATTACTGCATGAGAAACTTAGTTTGTGTATAGAGATATAACATCAGTTGTTGTTGCTATTTTTGGTTAGTATGTATGGTACAAACTCAATATACATGTATGCGTTTCTTGGGCATATTGGGTGTTTTGCTGTTCTTCACTGCTCGAAGACAAGAGCACTCAAGTCCAGTTGGTAACAAGGCCAAGCACAGGCTTTTTGCCCACGGTTCTTACAAATAATACGCAAGCACATGCTGTCATCATTCAATATCTTAAAATGCCAATTTCCAGGCTGCACTTAGACAAATTTTAATCGCCCATCTAGTTACGTAATATAGCCCCTGAAGAATACAGATGGAAACACAGTGCACAAGGCTGGGCTCCACATTGGACAGATCTGGCCGAAGCTGGGAATGCATGTTATGGCCTGATATACATCATATGGTGTCTTCAAGAAGCTTGTTGAAAATCTTTGCAAATGCTTCAAAGTTAGTCTCAAGTGTGCATCACAGCGTTCCTGCTTGGGTGGCTATGCTGTACGGAAAACAGACCATCTAGTACAGTTTTTGCCTGTATTTTTAGGCAGTCAAATTAAATATCTAAACAATTGACCAGATTTTTTTCTTGGAAAACCATATTAACAAACACAATGATGTGCATCATGCATTGATGATGACTTTTTTCAGGGCTGAAATTGTCACTGAATGTACAGAATTTGCTTTCATTGAGGATGTGCATTACACCATATTATATATTACTCTAACTACTATTATTTTCATTTAACATGGCTGCCTTTGCATGGCCTAATGCATTGATGATGCACTTTTTTCAGGGCTGAAATTGTCACTGAATGTACAGAATTTGCTTTCATTGAAGATGTGCATTACACCAT
Source organism: Platynereis dumerilii (assembly GCA_026936325.1). Classification (NCBI taxonomy): domain Eukaryota; kingdom Metazoa; phylum Annelida; class Polychaeta; order Phyllodocida; family Nereididae; genus Platynereis; species Platynereis dumerilii. The sequence continues at coordinate 35,802,569 of JAPTHN010000003.1, forward strand.
ATTATATATTACTCGAAGTCTCTAACTACTATTTTTATTTAACATGGCTGCCTTTGCATGGCCTAATCAATTAATTGTTGAGATTAGAAAAATCATAATTTATAAGGCATAAATGACTTTATTCATAGATAAGCCTTAATTAATAGAAACTTGGATACTAATGTAAAATGCACCTATTTGTACAATTTAACAAAGAGACATCTTTTGGCCAAGCATAAACAAGCTAAGGAAAATTAGAATAGCAAAAGTGGTGGCAGCCATTTTAAAATCCAAGATGGCCACTACCATGGCAGAAATATTAACACAAAGTGATTATGATATCAAAATATATCTAAAAATACAGGTTTTGACCAAATATCATCTTTCTATCTGCAGAAACGGTCGGGATAAAACGAAAATGACAAAAATGGTGGCGGCCATCTTTAAATCCAACATGGCCACCATTATGGCAAACTGATTGACAAAAAGTGTTCATGACATCAAAATATATCATAAAATACATGACTTGGCCAAATATCATCTCTATCTCTAAATATAGTTGAGATAAAGAGAAAGTTTAGCAAAAAAGTGGTGGCCACTTAAAAATCCAAGATGGCCGCCACTATGGTGGAATAATTAACATAAAGTGATTATAGTATCAAAATATATCTCAAAATACATGTTTTGACCAAATTTCATCATTCTATCTACAGAAATGGTCGAGATAAAGAGAAAATAGCAAAAATGATGGCGGCCATCTTTAAATCCAACATGGCCGCCATATGGCCACAGTATTTAAACGAAGTATATGTGATATCGAAATATACCTTAAGATACATGTTTTGGCCAAATATCATCTCTCTATCTTCAGAAATGGTTGAGATAAAGGGAAATAGCAAAATTTTGGCAGCCATTTTTAAATCCAAGATGGCGGCCGTTCCGGGCCAGATATTTTCTGGTACTCCATTGTTCCTGAAAGAGCATACTCAAAAGTACCTATATGCAAAATTTGGTGCTTTTACCATGAAAGTGAACAATCGGTTGGTTTTTTGGGGCTAAGCTACTGCACTAATTTGGCTGCCCTGTGAGATTCAATTATTTATTGCACCTCCAAAGGTAAATTATAGGAATTAAGTCACACTCTGTACATTACCTGTACTACATAACATAACGCTGCAAATACCTAAGATGGAACAAAAAATCAAAGATTGAACCATATACAGTATTATACACCATAGAATTGCGATCAAATTGTAGTTTGATCAGCAAATTCATGGCCCTAAAAAAAACCTATTTAAATGTTTTATTTTCTATTGAGCCATCTAGGATTTTCCCATTTTTGGGCATACCCCCTCCATGCTACACCCAAGCAGTTTTCACACCCAGATGAACTAGCATTGCTCGGACTAATGAGCCGCGTGTAAAGAGATAGCAGTCACAATGTCTTTAGTGGCTGCACCAAAGACAATGCAACACTGCTTCTTTATATCACGAGCTCTCTTCAGAAAAGTACAGAGCTTGTAACATTGTGTTGATCAATATTATAGTGCTTCTTGTCTTTAGATTTATTCCAATGCTTCTAGTCTTTATTCTTGGATTTATTCAACTTCTCAACCTTGTAGCAATGTACCATGTACTTCAATACAAACATGCCATGAGTGACCTGCTACTGAACAGCGTCAGCATTCAGCGTTGCATTGAACAGACAGTCGATGACGAATGAAGCCGCAACTATTGGTCCAGTAAATTGCTCGCAATGCCCGTGAAGACAGATAGATAGATAGATAGATAGATAGATAGATAGATAGATAGATAGATAGATAGATAGATAGACAGATAGACAGATAGGATAGATAGGATAGATAGGATAGATAGGATAGACAAAGAGGATGGACAAGTAGGATAGTCAAGTATGATAGACAAATGGATAGGCATGTAGGGATATCAATAAAAAGATGAATAGAAAGATATAATAGACCGGCTTCGCAAATCAAATCCTAATACAATGTAGCCTGTAAGCCAACCATCAATTATCTTTCAGAGTGGCCACCCCAGCAGGAATCGAACCTTGGACCCATCTATAAACATTTCCCACCATATCATTCTGCAACTTCTGCAACACACATTTCAGGAGGGGAGTAAAAGTACACCCAAGGAACATTTCAGACAGGCTAATCAAACTCTTATTAGGCTTTCCTGTTCAATTGAAGAAAATTACCCTGGAACGGCAAGTTTCAGACACGCTTTTATTTCGAACGTGCCATTGGTTTTTTGATACTAATTGCATTTTCAAACTCAGCAAGAAAGCAAGATGGAAATCCAAGGAGGAAAGCAAGATAGAAGTCAGGAAGCTAGGGGAAGGAAATTTGTTTCAAGAGTTTGTCATTGTAAAATGGCACTGGGAGTCTGGTATGGGCCATACAAACAGGGATAAATATGCCTACATGTATCAGGACCTTACAAGTGTTTCAAAATAAGGCAAATTTTCACTTTTAACTATGGCCCTATATTATTTCCAATTCGAAAAGGTACAGGTGGAGATAGGCATACACATTTCGCTGACTTCAAGGAGGAAGTACAGAACTAGGCCTATGTGGATTGTGGAAGATAACTTTACAGAAAAATGAACTTATGTACTCATGTTTGCAGAGATGACTTCTTCCAAAAGACAAAATAAATAGTTTCTTTATAAAAGCTATACTTATATGGAAGTCATGAAAATCATCTCAAAATGGCAAAATAAGACAATTGATGAAAGAAACTATTGCCGTAAACGAGAGTGCAACACAATAGTATACTATAGCTATGAATCTCTTCAAATTTGGAGAAACAAAAGGCAAAAACAGCTTTTATAATGACAAAACAGCACTGGTACAGGAGCTCCTGGCACGACTAAAAGTAGTTCAGCAGCAACAAAATGTGAGCTCAGGAACAGCATCAGTGAAAAAAAAGAAAAGGTGAAAAACTGGGAACCTTGCACACAGGAATGGCAGTTTGCAAATGGAAGCTACAGCCTAAAATTGAGTGTAATTTTGAAACAAGCTCCATGCCTCGCCCAGGAAGTTGCCTATTACCTATTTTCCTGTCAGATGCTGGGAGCTGGAGAGGAGGCCACCGTGGTGAAATGGCGTCTCGCGGACCCACACGTCGGAGCGAGGTTAAAAGGCGGGTTCTAATAGGTCGGTGTGGACCGGGCGGGCTTCGTACGACACTCTAATGGGAGTTTATAGGTCTGCTAAATGCAAGACGGTGGCCTGCCCAAGATTAAAGTGCACACTTGGCCGACCTAACAAGACTTTTTCCTCTGATGGAGCTGTGTGATTTGTGCAGGATATCCGGTATCGATCCAGGGCCCCAGAACTCCCCCCCTCTCTGTCTCCCCCCCCCCACCTGCAACCAACCCCCTCCCTACCATACACGTGTCTCTGGCCGCAGGAAATGTTGCCCGCGCCCCCTTGCTCCGCCTGGAAATCACATTACCGCCCTTGTCCGATGTGGCCACCAATCGTCAGCATTATGGTGACCTAGGCTACTGCTAGGCAGCAGGGGGGGGGGAGAAGAGGGGGTATAGGTGATGTGATAAATAAACTGCATCTATAGATTGCCCTTGCTTCTGGTTGACAGTATGCCAGTGGCCGCCATTCAACAGGCCCTCTATAGACCTGCAGAACTCAAGTCATAGAACTGCATGCATTTTGGTTTAGGCCCAATATTGCAACCTTTTTAATACAAGTATATAAACCAAGTTCAAGGCATGATCATGCAATTATACAATTAACAGGGTTAGAATTCTGTCACAGACATTTCCGTTACAACATTTCTGGAGACAGACAACTTTTCAAAAAGAGATAAATTTACTTATCATGCTTCTCCAAAAGTTGTCAAGCCCTTAATGGCTAGTTCTCACGGAGACGTAACAGAGGGTTTAAGTGACGGCGTTTCTTATATTTCCAGGAAAGGGCAAAGATTTGAGCATGTTCGCCGTCAATTTAGGCTTTACGGCGCAACAGGAACAGCATGCGTCGCTTTAAGAGGTCTTTCTACGCAATTCCTAGAAATTTGACGATGCAGGAAAAAAAGATTCAACCGGTTGAATCTTTGCGAGGAAAGAAGTGGTGAAGCAAGAAGAAGCGTAAAAAGAAATCAGTGCGCGCCGCAGATTTTTAAAGTTGCGACGCACAAAGAAGAGCTTCGACGCAGAAACAGCAGTGTAGCAGAAAGCTCTTGCTTCATGTCACATGTTTCAGACACGCGTCGCAGAAAGACACATGTTCGACGCACGTGAGAGGGTGCGCGCCGCGTCTTTTGGACCCCCAATGCAGCAGACAGAGTGGCGCCTGAGTGCATGCGTTGTTCTATTTTTAGCATCAACCCTTTGTCTGCGTGTCACCCTCTTTTTGCGCAGCGGCTGGGGCAGCAGCAGCGAAGCAGGGGGGGCGAAGGAGGGGGAAAGAGGCGGTCCGCACCCTGCATATATATAGAGGAGGCCAGTTTAGAGCACCATACCCACTCAGACCTTCGACCAGAACACACCTAGAATCCACGACACTATTATCAACTGCTACATTTGCTGCTACTTTTGTTGCTACAATTGTACTTCAAATTGCTGCTACAACATGGGACCAAAGAGGAGAAAGGGCACCGTCGTCACCAGGGCACCAACCAAGCTCAGCACCAGGTCAACACTCCACACTCCTGGGAGCACTCCAGTGACAACTCCAGCTACAACTCCAGCTGCAACTCCTCTCCATGAACCTTCAGATGCTGCAGTGACTGCCTTCTTTACTACAGCCATGGCAGAACTCTCTCTACCTGGGCTCTACACCTCCACTACAGCTGGCAGCCAGACGAAGACCACCACTTCAACCTCCAAAGCCACTGTCGTCAGCGAGACCATCTTCGAGGGCCGGCCAGAAGACAACACAACAGAAGAAGATTCTTCAGTTGAACTCTTTGAAGAGGAAGGAGACAAGCCTGCTGACAAGCCTGCCAAGCCTGCTGCCAAGCCTGCTGCCAAGCCTGCTGCCAAGCCTGCTGCCAAGCCTGCTGCCAAGCCTGCTGACAAGCCTGCTGCCAAGCCTGCTGACAAGCCTGCTGCCAAGTCTTCCACGGGTCTTCCAGAGCCTACTGCCAGGTCTACTCCAAAGAAGCAGACTCCAAAGAAGCAGACTCCAAAGAAGCAGACTCCAAAGAAGCAGACTCCGAAGAAGCAGACTCCCAAGAAAACAGCAGAGAGCCAGCCTGTTCTTGCTCTAGACAGAGTGGCCATCCATGAGGACACCTTCGAGGAGGAAGAAGACTCTGCTGATGACACCCCTGCAGCTGCTGAAGCCAAGTCCAAGGGCAAGAAGGGCAAAGGGAAGGCCCCCAAGCCAAACATCCGCAACAACCTGGGCATCACAGCTGAACAAGAAGATGACCTCATCAACTGGTACAAGGAGCATCCTGTGCTGTACATGAAGGGGACCAGAGGCTACAAGGGGAACGAGAAGCTGCTGCTGGACTCAGAAAAAGCAAAGGAGCTGGGCCCCAAGTACACCTCCCAGGACATCTTCAACTGGAGGAAGACAGTGCGCACTCACTTCTCCAGACTCGTCAGGCCTGAAGCTTCAGGAGCCGCCAGGAAGGAGAAGCTCACAGAGAGGGACGAGTACATCCTGAACAACTGTCGGTTCCTGAAGGACTCCATCGTGCACAAGCCAGGGAAGGAGCTGTCCGCCATCTCTCAACTGTCTGCCAACCGGCCAGCCTCAGACTCCGATGATGAAAGCTACAACCCTGAGGATTCCCTGCCAGCTTCCTATGACATGCCGGACCTGCCACCTGAACAGCCAGCACAGGACAGCCAGCAGTCCCAAGTCTTCCCTGGAGCACCAAAGCCTGGAGCCGCTGCCAAGGGAACCAAGAGGAAGGCCCCAGGAGATGAAGCCATGCACTCCGCCATGCACGTCATCGCAGGCAGCATGCAAGCCATGTCCTCCGCCAAGAAAATCCTGAAAGGCTCTGGCTGCAAGATGTGCCCCGACCACCAGGAGTTGACACCCGACCAGGAGTACTGGAGGATGAAGTGCCAGGACCTCTACCACGTGGGAGTGCACGCCAGCCATGAAATCAGGAGGCAGATGGTCAGGACCATTGCAGAGGCCGCCCTCTACTGGGATGATGAGGTCACCCGCCAGTCAAGACAGCATCAGGAGCACACCTTCCAGCCTCCTCATCCTCCTCAGCGCCTGCAGATGCCACCTCCTCCTCATCCTCCTCCTTCTTCGACGTATGTGCCATCACACCACCAGCACCATCCCCAGGCTTCCAGCAGCCATCACTACCAGCAGCACCAGCCCAGGGAAGGAGGATCCTCCAGGCAGACTCCCAGCTACACCCCGATGCAGCCCAGCCACTCCACCATGACACTGATGATGGATGCACAGGACAGCCCCGAGAAATACGGCTACCCCCCTGGACCCAGCTTTGGTCAACCGGCCGCCCATCACCAGCACCAGCCTTCCCCTTCGCCCAGTTGGACTTCAGGTCTCCTTTCTCCACGAAAGTAGAAGACCACATGCAGCAAAGACAACAAAAAACCTTGGCCCTTTTAAGGGCCACCAAATCCTCCCAAAAGGGCAGGCCACGTACACATCTTATGTTGACAAAAAAAAAAGAGCTTGTGTTGACCGAAAAGAGCCAAAAAAGAGCAAAAAAAACGTTGACAATCCCCAAAAAAAAAGTCCCCCAAAAAAAAAGTCCCCCAAAACAAAAGTCCGGTCCTGGCCTTCATTAAAAGTAATCACCTTCATAAAAGCAAGGTGCTAGTTCCCCCTTTCTTTGCCCCAAAACATACCAAGTGCAGCACTAGTACAAGTGCTGCATTCTTTGGTATAAACATATTTTTATTGCACTAGTACAAGTGCATGAATTTCTTAATTAAAATGTAATGCACTAGTACAAGTGCTTTGCTTTTAAAAATTGTGTTGGTTGGTTGCACTAGTACAAGTGCATCACTTTGTAATTTCACTTGTCTAGCTCAAGTGGCAGGTAGATAGCTAGATAGCTAGCTAGATAGATAGCTTGATAGATAGCTAGATAGATAGCTAGATAGATAGCTAGATAGATAGCTTGATAGATGGAACACAATGCTCGTTACATATATACACTGCAGCAAAAGAAAAGCAGTTGTCGTCACTTTGCAGGGATTGGACTTGGATAGATAGATAGATAGATAGATAGATAGATAGATAGATAGATAGATAGATAGATAGATAGATAGATAGATAGATAGATGGATGGAGGGATTGATTGATTGATTGATTAAGGATGCCTTAAGGGTGATGCATGCATTTGGTATTACTGTTTTGTTTGATTGCCTTGAAGTTACATGTCATCTGATATTATAGATCTTCAAAATGTGTCAACATAGGAATATCTTACATCAAACCGATCATGTCCCACATGTATACATTGTGCTGGCACCATCATGTGTAGGCCTAGGTGCCTGCTTTATGTTTTGGTGAAATTGGTGCGAACTGCACATGTATGGAGTTTGACCAGGCTTCTGATTTGACTGCCTTCATCAATTTCACACTAGCACCAGGCCTAATTCTTACCAGTTGATTCCTGAGACCAGCTTATACCTTTTTAGGACTAACAATTGTTATGATTTGGACATGGGACCTGAGCTCAAGAAGTGAAAAGACTCATGTCAGAATTGATAAGCAACATTTCTGGAGCACTTTAAATGCTCTTTCCATCAAGTCATGAAGGCCAGTGATTCAGCGTGCAGTTAAGTAGCCTGGAATGGCTCAAATGGTTGATAGATTGGGCTAAATGAAGGCAGAGTCTGAGACGTGGGTTTGCGTGATGTGAACTGTTCGCTGGCCCATTTTTCCTAATCACCAATCGTGCGCTTTGGTGTTCCTGGCTGCTCAAGGCATTGGTGCCCTTGTTACTGTGCATGGAGGTCTGCACAGACCAGGGGCTGTAGACTTGGATTTGGTTCTTTTGAAAGAGTTGTAATAAGGATATCTATATAGGGATATAAGGTTGAATTTACATTTTAGAATTTCAGAAAGTTAAATATTGACACTTTGAATGTCTATCTGGTTAGGCCAACCTTATGTTCTGTGTAGCAAGGGGGATGCATTGACGAAGAGAAATTTTCAGTGTTCCTGACAGAAATGTGTCTCAAAAGATATTTGGACATTAGGCCAAGTATGTATAGGCCCAGGTACCTAGGTTGTACGCCCTTTACAGGAGAACTTCATAGAGTCAAATCTTGAGATTTTGAAATGGTTCTAAAGTATCCTATATTGATCCGCTGACTTTCTTCTGCACTGGTATCTATAGATAATGTGACAAAGAAGAACTGTGTATGGTCCTGACCGGAATTTGTATTCAGATGACAGGTCGGACAACATATCAAGAATCCTGAGATTCAAAACCTGGACATGCATCTTCGTTAATAAAGTAGGCCTGGCATGTGCTCCTTGAAGTGACATGAAAGCCCACAGTATTCTATAGACCTGCCTAATTATCATTTATAAAAGGTCATGTCAGAGAACTCTCTGACGTTGTAAATGGTTGATTTTGATTCAGTGTCTCAACTGAAATCTCTGTCAGCCAATAACGAGCCAGTATTTCACTGCAACAAATCCCATATTCTTTGTTGTCCACACATTCTGCAATGTAAATATGTTTGAGTTTTTGTCTCATGGTAGGCCTACAAGTCGGTTATTTGCCATGGGATCAGGATCCAGGAATATGTGTTTATCACAGTTCAGGCTAAAGCTCTAGCCTATATTTATATGGATAAATCACCTAGGTTATTCCCTCTCCCAACAGTCTCGGGGAATCCTGTATAGACTGATTCTGCTCCAAAAAAGCAATATTTAGCAACATATAGGCCTATAGATGGCAGGACTTCAAGTTCTATGTCTCCAATTGATCAGTGATTCGCAATCTTAAAGACAAATTTGCATTGTAGGTTTGGTTGTAGGCCTTAACTACCCTTCACACTTTTATTTTACTGAGGCTTTGCCCATTCCTCTGTCTGTCAAGCCTGGGCAAAAACCTCAGACTCTCGTGTCCATTTTTTACCCGACAATAATTCCAGGATGATGAGAAACGGTTGAGGTTTTGGTGAAAGGCATCGAGGGGCGATAAACCATCAGAACGACATAATTCTTGGGTCAGTGATTGGTTAACAGGGAGGATGCGTGATCTGTGTCCATAGCAACTGGTGTCAGAGGTGACGTCATAATCGTTGCTATGCACGCAGTCCTTCTTTGATGACCAGAGTGATTACGTCACAATAAAAAATGAATAAAGTTGATGGTTTGCAGTTGACTGGCAGTGAAAGCTACATGAAAGGGGACAGTCAAATTAAGCAATTACTTTCTTTGTGGGTGAAGTGGCAATTCTAAGGCTGTGTGCCAACTCACGCCAACTGGTAATCACTGCGGAGAATGCACGAACGGGGAGTGCCCAAGAAAATGCTGTGCAGTTCTTGGAAGGGCTTGCAACTGGCAAGCAGGCTAGAAATGCGAAGCTTCAGGTTTTTGCTTGAAAGATTCAGGTGGAAGGATTGGAATGTACAAATAGAGGCTACACTCTTAACAAAAAGGATTTATATGGAACCTTTAATTGAGGGTTCTATAAGCTGATACAGATAAGGAACCCTGAAATGTTCATTGTTCGATTTTTAAAAAGGTTCCAACAGTAAACAAAAACAACACTTATAGATAATTAAGCTGCACTGAACTCCAACAATGGAATCCCTTTTTCTTAAGATGAGAGAATAGAGCTCCATAATAGGGCCTTCCCACCAGTTTTGAACCTTTTCAATTAAGTTGAACCCTTAACTAAATTGTTCAGCTGTGGGTTCTTTATAGGCCTATATACCATCAAAAACCTTTGCGTTAAGAGTGTAGAACTTTAAGTTTATTGTGATTTCAAATTATATATAGGAGCGTATAACAGGCCTAATTAGGCCTAATAAAATCCAATAGCACAGATACCATGCAGGCTAGGGTGGTCCACATTCCTATGGGAAAAATCAAATCTCCAAAAACCCCCGATTTGAAAGTAGAAATTGATGACCACATAAGTAAAACAAACACACACACAATTTCAGCCAAATCGGTTAATATTTAGAGGTGGCACAAAGCCTTTGAAGTTTATCATGTAATTCCCCATTCGCGGAACTGAAAAAATGGTCAATTTCCCAGATCTTTCTCCGAAGTAAATATTTTTTTGCGGTTTTTTAGTATATGATAAAGTTGCCGTGGCAAAGTAATATGTGGAGGTTATTTTGGATTTATTATTCTCACTAAGTGAAATATTTGCCTGTTTTTATGAAAAAATGCTTGAAAATTGACCTATGTCATATCTATGCTGACCTGCTACAAAACCTTGTAGGTCAAAAAGTATATCAGGACTAGATTGGGCATCCTTGACATACTAAAAAAAAGGTTATTTGATCAAAATAATTGGCCATTATTGCAAGATTTGCAAATACCGATGATTTTGAGGTCTGCTGCAGGGCAATCACATGTTAAACTTCAACGACTTTGTGCCACCTCTAAATATTAATTGATTTTGCTGAAATTTTTACTCAATATTTTCTATCGATATAAGATCACAATGCAAGATTCAAATCAGAGAAATTTAGAAGAAAGTGTTTTTGGACCACCCTAATGCAGGCCCAGAGCAGCCTGCCCAGGACAATTTGGCCTAGGCACCGACACAAGCATATAAATAGACCTAGAGACTTGCATGATTTACTTATCTCTAGTATAATTAAAAGGTATACCATGTGCACCTGCTGAGCCTGCTGCCTTCATGCAGATGAGAACAACAAGGACGAGGATGAAATGTCCTTTTATTTTTGGACTTCATATGGACGGAAAATAGCTCACTTTTGAGCTTAGCCAATCAGAAACGTTCTTACAACGGTCTGATTCAATGTTTTGCAAGAACTTAGTCCCACTTCTCGGATTAGCTGCTGAGTTCTAAAGTGTTTTAATTTCTGTCCACATGAAGTATGCAGGCTCAATCTGATGATGTTACCTTGGAATGTGTAGGCCTAGTGACAAGCAAAGACAAGACTCTCTTAGGCATGTACCTATGGCCTATAGATAGGAATCGGCATCTATGCCAAAGGCACACTAACAGATCTGTCTAATTAGTATAGGCCTCTAGATATCAACAACACGGCTGTATAAAGTAAATAATTCGCCAATTCGGGCATTGCCAGGAAATCTATAAATCTAACTGGAATTTTTTGAAGAATACCCATTTGCGCCTGAGTCGTTTATCAGCGTTTAAAAGGTCTTTCCATTGAGTTTGACACTGGTTGAAGTTCTTGCAACCTTCAATATCTGCCCGTGTGACACAGACAGCTACAACTAGAACACCTTCAACTTGTTGGCGTTAGACCTGGCATTTTCCTCTAGTCGCAACACTTGATAAGCCCAGTGTAGGACAGCAGCAGAATGATGCAGATTCAACCGTCCAGCACCTCATTTTGACATCCTCCTAATAAATAGTATGTCCCTTTCAGCCTATCCAAATGAATACATTTATACATGATCTCAAGCCTTAGTTTGATCGCTGTATCGTTCATGGAGCCTTTAGGACAACATGAAGAAGAATTCGGATGATGGAATCATCAGGAAAAAGGGATTCCAGAATCCAGATGATGACGTCACACCAAAAAAGGAAACAGGAACGCCAAAGACGGAAAATGAAGAGAAAGGGGCAGAAAAAAAAGAAAGAACTCGGAAAAGTTGCATGAAAACGAAACAACAGAACTTTTCCCCCCTTTCACAATTGAACAACAAGAACCGTCACCAATTCCCCGCGGACCCGAGCTGAAAATATGATGACATTAACAGGATTTGAAAAGCAGATTGTGTGTTAAGCGAGTGCAGGGAAATGCTCTTACCCCATTATTGTCACAAGTGATGAGATTAACCCAATCAATTGGCGTAGAGTTGCATTCGCAGTAACTGTCAGACCCAATCACTGACCCTTGCACGCAGGCTGAGACCCCCCTCCCCAAACAGAGAGAGGGAGTAGGGCCCATGGTAGGGGAGGGGGGTCTCAAATGGGCTGCAGGTCCAGGAAACAGCAGTTTGCTCTCAAGGTGTCCTCCTGTCAGTCTGTCTGCCAGTCTGTCTGTATGTTGTCATATTAGTCTAGCTTCCCCAGCCTTCCAGTATTGTGTTTAGATTGCTTGACTGCTATTGACTGTGCCACTACACCATAGCCTAGGTCTCTGGTAGGTCTAGCAGGTGTCTGTAAAATCTTAGCAGCTGGTCAGTGGTCCTTATTATGGGAACAGATATGTTTTTGTGCAGTCAATAGCCTGTCATGTAATCAACACTGAAGTACAACTTTTAAAGACAAGATAATATAAGATAAAAGTTTATTTCCCGTTTGAGATGACTAATAAATGTTATCATTGTTAAATTTATCAAATGTAAAAGCGAATGTATTGGGCTTAACATTGATCTATAGATCAGTGGCCCACATTCATAATTACTGTTTGGCAGGCCTGATCAAGCTGGAATCTTTCTCAGCTCCCTGGGGAGCTTATGTATACCAGTGTGCAGCGAATTTCACGTACTTCTTAGTCGGGCGTCCCACGATTGCCAAGTAGGTACCAATTTGAACATGGGTCGAGTGAAGCAGTGAAACACCTTAGCCACCAGGCCATGACACCGGTAGATTGTTGAGTAAAACAGGAATATAAAATCTTAATGAAAACTCAATTAACAAATTCAAGGGTTTATATAGGTCAAAAACAGAGTTCAAACAACGGTTTTCTGTGTTTGTGTAGCGTTAAAAGGTCTGTATAAATTGAGTTTGACGCTGGTTGAAGTTTCTCTTGTAACCTTCAAAATCTACATGTTTGACACAGACATCTGCAACTAGAACACCTCCAACTTGGTACACGTTGGACGTGACATTTTCCTGTAGTCGCAACATTTGATATGACATTTATTTTGCTGCGGAAATCTGGAAAAATGCCATATCATTAAAAGCATGACCGCTATAATAAGTGTCCAATGATATTAAAATGTAAACATTATATGCATGCCTACCATTAACGTTTTTTTAATTTTCGTACTTAGTGCCAGACTAAGAAAGGTCATAATTATTTTCAGAATTAATCAAATCGATTAATCAAGAAACTAAAAATATTTTACAAAAACATTCAGTGCAACAAAACATTTAGGCCTACTTCTTTATTCTACTCGATATTTAATGAATGAAAATGGCAATCTAATGAAATTTGCGAATTAATATTGCCAATTAAACTTCGTAGTTCCTCATTAGGAAATATTCCAGATAGCAGATCAACCACCTTGATCTTTGATGCAAAAGTAAAATATGCCATATTTGTAATTTTACTAATTCTATCAATCGTAATTAATTACAACTTAATTAATTTGCAGTTATTTCTGGTTATCTGGAATTTGGATCATGTTTAAAATTGGAGTAAATGTCAAAAGTATAGATTTGTCTTAGCGTCAGATTGTTACATGCATGTATAAGTTACTGCTATTGGTTGAGGGGCCCTGTGCACATTGACTTGACTTGTGTTGTGCTGGTATACCCTGGATCAGCCGGGGCAGCTCAACCACCATCTTTGTGGAGGGAGCTGCACTATTTTGTTTTGGTGAACAACTTATGATGGTGAGATGAGAAGACTGGGAGTCTGGAACATACCCTATAATTCAGGGATGCCCAGGGTCTTTCAGTTGCCCCAGCAGAGAACACTGGATACAACCCACCTCCATTTCATGTTCCATGGGCTCGGACTAAAGTGGGTTTCCCAGGTGAGATTTGAACCAACACCCTCAAAAGCCAGCGGATAAGCGTTCATGACCATTGGGCCACAGGGCAACTTTAGTAATGTGCTTTGTCATGACATTCACAGCCTATTAAAATATCCCTTAGTAATACACTCTAAAAAAATGTCGGGACAAAATTGGTTTTTTAGATTCAAAATGGTTTTTAAAAAATCCATGTTGGTTTTTTGCATTGAAATTTGGTTTTTCAAAAAACCATTTTGAATCTAAAAAACCAATTTTGTCTGAATTTTTTTAGAGTGTAGGCTGATGCGCTCACTGAAATTTGCTTGAATGATCAGAATCAGTCCTTTTGACATTGCTGTAAAAGAAAACTGCTTCCGGTTTTTTTCCAACTAGGAGATTCTCATTGGCCCATACAACTTTAGGGTGTATAGAATAACAAAACAAAAAAGTCTAAAAAAATAAATGAAAATAAAAACAGCAACACATGGAAATTGGCAAAGAAGCAACTTGACATGTTAGCCTGGTTTCGGGACACAAATAACAGTTACTGGTAGACAAAAGTCATTTCATGATAATCCCCATTAGCACACCTCATTAACTTGTTGAGGGGAACGATTCTGAAATAAAGGAACTAAAGTGTTTCACAAAAGCGAGAAAAAAAAGTAAAGCCTAACTTTTCACTGTTGCATAGCAAATTAAGGACTTTGTGAATAGAATTTTGTTGCCAAATCGCATGTGTCACATGCAAGGTCAATTGGCAACCTTGACCTTTTTAGACTAGAATTGGTGAACTTATTACACTAAAACTGGATTTTAAACATGTGCAAAATTTAAATTATCTCAGCCAACCCAGATGACTAACCTCCTGGCTATTCATCTGGGCCTATATTATAATAGCTGTCTATTTAACTATAGGCTATATATATAAGTAACCTAGACTCTTAACAAAAAGGTTTTATTTGGAACCTTTAATGGTTCTATAACCTGGTATAGACAAGAAACCTTAATAGCTTCATTATTCAAAAACTTTTGAAAAGGTTCCAACAGCAAACAAAAACAACAATTAGATAATCCAGTGCACTGAACTCCCACATTGGAATCCCTTTCTTTCAAGTTGGGAGGATAAGTTCCTATCATAGGGCCTTCCTATCAGTATTGAACCTTTTCAATTCAGTTGAAGCCTTAAAAAAATTAGAACCTTTTTTCAGCTTTGTGTTCTTTATATAGGCTATACCATCAAGAACCTTTTGTGTCAAGAGTGTATACATATTATCTGTACGTAGGTTTTTCCCAAGTGTTCTATAGGGAAAAGTGACATCAAAAACCTTGTGAAATCACTTTTTCGTGACATCACTTTTCCCTACAGATAATATGTCCTAGAAAAAGTATAGGCATACACATTCAGGCTGAATGTCCACAGTTATGAAAACAGCTGTAAATATATAGGCTGTACCAAAGCAAGATGCCACCCTTATTAGCTTTGAAATGCAGCACCATTATTTACAGATCAAAAAGGCAATACAATACCAATCTATATGAGCAAAGGCAACAACAGAAGAAATGCTGTAAACACTCTTGCTTCTGGCAAGTATAAAGAAAGCACAATGGACAACAATCGGTTGGGAAGAAGACAACAGATCTGCCGGGCGGAACACACAGGAAAGGTCATGTGACATCCGGGGGAAATTTCCTGCCTGTCTGCACTTCCGGTCACATAGCTAGCTAATCAGTGTGTGCGCATGCGCAGGGGGCGAGCGATAATGGAGGAAAAGTAGAGTGAGCGATATATTGGGTTGAAAGTGCTGTAGCAGCAGGCCAGCAGCAACATAAAACCGCGCATGCGTGGTCAGTGGTTTATTGAGCTTGAAGCGTAGGGACTAAGAGAGCTAGAAAGAGCTCACGGAGACCCCACAAAGAGCTAGAAAAGAGCCAGAAAAGAGCTAAAAAGGGTGTCATTATGAGCTTAAGATGGCACCCAATGACCCTGACTTAAATCAATGCTCCTAACATGAAAGCTTCCTCTTGTATCAACCGCCTATTTGGTTTAGCATGCTCAGTTGACTCCCAGCTAGATAAGCCAAACAGGAAAGGGGGCTTTGTAGCAAGAGAAAAACTGATAGAAGACAGAGAGATAGATATCTGGCTAGACAGACAGACAGACAGATAGATTCTATAGCCTTTGGCTTGCAGCATGGGATCGTGTTGAGATTCTGGCCACCACAAGGTGGAAAAAAAAGTACCTTGTAATATTTAATGTTTAAACATCATTTCAAAAGACCTTCTTAGGTAGGCCTACTGACCATGGAAGTTTCAGATCTTCCTACTTCAGGGCTTTGGAGAAGGAGAAATGAGTCGTAGGTTTTGGGCTCGGTAGGAGTCGGAGTCTGAGTCAAACTTTGATTTTCAGATGGATTTGGAGACGGAGTCGAAAATTAGATAGGTAACTCCTCATTCCTGAAAATAATTGATATAATTTACAGAAACACAGTTATATTAATTTGAAATATACCCCTGATTTTACACAAACTTCCTGAACAAGTGTTCATGTACAGAATCCAATGAAAACTTTGTAGAATTGATTTTTCTCCCCCGTCAACCATATAGTAGTTGTGTGCAATAGTGCCATTAAGAGGAGTCGGAGTCTTAATTCAGGAGTCGCCGTTGGAGACGCTTTTCAGAATGCCAGAGGATTCGGGATTTGGAGTCGGTTCACTTATTACCCGACTCCAAATCCTTGCTTACTATTATTCAATGTCATGTAATACCTAGTACTGCATCTTGTTTTTAAAGTAATATACCTAGAAAGTAACATTGTACGATTGTGACAGCGTGGCCACACTTCCTCACTCACACTCCTCAGCCCCCTTACTCATATGACATGCCCCCTCCCCTCCTCCCTTATTTTTGTGACCTGTCACTGGGCAACCCCGGCATGCACTCTTGTATACGACCCCTGGTGAGCATCTAATGAACTCTGTAGGACCCAGCTAACCTCATTTATGCCCTGACAAAAAAGGTTGCATACCTTACCATAGAAACTGCCATCTTGGACTTTGTAGCTCAGATACAGGATTATCAAGAGGTCATGAAGTACTAAGAGAGATTTTGCAAACAGAAAAACTAATGACCTTCGTGTACTTAAGAGAGGTTTTCTGAGAGCATCAAGGATTTGGTGGAAAGTGGGGGTCAGCGGATTTGAACGAAATTTGGTGGAGATGTTACCACAACTGATCGAAGAAAAACCTGACCATCAGTTTTCATTTATATAAATTTGCCTTTCCAGGAGAGCCATTTAAACAAAATGGCCGACAATCGCCTTTTTGACCAATTTTTGACGTTTTCAATTCAAGAATATACTGCATATTTGAGGATATCCAGCTCTTTGTTGATACATGCCATAGCCAAAATGTAAACCAGGTTCACTTTCTTCATTCATAAATAACATATTTGCCAGGTTTTACATTTCTCCTGTAAATAGGCATTTCTCTATACCCTACTTAGCGTGGCAGTATTTTCTCGACTTCTGCAAATTTGTAAATGTATAGAAATTGAAAATAGATATCCTCAAATTGCCAGTCTGAACACACCTACCCTGATAGTCTATTATGAGTGGCTAATACTACAGCTGTTAGTTGACAAATTTCATTAAAAAAATCATGGTTATTCTTATATGTTTTTTTTTCAGAGCCTCGGCAAATAAGCATCTTTTTTTTTAAAGCAAAAAACGTTAAAATCGCCCTAAGAAACATGTGAATAGCAAAGCTATCCCTACCTTTTCAGTAAATTTGAATACATGACCTTAAAGAACAACATATGAGACATATATTTCATTAAAAAAATCATGGTTAGCCTATTAGAGTTTTTCCATCCAGCCCAAGAAAATAGACATTCTTTTTATTTCTTTAAAATAGTGCAAAAATCTAGAAAACCACTGTAAGTTACTCCCATATAGAAGTCCTTCCTCTTATTTCTCAAAGAAGTCAGATATACCACCTTTAAGAACATAATCTAATACACATATTTCATTAAAAAAATCACGGTTATCCCAATAAGCTTTTTCTACACAGCCTCGGCAAATAGGCATTCTTTTGACTTGTTCAAAACGTTGTGAAAAAGGCAAAATCAAGAAAATTGCTCTGAGTTACGCCCATAGAGCAGCTTCCCCCTAATTCATTTGTAAAGCCAGTCATGCAACCTCAAAGTAAATCATCTAATACATACGTTTCACTAACAAAATCAAATTTATTCCTATTTACATTTTATACAGAACCTCGGAAAATAAGCATACTTTCAAAACAGTGAAAAAAAGTGAAAATCACCCCAAGAAACATGAGAATAGCACACCTAACCCCATATTTTCAGTAAAGTTGAATACATAACCTTAAAGAGCACCATCTAAGACATGTATTTCATTAAAAAAATCATGGTTAGCCTATTATGGTTTTTCTATCCAGCCCCAGCAAATAGGCATTCTTTTTGATTTCTTCAAAATGGTGCAAAAACGGCAAAAATCGAGAAGACCGCTGTAAGTTGCTCCCATATTGGAAGCCTTCCTCTAATTTCTCAGCGAAGTCAGATATATAGGCTTAAAGAACATAATCTGATACATGTGTTTCACTAAATAAAATCACCATTAGCCTAATAGGTTTTTTCTACACAGCCTTAGCAAATTGGCATTCTTTTGATTTGTTAAAAATATTGCAAAAAAAAAGGCAAAATCAAGAAAATTTTTGCTCTGGTCAGTAAGCCTGTCCTTACCATATCTTATCAAAACAGCCACTAATACAACCTTAAAGAATGCCATCTAACACATACATTTTACAAATAAAATCATAGTTATTCATATTGCTTTTTCTTCAGAGCCTCGCCAAATAAGCATAATTTCGAAAAAAAATAAATAAAACACCCTTAAAATCACTTTAAGAAAGATGTGAACAGCAAACCTACCCCTAAATTCTCAATGTCAAATATATAACTTAAAGAACACAGTCTAATACAAATCGTTCATTAAAAAACATGGATAGCCTCAAAGGTCTTTTATATACACAGCCTTAGCAAAGAGGCATTGTTTTTCATTTCTTTGAAACAAAATGGAACAATCTACAATATTGCTCTAAATTACACCCACGTTGCAGGTCTTTCCGTATTTCCTTGCTGATGTAAGTTATAGACCTTTAAGAACACCATATTGTATTATATTTCCTGAAAGCAAATTATTACCCAAAAAGGCTTTTTTCCACATATATATCCTCAGACAATAGCTAGTCTTTTAACCTGTCCAAAATGCAGTAAAAATGGCAAAAATCAAGAAAAGCACTAAAAGTTGCACCCTTACATCCCCTATTTTCTTACTTAAGTAAATGAAGCATTAAAGAACAACATAGGTGTTTTTCATTAAGGAATCATGATTGATCATACAGGGTCTTTCTACACAAAAAGGCATTCTTTTGATCTCTCCAAAATAGTGTAAAAAGGGCGAATATATGGAATATCACTTGAAGTTACAGTCATACAGCAAGTCTCCCATTAATTGCTCATTCAAGTCTGTTATACCATGGTGGACACAACTAAAATGTAGCAACATCATGACATAGTCCAGGAGCCAACCTCTAAAATTGAGTTTTTTACCTCCAAATTTTTCAAAGAATGCACTTTTTTGCAGTTTTCCCCCAAATCCCATAAACTGATATTAAATCAAAGATATTTATCATATGTGATGGAATGCTGAGGTTGTAAGGAAAACAATGACTGCAAAATTCATGCAAAAGTATTGAATTTCTTGAAGCAGAATAAGCTATATATGTATGTATATATAAAAGAAAATTGATCTCCCCAAAAAGATTATGAGCTCAAAACATTTTCCAAAAATGCAATTTTTCGCAATTTTCCCCCAAATCCCCTAAACTGATGTTAAATTCAACACATTTACCATATGTGATGGAATTCTGATGATAAATCATCAAATAAAAGGAGGAAAATAGCATTTTCACCATTTTCCGTAGGTCACCCAAAAGATGACTCTGGCCGTCTCGGCATCAAATATTTCGATGCCATTGTCATGGATACCAATAAATTTCATATCATTGGAAAGCTGAGATTGCAAGAATTAAAATGAGTGCTAAATACATGCAAAAAAGTGAAGTTATTTAAGCATAATCAGCTTTATTTATCAAACAAAGTTGGAAAAATTACTTCCTCAGAAAGATTATGAACTCAAAATATTTCAAAAAATGCATTTTTTTACAGTTTTACCCCCACACCCAATTGACTGATGTTGAATTCAACATATTTACCATATCAGATGAAATTCTGATGAAAAAACATCAAATTAAAAGAGAAAAATAGCATTTTCACCTTTTTCCGCAAATCACAAAAAAAATGACTTTGGCTGCCTGGCAACCAAATGTTTCCTTGCAAGTGCTATAGATACCTATAAATTTCATATCATTGGAAAGCTGAGATTGTAAGGATTAAAATGAGTTCAAACCTTGTGCAAAAATTGTCATTATCTTGAAACAGGAAAAAACATTATTAAGCCAACATTCAAAAAATTTCATTCTGCAAATAGATAGTGAACATAAAATGTTTCAAAAAATGCGCTTTTCAGGATTTTTCCCAAAATCCCATCAAGTTGTTTTAAATCCAACACGTGTACCAAATTTGGTCAAATTCCGATGAGAATTTATCAAATAACAGCCAAAAAACATTATTTTAATGGTTTTCCCCAAAAAATGGAGGTCTTGACTTTCTGCCCCACTTAGTGACGTTTTGCGATTGGTGCGAGCTTGCCACCCATCAAAAATGGAATCTTTAGACTCTCAGCTTCGAAACGAGTCTAAAACTGTCAATACAACAGTCGGGGCCAAAAACTTGTTAAATAAGCATCTTTTTGGGGGTTGGCTCCTGGACTAACAATGTTGTGACAACATTGTGACAATGTTGCAATGTTGGTCCCATTGGCACAGCTCAAAACTGTTACAGCAAGGCCCCTGGTCTAATCAGGAAACGCTTTAATTCATATAGATAAGCAATTTTGTTGTTGTTTTTGGATGGACTATAAATATAAATTTTGCAGTAACTCAATACAGTTAGCCAAATGTCCGCCACTGAAAGATAGCGTGTATTCATGGTGTAAAAAGTCACAAAGACAAAAAGGAGTTAAGGAAGAGGGACAATAATTAAGGCAGGAAGAAAGGAAGGCAGGAAAAAAGGAAGAGAGACAGAAAGGAAGACAGAAAGGAAGACAAAAAGAAAGGACAATCTAGGAAGAAAGTAAACGAAAGAAGAAAAAACGGATGAAACAAAGACATAAGGGAAGATCAAAACAATTTAAGGTGTGAAGGAAGGTATACAGAAGACAGGAAGGTACAAAGGAAGAGAAATAATTTAAAGAAATGCATGTAAAAGGAAAGGAAGGCAAGAAAGAAGGAAAGAAAGAGGCAAAGAAGGAAGGAAAGAATGCAGGAAGAAAAAGTATGGAATGCAAAAAAAGGATGAGAGGGCGAGAGATGACAAGAGGAAGGGAAGAAGGAAGGAATGAAGGAAGCAAAGAAAGAAAGGATGAAGAAAGAGGGAAGAAGAGAGAAGAAAGAAGGAAGAAAGAAAGAAGGAAGAAAGAAAGAAGGAAGGAAGAAAGAAGGAAGAAAGAAGGAAGAAAGAAAGAAGGAAGAAAGAAGGAAGAAAGAAAGAAGGAAGAAAGAAAGAAGGAAGAAAGAAAGAAGGAAGAAAGAAAGAAGGAAGAAAGAAAGAAGGAAGAAAGAAAGAAGGAAGAAAGAAAGAAGGAAGAAATTTTTTTAAAAAGGGAAATAAAGAAGGCAAGAGGCAAGGAAAAAGTGAAGATGAAGAGAATTGAAAAAAGAAAGAATAGAAGGAATGACAGAAACAAGCATTGTGCTACTGTGAATGTGGCAATCACAAACAGACACTAGACTATCCTGAAAATGATTATTTTAAATTCATACATAATTCCCTGTATCAAACTTTTTCAATATTTTCATACTGACGTGTTTGAACCAATATACCACTAAACAATCAAAGGAATGAAGAAAGGAAGGGAAAAAGAAGAAAACAATATAGAAAGGAAATAGTAAGACTGGAAGGAAGAAAGAAATGGAAGAAAAGAAGGAAGGAAAAGAAGAGATGGGAAAGGAGGAAGACAGGAAAAAGAAAGAATGAGAAAAAAGCTTTTTTTAATGTGCTCAATGTAAACCTACCAGCACCCTTGTACCTTTGTTATTATACTAGATGTAGTGTTGCGATAGGAAACAAAGGTTTTTATGCTATACTTCCATTTGATTAATTAAAACAAAAACGCAATTCAGCTTTCTGTATCATAATGGCCCAAAATGTGAAGTTTCACTTGTCAGATTCATGTATCACATGGAGTTATTCAATGTTGTGTAACTGTCTTTACACGGAAATGAGGAGGAATACTACAATACTGGTGCAACATTAGAGCAATCAGGGGGAGACTTGCAATGCAGGTGTTACTAGGAGCAATTTTGCCTTTTCATACCATTTTGTAAAATTCACAGGAAAGCCCTGGAGAGCAACCTGCAGGACTAACCTGCTTATTTAATGAAAATTGTGCATTAGATAGTGTTTATTTCGGCTTTACTTCTGGCATTAAAGAGAAAATACGGAAAGGTTTTAAGGTTTTTATGCCTTTTTTTGAAAGTTTGCTTATTTGCCGAGGGTCTGTAGAAAACGCAAGTTGGAATAACCGTGATTTCATTGGTAAAATGCATGATTTAGATGGCATTTTTTAAGGTTGTATAACTGGCTTTATTGAGAAATTGTGAAAAGGACTGGTATACTTGTGTAAATAATTTTCTTGAGTTTTGCCTTTTTTACGATATTTGAAAGTCAAAAGAATGGCTATTTTGCTAAAGCTGTGTATAAAAAACCTATTCGGCTAATTGTGATTTTCTCAGTGAAAAACATGTATTAGATTATGTTCTTTAAGCCTATATATCTGACTTCGCTGAGAAATTAGAAGGAGGCTTCCTATATGGGAGTAACTTATAGCGGTTTTCTCAATTTTTGGCATTTTGCACTATTTTGAAGAAATAAAAAAGAATGCCTATTTGCTGGAGCTGGATAGAAAAACACTGATAGGCTCACCATGATTTTAATGAAATACATGTTATAGATTGCGCTCTTTAAGGTTATGTATTCACCTTTACTGAAAATATGGGGTTAGGTGTGCTATTCTCATGTTTCTTGGGGTGATTTTCACTTTTTTTCACTGTTTTGAAAGTATGCTTATTTTCCGAGGTTCTGTATAAAATGTAAAGAGGAATAAATTTGATTTTGTTAGTGAAACATATGTATTAGATGATTTACTTTGAGGTTGCATGACTGGCTTTACAAATAAATTAGGGGGAAAGCTGCTCTATGGGCGTAACTCAGAGCAATTTTCTTGATTTTGCCTTTTTCACAACGTTTTGAACAAGTCAAAAGAATGCCTATTTGCCGAGGCTGTGTAGAAAAAGCTTATTGGGATAACCGTGATTTTTTTAATGAAATATGTGTATTAGATTATGTTCTTAAAGGTGGTATATCTGACTTCTTTGAGAAATAAGAGGAAGGACTTCTATATGGGAGTAACTTACAGTGGTTTTCTTGATTTTTGGCATTTTTGCACCATTTTAAAGAAATAAAAAGAATGCCTATTTGCCGGGGCTGGATAGAAAAACTATTTTAGGCTAACCATTTAATGAAATATATGTCTCATATGCCGTTCTTTAAGGTTATGTATTCAAATTTACTGAAAAGGTAGGGATAGCTTTGCTATTCACATGTTTCTTAGGGTGATTTTAACGTTTTTTGCTTAAAAAAAAAAGATGCTTATTTGCCGAGGCTCTAAAAAAAAACATATAAGAATAACCATGATTTTTTTTATGAAATTTGTCAACTAACAGCTGTAGTTTTAGCCACTAATAATAGACAATCGGGGCAGGCGTGTTCAGACTGGAAATTTGAGGATATATATTTTCAATTTGTATACATTTGCAGAAGTTGAGAAAATACTGCCACACTAAGTAGGGTATAGAGAAATGCCTATTTACAGGAGAAATGTAAAACCTGGCAAATATGTCATTTATGAATTAAGAAAGTGAACCTGGTTTACATTTTGGCTATGGCATGTATCAACAAAGAGCTGGATATCCTCAAATATGCAGTATATTCTTGAATTGAAAACGTCAAAAATTGGTCAAAAAGGCGATTGTCGGCCATTTTGTTTAAATGGCTCTCCTGGAAAGGCAAATTTATATAAATGAAAACTGATGGTCAGGTTTTTCTTCGATCAGTTGTGGTAACATCTCCACCAAATTTCATTCAAATCCGCCGACCCCCACTTTCCAATATATTGGCAAAATCCTTGATGCTCTCAGAAAACCTCTCTTAAGAACTTAAAGGACCTCTGTGGTCAGTTAAGTACAGAATTCCAGCAGGTAATTGCATTTTTAGTAAACAAATGTTTCCTAGCTGGTACTGTACGATTGTACAACGGAATGTCTGATTGCTTGAACTGTCACTTTATACAAGTTTTCCTGTTCTAAATAAGTCATTTAATCAAATCTTGGAATGTCAGGCCTAAATTGTTTACATTTCTGAAGGATGAAATGGCATGTTACTTAACCCTATTTTCTCTAAGATTTATTGTACATAATCTTAGACATTTTTCTAGTGGGATTGTCATTTAATACAGGACCCCAGATGACTACAAAATTATTTAAAAAAGGATAACTTTGTGTTATTATAGTTTCTACGTCAACAGTTACTTGTATTCTATTCTTGCAAATACGTGCGGCCCAAAAGTAAAGCATTTTGTTGTCCACTGCGACACTCGTGTTCATAATGTAGGAAGTCGAGTCACTTCATGCGCTTTTGAGAGGTTGGATATACCTAAATTTGGCTTCACATATATGATTACATTTATTTTTGCCTATTCATTTTAGAATAGATCGCCTCATTGTCTGACACTGATGAATTACATGATTTACATGTACCCTATACATCATGTTAATACCCTAATTGCATACAATGCTTAAAATAAATCACTTTGAATTTTCTGCATGGCAAATAGCATGATTCTGTATATAAGGTAGATTTGGCAGTTTATTTTTTAAAAATGTTGCAAAGATATCACAGAAATTGTTTTTTTTATATATAATTGGCTATTTTAGTATTAGCCTGTTACCTATGTTAGTGTGCGCGGAAACTTTTAATAAAGGTATATAGCATGAAAATGGCTACGATGATACACACTTTAGGCCCAATAGATGCAACTTAATGGTACAGGTGTAGGCCTACCTTTCACCAGACATAGATTCTTATACAAATCTATTTTCATGTATTTCTCCTTCAAGCTCATAAGGTTTTTAAAAATAGTTTCAGTTAGTTTCCAAGCGATATCTTAAATTTAATCTAGACCCAAGCTGAGAATAATCTTTTTGAGGCAGTTCTAATTTTCAACATGGTATGAATTGACATTAAGCAGCATTAAAATAATCAATATGATATTTAGCTGCTTCATGTTTGATCCTTGATAAAGGAAATCGATTAGAGTTTATCTGATTAAATCACTCTAAATACGTTCTAATGTCTATATCTCCAAAACAAAATGGCAAAAAGAAATTAGCTGTTATTGAAATGTAGTTTTTTTCCTGACGAAATTGTAGCAGTCTGGTTTTTCTGAATATCAGTAAATCAACCTTCTGTTTTTAGCCTTGGTTGTGATTCCAATTTTAAAAGGAATATTGATTTGGCAAATGATTTTTAATGGGTTTAATGTTTAGCTTTTTGGAAATGCGACTGCTTATTGAATAATATTTGTAGTGCAATGTCAAAATAAATCTCTGCCAATATAACTAAAATAATATCTATAATATAATTATGATTATTGTTATCCGGCTTAAGGCCTTGATGCATTGGGTTCTGGGGCCTAGAATAGGACTTAAAAGTGTTGTACTTGGCAGCCAAGCTTGGATTCAAATCCACTAAAAGTCGTGCAGTGACCATCATTAAAGAGAGCACCCCTTTTAAAATGAGAATGGAGCTAATAAGTTATAGGTCCAAAGAATCTGTTGACAGCTGATGGAATAATCATTTTGCCTTCAAGTTCAGTTATTTCCTGATCAGTACTTTAATTACCCATTGATAAACTGGTTTATAGGCCCAAGTGTTTATAGTGGATATGTGCAAATAATATTACAATATACCTATGCTCCATTCTGAAGACTTATGAATACATAGATAACTATGGTAGTACAGCCCTCTAAAGCCAGTTCTACCCACTAGTCAGTGTGGACTTATGAGGTGGGGAGAGGGAGTTGGAGTTCTCTAGATGTTGCACATTAACCCATGTGAGGGATCTTTTTCTTGCCCAGCATAGAAAGTGTCCTTTAGACACTTATGACATCATTGGTTCAAGTTTATGGTTGAGCGGCATCAATTTGTCAAAGGCTGTACCATTCTCTCTTTCTTCCAACTACAAGCAATAGCAAGATCCTAGCAAGGGTAAATTAGCCAAGAGAATTAGACGACGCAGCACTGCCATGATTTATCACTGTTTGGTGGTTAATGCCACTAGCGAGGGATGTTTAGTTAGAAGCAGTGCGCATGCGCAAGAGGGGGTTAAAGAAAACTGCCTCTAAATGATGGACGACCAAGGCCCGTGACAGGAGCAGTATGGGAAGGGGGGTAGGGGGGAAATGGAAGATTGGCTTTCATTAGTCCAAGTTCATTTAGCTGCAGAAGAGCTGCTTGGGAGGGAGAGAAGAGGGGGGGGGAGCTGTAAGCTGTAAGCAAGACCTAACAAACCAAGAGATAGCTGCTCAGAGTGGGGCCTTTATAAAGAGAGAATGAGAGACTGAGAGAGTGGAGTCATAGGGGGGGGGTGGCCTCCCTAGCCCAGTCTTCCAATCATTAGCTGGGGGATTACTTGATCGTGAGCGCCTGAACACAAGACGGCAAACAGGCCGGATGTTGCTTGGTCTCCCTTGGTCGGCGGAAGGATGTGAGGAGAGCCATATACTCCCCTGGTGGGCCCTGTCAACACTAAAAGACGTGCAGGTCGCAAAAGGAGATTGAGAGTTGGACACGACCCCCCTCCCCTAAAGGAAATAACCTAGACCCCCCCCCCTTTCTACTTCTCTTTAATGTGAGCAGGGAAGCAGAGACATGGAATTGAAAGATCTCAATTAAGAGCCAAAAACCATGAAATCAGTGTTCTTGCATCTTGAGACCTGGAGAAGTGATTCAATAGATCCGCCTGCTGTTATAACAATGACAACTCTATAGATCTCTTCTTACTATGCCTATATAGATACCAAATATTTCCAATTTGAAGATATTTTTTATCCTAATTCGGGTGATCCCTTATAACCAGGAAATTAATATATACAATTTAGTTTGTTCTCAATGATTTCCAGTGTTGAAGACCTTGTATAGTAAGGCTCGAATCTTCAAGAGGAATAATTCTTTCGAATTCTAATTTTTTGTATAGGCCTAATCTCCAGCTTTGTCTACATTTTGTCATATATCTCACACATAGTTGAGAGTCGAAGGGAATGTACCTTTAGATAGTTATTTACCATTGACTCATCAGAAACCGTATACCAATTATATAATGAATGAGACAGATAGATACTGACTCAGAAATATGAATGACACAGAAATGTCACAACTGACACAATGACCCAGATGACTCAAAGTCATGACTCAAAGACAAGGACAAGATGACACCGTAGGATAACACCAACACGAGTCACAGTCGCGACAAGGAACAGGCTCGCGACAAGATGCAGAGACGCGACGAAACACAAAGACGCGTCACAAAGACGGAAGGACAGAAAGCGGAACAAAAGATATTTGCAGAAGTCGGGGCGAAGAACCGGGGGCGAACGTATGGGCAACTTCTGGTTCGTGGGTCTAAATGCTAGTAGGAAGGGAAGAAAAAAATTCCAAACAAGTTTGTGTGTTCCGGCGGCGGCTGCTCTGTTAATATGCTTCGCGAAACCAGAACAAATAAGGCGGCTGGGTTTGCACGCTTCCTCTGAACCAATGCAGGACAGCCTTTTTACAGCCTTGTCTTGCTTCTACCCTGCTTTGCCTTGCTTCAGCCTTTCTCTTGCCTTTAGCTTTCACCATTTGTCCGCTAGATGAGTCCTAGTTTGCCTTTAGCTGAGACCTGCTTTGCCTTTAGCCAGAGCCCCGGCCTATTTGTCCACCTATTAGAGCCATGGTTTAGATTTCTGTCACCCCCTTCTATGTGACGTTGCATATGTTAGCCCACAATACCCTGCAGGTCCCATCCCACTGGCCTACAACTGACAGCAGAACTCATCCCCAATCTACCAATCTACTCAATGTGTAAAGGACTTAATCAGATCCTGGGTACAAGACCCCAGATATATTTATCACACTTTAAAAGCATATGACTTTGTAGCCAAATATCTCTAAAATTGAAAATCTGAAATCAAAATAAGAAACAGTTTCATAACAAAATTGAGTACACTAAGTACAGACTGGTGTGATAATCTACTTGGTTTATCACACTGAAATATGAACTTTAAATTCTTTGTAATAAGGTGTATACTCTTAACAAAGAGGTTTTATATGGAACCTTTGAGGGTTCTATAAGCTGGTATAGATAGGAACCCTAAAAGGTTCATTTCTCAACTTTAAAAAGGTTCCAACACCAAACAAAAACAACGTTTAGATAATCCAGCAGCACTGAACTCCTACAATGAAACCCCTTTCTCTCAAGTTTGGAGCATAGAGCTCCATCACAGTGCCTTCCCCGCCAGTATTGAACCTTTTCAATTAAGTTGAACTCTCCACAAAATTTTTCAAGAACCTTTTGTGTTAAGAGTATGGTGTGATAATCTACTAGGTTTATCACACTGTGATAACTCTAAACTCTTTTTAATAAAGGGTACAATTATGGATGTCAAAAACTCATGTGAAAAGTAATTCGTCTTAATATAGATATGTTCCGCTTTCCAGGAATAGTTATGACTGTAGACACATCTTATTTGACAATTAACATTGGTCCAATGATTCATGTAAGGCTGAATGTAACATTTTATTGAATTTAGCAAAGAATCTTCTTCAAACCATCAAAATAGATAAAATAAAACACTCTCCAATCTTTCTTATCATCTCTTTCTCTTTTCCTGGCTACAGCACTTTCCTTGACAGTAAATCAATGGCTGTCTATTTTGTGGGACACCGGAAGTCAGAGGTTACCACAAGGTGGCGACACCATCTATAATTACCCAGAATACAGCGCGCCAGGATGGCTAAAAGCCCGGATGACAACAATCATCTTTTATGAGTGATTGGGTTAGCTGATTCATCTTTAGCCCAAATGTCATGTGGGAGCTCACGTGGATTCATAGACACAAATAGATGAGGCATGTTTAAAATGTTAGGAATCTGTAACAAAAAATTAAAATAGATTTTCAGTACCAGTACATAATAGTATCTGCTTTTTTAGTCAAGCTCCAGATACAGTGAGTAGCATAATTTACTGCACCACTTCCAAATTAAAGAATGATCTTTCACGTCAAGACTCAAGAGTTTGACAGCTGACTGCAAAATCAGCACTTTTGCTTCCACGCTTATTAGGACTTTGAGTCTTCGACTCAGTGGTCAAATTTTGTCCTCAGACAGAATCAGGGCTTTGGAGTCGGAGTCAGGAGTCAGAGTCATGGAGTCGAAGGCATTTGGATGGAGTCGAATGAATCAATGCCCAGGCAACAAAAAACCACAATGGTTGTTAAAAAAAAAATTTGACATTTCAAAAACCAATTTGTCCAAATTTCTGTAGAATGTATCCATAAATAAACAGGTTTATATGTAGGCTTTATTATGTTCATTGTTGTGCATAACTACGTATATTCACCCAGTCATTAAAATTACACAAATGACTAAATTAAAACAAGTTTACAGAAAAGAAAGAAAAGAAAACATCAACAAATGGCTCAAAACAGAAAAAAGAGCACCAGAAAAACGATATCTATAAACAAAAAGAATAAAGGAACAAATAGCAATTTCCTTCATCCAGTGTGCCAGTGTGTGCACTATTAGATCAACAATTAAGCTTCTCCAAAAAGACGCTAGGTGGCTCTTTAGTGAGATACAATCTGGGCTAGGATCAGACAAAGGCTTATGACAATGGGAGGTTTTGCAAACATGTCATTCTATCATTGGCCATTTAGTAAGAATTGATTGACAACTATTGACCTTGGCAGACAATCTAGAAGGCTTTCTGGTTCACGATCAGCTTTGGGCTTGATGGGTTGATAGCACAAAGGAAGAAAAGAAGTAGCAAATTTGTAGCTCAGGGAAACTGGACAATTAAGCAGTAGAGACTTAGTGGTTTATTTAGGTTTATAAAAATAAACTCTCTCATTGAATGAAAAAAAAATCTGTTTACAAAAGTTGCAGGAAGGAAGGAAGGAAGGAAGGAAGGAAGGAAGGAAGGAAGGAAGGAAGGAAGAGAGGAAGGAAGGAAGCTAGGATGGGAGAAGCTAGGATGGGAGGAAGGAAGGGCCGGGTGTGAAAAGCAGGGAGGGTAGGAATTATTATAATGGAAAGCTTAAAAATTAGGGGCACAGGAAGTAGGAAGAAGATAGGGAAGAAGGAAAGAATAGAAGAAGATAGGAAGATAGGAAGAGAGGAAGGGAGGATGGCAGGAAAGAAAGGAGATGCGATTGAAATGAGGATAGGTGCGATGGAATGGCGAAAACATGTGTAGCTTATCTCCCCCAACTTTGAATCTAGCCTGGATTCGAGCTTCGTACCCACAACCTCGTGTGCTTAACCACGAAACTACACAACCACTGCAGTGCAATCGGGATCTGAATTTTGACCCTAATTGCTACTGTCAATGAAAATCGTGGCTTGATCAGATTGGGCAGGAACAAGTAACAGCTTTTGAGATCAACACGATTAAGAACAGATGGTGAAATCACATGTGTAACAAGTGGAATTCCAGGGGGATAGGGTGAAAAAGTTGGGCTGGGAAGCTAGCAGCTGAACCTATATTTGGCACCATTGGTTTTTAGTGGGTTAGAAGAGTGTGTTTTGCCCATAATTGTGTTTAAATGTGTGATTATTAAAGTATCGGTTGGTCTTCAATATTTAACTAACGCCTAATCGTTGTAAAGGGCCCCCACCTTTACCAGTAGATAAATAATACCTTGAATTAGTGTGAAAAGTTCTGTGAGAAATGTAAATAGGACCAAATAGGGGATGTCAAGATGGTCATAACTTTCCAGACAAGAATTAAGAAAAAGTAAGAAATTAAATCAAATTTATGAGGCAAAAATCAAGCAAAAATAAGTGGTCTTATAACGACCCTCAAATTTGAATTTATGACATTGAAACGAGAAAAAACATTCCTTACAAAAAATAAAATAATAAAAATCGACCCCTTAACAGCTCATAGCCTTAACTAATAGCTGTAATAATTGGACATCCCTAAATTGATAGCCACTTAAGTATGACAGCACACTTAAGTACTCTTGATACCATAACCAAAGAAAAAAAGTAATTTATTGATAATCAAACCAAGTATTTGTCATTTTATGAGAAGATAATTACCAAATCATAAATTAATCCCAGAAAATGTGTTATGAATAACCATTAATATTAATCTGGATTCCAAAATCCTTTGTTTTATTAAGTAATCTCAGATTTCATTAATAAATCAAATGGTAGGTTTATTAAAAGAATGAAAAAATCATCTGTAATTCGAAACTGAATAATAATGTCTGTGTCAAAAAATATATTATTGATGATAAGTTCAAAAAGCTGAATTTTTATAGAAAATATCATTACAGAAATCATCTAATTATTTCATGACGTAAAAAGAACCTGTCAACTTTTAAATTATTATTTTTTAATTGGCTAAATTTAATTAGGTTAGTTCAATTGCTGTTAAATATGTGAATTTCAAATATCTAAAATTCAAACGGGTATTCCAGGCAAAACACAGATTATCAGGAATTTTAATTGCATTTTTTGATGATTTCATTGAAGACTCTTCTGTTTCTTCTTGATTATTTTTAATTATAATGAAATTAAAGACAAACCTGATGGTACCTGACAAAAATAAAATGGCAGAGAGATAGATTGACCGAATTAAAAACTATTCAATAGCGCCATGTGTGATTGGTGGTATGACATTGGTAGCATTTGGAGAGCCAAGGGCACTGTTACTACAGGGAAACAAGAAGTGCAACGAAAGGATCATATGATTAGTGGCTAAAGTGGTCTTGTGACGAGTGATTTTTCTATGCACCATTGACCACACAGTGTAAATATTTGCTTAGGTGAAGACAACAATCAATTAGCACTTTTCATTTGATAATAAAAATATGATCAAGTTCAACAAAGCAAAAGTGACATAGCTGATCACAGTTAGGACAATGTACCAGTCTTTTCATTGTCAGACAGTGCACTGTCTCCAGTCCAGTAAAAATTACTAATAATTATGGAATATATTTAATTTTAAAGCATTTTTTCTCTGATAAATTATAGTTGTCACTAGCGTCATCAACTGACAAAAATATGCATGTGAATGAATGTGTGAATCCATCAATCATGATCTCTCTACCATGCAATGTGTTCATCACCTCACCACACGGCAGCTGTCCTCCTTGTGCCCCTGCAGGCTGCCTCCCTTATCTATATCTCTATATCTTTCTCTCAGCATGGCTACCTCTCTATCTCTCTATATCTATCCATCCACCTATTGGTCTAGCTTTTTACCTCCCTCTCTCCCTATCTTTCAACAGTGGCCCTTCTGCCTTTTTGTAGTTTTGTTGAATGGAATTGAAGAAACATGCATTACATTCTCAGTCAGTAATATGTAAATGGCACTGCCATGAAATTCGCGCAGCACTTTAACAAGTTTTTGTAGGACTTATAGTGCTACCATAACATTAATGTTTATTTCATAATTATTGAATGTATGAAAGGCAGTTAGAAATACAGATACATGGAAAGACAGAGAAAAATGTAGAATAGCAAGATAAAATAGTCAAAAAATATAATAGATAAATAGATAAATAGATAGACAGATAGATAGATATATTGACAGACAGATATATAGATAAATTCATCTATATACTAAATAGATAAATAAGATTGATAGATAATCAGCTAAATGGTAAAAAGGCAGACAGCACTGAAAGCTTCCAAAGTCAAGTCTATGTTAGATTGTTGATATTACATAATAGTATAAATATATAGTAATACAAAAACAATAACATTGCAAGATTAACTGTTACATAATCATCAGTTTATAAAGATTATGTAACTTTAATTTTGCTATGTTTTCTTGTTGTCTGATTGAAATTAAATGAATCACATGTTTATAATTTGATTTAGCTTGTCAACGCTAATAATTAACTATTCCATAAAAATTATTGGTACAGGATATATCACTAGAGAAAATTGAATTTTTAAGACACTTTTGAAGATGATTTTGTTATGTTTTGTTAAATACGAAACTAAATCATTGATAAGAAGCTGGACCCACTTGACCTAATTCCCAACTGTGGACTGTTGATGTTGAGACCATCACTGCACAGATTTTTGAGTCCTTTCTTGCACTCAATTCGCTTCGCTCAACGGCCTTCGGCCGTTTCGCTGCGCGAATATAATGACACATTGCAAAAAATCATTAAGGACAAAGAACAATCATGATCAATTTATTTGTGTGTTGATAGACTCTCATGATTTAATTGATATACTGAGGCTCAGTCTCCATGCAATTTGTACAGTGCAATGCTAAGTATCACAATCATTCAAGGGTGTTGTTTCATAGAATGATAATAATTGTCAAGTGTGATACACTGACTGTGCTCAGAGGAGCATGAAAATTTGTGACGTGGCAAAGCTACTTGAGCACCAAACACATTGTCATTTCGTTGCACTTCTTGATTCCCTGTAGTAACAAACAAAGAACCCGCAACTGTACAACTTGACTGAGACAGGAACAACCAGAGAGAATGAATATAAACCAGAAGAAAGAAATAAAGGGATAAAAACACAATTAAGATAAAAAGAAGGAAAGAAAGATAAGAATAGGAAAGAAAGAAAGAGAAAGAAAGTGAGGAGAGCGAAAAACTGAAGAAAGAAAGAAAGAATTTGTAGAAGACAAATAAAATAGAAAGCAAGAAAGAAAGAAATTAAAGAAGAAATTAACAAAGATAGATAGACAGATAGATAGATAGATAGATAGATAGATAGATAGATAGATAGATAGATAGATAGATAGATAGATAGATAGATAGATAGATAGATAGATAGATAGATAAAGAAAATGAGAGAAACAATTACAGATAAGTAATACAGAGAAACAGAGATAGACAAATTACTTATAGATTAGAATACACAAACAAACATAAATTGCAGCGTTGATTGGTCTGGACAGACAGTCGGATATATAGACTCAAAGACCAAGGCCATAATTGCAGACAGACAAACAATCCCACTCAATGAGCAGATAGACAAGTGGCCAAATACAGTTCTGCTAGCATGGTGCACCTGGCTTATGAATGGCAATGGCTGTGACGATTTGTGACATGTAGCCATTAAGAATTTCTCACAAATCAATGGCTAATTCGAGTGTGACTGGCCTCAATGTGTTTCGGTGTGTCTGGACTGCTTAAAATGAACAGTCCCAGTGTTTGCTCAAAATGCCTGAGTCACTGAGCAGTCTAATATTATGCTGCCCTGGCGTCTGCAAACAAGGAGCATGAGAGAAGCAAATAGTGTTCCCAATAAGTATTCACCAAATGAAACTGACCAGTGGTCAGGCCAATGTCCACCCGGAGGTCTTGTGTGGTCAGTATTAGCAGCCACTGACCAGTCAGGCGGTAACAACCCCCCCCCCCCCCTTTCCAGCCCTCAAGCCTGGACGTAATCCTGTGGTCAGCACTTTTGCCTGCCCTCTATTCCATCATAATCATCAATATCGGTAAAATTTTCCTTATTTTTATGTGCAAAAGACAGTACTTGTTATAGACTATATTTTATTTTAGTTTGCAGTGCGATTAAAATCCGTTATTCTAAACTAATCATATTTTTGTCATGAGAAGTTTTTTGTAAAACACATCTTGGTTAAGTCCACAGGCCCATACATAGAATTGAAAACAAAAAAAAAAACAAAAACAGAAGCACAAAAACAAAACAACAACAACAACAAAAACCAAGAACTCAGATTGTAATTTCCCAACAATTGATGTCATTTCACAACTCCATTGAAACTGAACCCTTTACAATTTCAAGTTATTAATCTGGCAGGAATTTACATCAATTTCAAGCAATATAGACCTATATAAATTTACATAAATATGCCCAAGTCCTGAAATTTCAACTGCAAATTAAGTGACTCGATCTACTGATGAACCAAATCTATCAACTACCCAACAGGTCAATATCAACTGATGCATATCGTTGGATTGGCTTTTATTTACAAAACACAGAAGCTATCAAAATGAGTAAATAGGGGTTATTATCAAACCTGTCATATCTCACCCCAGCCCAATCCAAACTGTCCATCACCCCCCCCCCTCCTGACCCCTTCACTGACAGGTGCAAAGTAGTTACGCCCCCTTAGAACACAGTGATGACATCCTGTCAAAAATGAAATGAAATAAATCTTTATCAAATATTTACACAATTCATCCATATTCATTGAATAATATCTCTTTTGTTTTCCCTTTTTATGGATTTTTTTTCTAGTCTTTGTTTCGTTTTAGTAAGTTATTAAATCAAAATTCTCTGCCTCATTTCAAACCACAAGCATTACGAAAACTCATGCATGACACTTCACCCACTTGGACTCAAATCTGGCCCATTTTTTTTTTTTTAGAGATATAGGCCTAGATTGGCTTCCAGCATATTTTAAAAACAAAGTTGATAATATCTATACACTAACACATTTTTCTTCCCAGGAAAAACACATGTGTAGACTGTCTTGTACATTTGGTGTTAGTTTCAAGAGGTTGCAACTAGTGTTCTGTGCTGGGGTAATTGAAAGACCCTGGGCAACCCTGAATTAAAATAATATGTGCCAGACTCCCAGTCTTCTTCTATCATCCTCACACATCATTAATTTGAAGCTCCATCCCCCCCAAAAAAAGGGAGGTTGACCGACCTGGCTGATCCGGGATATACCAGCACAACACAAACCAAACCTTTTATAACTTTTTTCACAGTTCACTCACCTAACCTATCAGACCTACCTGAACACTGCTGAAAAAGTTACCTTTAATCAACACCGAATAAGACAGATCTGTTATTTAATGCAATATTTTCGTCTTGGATGCCAGCAAATGTACCGTTATAACTCATCTTTAATGCGCATGTGCGGAGCTATATTGGCATCCAATAGAGGGCGTTTTCCGGAAGTGCTGAGAAAGATCAAAGCTTGGTAAGAGTCGCGAGCCAAGTGCTGTCATAGGTGGGAGAAATCAACTTCAGGACAACAGGTGGGCATCTTGAGAAGCTGAGAAATATTATATGAATTTTTTTGTGTTTAGTACAGTAGGGTGAAAGCACAGTAAAGGCCTCAATTGCGTTTTGATCAGATAAAAGTAAATTTAGGGTCCTAGAAACCAATTTCTGACATGAAGAAGAAACAGTGCAGTATTTAAGCTTGACCAACAAGTAAATCTGAGAAATTTTGGCATTTTTCATGAGCATACAATTAAAACCATGCTCTGGACAGACCCTTAAAGTGGGTATAATTCGTCAATTTTAGCATGTAACCAGTGGCCCTTTTTCTGAAGCCCCGTCTATTGCAGCAATGCTGTAGCCTAGTATTTAGTTCACATTCTGCCGGTGACATTATCTGTTTACTGTACCTCCCTGGCCTTATGTAGGGACCATTGGCTGACTTTTCAACATGATGATTATGGCAGCCATGACATCCAAAGGAAATGTCTGCTTGTAACCATATTTTTGCAAATTTACAGTCACAGGTTCAAAAGGCTGGCTGGAGGGTATTTTTATGCAATAATTAGCCAAATTTGTTGCTTTTGCCTAGAAATGATATTGGTTTAATGAATTTCAGCAAAAAAGTTCCAACGGCCACTGATGATTGTAAGATACAAGAAGCTTTAATGGCTAAAATCGATGTCCGTCCATTACGTCCACAACTGATTTTTTGGTAATTTAAATGAATTAAAGACCAGCTAACACGTCAACTGAGATGGAAATGCATGTCTATCTCTCTCTACCTATATATGCAACTGAAAAATTAAAAAGCACAATGAATTTAACTTATACACTGGACACCAGGCTAAAAAGTGTAAATGTCCGTCCATTACGTCCACAAAAATGTTCAAATTGGTCTGGGGACTGATGTTTGGAGGTCTGGTATGTCACAAATAAAGCAGGGATAACATGTTTAGTGACACATTTGGATTATTTTAGTGAATGCTGACAAGGCTCAAAAGTTGAATTTGTCACAGTTCATGCAAACTGTCCATATCACATCAGCGAAAACTGTCGAAAAGCCAATTGTCCAATTTGGCAGAAAAACCTAGATTTTCATGGAACTTTCATAATGTAGTTCATAGGAGCCCAGCAAATACCTGTCTTGATTTATTAGACAAACATGATTCTGTATTCTACACATCATTAGCTTCAAATTGATGTATTACACTTGCTCTTCTGATGAAAATAATTCTTAGGTCATAGGGGCCAAATATTGAGGCGCTTACTGTGCTTTCACCCAGTAGTGCGAGAAGGAAGGAAGGAAGGAAGGAAGGAAGGAAGGAAGGAAGGAAGGAAGGAAGGAAGGAAGGAAGAAGGAAGAGAAGAAGGAAGGGAGGAAGAAAGGAATGAAGAAAGGAAGGGAGGAAGAAAGGAATGAAGAAAGGAAGGAAGAAAGAAAGGCAGCAGGTAAGATAGAAGGAAATAAAGCACGAAAGAAGAAGTCAAGAAGACAAAAGAAGGAACAACAAAGACGCAAAAGAAAGAAAACCATGGGTACAAACGAAAGAGGGAGGAAGGAAGGATGGAAAGACCTGAGGAGGGAAGGAAAGATGAGGTAGAGGAAAAAAAAAACATTGACCAGAAATAGAGATTGAAAGAAGGAATAAATTGAAATGTCAATCGGAAAGGAAAAATTGCACCAGAGAGAAAGAAAAGGGATGAAGGTCGAATGACACATTACAGAGGAAGGAACAGGCAGCAAAGAAGGAAGAAAGAAGGTGGAGTGCTGACTAAAATATGTGAAAGAAGGAATAAAATATGAGAGGGGAAGAAAGAAAACACAAAAGATGGAAAGAAGTTATTGACCAAAGTATCAATTCGTTTCAAATACTAGTGTCTAGATCATTTAATCAAAATCTACTTAAAATCATTTGAGGACCTTGTAAAAATCCGTTTTACGCCCAAACTAATCTTAACAAATCCTATTTACAGATTTCTTCGCGAAATTAGACATGACAGACAACTTTAGTTACACCTTTTAAAAGCACCATAATGATCCATTAACCCATAATTACCCCGTGTTCTCCTACCTTGCGCACCCCATCTTTTTACCCTCCCCCATTCAGGTAACCCCCCCCCCCCCCTTGGGTCCAGATCCTCAGGTATAACTCTTTGTAGCCCTATGCTATCAATAGATGCAGGTGAAAGTCGCCTGGCCATCTTAAAGTGAGGGGATGTTGCATATTTCTTTGATCTTTTTGGCCAAAGTAGCCCCTTGGGCCAACACGGGGTGAAATGGGCACCCTCGCCAATTATAGAATGCCCCGGGGCCAAGTAATAGTGGCCCACTGGTCTAATTATGATTTATTTGACCAAAAGTGTGTCACTTTGAACCGCAATGGCTGACTGCCCCCAGTAGGTTACTAGGCCTATTGCTTGCACGCGAATTAGTGATTTTTGGCACACAAAATCAGTTGTTTTGATTCAAAGATCAGTAAAGATCTAGATTTGGGTTGATTTAGATCAGACATGATATAGCACTACATATACGATATTGCAATTCAATTATTATAAACTTTGTTTTAATAGCTCATAGTCAACTAAATCATTTGAAAAAAAAATTAATGTGATATCATTACTTCAACATCTTATTCTTTACACTTTCTCAAGTATGGCCATGTAGTCGGCAATGCTAGCATTTGTCTGGCAATGGCATTGACACTTCTTTGAGCATCAAGCCGCAACTGAAGTTTGAAGCAAACGGAATGTTTGTAAAACAAGTGCCAATTAACTTCAAAAGTACATCCGTATCAACGATCTGTAAGTTGAATTTATTGTAATAAGAATTAATCACATGTTTTCCTGTTGTCTCCATTGACATCATAGTCCATTACCTCTCTCTGGAGCTGCTTAAATAGGCCTACTTACCTTTTAGTTCCAGCAGGAAACTCGAAGTAGTCGTACCAGTGTCGGCATCTGGTGGCAAAATGGGGAGTCTGGGTGATAACTTCAGCCAGAGCCCTCAGGTAAAGGAATAAGGGAAGGATGAGAGGACGTAAGGAAGGAGTAGATGTTTAAGCAGGCATCCTGGTCAGGACGAAAGGGAAAGGACAGAGGTATATAGAAGAATTGAAGGAAGAAGGGAAGGAAGAAGGGAAGGAAGAAGGGAAGGAAGAGGGAGAGGAAGAAGGGAAGGAAGAAGGGAAGAGAGGAGATAAGAAGAGAAGGAGTGAAGAAGTGAAGGAGTGAAGAAGAGAAGAAGAGAAGAAGAGAAGAAGAGAGGACAGAAACTAGAGAAGAAGAGAGGGAGAGGGGGGAAGAAGGGAGTGTGGGAAGAAAAGAAGAAGAATTAAGGAAGGAAGAAGGGCAGAAGGACAGAAGGAATGAATGAGAAAGAAAGAAGAGGAGAAGAAGAGAAGGGGAAGAAGAAGGGGATGGTGAAGAATAAGAAGCATTTCTTGATGTTCCTGTTGGTCATTTTCTTCTTGACCACAACAATGGTCATCTAACCTGGTGCTCATAAGGTCCAGTGACAAGCTAATCGTTGCATGGCATCAATTAAGTCTCAATTAAGGACTAATCCTTTAATGTTGCTCAGATGATAGGGGGAGCCACCATAGATAGTAATTATTGTGCCATTATTTGGCCAGCAGTCACGAAATAATTGTCATGCCAATAAGGTCAGTGATATTTACACAATTACTGAAGTGAGAGAGGAGGAGGAGGAGGAGGGAGAGGAGGAGGAAAAAAGGGAGAGGAGAAAAAGGCAGAGGAAGGAGAGAGGAGTGGGTGAGGAGGAGGAGGAGAGGAAGGAGAGAAGAGGAGAAGGAGTGGGTGAGGAGGAGGAGGAGGAGGAGGAGGAGGAGGAGGAGGAGGAGGAGGAGGAGGAGGAGTGGGTGAGGAGGAGGAGGAGGAGGAGGAGGGGGAGGAGGGAGGAGGAGGAGGGGAGGAAGAGGAGGAGGAGGGGGAAGAGGAGGAGGAGGAGGAGGGGGGAGGAGGAGGGGAGGGAGGAGGAGGAGGAGGAGGAGGAGGAGGAGGAGGAGGAGGAGGAGGAGGAGGAGGAGGAGGAGGAGGAGGAAGACTTGGAAGAGGAGAAAAAGGCAGAGGAAGGAGAGAGGAGGAGAAGGAGAAGGAGTGGATGAGGAGGAGGAGGAGAGGAAGGAGAGAGGAGGAGAAGGAGTTGGTGAGGAGGAGGAGGAGGAGGAGGAGGAGGAGGAGGAGGAGGAGGAGGAGGAGGAGGAGGAGGAGGAGGAATTATAATCAATCTTTGGAAACCTGATCTTCAACCTCATCTACAAACCATATTCTAAGCTCTACACATTCTACAGCCCACCTGCAGTTTACGAATGCACTAGCCATAACAAGTGATTATGACATCACAGGGGGTCCCTACTGTTCAATGAGGTCACTAAGGAGCTGCGTGACAGTTAATGAAGTAGGTTTGGTCAAGAAATGGACAGAAAATCATAAAAGGAAGACTGGACATGCAACCTGCAGTGGCTTTGCTCTGGAAATTACAGGTAGATCCAGATTTCCTGGGACGCAAGGTGTACTTGGAAAATGACAAAACTCTAAAAAAAATCGGGACAAAATTGTTTTTTTAGATTCAAAATGGTTTTTTGAAAAACCAAATTTCAATGCAAAACCAACATGGATTTTTAAAAAAATCCATATTGGTTTTTTGCATTGAAATTTGGTTTTTCAAAAAACCATTTTGAATCTAAAAAAAACAATTTTGTCTGAATTTTTTTAGAGTGCAGTCAGTGAGGAGACTCAGAATAATACCTGGGGTTGTCCTAAACAGAAACATAATTATTACATCATTACACTTGTTAGCAACATAGGGTAGGGGGGGGGGGGGGTTCTGAAGCTACACATTAAAAATTACCTGTAACTTGCCCTCCTTCAGCTACTCATGGCACCAACTACTTTTTAAAAGTAAATTTTAATTTTTAATTCACACTAGTCATATTCCACAACTACCCCACAAAGCACTAAATTTATATCCCTGCATACTTGTATATGTAGTTGTCACTGTGTAACTTTATTTTCATGTATGATTTACAACGAAGAAGTGTGTCTACACTTTTCTAAGATGGTGAAGAAAACAACGCAGGAAAGATGTAATCGACACCAACTTAAGATTGTTTGAAACACATGTTTTAAAGTGCACTTTATTTAAACATCCTTTTGGCTTATACTTTTATAAAGACGCCCACGGGTGTTTATTCGAGATTATTTGGAATTTTATTAAGATACTCATTATGAAATGATACCCTATTAATATTTTAGCTCATGGTTTCAGTTCATTCAAATTGACTGCTCACTCAGTGCTGTGTGATACCACAGGGGTCTAAATGTGTGTTTATTTAGAATTTAACTCACGTATTATACTGTGGTTCTTTAATTAAAAATGGCTGGTGAAACCAAAACAAAGGCTTACAAATTATAAAAGCCCGACTGTGGGTCACTGTGGCTTTTTGAGAACTACTTAATTTGGCGGATTAATATTCAAAGAAGGACTACAGCGCGATGCATGGAACCAACTGGAACGCTGGTGCATTAGCGCGATCGTGCGGCAAAGACAGATTTACTCGGTCAATACAAATTTCAAATAATCAGCATTCATGAAAGAAGTTGATAAGGTCCAGTGAGCTAAAACAAAGAGCAGTCTGGAGGAGGAGGAGGGAGGAGGAGGAGGAGGATGAGGGGAGGAGAAGGAGGAGGAGGAGGAGGGGGAGGACGAGGAGGAGGAGGAGGAGGAGGAGATGGTTGGTAGGATGATTAGTAGGAAGAAGAAGGGGATGAGAATGAGGAGGAGAATGAGGAAGAGGAGAAATAGGGGGAAGAAGAGGAAGAAAAGAGAAGAGAAGAAAAGAGAAGAAAGAAAAGAGAAGAAAAGAGAAGAAAAGAAAAGAAAATA
Source organism: Platynereis dumerilii (assembly GCA_026936325.1). NCBI lineage: Eukaryota > Metazoa > Annelida > Polychaeta > Phyllodocida > Nereididae > Platynereis > Platynereis dumerilii. The sequence goes on from JAPTHN010000003.1 coordinate 35,844,758, forward strand.
GAAGAGAAGGGAAGGAAAGAAAAGAGAGAGAGAGAGAAGAGAAGAGAAGAGAAGAGAAGAGAAGAGAAGAGAAGAGAAGAGAAGAGAATTTGACATGAAATGCAAGATCATCGCCAAGATGAGACTTCATCAAGACCAGTAAAAGCCATAAAGACCAGTCTTTCTGTATGGGGAGAATGTCCTTTTCAGCAGTGCAGTGCAAGGGCACAGTGCTTATTGAATGTCAACTTTCTAAAGGGACTAGTCTTACAGGAAATTAGCTGCTGCATGGGTCAGTCTTTTGAGAATAAAGAAGAATATGAAGCCATTGGAAGGCAGGGAAGGTTTGTTGAAGATTATTTGATCATCTCAATGAGTAGAGGAGGTGGATAAAAGAGGGGAAAGGGACTTAATATATATTTTCCTCCTTTTATTGTTGGAGGGTTTAGGAAAAAAGTTTGACCGTTTATGGTAGCAGCGAATGATGTATGCATATCAAGAGGAGGCATCCGAGGCATCTTTCCCTCTTCCCCTCTCTTCCTCCTCTTCCTCACTCTTCCCTCCTCTTCCCGCCTCTCTCTTCTCCCCTCTCTGTCCATCATCTCTCTCAGTCACCCCTCTCTCTCACTCCTCTCTCACTCCTCTCTCACTCCTCTCTCACTCCTCTCTCACTCCTCTCTCACTCCTCTCTCACTCCTCTCTCACTCCTCTCTCTTCCCCCTCTCTCTTCCCCCTCTCTCTTCCCCCTCTCTCTTCCCCCTCTCTCTTCTCCCTCTCTCTTCCCCTCTCTCCCCCTCTCTCTTCCCCTCACTCTTTCCCTTTCTTTTCTCCCCTCCTTCTTCCCATCTTCTCCTCTCTCTCCTCTCTTCTCCCCTCTTCGTCATTATCAAGTACAAAATGTGAGTTGGGAGGGGGGGGGGGGGTTGTAATTCAAATCAAAGCCTGCTTCTCAGTCCACGACTCTTTGCAAAATGAGTCAGTCGACGTCACTGTGCCCCGTAGTGGTCTGTACTTCCGCCGAAATCTTGGGGGCTCTCTCGTTGCTTTTGTGGTATCGCGAGATCTGTGGAGATACCCCTTTTACCCAGAATGCTTTGCTCTAGCAAAGGGGTAACCGGAAGTTGTATAGAATTATCACCCTTTCACCCCCTCTCCCCTTGCTCTTGCCTGTTTATCACAAAATGTTTATTTCATCAGAGTAATATTTACTCCCCAGCTAACCCCATTTCTTATCACAATAAGTAGGAAATTAAAGAAATAAATCGTTGTAATACTCAATGAAGCCAAAGCTCAGATATTCTCAGGAAAATAAGTTATCTAGTGACTGTATTTTCGTCCTTGATCCTTTCTCCCTTTTTTGTCTCATTTCAAACCTCTATTTCTTTAAAATACACAATTTCTTTCCCTCTTTCTCCCTTTCTACCTTTTGCCTTCATCTGTTCTCATACAATTCCACTTGTCGCCTTCCATACATCTTTCTTTCTTCTCTCTTCCTTCCTTTTGCAAGTCTTCTATTGCTTCATCCCTTCTATCCTCATTATTTCCTTTCCGGCCTTGTTTCCCTTCGCCAGTCTGTTATTCATTGTATCTTCCTTCTTGTTTAATTTATTTTTTCATTTTTCTCTTTCTTATTTTCCTTCTGTCCTGCTCTTTTCTTTCTTCTATTTTGCCGTTTTTGTAATATTTCTTCTTCTTTCTGTTCCCCTTCTGCTCTTCTTCTATTCTTTTCTCTTTAATTCCTTCCTTTCATCATTCTCTCTTTCTTTATTTTCTTTATCTCTCCTGTTCCAATTCATTTTTTTAATATTTAGCCGTAACACAATTTATAAACACTATATATATAAATACACTATACAGCGAGAACAGCGGACTACTTTCTTGAGAAGGCGGAAGGATCTTGAGCGGAGTATTCCGAACAGAACAGGATACAGGATACTGTCAGGATAGTGAGGGTGTCTGCCGGTAGAGGGCTTCCTTCCACGGAACTTCCGCTAACTTCCTGGCTGTGAGCAGCGCCTCTTGTGGCAGAGAGCAGAACCACGCTGTGCAGGCATATGCTGTAAGAACCTTAACATTGAGGTTTTTCTGCTGGGAACAAAACCAACATCTGAATTCTGACTCTTGATTGGGCCTGTAATGGTTCTTGCTCAGTATATTGGCAAGTTGACCATAGATTAAAAGGTTCTGAGACCATAAGTCAAGTCCAACAAAAGATCAACAACAGACTGTAATTCAAATGGTTTATTCAACAACAGAATAAGACCCCAAAGTTGTACCAAACATATACACAACAGTCAAACAAGGTGATATCCAGAGAATGCTCCATGAGAAGCCAGACTCCCTCAGTGGCAACTGAGACTGCCTCAATACAGCATGTCTCAGAAGTAGCCACAAAGACTGTTCCAAGAGAACTAGCCTTCTCACAATAGCAACAGAGACTGTCAAGAGATCAAGCCTCAATCAATAGCTACAAGCTCTCAAACCACTCACCTCCAGGACTAAGACCAAACAAGAGATGTATCATAAGTCCAGGTGAAGTGTCTCCAGAACTCCCATGCATGAGCACTGGGGATCAGGGTCAGAGAGAGAGAGATCAGGGGGTGCAGCCCTCTTATGGACTTGACCCTCACTAGGGGGCAGCAGCACTGGCCACTGGCCAGACTGGCCAGTGGAGGGGGGCACTCCAGGGGGTGCCACTCCCAGCAATAACTGGATCATAGGACCTGTTAGAGTCCAATACCCAGCAACACTACATTCCTCCCATCTTAAGATTCAAATGCCCTCATTTGACAACTTAAACTTTACACAGTATAAATTGACAGGGTGACCAACATTCAGAACAATATGCATCAATACAGACATGACAAAACCCAAAATGTGATCAACAATTCAAAGTGACAAATATCAAGCACAGTAGCAACGAACATACCAACATTGTCACAAACTGATCATTCAAAGGCATACATTAGCATGACATCACAACAGTCCACATAAACAAAACAGTTCATCATCACATTTGCCTCACAATCATAGTGGCACAAACATTTCCGAAAAACAACATCATAATAGAGTCCATATGATCATTTGTCCTTAAAAGGACATCAATAGCATTATAGTTCAATATAAGTCTCTGATCATGTTCGCAATGATCGTTATTCAACGAGCGATTCGACCATGTTCGCAATGGTCCACGTATAGAATGACAGTGACAGTCAGAGGAACAATGACTAAAACATGTTCCTAGAGGAACAATGCTAAAACTATATCCTGAATCCGCAAATGGATTCACTGGATAAAGGCATTTCCAGCTTGGCAGTCACTTCCATTCTGGAGGATCATGTTCGCAATGATCCTGGAGCAGATCATGTTCGCAATGATCTTGCTGACAGCTGTAATAAACGATGACATGACAAAGTAACAAATAGACAAAACCGAACAGCTAAACAACAATAAGCAACAACCAAGCATGTAAATTATAAACACACAATAAAACCCTAAAAGTAACCAGGTACCAATACACCAAGTATATATACACATGCACTGTTATACACTGCACATAATATCATCCTGGTAGCTCCATGGGAAGCAGACAGGAAAGACAAAAGCCTGGCCAAGGCCTGTCCAAAAGTCACAATGACAAAAGCATGTTCATAGATGACCAATGCTTAACCATCCATGAATCCGCTTATGGATCCCTTGGATCAATACCATTCCAGCTGGATCTTAAATCCAGACTGAATGGAACATGCATGTGTTTCATGACCATCATAGTCTATGTCAACACAGCAAATGGCAAGATAATGCCAACCAGATCTTCATGATCCACAACAGGTGAATCTTAAAGATCAAATATTTGGATCCAAACTGCCAGTACTGATTAACAATTAGATCAGTACCGACAAAAGCTCAATTGAATGAGCTTCCCTCCTTCCTCCATTAATAAAACATCAAATCAAAGGAGGGGCCCTTGCAACATCCTCTGGGAATGATACAAGAAAATCTCTCCTTCCCTGACTCTTGCTTAATTTTAGCTAAGAGACACACAGGGCAAGGATCAAAGACCTCAGTCTAACTAATACTTGAAGCCCTTATACTAAGCTGTTGCAATGGTTCATTCAATGTTAATTACAACCAATGCACTTTCTGCCTGGACCCATAATGGAGTTCCAGGCCTGCTGACCAGACAGCAATGGACACACTTGTCACAGTTGCAGCTGCTGAGTCAGACTCAGTTTCCCTCGACCATGGTGACCATTGGATCTCTCATGGTTCAAGGACATGCCAAGGTCACTCTGAACTTTGCAAGTTCTAAGTTGACCCGCATAACTTGGAGGTTGGACCTCAAATGGCCAATTTTCCCTCCTTTGAACCAGATTTCCACTGTCAGGATTCAAACCAAAAGTTTGATCCTGTTGGATCTCTGATGCACAGCCAGCGACTCTTGTAGCCTCATGTGTCGCTTCCAATGAGCTGACAGTGGCCACAGTTACTGCTGGAACAGGGAGATGCTGAGGAAAAGGCAATTTGGGCTTGCTAGAATGCTTCCTTCTGCCTCTCCTCCTTGATCTCCTGACTTGATCCTTTGACCTCAAAGCTGTTCTTTGAAGTCCACCACAACCTACAGGTGCCTTTTCAGCCACCCTATTGTCTTGGGAACTGGGGTTAGCTACAAGAGAAAGCTTAGCTCCCGCAAGGATCCCCTTCACCTCATCCATTGTGCAGCCATGTCCAGCTCTCAGATGAGCTCTAAATAGGCCTATGTGCACAGGATGGAAGGTCCTGGGACAGTCATTCATAGGACACCCATAACCTAAGAAATTTGGTTGATGAGCTGTCTCACAATGGGCTTTTAAGCTTCGTTTAGCCTTAAAAGCTTTACTGCATATGTCACATACGTGTACATATAACTTCTGCAGATCCGGGCTGCGGCTATTAATAGCTCCACAGGTCTTCTTACTGCATGATGGCTCAATCCCCACCTGCATGGCCAGGGAATTTAACCTGTCACCAATTGTCCTGACTTGAGTGGTCAAGGACTGTTGGTTAACTGTCTGCTTTGACTTGTCACAGTCACAGCATCTGCAAGAACTGGCCTTCATGGGCTCAGAGGATCCAAATCCCAGCTGATTTTGGATTTCCTCCAGTTCTGCAGTACATGTCTTCAATTGTTTCTCCATTTTGAGAAAACAATCAGCTGATTCAGGTGCAACTGCAGAGCCTTGATCTGGACCCTGCAGCTCACTTTGGCTAATCCCCTCAAAAACCTTCATTGCCTCCTCATATTGGAATGCAATGTCAATTGAGGCCCTAATGGTCCTGGGATTATAAGCCCTCAACCAGACATGCAGGTTGTTGGATCCTGCAGTCTTGAAGAAAGATTCCCTTGCCATCCTCTCCTGTTCTGGAGGAGTAAACAATGGGTAGGCTTTCCTTGCTAAGTCCAAGAGATAGTAGCCATAAGTCTCAAGATCCATAGTTTGGATCCTCTTAACATTGGCTAACTGCTCTCTATATCCCTCAACTCTCCTTTCACTATGAAAAACTGCAAGCAGTTCTTTCAAAAAGGTGTCAAAGTTGAGTGGGTAAGGCATAGTTTTCACACATATCTTAGCATGACCAACTATATTGTTCCACAAATGAAACAAACTTTCCTTCTCATCCCACTGATTATACTCAGCAACTCTCAAGAATTCTTCCACAAAGTCAATGAATGACATATTCATTCCATCAAACTTAGGGGATTCAGCTTCTTGAGAAATTCTAACCTTTTTGACATTGTGAACTCTGTCCATTTTCAGACCAGCAGTTTCACTCAAAGTGCACTGGCACTCTCTGTCCACAAGGCTGAACTTTTGACCCCTGATTACATCAGAGTCCATGGAATGGGGTAAACAGTACCCTCCATTCATAGCAATTTCTCCAGGCTCATTAAAGCCCTGCCACGCATGACTGAACACAGGGCCAGTCAAGTCATTAGGCACCTGGGAGCTGCTATTTGACCTGCTATATGTGTGGTGTCTGGTGACATACACACTAGATTCACCTTTGTCAATTCTAGATGGCAAATTAGACATCTCAGAAAAGCTAGATGATCCAGACTGACAGCAAAACTTGATGCTTATCAATCACAAGCAGGGACCATGTATATGCAAAATATACATTCAATGACAAATGAATGCCAATGTCAATGCTTCCAAGACAGCTAACTTAATGTTAGTCCAATGTCAGACTTAACATAACTCAATAGCTTTTCTTTAAGAAGACACAGTCAGAATATACACAAAACAAAAATGTCAAATGAAGACAATTTAAGTCATGTCAATGCTTCAGTACAGCAAATCCTCATGTAAGTCCAATGCCAGACTTCACATGACAAAATAGATTTGTCTTTAGAAAGACAGAACCCATCCAGTATATTCAGAATACACATAAACAATTAAATGTCATATCAAGACAATTTAAAAGTCAAATCAATGCTTCACTACAGCCAATCTCAAGTGTTAGTCCAATTTTAGACTTAACACAACAGCAACAAATTGGTCAAAGAAAAGACACAATCTATCAAAATCACCTCAGATCAATTCAATTGTGGACTGACTTTCAGAATGGTCCCATATCAGGGCGCCAAATCTGTAATGGTTCTTGCTCAGTATATTGGCAAGTTGACCATAGATTAAAAGGTTCTGAGACCATAAGTCAAGTCCAACAAAAGATCAACAACAGACTGTAATTCAAATGGTTTATTCAACAACAGAATAAGACCCCAAAGTTGTACCAAACATATACACAACAGTCAAACAAGGTGATATCCAGAGAATGCTCCATGAGAAGCCAGACTCCCTCAGTGGCAACTGAGACTGCCTCAATACAGCATGTCTCAGAAGTAGCCACAAAGACTGTTCCAAGAGAACTAGCCTTCTCACAATAGCAACAGAGACTGTCAAGAGATCAAGCCTCAATCAATAGCTACAAGCTCTCAAACCACTCACCTCCAGGACTAAGACCAAACAAGAGATGTATCATAAGTCCAGGTGAAGTGTCTCCAGAACTCCCATGCATGAGCACTGGGGATCAGGGTCAGAGAGAGAGAGATCAGGGGGTGCAGCCCTCTTATGGACTTGACCCTCACTAGGGGGCAGCAGCACTGGCCACTGGCCAGACTGGCCAGTGGAGGGGGGCACTCCAGGGGGTGCCACTCCCAGCAATAACTGGATCATAGGACCTGTTAGAGTCCAATACCCAGCAACACTACAGGCCTACATATGAAATAAGTTGATGTAGTACAAAACCCATGGAATTCATTTTAAAGACCTTTAGATGGAAGTAGTTATCTCCCTCCCCAATACAACTTTGTAAGGGACAGTCACATCCTCCCCTAGCTAGGCATCCTCTATTTTTGCAGATTAAGAATTTGCTTTGGATGGCTGGATGGGGGATGGGGGCTTTACGTTCTGTGTTTATGTACTTGACCACTAATTTGAACATGAGGAAGACACAGAAATGATGCAAATGAAGATTGAAACTGCTCTCCAACATAACTACTGGTGACTCATTCAGCCAAGGGGAATCAAATAGCTATAGGACCTGGCGATTGGCAGCTCTGTGTGGTATACCAACTGAGCTAACCCTCCCAAAAACCAGAAGTTTGGGAAACCCAAACGGGCTTAAAAGGCGAGAAAGTTTGGGCAAATGATTAAACAAACATTTTGAAAATCAATGGTTTCTCAGCAATTTCACTGGAAATTTTGCTAAATCTAGATTTTGAAATTCCGGTATATATATACATTGTATGTCGTTTGCCCTCTCAAAAAGTTAGTGCACACATGTATGACTTCAGTTATGGTGTTTTTATTATTTCATGATGAACACTTGATTTCATTCAATTTTCAATTTCACCAGGCAAAAGCAAAATCTCCTCCTGTCTTGTTGCAGTAGTAAAGAGAGGAGTGGTGTAAAAAGCAGGGGGTCCAGTAAGCACGTGCTTCTTCATTTGCACCTCTTCCGGCCTCTCAGCCGCTAAAAGCTCCACCTAACGGGTTTGCAGGTAACTACTGCCCTCCTAATGTCTTCTCTGCTTTCTTGCCACCACTGTGTGTTATTTGAGGCCAAAAGACAAATAGGTGCTAGCAATTAGGCCCCAAAAGAGATGGTAAGTTGATCACCCGGCTTGTTGTGTGCACACCTTGATGAACATTTCTTAGACCAAGTAGGTCATACACTCATCTCGAATGGACAGTGATTGTTCCCAAACAAATCCTGCAATTTTTCTTCATATAGGCTATTTTCTTGATCACAAAATTTATATGGGACAAATATTCATTACAAGCTATGAAAATGACAACTTGCAATTGAAATTGTGGCACGTGGAAAACAGTGGGGTGTGTCCGACTTATTGGCAAACATGGAAACTCCCAACAAATCTTCAAAATGTTCTCGTAAAAAAAAATAAACTCCCAGGTAGAAAAAGTTTGAATATAGGTGGACAACTTTTTTTCTAAACAATTGATTGAGACTATAAATCAGTAGATTTGTTAGACACACCTGTTTTAGAAACAATTGCTCGGATTCCCTCAAAATGTTGAACCACCAAGACAGTTTCACGAGAGAATCTCAATTCCATCATCATTATTTATAGTAGTGCCTGCTCTCGATGAGCAACCGGCGTTATTCACACAAAAATTGACCCGCAATTTGCCTTTGTAAGGTAATATCTTAATGACGCCTTGATTTTAGTAACACTTTGCCATTTTCAGGCCCTGTAAAGATCTCTGAGAGGTGTCCCTTAAGAAACTGAGAGGAGGAAACATAATTCCTTAATTGCTAAGAGCCTCACAGACAAGAAAATAGCCTTGTTTCATCCTGATCATTTTTCCCAAAGAAGATCTTTTAAAGAAAATGGTTTCTCCCTCCTCAAACACGCTACAAACAGAAGCAAGCTGAAATGGAAAAGCAGGATTAAGAAAGCTTCCTGTGTTATTTATTCAACTTTTAACACATTGTTTATACATGTTTATATAATTACAAGGTTTGAATGTTTCGAAATATAGGCTGCAATTCACTACAAAGGCTAACACACATGACTCAAAATTCAAATTTTACAGTGTGGGTTCAAACTCTGTGCAATCGTGAAACCTGAAATTTTCAATGGACTCTCATGAGCGAAATCCCACCTGGATGTCGTTTGGATGAAACGTTAAATTGGTGGCCCCTTGTATCTGTGTCTGTGTTGAGCAAGTAAAAGATCCCTCAAATGGGTAAATGTGTAACATGTTGGGCACTCCTGCTGTCTTTCCCATCTCACCAATCAACCCTCGTGAGCACCCACAACTGGGCTTAGAGGGCTGCGCTAGCCATATCTATCTATCCATATCTATCGATAGATATATAGATGAATAGATAAAGCGATATAATTCTGTAAAGTTCTCTCTTGGCCTAGGCCTATATCTTAACATCTTATTTTTACCCCCCCCCCCCTTCTGCCCTCTCTCTCTCCACCTCAACTCCCCACCATCACATACATCTCAATGGACCACTGAGATACTGACTGAGATAGACCAGGGAGCTAGCCTTCCTTAAAAGCCGAACAGAAAGGAAGGCGGGAAGCTGGCTGGCCGGAAATGAAGTCCACAGGACGCCGGATGGAGACAGGAAGCGACCCCCGTGAGTAGAATGTCCCGTGCACCTATTATGTGCCCTGTGACCAGGCAGTGACCAGGCAGTGACCGAGACTGCTAAGAGGTGACCACGGGGCGACCAATATACGTTGATGGGGTAGCTTGGCCAAGCTTGGAGGTGACCAATATGCTCCCTTTAAAAAGACCAAGAAAGCAGTGAAAGGCATAGACCTGCAGGCATAAAAAGTGGCATTGAAAGTCGTTTTAATTAGCCAAGAAGGTCTGAACTATAGACCGTCCATTGCAATCTTGGGAATGGTGATTCCTGGTAGTAGTGAATTTTTTTTGTGAGTTATCTCCCCAAACAATTATACCAGTCAATCAGTGACAGCGACATAGTCACATGTGAATTTTACATCAATTTCAATCTATGGGGCTGTCCAACTTTCCACATGTAGACAATAAATACGTGTAGCTACACACATCGATGTATCATTGTTCATTGTTCAGTGCGCTTATATGCCATTATAAAACCAGTCCAGCAGTCGACACATTTCTTACAAACTACTAATGTGTGACCTAAACAAGCTGCACAAAAACATCTTTGTCGCAGTGGACAGCTAATAGCATGAAATAAGAGCCGCAACTTCGCATTTTGGGAAATAGGTTCAGAAACAACCAACCCATCAAAACTCTATAAAAGGCATGACCATGTTTTATTATCCAAACCATATTGGGCCTTTATGTCCAGTTAATAGATCTTTAAATAGTTGTAGGGGGGGGGGGGGGTTAGTTAATGCAACCATGAGTGTACCATTGTACCAAATAGGTCACAAGGTCATTCAATGCATGAAATATCTTCAATGTTCAATGTCCCCCAAAAAGAAAATAATGACAGGTTAGCTTTCACATTAAATCTACTTATTTATTGGTAAATTACTCTGATAGCTGACCAGCATGATGCTATTGTTATTATGTAAATGGCACTACCATAAAATTCGCGCAGCATTGTCATAGAACTACGGCATTATCTTCAACTTTCCATGCAGAAGGCCAATTAAAGGACTGGGAAAATGGGCAGATAGGTAGAATAGATATATATAAGAATAAAATCATAGCTATTTAGAGATGACTGTTTACTATTAGACTGTTACATAATTTGTTAATAGTTAATGAAGATTATGTAACCTTAAGTGTTGTTATGATTTCTCACTTGGGGAACCATTTAAGTCATTAACTTTTGTGATGTATTTTAATTTTCGGTCACTTCTTGCAATCAGAGGAATGGAAATATTTATTTCCAATGTTGATACACATGTTGATTTAAGTCCCTGAAATATGTCATTGGAGGTTGTTATACGACACGACTGAAATTTTAAAGCTATTTTGGAAGATATTTGAGGTATTTTAATTATTCACCAAACTAAACTGTGACTAAACTACTAGCTCCACTTTTATGGCAACTACAGGCACTTCCTGTCCAGGCAGTCACTGTAGACAGGAGCACCACACAGAATGAGCTGTCCTTGTGCTAAGTGAGCTTTGCTCATGGCTGCCTTTGGCAGCCATGAGCTGCGCTCATATTAATCAATAAAAATGTAAGCAATTTAAAGACGCATTAAGAACCATGTGATTCAATTAGTTAAGGTTCACTTAATAACTTGATTGGTTGACCTAATTGGTCTTTAAAGATCTTTAATTAACGCTCAGTTGAGGGAGGATACAAGTTAAGAAGTACTCACTATTGTTAAAATCGCAACTGAGTCGTTACCATGAACATAAATATTGAATTAATATTAATGTGAAAGATATTTCTTAAAAATGGGTGAGCTATTGTGCATCAAAAGTGAAAGGCATTCCTATTTTTATTCTAATTTCTACAACTTTATTAAGTAAGTAAAGTAGGCATATTTGTTGCAACAGGTTTAGTTAAATCAATTCTTTGAATGAAGAGAAATATAAAAATAAATATGTACAAGACCTAAAAAGAGAAGAAATTATCAAATATTAATAACATATACAGAAAGAAATCAACAACTCTTTATTTGGAACTGGCTCTTCCTGATTTCTTATATGGAATATAGGCCTGACTGCCCTGACAGTAAGCTCAGCAGTAAACCATCACTTTATGCTAAAATTGATGATGCCTATCACCTCAGTGTGACCTGAGAGTGTGTCCTCTCCAACCCCAATGTACCCACCTCCCTCCCCTAATCCCAAATATCTGTGAGTTGACATGAGCGTGAGTTCAGGGGGCTAGGGGGAGTTGACCAGCGATTTCTGTGGCTGTAGGGGGCGGGGGTTGTGCCCTTAATTCTCTGGGATCCACACCTGCCAAAAAAGCTCCCCCTAACCCAACCCCAAACACCCCTCCCTCAAAAATTAAAACCCTGCTCAGTTTCACCCCAAACCCAAAATGATAGCATCAAGTGAAAGGGGTTATCTGCAAACAAGGTAAGATTAATGTAGGCCTACAGCCCACGAGAATCAGTTAATTAAACCCTACCACTGATTTAGTGTAGGCCCATGATTTAGTATGATTTAGTATTGGCTAAATCTCTTAACAACCAAGCTTCACCAATTTGAAAGCTATACTAACTTGAAGCAATAATTAGCTCTAAAGTGACTTTTTTATCAGACTACAGTGTGACCAATATGCAATATTTTCTTGAATCAATTTAACAAATTAAACTACAAAAGGGCCTGCCTTGAACTCTTTACAGGTGAGATTATTGAGCAAAAAATGTATAATCCACAAGTCACACTTAATAAAGTCCCTTCAGACATTGTAAAACGGAGTATTGTAGCTTTGCTTATCTAGTATAGTTTTCTTTTATTTATCAGTTTTACTCTTAGCTGATTGACAACCAGGAATTTTAAATTCATTAAAGAAGTGAGAAAATTTAGTTTACTTTCTCACGAAACTGCTGACTTGGCCCAAGAATAAAACTGTTTTTTTTTTTAAAGTCCATTAAAGAAAAACAAAGAACCAAACAGTAGAAAAAAAAAAAAACTGAATTTATTTCAACCCAAAAGGTCGTCATTTCTTCTCCTATTCTTTCTTCGATTCATTTCTACAAATTCTTAATAACTTAAGAAGAGAGTGCGCATGCTCACAGGTCGTGTGTCACTTAATCACATGATCTTTGGGTCACATGACCTCGGGGTAATACCCATGCCCTCAGAAAATAAGCTAACCCCATTGTGCCCCTGTTTACTTTTCCCAAATGATTGTCTTTACCCTTTACCCTAAAAATTTTGCCCCTACAGAAATTTGCAAAATAATTCTGCTGCAGCGTGACTTAAACAATGGTGAGCGGAGCATAACATAAACGCAGGTGCTGGGCACTGACACCGTTCACCAAAGTGACTCAATTTATTGAATTTGGCTACCAAAAACATAAGGCCCAGGTTAGAACAACAAACATCTCTTAAAAGGTCCTTCGTTTGCTCCCTCTTGTGGGAAAATCACACATAACTCGAGAAAGACAAATTTATCAAAGACTTTTTATGCAACTTTTTTGCCTCCAAAAATGTGGAAAAGGCAAATAATATGTAAATGGCACTGCCATGAAATTCGCGCAGCACTTTAAACAGTTTTTGTAGAACTTATAGTGTTACCATAACGTTCATGTTTATTTTGATATTCAATGTATGAAAGGCAGTTATGTAACTGTTTCAGAAAATTAGAAAGACAGATATATGGAAAGACAGAGAAAAATGTAGAATAGCAAGATAAACTAGACAAAAAACGCAATAGATAAATAGATAGATAAATAGAGAGATAAATAGATAGACAGATATACAGATAGATATATTGACAGTCAGACAGATAGATAAATTGATAGACAGATATTATATTAAATAGATAAATAAGATTGATAGATAATCAGCTAAATGGTAAAAAGGTAGACAGCACTGAAAGCTGCCAAAGTCAAGTCTATGTTAGATTGTTGATATTACATAATAGTATAAATATATAGTAATACAAAAACAATAACATTGCATGTAGATTAACTGTTCACTGTTACATAATCATCAGTTTATAAGGATTATGTAACTTTAATTTTTTTAGACCTATGTTTTCTTGTTGTCTGATTGAAATTAAATAAATCACATGTTAATAATTTGATTAAGCTTGTCAACGCTAATAATTGACTATTCCATAGAAAATATTGGTAGAGGATATATTATTAGAGAAAATTGAATTTTTAAGACACTTTTGAAGATGAATATGTTATGTTTTGTTAAATAAGAAACTAAATCATTGATAAGAAGCTGGACCCACTTGACCTAATTCCCAGCTGTGGACTGTTGATGTTGAGACCATCACTGCACAGATTTTTTTAGTCTTCTCTTGCACTCAATTCGCTTCGCTCAACGGCCTTCGGCCGTTTCGCTGCGCGAATATTAGATTTGTTTCATATTTTCACACCGGAACACATTTTCTCAGCATTTTTACATTTAAAGACGTTGTAAATGAGTAATCAACATCTAGGTCAATACAGGCCCTACAACATAGCTCTAGGCCCTGATGTACATGTCTATCATTTGTCTTTCTCCAGTTATGACCTTAAAATTACACATTGAGCCTATAAGAACATGTATTTGAAAATTTTTTTAAAAGGGTTGTCAGGGAAAAGTAAGGGTTTGTTGAAAATGACCATATTGATAACTTGCTAGGCATTCTTTTTGCAGACATTTAACTTCTATTTGTTGTTAAATCATTGCATTATAACAAGACACCTGCAGCCTAATGCCATGCCCCTGCAGCCTGCAGGTGCTGCAGTTGGAGTGAAACTCGTGCATTTCTCCAAAGGGGGAGCCAGAGGCAAGTCTTGAGAAAACTGCATGGCCTAGCGAATAGAGACAAGATTAACTCAGCAGCTCTGGCAGTCAGAAAAATATGAGAAACTCAGTGATGATGTGACTGATGTTTAAATTGAGGAAGGAAAAATGAACCTGAAAATTACATTGACGTGAACTTGTGTCTGTGTCCATATATCAATTTGATCATAGACACAATTTTGGTGTTATTGGGTTTTATAAACCACTGAATTAAGATAAAAATGTTCACTTCGTTTCTTCTAAACTTGTCTCCCGTATATTCATATTGGAGTCAAGGAATAAAATTCCTTCCTTCCTTCCTTCCTTCCTTCCTTCCTTCCTTCCTTCCTTCCTTCCTTCCTTCCTTCCTTCCTTCCTTCCTTCCTTCCTTCCTTCCTTCCTTCCTTCCTTCCTTCTTGTCTTCCTTCCTTTCTTCCTTTCTTCCTTTCTTCCTTTCTTCCTTTCTTCCTTCCTTCCTTCCTTCCTTCCTTCCTTCCTTCCTTCCATAAGATAAAGTTAGAAATATTAGTACTCAGAAAAAATATTTTTTTTAATTTTAAGCACCTACTGTGAATTGGTGTACATTTATCTTACATAACTTATGTTCTGTTAATTGTCACAGACGCTATCACCCAGCTATATCAATGTCAATTTGGTCATGCTGAAAACGGACTTTTCTGAATACCTCACTCTCAAATTCTCAATAAGTAGATATGTTTGAATACACAAACAGAAATGGTGTAAAAATTATAATATTAAAAATATTCCAACACATGAACGTGCGAATATCTGGTGACCTTTTGGCCATACTAATTAACCTGTATTTGATAGCTTTTCATTCACTGTATTTAAACACTCAAAAGGTTGATTTATCACCTGGTAAACCTATATGCCTGGGAGGATGGCTTGATGGATGGATTGGCCTATCCATAACAAGTCTGTTGACTTTGCCATTAAAACCCCCTTGGCCTGTATTGTCAGGTAGCCCCCAGTACAAGGGGGTGTGGGAAAGGGGGAATTATTCTCACCCTCCAGTGCCCAAGCTATCATTCAATTCATTTTTATTTATTTCAGTCATTAATTTATTATTCATTCGAATGCAACTTTTTTTGTGTAATTTTCTACCTTTTTTAAAACACGAGTTTTGACGCCAGGTAATTATGGAAATTCCATGGTGTTAATTTGAGTGCTTCAGTTGAAAAAATGATCAATGCAAAAAGTTTGATTTATTTGGTTGTCACACACTTGACACCAATTGCCAAACGTGACCTATGGTTGGTGTTTTTGGTGTGATAAAAGCAATATATTCTGAATCGGTGTTTTTCTTCCTCTCCTACCAAACTCCCTTCCTTTGAAGTTCCTTCCTTGCTTAAAACTACCGTCGTTGTTTTCTTCCAAGCTTCCTTTTTTCTTCCTGCATGGTTTCCTCCTTCTCTCACACCTTTCTTTCTAAAGGATGAGTTGCAATGTGGGGACTCCGAAATTGCAAGTATAAAATGTATTGACATTATGTGTGTGTTTTTGTTGTTGTTGGAATGAGGGCACTATTTTGGACCTCGCCTTGAGACTTCCTTGTTTAGGCCTACTTGTTCCTTGCTTATTTCTTTACTTCCTTCCTTCCGTCCCTTCTTCCCTCCTCCCTCCCTCCCTCCCTCTCTCCCTCCCTCCCTCCCTCCCTTCCTTCCTGACTTTGTTACTTCCTGATTTCTTATACTTTCTTCCTTCCGTTTTTTCGTCTGTCCTTCCTTTCTTCTTTCCTTCCCACCTTCCTTCCTTCCTTACATGCTTACTTCCTTTCTTCCTCCCTTCCTTCACTTCGCCCTCTTCCTTACTTCCTTCCTTGAAGTTTCTTCCTTCCCATTGTTTTAATTCATCATTCTTCTTTACTCCACCGATCCTTATTCTCTCTGTCTAATCCAAGATAATTCCAATTATAAATGTAGCCCATTAAATTTACACCGAAAACATTATTAATACAATACATTATAGTACTTATCCGAGGTCCTCAATTGTTTTGTTATCAATTTCGGAGCAAGCTGATAGCACATTGAAGTCATGGCAATAGCCCTCCAACCTCTAGAAGTCAGATCATGCCTTTATGCCACAACAGTGTGGTCTTGGGGGGAGTGTGAATTACCCTTTGGGGTTTTTAGTATCTGGGGGTTGATAGGAGATAGCAGGGGGGTAGATAACGTTGATGGAGGGTGCCATGGCCCTATTGAAAGGCTAGGACATTGACAAAGCCACCTGAGATAGGCTGGTCTGAGTGGATTGAGGGCTATTCCAAAAGTGAGGGTAAAAAGGGCAAGATAAGGGGGTGACAGGAGCTAAAAGGGTATCTTCAATAGGTGAAGGGCTAGTTCTCTAAAAGACAGATAGAAAATGGCCATCAGCTGGCATAAGGGGAGAGTGTAAGGACCCAGGGGTAAATGGCTATCTGATGGACTGATGGGGTAGATTTACTATTAAGGTAGCCACACATGCAGGTTTGCCAAAGTTTGCAGGGAGAGGGGGAGGAGCACAGTAGTGTGATAAACACTGTGGGTCAATACTCAGTTTATCACAACTCCATGTATTCACATGAGGGAGGAGAGGCTCAGTTGAATTTAGTGGTGCTCATTGGAGTTCCAGTTGTTGAGTCTTTCGTTCGAATCTAGCTCTGGCCAGTTCACCTTTATCTCTTTTGGTATTTCAATCGACCTTCGTCTCATATTGGTGTGTCATCCAACTGTCTTATTTAGAAAACCCTGTGTATGAATGCAGGATGTAAAACGCCAATCACCTATCCATCAATCCACCAATCAATAGGATGACTAATTGAGAAATAACCATTTGCATCCTTTCTCCCCTCTCTTCTCCCCTCTCTTCTCCCTCTTCTGTCCATCCTTTCCCCTCTTTCCCTTCTTCCGTCTCTCCCCTCTTTCTCCTCCTCTTCTCCTCCTCTTCTCCGTTCTTCCCCTCTTTCCCTCTCTCTCTCTCTCTCTCTCTCTCTCTCTCTCTCCGCTCTCTCTCCCCTCTCTCTCCCCTCTCTCTCCCCTCTCCTCCTCTCTCTCTGCCCTCTCTCCCCCCTCTCTCTCCCCTTTCTCTCCCCTCTCTCTCCCCTCTCTCTCCCCTCTCTCTCCCCTCTCTCTCCCCTCTCTCTCCCCTCCCTCTCCCCTCTCTCCTCTCTCCCCTCTCTTCCCCTCTCTTCCACTCTCTTCCCCTCTCTTCCCCTCTCTTCCCCTCTCTTCCCCTCTCTTCCCCTCTCTTCCCCTCTCTTCTTTCTCCCCCTATTTCCCTTCTCTCCCTACAGGCTATACCCCTTCCTCCCTCTTCTTCTTCCCTCCCCTCCTTCCTATTATAATCTATAGACACCTGCAATAACTGCTTTCATGGCTACCTCAACAGAGGCACCTAGCATTAGACAGGCTTGTCGGGTTAATGCATTTAGGCCAGCAAAAGCTGATACGCTTGGGGGAGCCGAAATTACTGGGAATAAAACAAGATATGGTCCCGCGGCGGAAGTGGGGGGTCATCAATCATTCCTGCTATTTTGGACCCCCTCACCTGACCTCTCTCCATCTCTTTCTCCCACCTCTCTCTACAGTCTGATGTTCAGAAATATCCAGTTATATTAGTTAGGCCTATAGCATGCATTACAGAAAAAAAATATATATATTTAGTTCGAATTTATGACTGTTTAAAAGACAATTTTATAAACTGAGTATATCATCGTAATGAATGTAGGCTATACATTCATGTGGTATAGGCCTGAAGACAAAATTAAAAATGGCATTCTCATCTTTCACGTGTATATACAAATCCTTTATTTAATACCTAAAAACTTGCTGAATATGGATGAATTTTATTCCTTGAATAAAAGAAGTCCCTTGTCTGAAAAAAAAAGGCCCGAAAAACGAACACATATATTACATACCAGCATGCAAAAGAAATAAACATCCTTTATTGAGAGTGTGTTATTGGAATAAATGTTTTGGGTGCTCTGTATATACACCCCCCCCCCTCCCAATTCCTCTCTGCCACCCAACCTATGCTGCTCAGTATTCAACCGCCGATGACAGAGTGACCCTACCCCGCTGCCACACTTAATTATGGCGAATCACTTTTAGCCATTTCCCGACAAATGAACCAGCCCCTGCCCCCATTTCTGCAAGCTCCCCCCCCCCCAACCCATTTTCTGCAGTCACCTGAGGCCCACTCACAAGCAGCAAGTTAAGTGACTAGCTGTGCTTCAATCCAGTGAATATATCAGAATAGAATAAAAAAAATTATCTTCAGGCTTAACAAACACTATATTCTAATTCATCTAGTTTTTAAAAGTATATGGATATATGTATCCACACCAAACAATAGACTAGAATTGAATATAATATATAAAAGAATTGATAGAGTGGAAAACCTTGAGAAAAAAATCAGTATAAGACAAAATCATTAACCCAAATGTTTTACCAACAGCCCTGTTGTGCTTATTTGAAGTATCCAAAAGCTCATTGTATGGCCAATTTGCTTACATCTCAGACACGTTTGAGTGTGGCGACCACCAAATAACTTGCTTTCGTGGCCGCACCCAAAGCGTCCCAAATGTATGGCAATTGCTATTCTCACTTGTATGAGTGGAAACTTTTAATAACTCGCCAGAATAAACTAGGACCTACTAGAAAAAAGCATTACTTATTGTGTGGAAATATTAGCTTATTGTGCGGTTTGTTTTCCCTTTGTCAAATTTATTAAATGTTTGACAATTTTTAAAAATAGTTCCCATAAACTTCTGCTTGACTTGCTGGATATGCAGTTTCGCAGATGAATGTTGTATCTAGCTTTTTTGACTGCTTTGAACTGGCATAGTACTATATATAGAGATTATTGGCCTCTTTCAAATAGACATAATTATTATGCCTTTGTTTTAGAATATTTGGGTGTTATCATCTACTTGTTTTACATGATTATTCTCCAATACTTTTCCCCTGGCACTGTCCACGTTGCTTCTTTTCTGTTTTAAAAAATCAATTCATTCGAGAAAACCTTATCATGCAGTACCCCAAAAGTGTCTTTAATGATTTTCACCTTAAATCTCCACAAGATAGTAGCCTACTTCTCAGTTCTATGTTCCTTTTTCCTGACAAATTCTTACTCAAAACCTTCCACTTCCACATATCCACTAGGCTAGGCTGTCCCAAAGAAAATGAAAGTCTGAAATTCAGTGGGATTAACCTCTAAATGTGTTCTATAGCCCCTCTCTGACTCCCATGTAAAATTTCAGCTCATTTGAAGGTGTTTTAGATGTTGCTCAAGAGCCCCAAAGACAGATAGGGGTTTAACATTGAATTTTCATGCAAAAATGGCTATTTTAGCTACCCGTAATAGCTCACAAATGATCGGTTTCAGTCCATCCAAACAAATGGATATTTAATACAAAGATGCATAAATTATTCTGCACATTGTGGTACCAATTTCATATCTGTGCAGAATAATTTATACATCTTTGCATCAACTATCCATGTGTTTGGGTGGACTGAAACCGATAATTTTTGAGCTATTGGCTAAAATAGCCATTTTCACATGAAAATTCAATGTTAAACCCCTATCTATCTTTGGGGGCTCTTGCGCAACATCTAAATTTTACATGGGAGTCAGAGAGGCGCTATAGAACACATTTAGAGGTCAGACTTTCACATTTTTAGGGACACCCTACACTAGGCACACAACCACAATTTATCTTGTGTTTCTTAGCCGCTCTAAATCACCGAAATATCCTAAGTTCTACTTTTCATGTCTTGTCATAACTTTCCACTTCCACCCTGATACCTGTATTTATGCTTCTGTAATCAAAAGAGTCATTTCTTTAATCATGGGACATTTTGCCTTGATGCAGTTTCTTGCGTGTTCAACTTTTATTTGAAGCTTCAGTGCATCAAATCTAAGAGCTTTCATGATTGCTAAAGAACTCTTGAATTAGGAAAAGGCAATCTTGACTTTGTGTTTATTTGTCGTATTTTTTTCTACATTTTTTTTTTCTTCAATGCCTCCAGCTGGTTCAGATTCTGTCTTTGGCATTCGTGTCTATATATAAGTGAGTGGAATTTCTTTGAAAAGATGTGGCCTAGAACTATTATAATATCAGATTTTTGACAATTATGACAAATTTATGGGTATGCCAAATAATATAGGCCTATACATATGAAGAAGAATTTTAAAAAGTGCGAAACAAATGTCACAATTGTCAGGAAAAGCTAAAATTTGACACAAATCAAAAAAGTGAGAAAAAAAAATAAGAAAAGGCAAAAAGTGTTGAGATAAACAAAAAACACTGATTCCTGCGAGTATAATTTTATAGGTAATAGCAAAAGTATATTTATGTAACTAAAAGCTATAAATATCATGCATAAAACAAGAATTCTGCCAGAAACCAATGTATGCCTATGCCAGAAAAATAAGCCATAATACACCAGAAGAAAAAGCCTAAATGTGTCAGAAAAGAGCAAAAAGGGGACTGTGTGTGCTTATAATTACAATCATATCTGTGGCTCCGTGTGATCAGTTATTGATGGCTGCTAGATCAAAGGTGTCATGATTTCGGAGTCTAAGCAGAGAGTACATGGACCAGCAGTTCGCCTGATTAAGTGGATGGAAATACTCTCTTCTCGCTGGAGCCGAGATTCTGTGTGATGTCGTCCTGGGGTCGCAAAAAGTCAGATGGTGGACTTGGGTGCTTTCGGAAACGGAAGTTACCTTCCTGCCTTTCTGATGGTGTGCGTGACGCGCCAAATATGGAGATCCTATAGGGGGGGGGGAAGGGGTGTTCTGAAGATTTTTGTATAAGAGAGATGGGGCCATGGGAGGGCGGGGGGGGGTTGACTAGATTCTTCGTTGACTTCTTGAAAGGGTTGGGGAGGGGGGTTCGAAAGTCTTAGGAAAGACTCCTTTATGGAGGGGGCAGGAGGGTGTTATGTTTCATCAAATATTGCAGGGGGAGGGGTGTTGAGATAAGGGGTACCTCAGGGCAACTTAGTACATGGAAGGAAGCAGGGAAGGAAGAAGGAAGGTGGGGGAAATAAAGGGTGACTTGGTGGGAAGGATATAGGAAGGGAAGGATATAGGGTTGCGTGGTATCCTGGTAGTTGACAGGGGAAGGAAGAACTTCGGAAGAAGGAAGGAAAGGACCGTGGTAGAAGAGGGGCATTGGTTTTTGGAGGGTACTCTAAATGTAGACTGCCTAACCCAATTAACTCAATGAGACAATGCCAGGACTTACACCGCTTCAGTTGGCCTATTTTAGCAGGATGGGTGAGATGTTACGTCCTGTATTGCTGCAGTGATTAGGCTATTAGGCTTAGCAGGTCAGACAGAAACAGCGGTGAGCAGGCTAAGGTCACTCATGAAACAGGTTGAAACTTCCATCTGACATGGGTTGCAACATACAATTACAACATTTGGTAGGCCTTAAAATGATTTCAATGTGAGAGTTGCGGCAACTTTTCTGAAGCACAATTTGTCTTCTCCCATTCAAATGCTACATTGCGTCCTTCCAAGGCACACATGATGAGTTAGTAAGATATTCTAGCTGACTGCTCCTCAAAAGTCCGGTCAAAGAGAATTAAGCATAATCTAATTTGAAAGTTAATTCAACTTTCAAATTAGATAATGAGCCAAATTCTACCATCTAAATTTATTTGAAAGTTTCAATTTAGGTAATGAGTTAAATTCTCGAAATATATAATAATTATTGAGTGAAATATATTATAGGTCTATAGTCCTATGCGTTCACATGTGTGTTTTTAAACCAATAACACTAAAGAACGATGAACCCAAAAAGGACTATAATATACAAGCCAATGTAAGCTTTTAGAAGCCCTCTACCGCCACAGCCACAAACTGTTGACTCGCGACGTTTGCCTCAACCAAGTGGCGCCGTCTACCTCCGCTCGGGCCGGACGTCCGGGAGTTCAGGAGAGGGACACATCCGGTGGAAGGATTGGGAGTCCCCCCTGTCGTCCAGAATCTGGAAAAATGGCCGATTATGTTTCATGCTGGTCTTTGTCGATTTCCAAGATAATTTCCTGTCCGACTGCAAGCAAAGTCTGAAGAACCGCCACCCAGTTCTATGGCTGTTTGATGATACTAATTGAACACACAGAAAAGGAGGCAGGCCTTCCATAAGAGGGGGGGGGGCTAGGATGGACCCCTTTTATAAACAGGATTGATCTGACACCCCCCGCCTCTTAGTTGGATCCCCAGTTGACAATATTTAGCTTGCCCCTCATCTCTCATCTTGCTAGTCATATTTCTAGGGCTTTCTGAATCTGTGTAAACAAACTGAAACATATACCCCCCCCCTTTTTTCCCCTTCTCTGTCCCTCTCTTGAGCTTTGGAACAGTGGCATACACAAGCTAACGCCCCCCCCCCCCCATCGTCTCTTCGCCACTTGACAGATTGCCAAACAAATAAATACCCCCCCCCCCAATCAGCTATCTTCATCTTTCAACACTCCTTGATCTATGTCAACCCCTCCCCCTTCAGATATCCCCTTGCCACTTTATTTGGTAACACTTGATCTTTCTTTTGGTATCTCCATGAAAAGCTCTTTTCAGCAACTGTTGTGGTATTCTGTGATGCAATGGTTTTCTGACACAAATATTTGAATAGAACTTCTGACAGGCATACAGACCTAAAAATTGCAGAAAAACAGTTGTCTAGTATACCAAGATGATAACGTATTTCTTCGATCTGAATTTTGTTCTTTATCTGCTCTCTGGTCCTTCTTTTCCTCTTCTCGACACTATATTCTTCTTTTGGCTGTTCTGCTCTTTTACCCTGTTCTTTCTGGGCTCCTTCTTCTCAATTCAAATCAAAATCTTATTTCCCCTCTCCCCTCCCCCTGAACTCCTCTGGTATGCATCACCCCTGTCTTCTGCAGTTCTCTACTCTATGCTCCCCTGTTCTGCTGTCCGCTGGTTGCAGTTCTTAACTTTGTAATTATCTGCTCTGCATTGCTCTACTCTGCCCTTTTATGCTCTGCATGTTCTGCTCTTCACTTCTCTGCACTACTCGTCTGCTCTGCACTTCTCTACCCTGCACCCCTCTGCACTTCTCTGCTCTTCACTCCTCTGTTCTGTACTCTGTACTTCTCTGCTCTGCACCCTCGGCACTTTTCTGCTCTGTTCTGCTCTCCCCTCTTTTACACACCTCTCCACTCTTCTGCTCTTCACTCATCTGCTCTGCACTTGTCTGCACTTGTCTGCAATTTTCTGCACTTTTCTGCACTTTTCTACCCTGCTTTGTGCTGCTCTACTCTGCTCTCCTCTCCTCCGGCACCACCATACATCCTAGCCCCATACATTCCGCCCATAAAACAAGTTGGTGGCACATGGCAGGAAAAACAGGGGCCTGCTCCGTCACTTCCAACAGCAACGAAAAAGGAAATTTCCATCCGCCATTTTGGCGGTGAGGAAATTAGGAGAAAATTGAGCCCCCTGTTATGCAATCATGTTACTCAATTATGCCGCAAGCAAAAAGGGAGGCTGGGAGTGTTATAAAATGACGAAAAATGTCCTCACCCCGAAATACAGAACCATTATTCAGCGTATTTTGGATTCTGTACGTGTTAAGAACAGAATGCATTAGCATGAATAAGCAAGGAGGTTTGTGAGATAAAAATGTTATGAATAATGCGGCAATTAGTGATGCGCCCTGTGAGAGACCATGCATGATGTGGGAAGGCAGAGAAATTGCAAAGACAGAAAAAGTGATTGAGAGAAAATAAAACCTGTGAAAATACAAATTAATAACAATGAATTAATTATGTTAAAATGATAATTCTTCCAGACAAACTTGTATTCTTAAAGCGGTTAAGTTATCATGTTAAATTTAACCGGTTCATATGATGTATACTTAGCCTAAATCATTTCGAATGTTTAAAGAAATTGAATGAATCCAAATGTAAATGCATGTGCACATCGTTGTATGGCATTTTCTTAGTATACCTCTCCCCCTTGCTGTATGTTAATACTGACAATAACTTCCCCTTGAGGGTCGCACCAGTAAAATGCCTCGCCCTTAAAGCCACCTCACTTTTTTGTACTTTTTTTTTGTTTTCACAACCCCATACCTGTCTCAAAGTATTTCCTTCCCTGGTGTGTGAACAGGGTTTACCTGCACTTGGTGGGAGTTCGCGAATTGTCAGTTTGTCACGCGGACCTTAGAAATAAATAAAACGGCCAATAAAAGCTGTGGGGAAAAAAGTCAATTAAAGCACTCAGGGAAATGCAACTATGCTTGCATGCCCATAAACTATGCTTGGCCTCAGAGCATAAAGCATGCTTTCATTAAGCACTTTGAAAGCATGAAATCTGACACTGTTATGATTCAGGAATCGATCGATCTCTGCATTGACCTGCTCATAATACATCAGACAGCATGGATTGTTGGTGGGATAGGAAGGTGAGAAAGCCTCAGCACCGAACAGAGCATGCAGGACACTGAATAGGCTACTGTACTGAATAGCCTACCACTGAATAGGCTACCACTGAATAGGCCGCCAGGTGTCAGTACGATTGATGTTGAAATACTGGATAGATAGGATGACCTTGTGATAGATTTCTGAGTATGTTGTTGTAATTTTGTGGATAGATAGCCGATAGCTAGCTAGCTAGCTAGCTAGCTAGCTAGCTAGCTAGATAGATAGATAGATAGATAGATAAATAGATAGATAGATAGATAGATAGATAGATTGTAAATCTATTTTTTTAACATTTATTCCTTGTGAAAACATCCCCAAAAGTGCCATATGTGATGGGTAGTGTTACAATGCTAGCATTTAGCATTGCAATAGGATACTTTGTTGACGACGAAACAAACCGCAACTAAAGAAAGAAAGGAAGGAAGAATGAAAGAAAGAAAAAAGAAAGATAGATAGATAGATAGATAGATAGATAGATAGATAGATGATCTGGCAAATGCTAATGATGTCATGAACTGTCAACACTGAAAGAGTCCCTGCAGAATCCTGTATCTGCTCCTAAGTGCTCTTCAAATGTTGTCAAACTGCACTCAAAACAATCCGGATTTTATGCAGTCCATTACTGGGTTGGGGGGGGGGAAGCATCATTAATTTGCTGAAGCAGAAATTGGCCCCATAGTCACGCTTGGCTTGTGCTGAGTTTTGTACAATGATCAACAGAGCGTGACAGCTTGATGACGTCGTGAAATTGTAAATTGGCAACTGTTTGGTTTGGTTTCAGCAAAATTGTGAGGGGGGAGGGAGGGGATGGACAGGGCAGTGTTTTAAGGACCATGGAAGAGTTGGGAAGGAGGGGGGGGGTGTTTTAGGGGGAGTGTTGGTGACCATCATGCTGTTGGCCATCTTCTACCCCCCACAAATGTGCAGTGGGCTCTGGGTGGACTCTGTATTATTGGCATCACGATCACATCACGATCACAATCCATGACGATTCTCTAAAACAAAAACAGACAAAGATTGCGGATCAACCCCCAAAACAAAAGTGTCATGACAGAAAGGTGTAACGCCCCCTGTACCCCTCTAAAAAGCATTCACCCCAATACAGGAGGTGTGGGGAGGTGCCCCCCTCTCCCTCCCTCCCACCCACATTTAAGCTGACAATTGGTTAAAGCCCAACCGCAATGGAGCAGTGATATGATTAAGTCTGCTTCTAACTTAACAATACCCTGTAGAGCAGCAACCCCTCCCCCAAACGCTTAGTTTGCCTCCAAACTGAGATGGCATCGAACTGTCATGAGTTGAATAGAAAGCAGTGCTATGCTGGATCATACTATTGTTTTGGCTTCACCTATTGTTGAACTATTGTCTGAGACCGCTGTAGCCTATTGTGACCTGGCGATGATAAACTCCGCATCACTGCAGATAGCACATCGCCACACAATCGGACAACAACTGCACCAAACCCTCGGACAAAAAGCATCTGTTTTAAGCTGTCTTTAACCCTGTTTATTTCCCATTCATACCCTCAGACTGGCCTCAGACTGGCCTCAGAGTGCCCCCAGAATGAGGCTCAATGGGATGAGTTTCACAACGAGGCTGTGGTGGGCTTCTGAGGGTAATTTGGGCCAGAGTGGTCAAAGTGCTCTGCTGTGGAGCGGAGTGGGGCAAACTCATCAACTGGGGGTAAAACCTGCCCTTAAGATTTTTGCCCCGGGGCTCCTTAAAAACCCCAATATGCTTGTCATAATGCTTGAGGGGTGGGTAGTAAATCACTCTTTGGCCCCTTGTCCTTTGGGGTCAGTTTTTATACCCCAAGGTCAAGGCTATTAATTGGGGTCAAAGCACTTGGCATTTCAGGTAGGCCTAGTCCTATGGGCAAACCTGCAGGACATCCCATTCACATAGCATTGGGGCTTTTGTCTTTAATGATTCTTCCTTCCAATTACAGTGACCAAGCATTGCCATTTGCTATACCCCATGACCAAATTGACCAAGATGGATTCATGCAGGTGTTCTTGTCTCCAATTGTCATAAATATGAATCGAAAATGACAAATTGCCCAGCATGAACACTACACATGTAGTAGGCCCAAACAATGCCATATTATAATTAATTTAGAAGATAGTCATATACAGATGCATTATTTTGTTTTCAGACTAATCCACCAAAAATTGGAGGGGAGAGAGGAGCAATGTGACAGAAGAAAAGTGAAAAAGAAGAATGAATAGAAAGAGGAAGAAGGCAGTGAAGATGAACCTGATACAACCTATAAATAATAAATAAGAAAGAAAAATAACTAACAGGACGAAGGAGAAGAAGAAAGGGAAGAAGAAGGGAAGAAGAAGAAGAACATGGGAAAGACAATGACGGACGAGTATAACAGGAAGAAGAATAGAAGAAGAAGACAAAAAGAAGACAAACAGATTATAAAAAGACACTGAGAAAGAACGGGAAGAAGAAGAAGAAGTTCTGAAGAACTACATCATGGAAATTGCATAAAAGGAATGGATTTTGTTCATTGCAACCAAAATATGCAAAAATATGAATAGCTAACTCATTCTTGTTGAGAGTTGAGAAAGTGAAAAACAACCCACAGTCCCACACCCCATTTCACACTTTTACTCAACAAGTTTGGAGGGTTCTTGAAGTGCGCCACCTACTGGGGCAGGCCATTTGTCCCACTTGTGAGGGTTTCAATGGCTCTCGAGACACCTTAGGCCCGGTTGTCGCTTGGGAGGCCATAAACCACTAAAAAGGCCTAATCGAGCATGTGTTTATAAGCTGGGGCCACTCCAATGTTGCTTAAATCCAGTTTGATTAAGTGCAGCATTGGCAAATTGCAATTAACAGGTGACTAGTTAAACATTAAGGGTTCATTATTAGACTTAAACAGCCTGTAAAGTTCTGTTGTACTTTAACATTGTTTAAGAAAGAGTTTTTAATTCATGGGTGGCCCCCTCAATGCTGTCAGTACATTGTGAATGATCTTGAAAATTGTTAGGGGAAACTTGATGCCCATTCAGAGATAAAACTGGATTTGGTTGGTGCATTTGGAGTGCCTGACACCTGTTATATGTGAAACTGGTTTACAGCTAAGGAAGTATGCATGGTTCATCTTAGATATAAATGTTAGTGGTGTCACTACAGGTCCTATTTTTTACATTTAAATGTGTGGTCAATTTGTAACAGATAAACATAACATTGTGTGAGCACTAATGAATGATTAGTCGTTCTCTGAGACACATATATGTGTTTCAAATCTGAACATTTTGGTAAATGAAGGATATGACTCCCTTACAAGGAATGATAATTGGAAATGAGTCAGCAAATGTATGTGTGTTCTTAATTTACAAGGAAACTATAAGGATGTCAGAACACTCAGATCATTTTGGTAATAAGAGAACCATGATTTGTATTTTCTCAGCAGTATGTTGCTCTTTCATTGTGATAGCATCCTATGTAGGCCTAAAGAAGTAAAGATCGTCGAAGTTTGATTTTTATTTTTATTCAGTGGTGACAGTATGCTATATATACATTGTACACTCATTTCATCTTCTTTTCTTTAACAGATGAGCTTAGCTGATTGTCTTTGTTAAGCTAAGGTAATGACATAAATTCACTCATACTGCCCATAGACATGGCGTTGTTTAAGCAATTTTCTCCGTCAAATTAGTCCTATATGCTCTTGGCCATGACTCAGCTTTGATTTCCAATTCTGAAATTGGAGTATGATTGTTAAATTGGTGGATTAGTGCTAGAGGGGTTGACAAGTTTTCACCAACCCCAGGCTCATGCTTCCCAATGCAAGAGATGAGGGGGGGGGGGGTAAAGAGAGGGGGGACAATCATGCAGGTGCTGGATATCATTAAAACCCCAATATGGAAGCAGGCCACTGAAGCGTGTCCGGCACGTGCGTCCATAGCAACCATGTTAAGTTGGGGGAGTCATGAAGAGGGGAGAGGGGGTGTGCTGGGGGGGGGGGCATTGTTCTCTCATGACCCGAAGCTATGGCCACGTGTTTTGGAGAAAATAACAAGATTTAGGTCACCCTGGCCCCCTCCAATGCCCCCACAAGAAAAGTAGTTAAATGGAACGCAAGAATTAAGGTGAAGAGAGCACGCATGCGCAGTGTAAGGTGCTCACTGTTTAACAGGACCCCCCAGGAGATCTCCCCTTTCAGTAAGAAAATAAAGTGTGCTCTTAAGATGGTTGAATGGCTAAGAAAGATTAGGCCAAAGTTAAGAAGCATAGGTTAAGAGAAAGAACAAATCAGACAGTAGCCTTGTTTACCAATGCAGATGTCCAAATTGGCACCCAAAACAGTGAAAATTAGCTAATGGCAAGTCTGAGAAATTAGTTAGGAAATAGTAGCCAAGTACTAAAGTTTATGGTTAATACTGTCTAAATAGGGTTATATGTACACGTTGGCTGGCATCTTGGATGTATAAAGAGTGTAAATGGATTCCTAAAATGTACACACAGGCCAATCAAGTGTACTTAATAAATATATTGCTACTGAGTTACGATTTTCTAGACCTTTCAATGGAAACTATATAAACCCAGGACCAGAGGTCCAGACCCCGGGGTCCAGACTCCAGAGTTCTCCTATATATATATATATATATATATATATATATATATATATATATATATATATATATATATATATATATATAATTCCTGATTCCTTGGATCATTTCACTGCCAAGAGATGTCGCCACAAGACCATAAATTTGTTCAGATGTTAGCCTTTGTCCAGGAAACTGTATTGGAGAAGAGAGAGGAAAATGGGAAAGGAAGAAAAGAGAGACAGAGAGTGAAGAAAGAAGGAAGAAGGACAGGAAGAAAAGAAGCAAGAAGTGAAGACAGACGAAAGATGAATGAGAAAGAGAAGGAAAGAGAATAAGAAGAAGGGAGCAAGGTACAGTGTAGGGAAGAAAGTAGGAAATGAAGGAAGAAAGAAACCAGGAAAGACAGGGAGAAAGAAAGGAAGAGGATAAAATAAGGATGCTGAAGAGGAAGGAAGAAATGAGAAAGGAAATGAGGAAAGATTGAGGAGAGCTAGGATGGAATGGAGGTAAGTTGGCAATATACATAGGATAACCAAGACTGGATACAGAAGACAAAATTAAGTAAGGTCTTTACATTGAAGTAGATTGAAAAGGGGGGAAGGATGTGGAAACAGGAAACTTCTTGGATAGAATGAGGAAAATAACATCAGATGGATATCATGCATGAAATCTTCAATTAAGATTGCATAACAAAACCGTCCCAGCACTCAGCTCATTTACAACTTTTAAAATCAGCCAGATTCCAAAGAATGAACTTGGATCAAGTAAAACAGCATGCAAAAACTGGGTGATTGGCAAGGAAGCCAAGTTGAACCTGTTTGGAGACAAGTTTTGACAAGTGCAGACAGGTGGCGCCAAGGGTAACTACAAATTGCTCAGTTTCTCCGTCGGTGGCGCTGCTGTAGGGGGACCTTAAGTGGCTCATGTGCCGTTGGTACGGACACACTTAAGGCAAAATGGACTTTGGGAGCAGAGAGCACCAATCCCCGTTATAAATAAAAGGAGGAATGGCGAAATGACGTGCTCCGCCATAATCAACCCACCCGCCTTTTACTGCTTTCACTGGCTCATGCTTGTCATTCAGTGAGAGAGAGAGGGAAAGAGAGGGAAGGGGGGGGGGTTGACAGGCTGTTGATGACATTGTTGAAAGGAAGGAACGATATCCTAATGGAAATGCAGATAGCCCTCCTATAACCCGCTGAATTCATGATAGCCCCACAATCATACAACGATTTGTGGTCAGCCTGTGTGATAAATAAGTATAGGTCTAGCATGTGCTCACTTTCCAAACTGCTCATGAACAGATTCGATATTCCTGCAAATAGAACGTGTGACAAAACAAAAGAGTAGGCCCATCACTGTTCAACATCATTGCTTGATAAATCTGTTTCCAAAATCATACAGGCCTATTTGAAACGAGATTTTCTGTAGTGCAACATAACTTTTTACTGTGTTCAAATTGGTTTCTCTCAAAAGCTTACTTTGTGACTTGCTGTGTTACAGTTGCGGCTCCAAACACCGTTATTTTCTTGCTCGCACTCATCTAGTGAAGAGAAATCTGATATGATACCAAACTTAATTAGTTTCTGCCTTGCTTGCTTCCATCTTTCCTTCCTTTCTCCTTTAGGCCTTGATTCCAGTGTTCCTTGCCTCTCGCTTAACTGTTTCCCTTCTTCCTTCATTTTCTCCTCCTCCATCCTTCCTTTTTTGCTTGCTCCCTTCCTTGATTCCTTGCTTTTTTGCTTCTTTGTTCCTCCATTGCGAGCTTGCTTCCTTACGTGCTTGCTTCATTGTTTCCTTCCTTTTTTGCTTCCATCTACCCATCCTGGCTTCTTTCCTTCCTTTCTTCCTGCATGCCTTCCTTTCTTCATTTTCATTTCCCCTTGCTCCCTCCCTTCTTTCCTTCCTTATCCCTTGCTTCCTTCCATCCTTCCTTGCTTCCATCCTTCCTTGCTTCCATCCTTCCTTCCCTTCCTTTCCTTCCTTCCCTTCCTTCCCTTCCTTCCCTTCCTTCCTTCCTTCCTTCCTTCCTTCCTTCTAAAAAAAGTAAGCCTCAAACATGTGATATCTTGATTTCACCAAACCAAAGTTGGCCACATGCACTTTGTCAAGTGGCCTTCATGGCTCGGCAACTTTCCTAAGCAACAATCTGCCACAATGTTGCAACATTAGGTTGAACATTCAATGCTATGGCTGCCACAATGCCTCAATGCCACAAGCACACATTGTTAAACTTATCTGTAGTTTGTGCAACTTTTGTGTGTGAATTGTACCTTTCAGAATATAATATACGTAAGAATTGATAACTTAGCTTAACTTCAACAATTCTGTTTGTGCGTTTTCTAAGCAGTAGCCTTGCATATGCAATATTATACATGTAGAATATCATCCATGATTGATATTTAAGCTTTAACTCTACCCAAGCTTGCGAAGAAAACTCGCCATTGAAATAACACAAGGCTATATAATTGTTGCTCAGTTCATTGTCAATTTTTGGATCCAGAGGAGTGACAAAGTCTCTCTTAAGTTCTCGATTCATAGCCTCCATAGGGCTATAACCATTATTAGAGCACATCAACTAGACAAAACTGCTCTTACTGTAATGTAATTGTCATATTCATTTAATTCCCTTTATGTTGTAGGCCTATTCTTTGTTTTTCCCAAGTTCTCATGACAATGAAACAATAATAAGTGACAGATAATATGAACATTGCAACTTTTACTCTCATATTTTTACAAAGACCTCTCTGCTGCTGAGATTGGAGGCAGTTTCTACTTGAAATGGGCCCGAATTGACCTGGGGAGATTAATGGGCCATTTGCATGCTTCCAAGCAATTTGGACCCTTGTGGAACTCCACACTTTGCTTCTGTGTTTGCCGTTAGGGGGCGCCACAAAGTACTTCCTGTCGCCAGACGGCGCTGCATTCATCACGAGGTGGTTGGAGTCCTTTGGAAAGAGAGAGGTAGAGGTCTTATGCATGTAGTTGCTTGGTGACTATTGCCAGTCCATTGCTCAGAGGTTTGGTGACTATTAGACTGTATAAATGTGGCCTATAGTCACCAGTTCTAGATATGACTTTCGTTGGATACTTTGCTATTCTAGATGATGGCTATCCCAAATAAAAAGTCTGTAGTTACCATGAAAAAGTTAAGATATGATGAATTGAAGTTCATATTTTTATTCGGCTAAGGCCTGAATACATATTTTTGGATGTTGCCGGCGACCTTTTTTTTTTTTAGAATGAAAATTGTGTAACCCAGGGTGTGGGACTTCCTGGTGACTTCCTGTGAATTATATTATGTCAGAGCATTATGTCGAGGGGGCATATAGGTCTGTCTAAGGACAGAAGAAGTTCTTAGAGGAAGAAGAAGGTGTGGATGAAGAAATGGAGGGATATAAGAGCAGGGCAATTGTAAAAAGTAAAAGAAGAAGGAAAGAAGAAAGAAGAGAAAGAAAAAACAAGACGTCACCAGAAATTAAGCG
This sequence comes from Platynereis dumerilii, assembly GCA_026936325.1. Classification (NCBI taxonomy): domain Eukaryota; kingdom Metazoa; phylum Annelida; class Polychaeta; order Phyllodocida; family Nereididae; genus Platynereis; species Platynereis dumerilii. The sequence goes on from JAPTHN010000003.1 coordinate 35,877,691, forward strand.
GAAAGAGAAGAGAAGAAAAACAAAATGATGGTGTGACTCCTTTGTGACAAAAGTGTATTGAGGTATTCAAAATAATTCCATTTGAAGAACTTGACCCCCCCCCCCCCCCTTGTTGGGCCTCTGCCTATATCTGGTCTGACTGTCTGAAATAAGTAGCACGAAACAGCGTTTACAGAAAAGGGAACAATATTTTTATGGAACATTTTCAGCAGGAATCAGAATTAAGTGTCCATATTATGCATTCACTACAAATTTAACATACTGGCTTTTCACGAGACCAACCAATCGAGACCAACCAATTGAAAGAACTCCACATTGATCTGAGCCTAAACACAATGTAACCAACTTCCTGAATTTATTCACCACTTGAACACTGGTTTGTAGTCTAATCTCTGATTTAAACCCTGTTGACACACAATTTCTTGTGATAAAGCCCAATTAATCCTAAATACTCCAAATCACTGCGGGAGGCCCTGAGCTCAGACTGAAATTGGTAGCTAAAATATTGATTGTTTTCAAATGGGGTTCATTGCTTTTGTTTAGTTGTCGAAAAGAAAAAAATTTTGTGAAGTTTTTTCTGGTAAATTATCTTTTGGTCTTGGGACACTGACAGTTAGACTATACTAACAGTATAGGCATATACATTTGGATATAAATTGACACATCTGATTCTTAAAGCTATTAAAAGTTCATGTTTTACACCAATATTATAATGTAGATGTTGTACGGCGCTAGAGGCATGAAAGGAGAATCTGGTCAAGAGCCACAAATGATCATCATTTACTTTTGAGCTTTTTGGAATATACTTATCATGCATAGCCTATACGTATTTTCCTCAAACCTACGATTAATTACAAGTCTTTTTAGACTTATATTGTTCATGGACGATTGTGGTTTTCCACTTTAAAGCTGTTGTGACCAGCAGCTGGATTCAGATTGGTTTAGTAAGCAGACGGCAGGGGGCGGAACTGCACTAAGGAACTGTAGTTCCGGTCCGCACAAGAATCACAAGCAATCGTGCAGGATCCAGTATAGGATGAAAGTCAGTTAGCTTTCTTAGCAGACTGAGACATTAGGCTCACAGTTTGTTTGGTTTTTATTGAAATCGGTATCGAAATGTGCGTAATTGTAAAATGCAAACTGTCGATTGATCAATATACAGTTCTGGAGATCACCATTGATCAATCAGTAAAATATAATTATCAATCAATCTCTCAATCTCTCAAAACTGTTTAACTATTTTATCATCCAGTCATGCAATGTGCCTATGACACATTATTCACCAATCAGTCAAATAATCAATCAAGCTTTTAATCGGGAAGCAACCCTATACCCACAATCAGCCAACCAGTCAAATAGTCTATCAGCCAGTTTATCAATCATATCAATCTATCGGAGTAAACATCAATTATATCAGGGTGTACAATAATGTACATCCATCCATAAGGGTTTACATCCACCAATCAATCAGGGTATACCAATGCAGGATACTCCTATAGATCATCTCTCACTTGGTCCACATAGCCATGAGAAATATACAGACCAATCAATCGATCAATCGATCAATCAATCGATCGATCAATCAATCAATCAATCAACCAACTAACCAATCAATCAATCAATCAATCAACCGATTAACCTACCAATCAATATATCAATCAATCTATATATAATCATCTATCGATCAATCAACCAATCAATCAATTTTTCAATCAATCAATCAATCAATCGATCTGTCAGTCAATCAATCATATTACTATAATACTCACAGTTGGTAACTTTTTGAAGAGGGACAACTTTGTCTTGGTGAGATGATGGATCGATATGCATGGTTATATTTCATAGGGCTGTGTTCATAAAAAGGTGGTACAAAATAGGCCTTTGTTCATAACAAGGACTTCACATTTTCTCTCTGTATCATAACTGATTGGCCTACAATGTATAGGTGTCTTACTCGAATTTATATGACTGGGCACAAACGTCTTTCTTTTAATTTTCTTTCTTTCTCTTTTAAAAATATGCCGATGCGGTTTATTTTGTAGTGAACTGAGTATCCCTGTGTCATGTTAAATGCTACCATTGTCGAATAGCCAATCACACATTGTATTTTTGAAAGTTAGTTTTGTCTCTATCTATCTATCTATCTATCTATCTATCTATCTATCTATCTATCTATCTATCTATCTATCTATCTATCTATCTATCTATCTCTACAGCTTTGGATGGCTGAAAGCTTTACAGCATACGAGTATATGGTACAGTGTAGCCAGAAGGGAGGGGGTGTGATAGGGCAACTACTGTGAGCTCTGCCTTGACTTTGTGCATCATAGATCCAAAGGCATTGGCCTATACTGTATAGCTGTAGGGGGGTGGTGAGCACACTCTTGTTAACTGAGCGTGAAAGGGCTCCAAGACATGTTGCCCCATCGAAGAGACACGACAAAATCCCTGTCCCCTCTCGCTCGGCTTGTCCCGGGTCAATATTTACTCCCTTCTACCTCCCCCCCCCCCCACCTTGCTCTGTGGAATGAGTCTGTGCTCTGACAGCGCCGACGCCCCACAAGAACGAGCGTGCCGGTAGATAATCGTAGCCGTTTCCGGGAGAGGGTTCCCTCCATGCCGGAGCACGGATGGCCCGCTCACTGGAGCTCTGGGGCCCTGGCTCTCATATCCTGCGCCGCGCTACTTTATAATTAAAGACAAACAGTTCATTAACGCCACCCAATGGAGACCACTTGCAGTTTTCTGGTATTCATACGCTGCAAGGATGGGTGCAGGGGGGGGGGGGGGGGTGTTGGTTTTTTTTTCCAGAGGGGGGGGGGGCGCAGAGAAGGGATGTTGGTGTCGGAGAAAGGATGAGGGGGTAGTTATGTAGTTCCTCGAACTTCCCTGACTGATCTTTGGGCAAATTCTTTGTAAAGATTCTTGGACCCCTATACAGTCTTCACAGGGCTCTTACAGTAGGTTCCATAAATTCACGTGATGTGTTTTAGTGTATACATAGGCCTGTATGACTCAGGGAACAAAGAGCCTTTAACACATTTCCTTAATTATGACTTTGGATTGGCTATTTCTTGAATTTATTTGCAACTTTATAACATTCACAGCCTTTTGAAGTGACCTATACTTGCAGCTCAGAGCATAAAATTACATTTGCTCATTCGAATTTTCGCGTACATGTATTCGAATCAGAGCCACTTGTAAAAGACATGTAGGCCTAATTGGAGAAAATATTGGAAGAAATTATTTGGAACTTTTAAACAGAAGACCCAAGGAAGTAGACCTTTAGTGGTTTGCACATGTATAGATTTTTAAAAAGTTATGTTCTACTAGTTCTAGCTCCAAAGACTTTAGGAAGGTACAAGAAGGCCTATAGCATGAAATTTGACGTAGTCAACTATAAGAAAGAGAAGTTAAGGAGAAGAAAGCAAACTGTAAGAAGCAAGTGGTGGGGGGGGGGCAAGGGGGGGGGGTGGGAGTTCTGCTGATCAAAATACAAGGCCCAACAAAAAGGGGCATGTCGGTTGGTAGCAGGAAGGGAGGAGGAAATAGGCTGATGCGCCATGAAGAAGTTTTCCTGCCGAAACTTCTTGATTCCAGCACGTTCTTGTTGGCATATCGTGTCCCCGCCACCCCCGGCATCCCCCACACCCCACCCTGTCTTAAGGGGTGTTTCAATCAGGGGCGGATCCCGAATGGGGGCTACAGGGGACTTGAAGGAATGAAAAAAAACTATTATCATACCATTTGACACTTCTGTTTAAATAATATTCTTTTCGGTCACTTATGATTCTTCAATATTTAAGCCAACACGACATTACGGGATCGGGTCAGCCATATGTATTTATCCCAGCTTGGGCTATAGTCCATTGTAAAATTTCAGCATTTTGATTGGAGAGTCCCCTTATCTCATTTTCTGTGCTAATGCAGAATCATAAGACCCAATCGCTGGGATCTAGGTTCGAATGAGAATGTGGCCTGGCTATGGATAACAAGACCTATGTTTGACAACAGTTTCAATCATCCCTTGACTCATTGATGTTTCGTGCTTAGCCTACCATTGTGCCTAGATACAGGACGTAAAACTACAATCGTCCATCCAAATAATCAACTAAGTTCGGTTAAATTCTGTATTTAACATTTTGGCATAATTTCCCCCCTCCCATCTCCAGTATCTCCGCCCATGCCGTTCTTGCCCCCCCCCCTTTCCTCCTTTCTGCTTTGTCCGACCCACCAAGAAATCTTAGATTTATTGCCCTCCTGTCACAGTCCCTTCTAGCCTCTCACGTTCTGGCTTCACACTGAGAGTCTCTTTCCTTCCTCCTGCCTTCCTCCCTTTCCCCTCTTCCTCCCTTCTTTCCTCCCCTTCCTCCCTTCTTTCCTCCTCTTCCTATGCCGTTAACCCTTGCTCCTGCTTCAGACCGTTGAAGAGTGATAGCCAATAGTTTTTTGCTCTTTTTTGGTTGTTGTTGTTTCTGTTGCTTTCTTTTCTTTTTTCTGGTTATGTTGCCCAGTGGATTCTGTACGGATATGGTTGTGATATTTACTGGCCTGGACCAAGCTCAGTGGGCTGCTAACATCTGAAGGCTGGGTCCCGGGTTCTACTCCAGGTCAAGGCAACTTATGTTGGACAGATATTTCATCCTGTGCCAAGGGTGCACCACTGCACCTCACCTCATTACTGTTGTTCCTCCCTGTCTTTATGAGCCCAGTTAGTGCACAAAATATAGGACGTAAAACCCTCTTGGGCCTACTCACTCCGAACACCCACCCTTGTGATATCTGCGAAATATAGGCCTAAAGGCTTCTTATTCTGAAAACATTTTTCTTTTCTTTTTAGATTTCAAAGTGGTGGCCTTTTATATCAGTGTCTATGCTGGACAAGTAAAAGATCCCCAACATATGTACAACACGTTGTGGACTCCTACTGTCATCTCAACATTATTGAAGCAAAGAAATAGGCCTACTTTTTAAAACAAGTAAACTCCAAATAATCCCAAAAGTTGCCGTTAATGCAACAGATTTTTCACTTTTCAGCGATATTTTATCTTGGCTAACAGATCTAAGAAGTAGTTTTAAGATGTGGCGAACTGTGTTAGAATTTAACTCAGTTGAAATTTAAGAACTTTAATAAGTTTTATTGACTTCAACCCTGGATGTTCACATCTTTATTTTTACACCCAGACCAAACTTTCAAAGTCGAAGAAACGTTTTTTAAATGCAATTTCGAAGTTCAATAAGTCTTCTGAAGAATTTTTCCCAAACGCACGATGGTGTAAAATAGTATGCATGAGTTCAGGAACTGAATTTCTCTTGTATTATCATGCTAAAATGGTAATAAAGGAAAGCTACTCAAGCAAGTTTGTGCTTGGGCTTTACGTTCGTAATATTTAGGCCTACAAGTTACTCAGTCAGTGGAATAGGATTTGTTATGATAAGGTATATCAATCGCCGTTGATTATCAAAATAGTGGTATTTTATCATATATTATTAAATGTTAGTAGTATACAAACTTGCCATTAATGTCGACCAATTTACATTTAAGACAGATTCGTGGCAGCAGAACAAGTTGTGCTTTATTTCTACTGCCGCAACGAAGCAAGACCAGTGAGAAGGTTTTTGAAGTCATCCTTGAAACGTCTTGAGAAGGAGGTAAAGAAGAATAAGACGAAAGAAGAAGCGTTGGAAGAGGAAAAGAAGAAGAAGGGGAATGAGAACTGGGAATTTGAAGAAGAAGGAGAAGAATGAGAACAGGGATCAGTTCTAAGACAAAGGGAGAAGAAGAAGGAAAATGGGAAAGAGCAGAATAATGAGCAGAAGAAGGAGCAGGAGAAGAAAAATAAGAAGATGAAGAAGAAGAGGGGAGAATGAGAGAAGAAGAAGAGGGGGAGAAGAAGAGAAGAAAAAAGAAAGAGTAAAAAATAAACAGGTAAAAAAGCGAGAATATGAAAAAAAATCATAAGAAGACTTGAAAAAAAAAAAAAAAAAAAAAAAAAACAGTGATGAACATGATGAAGAGAAAGCAGAATACACAGCAAATGATAGAAGAAGAAGAAACAAAGTTTTTATCAATATCAATTTTTGCATATATTTCGTCTTCTCTAAACACAACTGAAGTGATTTCAACAAAACCAACTGCACAAATGGTTATCTAAGAGCAGAAATTCCTAATCTAAGTTTCATAGACAAAGAAGATTTGCTGTTACAAGACTGTTCACACCAGTTACATGTCAGTGATGATGTCACAGGAAGTCAGAGTTATGTAATCTCTTATTGATTGCGTAATTGGAAAGTGAACTTTTGTGTGTGAACAGCAAAATAGGAGGATGATGTGGTTTTTTTTGTCTGAGTTTCAGATGTCATGTTTCTTGAACAAAGTAATGGAGACAAATACAGTAGCCCCTGCCATGTCAGACTACTTCTTATCATGTAAGGATGATTTTCACTGTTATAAGATTGGATTTATAAGGTAGTATAAGTTTCATTAGGTAGGTATGTATGCGTATAAAATGAGATTGAGCTGCTAAGCTATCTGCTAATTAGGAATTGGACCAATTTGTACCAAAGAGATTATTGGATTTTAAAATTTTCAAACATTTAAAAGATATATTGTAAGAATTTAGCTTGAAACGTGATCGTTTAAAAGAAAAAAGTTATTTTGAGACACCCAGATACACATTGAAGCCTTTCGAAAATAATTTTCTCCCAGTAAAACACATTTAACCTATTTTGCAATGACAACATGTAGATGTTAAAATGTTCTGGTTCCACAACAGGAATACAAGTTCAGAGCATATGGTCAACATACTTTAAATCAGCGTCTTTATCAACTTGGTTTAGACAACTGGGATCCATATATAAGTTTCTATCTTAAACAGCAAGGTATCCGCACAACAGAGATGCAACTGTATCAGTAAATTGCAGTTACAAGTATCGGTTACATGTGACTTTTCATCTTAAAATGAAGTGACGTGCGAGGGGCCACTTATCCCATGCTTACTCCAGAAGCCATTTTATTACAAATTCATTTGGTTCAGCCCTGCCACAATGTCTTGACAGAGCCTGGCAGTGCCTGACAGTACTTGCAGTTGCCTGGAAGGGACTTGTGTGCATGTTTAGGAAATAATGATGCACTTGCCTCGATGTAATCACCGCCATCTTGTAAGATTCTTGTTTGATCCTTGCTAAAGTGACTTCGATTTCTGGAGAAAATTGTGGCCTCCGCCCTTGCTAAGGCAAAACAGGCATTTGCACGCGAGCACAGAATTATTTGGAATGCAACAGAGCTAGGGGAGGGTGGGGTTTGCCCCCCCCCTTTTTTTTGTTCATTTTTTGGAAAGGGAGTACATATATTGGCAGTTTTATTTCTGAGAAAGGTGACTTGCTGTATTTTTGTTATACAGTATAAATCATCTCAATTGCGCTTTTCTTCCTCTTCATTATAATGTTCTTCTTCTCCCACATTTTTCTTCTTCTTTGACTTCTGTTTATGTTTCCTTCTCTCTGCTTCTTCTTACTTTATTTTCCTTTTCTTCTCTTCATTCTTCTTTCAGCTACCTTTTCCATTTTCTTCTTTTCCTCTTATTCGTCTCTCTACTTCTTCTCTCCCTGGTTGAACATTTAATTCTATTTTAACAGAGCCATGTCGAAAAACAGGCTTGTCTTGAACACGTATGCCCTGAATAGAACTGAATAGAACTACTGTATTTCGAATCAAGTCAAAAACCCTGAAATTAATTTTAATCTTCTTCCTTGCCATATGTTTGCTTTTCAAAAATGATTCTTTATTAACTAACTTAAAATTAAGAAATAGTAAGCTTCAAGTACAAAATTGTGCATGAAAATAATGTATTCAATGACACCTGTGTCAGCCAATCACAAGCCTGTATTTCACTGCAACACATCCCATGCAAATTATATTCTTTGTTGTCCACTTATCTTCCTATGTTTGACTGTTTGATTGTTTGTTTCATGGTATAAGCCAGTTTTTCACAATCTCCCAGTTATCAGGTATAGGCCTATGTGTGTTTATCACACTTCGGGCTAAAGCCCTCGGTGAAAAATCACATATCTCCTCTCTCATGGTGAACAACCTATACAATATATATATACCAGAAAAGCCCGTCGGGGCAAATGCATTGCTACATAGGCAAATACTCGTATAGAATGGCTTAGACAGTGTCTCGATTAGAACCCATCAGATATGCCTTGGTCAACTTTGACAAAAGCAGTATATTACGTGGGTTGAGATATTCTCTCTAAAATAATTAATGGTCAAAGATCCCACAGAAAATCTGCCAATATAGCCATAGAAAGCGTTTGGAAGCCTTTATTTTAGCAAAAGGAGGCCTGCCATACAAGTTGTTGATAGTGTGTATTTTGGTAAAAATTAACTAAGTCTGAAATTCTTGTCTCCAGTGATTGACAATAATTCATGTTGGCAGGAAGACACATCCATGTGCCTGCAGAACTCTTGTTGTCATCTGTCATAGACAAGGATATCAGCAAAACTTATAACACAAAAAATATGAGGACGGTTATTTTCATCCCATCCAAATATAGCCTTGACGTGGTCAACCCCCCTGAGATGGCCTGTCTCCAGCAACATTTTCTTTGAAAGATCGCTTCACAAAAAACTAGTACAGGATCCAGATTCAATTAAACCTTCTATACATGGAGACCTGACTATCACTCCAGTAAAATCCAGTCACCAATAGCTGAAATGATATTCTGTATAAGAGTAGGAGGTTGTTGTGTCAAAGTCTCCAATATTGCGTCATTAGCATCACACCGGATTTGTTTCTTAATAAAAATGAAACTGTCAGCATGTCAGTTGTCCTTTCTCAATTTGTCATTAGCAAACACCTTGCTGCTCTATTTTGATTGCATGTTTTTTGGCCCGAATCACTGCAAACAGGTTTCTGGTGTTCGCAAGTCCATTGCATGCCAGTTTTGCACTGGTCCCTACCACGATTTTTACCCGAATTATCATTAGCATGACACTGTCACTAGCGTTACAACAAAAATGACGTATTGCCTTTACTTCACTAAAATTTTGTTGCAGGTGACTGGAGGTGAAATCGGTTGAATATATATTATCAATAAATATTTCAACAGAATATCATATGACATTTTCGCATTTTCCTTGCAGATGGCATGCTTAGTATGAAGTTTGATGCTTCTCTGAAACTACTAATCAAATATGGGGTGCTAGTGACATTTTACCATTGTCAAACATCTGAAATGTGGTTTAGCAAAGTCATTGGGCGCCGGAGGGAGTAGTGGAGATCATCTTTCTTATTCAGAATCCAAACTATTGATGAAAAGAGTATTTTTGTTTGTGTTTGTAAATTTCTGATTCAAGGATATGTTCTATCTCAATAACTATTGGTCATAGAGACCTAAAATATAGCCCAGTGTGTGCAGAATAGCCATTTTAGAATTTAAAATCAACATAATGAACATTTTCGTGCTGATACTGAATATTTCAAAGGTTTATGAAATCATAACAATGCAGTGCAGCAAAATTATGAGAATGTCATCAAAAAGTGCATGGCTTTTGCTGTGAAGTGCATCGCTTACTTTGTAAAGACTCTAGCAAAAGAAAGTGTCCATGCTTGAGACTGTTTCATCCATTAGTTCTGGCCAATGCGAAAAAATTGCCCTTGTACTCTTGAGATTTATTTTATGTTTTGCAGAAAAGAGCAGTGAGCGTGTAAAATCTGTTAGCTCTTAATAATAGTTTATTATGTAAGCTTAATCCTGACCTTTGGAAGTCATGGTACGTTGAAAATCAAGGCACACTGACAGAAGTAAACTTTTGACTCACCCGGAGCTTTCACCCATTTCCCATGTTCTCCATCAGCCTTCTGAATATGCTCAGTTGGTCACATGACTGCCCTCTTGACATGACTTCACTGTGGGCAGTCATGTGACCAACTGAGCATATTCAGAAGGCTGATGGAGAACATGGGAAATGGGTGAAAGCTCAAGGTGAGTCAAAAATTGAGTGCCTTGATTTTCGACATGTATACTATTTGCACTTGTGTTTGTAGAGTATACTGTACCTGTATACAGTATATGCTTTGATATGTCAACCTTTAGGTATTAGCTAGACACCGATTTGGAGGGTTCTAACATGCATTTTTGTCAGTTAGATCCCTCCTGTCAGGATCTAACTGACAAAAATGCATGTTAGAACCCGACAATGCATGAGGTGTCTAACTGACTTAGACATCATACACTTCTTCTATTATACATTTTGACTTCTAATTTTTCCAAAATATACAATAATCTGATTGTTTGTTTGCTGTTGGCATCAGTCCTAATCCTTACCCTATCAGCGTGCCTCGGCGGCCCAACATCGGCCCAAAGCCGGTCCGATGCTGCTGACATCGGACCGACGCCGGGCCGACGCCGGACCGCCGAGGCACGCTGACAGGGTAGCAGGTCGCTAACATGCAGAATTGTCAGTAAGATACCAGCTTTTCAAATGGTGCAAGTGTCTTGGTGACGTCTAAGAGCAGAAAGATAATTTAAATCAGAGTCGATGCTATTCGTTATTCAATCGTCATATTAGATGAAGAACAAACAAATGAAAATCTGTACTTGGAGGTTCTTTAATGGTAACTCGACAACATTTTTAGAAATTCCGCAAAACAAAATATATATAGAGCTCAACAGTTCACAAAAATATCTCAACTTGGCAAAGAGGGAATTCGATGCACCTAGAATTGCTATCAGATATTTCTATTCCAAATTATAATGATGTAAGCTACCATTAACTATCAGATTGTTTATAACCAATCTTACAAAATTGATTCATCTTAATTGCTTCTCTATAAATAAACAGAAAATGCATCAACTTATGATGACATTTGAATTGCACCTTCACTGTTGAAGAATTTTGACAACATGAACATTCATTCTTTACAATACATTTCATATGTACAAGTAAACAATTCAGCATTTTGACTGCATTGACAATTACAAAATTAATTGCATTAAAGGCAGTGTAGCAGATTGCTCAACAGTTTTGTAATTTGTCGCCGAAGCGAGAAATAACTCAGTTCAATCTCAGCGTTTTTCATCTTAATTGCAATCGCTGCCCCGTCCATTGGCAGTGTATTTATGAATTCCACGAAATTGCAATTGTTCATCATATGTGAATATTATTAATAGTCATCACTCGTATTGCAAAATTCACCACTATTGTATTGCACCATCAACGTCTTACGTTTTCGTAAGAAAATCGAAAATTTGAGTCTCCGGAATCTGGATTTGCGATTGCAATTAGAAATTGTGGCTGAAGTCCGATTGCACACAATTATGATGTTTTCGTCCACCATTGTGACTCCTCCTGTATCAATATTTTGAGTGTCGACAACTACTCTTGTCGAAATTTTCCCAAATTGTCTCGATATTGCAATTGTAGAACTGGCAGACTCGAATCACTCCATTCAAAATTGTCTTTGCATTGCATTTGGCGAATTACCGTAACTCCGTTAAAAATTGTCATTGCATTGCAATTGGAGTATGAAATCCATTCAAATTGTATTGCAATTGAAAGAGTATTGCACGGAATGCAATTGAAACAGTCTTGTGTTATACGAATACAAATAGTCACATTTATAAGCACACAAAATACTAGAAACTGCTAGTCGACGAGTAATAAGATCCTAAGTGCGATGACATATGCCCTGGATGGTGGGACATTGCATGGTTAGATATGTTTGGGTACAAATTGGATCCCGCGGGTGAGGACCAGTAGGGGGTAGGAGGCGGGAAAAATCCGGATGCGGATGACGCCATGGGGGCATGGGCAGCCATCAAGTTCAGTTTAGATGTATGGTGGTACCCAGACATGAGGAGATCCTGCTGGTACTTGTAGGCAGCGGGGTCAGTGGTCGAGGGCTGCATGGCTTGGGCCAACCCCGCAAAGTCAAACTTGTAAGCATAACGCTTGCCGTGAACTTTTGTCATGATGTTCTTGTCGTAGTAATACCGTAACGCTCGTGACAATTTGTCGTAGTTCATGTTTGGCTTGGATTTTCTCTCTCCCCATCTCCTGGCTGTCTCGTCCGGATCGACTAGTTTGAATTCCCCGTTTGTCCCTTCCCAGGTGATGATGTGTGAGTTGGCAGAGTCGGAAAGCAGTTCGAGAAGAAATTGCCACAGCTGGATTTGTCCACTCCCTGTTAAAGAGAAAAAAGAAATGGTTAGTACAGATAGCCATTGATAGCATTGTTTTCAATCGTTACTTCAAAATCATAAAATGATATTTTTATGAAGACAACATGCTCTAAATTTCTCAAAGTGCATGAAAATATCTCATTTTACCATCCAAAAAAATTTGCAATTAGATATCAACCAAAATACATTCTCCATAAGCACTAAAAGCAAACATGTGACAGTAGCCATTTGCTTCGTGTTATGTAGAAGAGAACAACTATAAAATATTGATATTAAATCGAAAGAGTTTCATGATTTTCAATGATTCAATTAAGTAGTATCGTATCGTATCGTATCGTAATCTAGTAGGAATTTATTTGCTTATTGGTAGGTCAATTCAGTCATTATTCTTATCTTTCTGTTACAGGTGATGAGGATATTAAGAATGTATGCACAATTACGAACAGTACAACCAGCAAAGAGACTGCTTAAAGAGAACTGACTGTGAACTGGACATACAGTCTCCTGAGTCCTGACACAATCTCCTGACACACACACTGAGAATAAGAGGAGAGCAGAAGTCTAAGGGCATTTGGGGAGCTCAAAGGAGGGCCATATTTGCCTGACATGTTTTTGTGAGGATGCATTTATCTCTTGACACAAAGATGACGACCAACTGGACAGCCTGACAGCAGGGAATGGCTTTGCAATGGAAATGGCAGCAATTGCTGTCACTGCCTGATATCAATTACATGGCTGGCCAAAGATGGTTACCCTCTCTGACCCAATCATGTGGTTCACAGTGCTCACAAGGGCTGGAGCTCCCCCTTAAGCATTAGGTCTTGTGTAAGGGCAGGCACTGGCCAGTTGTAGCATTGACCTATGGCAGGGGGATGCAGCTATGGGGCAGGCTATGGGGGCAGAAGGGTAGGACCATGAGACAGATAGGGGGTAAGAAGAGGGTTACAGAAGGAATAAGGACCTTAGAGGAGGGGAGAGGCATAAGGAGTGACCCTGAGAGGCCCCCACAGGTCTCCACAGGTCCCCACAAGGTCTTACAAGGGTAAGGTTGAAGAAAGGCTGAGCTGCCAGGTCAAGGCATAAGCACAGGCCATGTCACACATTGTCACAGTATGTCATCAAGCCCGGTCAGAAAGGCCCCCAACCATATGCATGGCACAAAATCTGGCCTATTGTCCGACATGCTCTAGTAGGGGCCAGCGGGGTCCGAGTAAAGGGCCATGGGGTCATTGTCTTGTTTTGTGTCCCTCCCTAACCCCCGCTTACAGAGCCGCCCTATTTATTCAAGGAGCGCCACTCGACTCGCTTGACAATAAGGGCACGTTTGGCAGGAAAGCGTCTACAGCTCCGAAAAGGCTCTCAGAAAGGCTCTTGGAACGGCCCGAAAAGGCCCTGAGCAAGGCTCAAAAGGCCAAGGATCAACATAATGGCCCAGGCCTCTATCTGCAGTGCTTGCTGCATCCTCCTGACTTCCCCCTCGGCCATTCTGTGCACGCCGCTGACCAGGAATAAAGGTTGTAGCTCCCCTGTATGCCCTCCCAAAGCCCTTGCAATGCCCTGGTAGTCTTGAGGTTGAATTATCTGAGGACAGGATGGTCTTGGCCTGCTTCAGACTTGCTGAGATTAGGTCCCTTCTTTCCTCCGTTGCCTTTTGCTGCAGCTAATCAAATTATGCCGGCTGGGTAGCCACCGACTCAGCTCAGTTGAGGCTTGTTCGCGGGCTTTTATCTAACCCCCGCAGTTAGTCGCAGTTACTTTGAAGACACACCGAGTTAAACAGACAAAATGCCCCTGACTTTGAATTAGCTTTAGGTCATCCTGAGTCCCGGCAGGTCAGGAAGTAGGAGAAACTGGCTTGAGAAGGTCCTTCCTGCCCTCCTAGTCTCATCAACACCTTTCTGATGTCTCTAATGACACCCTTGCAGCCTCTAAACACATTACCCCCCTCCCCCTTCTGGGCCCCTTCAAGATGCTAAACTACTTTGAGTCCCAAACACAATCTCGACCTCTGAATCAACCAGAATCAGACTGATGTGCCCTTTGAAACACAATTTGCCCCTGCCCTTCAATCTGACATCAGTGTTGTGCCATGTGGCTCCACATTAAAGATCACTGGCTCCTGCAAAAGTCCTGGTCAAAGCAGAGCATATAATGCCATTAATAGCTCATTCTAAGCTCATTTATGCTCATTGGGCTCCTTTAAGCAGCAAATGTAGCACGAAATACCAATATGCCATGGCATTGAGTTTGGGGGTCCACTTGGGTTTTTCGTCCTGAATTTGTGTGCCTAGACTTTAAGTAATAAAAGCTCATACAAAAACCCAGATTCATTTTTGGGCTTTTCCTCCATTTCATTCTAGTTTGGGTTTGTGACAACACCAAAATATTTGGTAACCACAAATGAAATGAAAAACCAAATTTTGTTTTCAAAAACCACCATAGTTGTCAAAAAACCAGTTGGTATATAAAAAAAATCAATTCGTCCAAATTTATACCCAACAGCTAAACGCATGTTCTGCAAAAAACAAAACTCCCACTTCACTCAAAATTGAATAACAGAAAACAGGAGAATTTAGAATCTCCAGAAGAAAAAAGGAAGATAATATATTTACCTGAATGTGATAGACGACTAGATATGGGACCGAAGAGTTGATAGGGATCTGAAAATTGAAAGAGAAAATTAGAAAATTGTCTTCATATAACAACAGTTCACAACAATTGAAATCGCTGTAGGCATTTTATTTTTTCACAAACACATCACAGCTGTTGCTCCATTATCATATCCTGTGTCAATGACTCAAGTAACTACTTAAATTGTTCAGATGCTGTTACAATTCAAGCTTGAAAGGAGGCTTTTAAAAATGACTTATTTCCTATCAATATTCTTGTAAATAAGTTTTTTTTTTTTTAAATTACAAAGATGCACAATCAATCATCATTGTATATTGTGAAAATATTAATAAAGAAGCCGATGACTTTCAATTGTCTGTAAAATTATTATTTTATTTTTATTTTTGATAGATTATTTACATTTTTTAAAGACTATTGTACATCAATAATATTTCTCTTCCCATTGTCTAATTTTCTCCAAACAGACTGAAAAGTATCTTAATCTAAATATATCCCTAAATTCCTTGTAAAATCATATTTTTCCCAAAATACCTGACTGGGGAAGTATAGACATTTATAAATTTTACTATTGACATTTCAGCGAGTCATTTCTGTCTTCAAAATATCTGTAGAATATTTTTGCTCATCAACAATAAATCTTCAAATAAATCATACAATTCTCCTATAATATCAATACAGTTCATACTTATCAACACTGTCTATAAGTTTTTATTTATCAATACTAAATTTCCAAATACATAATACAATTCTCCTATAATATCTATACAGTTTTTATCAGCAACCAGTTATCAAATCAATCCCACAACATACTTTTGGTTGAGGGTGTACACACCCCTTTCAATGAGAGATTAATAGGGTGGGGATCAAGCAAAGCTGAGCTAAAGACAGCTGAAGGCAGAGGGCGCGTGAATATTAGAAATGGCCTAGAAACATTCATCATTTGCTGTTTAATACTATTAGTGGGGCCTATCTCACAGGCCCATCCTGAGCATAGCATAAGAGGATATTTAGGCCACCAATCACAACACTTCCACAAGACAGATTCTTTCCACAAAGGTGGGATCATCCTGGATTGGGCACATAAACCCCCAGGTTCTCACTTTCTTTATAACTATTAATAGGACCTATGAGACAGGCTTATAGAAAGGGCATTCTATTGTAAAGTTGTGGGTGGGTATATGTAGACCCTTCAAAGAGAATTAAGGATTTTTTTTTAAATTTATCTCAGCATTATTTTTTTACTAAAACACAATTACAGTAACTGTCATTGCTTGACAAGTATATATACCTAGATTCCATACAGATATAGTAGGCTTACAGTGAACAATCAAGAATTGTGTGATAATTATCTAAAGACTATTTGTTATTTTGGCAGTTAGTAAGAAAACAATTTCTGATTCCAAAGATTAATTTATCGCCACATTGTTGGTTTTCTTGGTTAGCTTTTCAGTAATCAAAGAATGATTGACTGATAGATGGAATGATGCAGGCTTCTAAGTAGAGATCTTGGCACTATCCAATAGTATCCATACTATCCAAGACACTTTTCAGGGCTTATTAACACCATAATGAATGATTTAATCCCAAACTAACCTTCCAAATGGACAAATCCCCAGAAATTTATTAGGCATTGTACTTTGTAGTATGATTAAGTGAGGCAGCTCGGTCGTCATAGCAACTATTGATGCTTTGACAAAAGCCCCTTGCATCAATGATTACCCATAATGCCCCTCACCAATGTCAACAACAAACTCTTAATCCCTAGGGGTTAAGGGTCAAGGTCACGGTACATTTGGGCCAAGGTCAAATATGTCATTGAGCACTTGAGGGGAATTTGTGAAAATGCTTTTTTAATTGCTGGTTCAAGTGGAATGATAATCTGAGGATGTCTTGAGAAAGGAGATGGATGGATGGATACTAGAATGTGCAAGGGTGGATATAATGAAGGAGAGGAAGAATGGGGAGGATACAATAGGAGCATATAGGGAGGAAGGATAGATAGGACGGATGATGAATGGAGGAGAGGAAGGAAGGGAGGAAGGAAGGAAGGAAAAAAAGGAAGGATGGAAGGGAGGAAGGATTGAAATGGAGGGGAGGAAGATGAGGAATGGAGGGGAGGAGGATGGAAGAGAGGAATGGAGGAGGGAGGGTCGAGCAGGGAGATGGAGGAAGGTACAAGGACAACAATCCCTATAGAATTCTGCCATTCAAATATAATTTTGACTGTAGTTTTCTCAAAGATTAATTGCAAATATCCTGCAAATTGCTCTGATCTTATAAGCATGCAGGATGATACAAATAAGTGAGCACTAGTTGACCTTTCTAACTCCAGGAAAGCCGTGTGTGTTGGAATGACCAATATCTGAATGATTTGCAGAAGCCAAAAGCATAACGAGAGTCCAAGACCCAAGGAAAAAACATGATTACCAAAGGGAAAAACAGCATTGCAGAAGGAAAAACCACTACTACCAAAGGAAAAACACTATTACCTATTGGAAATGTGGATTACCGCATTGAATTTTGAAAATGGGAAGCAATCTCACAGAGGAGATGACGTTTAAGCTAGACTTGTGGCAAATTTCCGATGCAGCCAGAACTAGAGATTATGTTAGCCCCCGTGAAAATCTCATTTTGCATTTGGCTCTGGCTGCAGGCTAGGAAGTATGGTGGAAGAGGGGGGGGGTTGTGTGCTGGACATTGAGTTAGGGTTAGTGTTGAGGGGAAGGGAAGAGGGTGCACTGCACTGTAAAGCTAAATCTTGAAAATGTCTTTTAGCTGCAAACTCAAATTCCATCCCACAGTTCAGCTTTTGATAAATTGTCACTTTTTTTTCGTAATTGTTAAACATCCTTAGAGTTGTTGTGTTTCAACAGCTTTGCTAAACTAAAAATTCTTATCAGCCCAATTTCAAACTTGTGCATGTTCTAATTTAAACCGATTTCGTCACAGTCTTACACTACAGCAAGATGTGTGTATAGCACCAGCAAAATTGTACAAAACAACAGCTGAAACCACTGATACTTTTACAGTTTAAGGATGGTAAGTAGGAATACTACCCCCCCCCCCCTTCCCTGCTCTCCTAGCCATTCAAGCAACCAACTAGTGTCTAGTATTGGCCCACACGTGATGTGGCAGTACAACTACCCTTTCAGCAAACTGAACACATCACATCATCAAATTCAATATTTCCCCCAATCAGTGTGTCAATTGATGGGGGAACCCCCTTTATAGCATTTCGATATCAGCAATTGCTGGCCTATTAGGGGGTCACCAAAGTAATTCTTGCCATTTCATCCCAGGAAGGTCCCTAATTCGATTCTCCCAGCATCATTTGACCAACATTTGCAGCCATGAATAGTATGGGGCAGGAATTGACATGGGTGTCAGCACTTTGCCCTGTGGCATATGCTCAAATGCAGACAGACAGAGAGACCAACAGATTTAGCTGAGATTTAGAATTTACATCGACGGAAAGATTTAGTTGATAGTTGAGTCTGGACACCAACAGATATAGCTGAGATTTACATGTACAGTTTACATTGACAGATTTAGCTGAGATTTAGAGTTCAGAAACCAACACATTTAGCTGAGATTTAGAGTTTACATAAACATATTTAGTTGAGATTTATATAATTTTATATGAGTTTAGATGCCAACAGATTTAGGTGGGATTTAGAGTTTTGACACCAACAAATTTAGTGGAAATTAAGAGGAGATTAGACGCCAATAGGATAACTTGAGATTTAATATTTAGACACAACAGATTCAGCTGAGATTTGAAGTTAAGACATCCAAAAATTGAGAAAAGCTAATGAAATGTTTTATATTTTCTTATGAAAACAAATTCTAACTCTACCCTAAATCTCTGGACAATGATTTTAGAAATCAATGTGACAACATATGCAACTCTAAACAATTTGCAAACATTCGAGGAAATACGATTTCAAAATAGCTACACACTACAGCAAACTACCCTGGCGAATATCTCGACATCAGAAACATTTAGTATGTGATCCCTCGATCAAACTAAGAAGCTTTTGACCTGCCTAATCCAGGCTGCACTCCCTGATAACAGGTCAGGGCATTATTGAATTTACAAAGCACAGCATTAGCCCCCGGGAGCACAGCGATGCATCATTTGTTAGGAAAGATATTTGGCTTAATATCTCCTCAAAGGAAACTGAAAGTATTCACAATTTGTCGTTTTAAGGAAATATTCCAGCTGTAAATAGGAAGGGGAATATTAACAGAAGGGATTCTGGAGTGTTTGTTTCCTTTTCATGTCAAATTTATGAGTGTCTTATAATATTAAACTAATGGTGGCGTTATGTTTTATAAATGTAATTTGTGAGTTGTACAAACAGGCAAGGTTGGAATTTACAGCTCTACTAGAAGATGCTAAAATTCAGAACAATAAAACAACCTGGTACTCTTTTTAGATAATCATCAAATTAGAATCTCTCTGTCTATCTAACCTAATTAATTCTATCAATTTATCAACTTCAAAATCAACCTTTGAAAAATTATCTCTCAGTTCATATCTTTCTACCTTTCTGTCCATCTTTCTACCTTTCTATCTTTGTGTCTTAGTATATAATTATAACTATTAAACAATAATGATTGTTTGTAACATCAAGCATACTCTCATTTCATTGAGTCATACTTTAGCTAAGGCATTAGTTTTTTCGTCATTGTATAGAAATAATATGTATACGTGTTGGCCTATAATTATGAAAAAATTATAAAATCAAACCCAAAATAAATATATTTATCAAATTACCTTGCGTTCTCCATTGTGCGTGGGGGTCTAGGTTTGGCTTGCTGGGAGGCATAGATGCGAGGGAGCCATGTGAATAGCCTGGAATGAAAAAGAAAATAATAAATAAACATATTTTATAACATTTGAATGTTTTAAAACAAACTGTACAGCTGTTGAAATACCATACAAATACGGAATGAATGGCCTGCTCAACGACATTGGTAACGCTTGGTTTCGCAGATTGCTCTTGTGTTGTCAAAAGTACTTGCCGCAGCGGTTATTCAGCTGAGAGCACAATTGCACTTATACCATTTGATTGATCTAAGAGAAACATTTGTAATGACATGTTTATTATGTTATATTGTGTCAGTATGCAATTGTTTTTCCTGATGTAGTAACTATTTATGCATTGATGTTCGGGGAAACTGCGGGGTACAGACGTAAAAGTATCTCACCCAATCTATGAAGTGTCAAAATAATAGAGCTATTGAGTCAAGTTGAGATGGGATCTAAACCCAACACAGTGAAAAAAATGGACCCTTTCAATTATGAACAGCCACTGACCACGCTACAACACTACGTGTATACAATGTTCACAATACATTCACAATACAATAACCACTGTGGTCTCCACTTCCATTTGGCACTAGTTCCAAAAAGTTGCACTTAAGACCAGTTTGTGTTGTACCTTGAGCCCCAATCAATAACTGTGTAGTTATGCTTGGTCATAATACTGTTGTGAACACACTACTTGTAAAGCACTAGCCTCCCTGCTAATCCCATATTGATGTTCTCAGCTGTAAGCTCATTTTATAGATGGCTTCAGAAGGCTACACTACTTGCCCTGTGATTCTCATGCAAATGGTAGGACTAATGGTCACTGCATGTTGAGAATGAGTATGCCAAACTGGGTATGCCACACTGTGTATGCCACACTGAAAGTGGCACTGTGCATGGTTTTGAAGTGCTTGGTTATGAAACGTGTTTTGTATGGGCAGTTCATAAAGATGTTATTTTGCTGTTCTTCATGTTTGATTCAATTTTTTGGTTGTGTTTCGTGTCTTAATATGCATTGCTTGTTTTGGTGCCAAGTTGCTGATATCCAATGATGATATGAGGTAGATACTTTTCAAGAAGCTTGTTAAGACTTTTTAAAATGAGATGAGAGGGAAAGAGAGAATCTTGGTATAGGATCCAGCGGAGACATCTACATTAATATAGGGGGTGGTCAATTTAATGTGTGATCAGAATGATATCCAGCTATAACATTGGTCATATAAAGATCCACAAAATAAATTCAGATGTAACCATTTAATTGTGAAATCTAAAATGTTTTTTTTTTTCTTGGTTTGATAGACTGGCCATCAGATTCTCCTCTCATCATTACATCACTGTATGTCATAATCTCATAATAAATGCAACTTGAATTGATGCTTCAGAAATATAGCACTAGCTGATACCTATAGCAACATAGGTGATGCTATTCGGCTATTCGTCTTGTTATAGATCCATTGCTTCCGACATGTTTCTGAAAATGCAAAAGGCTCCTAAGGATGGCAAAAGACCTGGGTGTGGCCCCTAAATCTGTTCTCCGTGCAAAGTGGTGGGCAGGCACTTGCCTCCCCTTAAATAACAGGGCACTTTACAATCTGCAGGCATCTTGCAGGCATCATGCAGGCATTCTGCAGGCATGGACAGCTTCTTGTCCTTAATGCCACAGCTCCTAATTATAGCTTGGCATTACTTCTGAAAGAGGCACTATTTACCACAAATCACCAGCAACTGACAAATCAATGTATTCTGCTTGGCTCTTTCATCAAGCAAAGCACAAACCATGGTTCTCCCTGCCCCTCCATCACAAATGAGGGTTCTCAGTCGTCGTCAGAAGGTTCTGGGGAGGTCTGAGTGGACCCTCATACACTTCTCAAAAGGTTCTCAGTCAGTTGCAGGCTTGTTGTACAATGCCTCCAAGTTCACCAACCCCCTTCCTTTCGTTCTAATTCTTTTATTTAACTTGATCTTTCTGCCCCCATTGTTCCATTTTGATTGTCTTATAATTGCTTAAAATTACCTATTAATGCAAATTGGGTAAAAGAGCACTACAACTAATAGACTAATCCCAGAAAATAACTTCAAATCAAGTCAAGAAATCAGCCGGTTTTTAAGCTATCACAAGCATGAGTGAGATATCAGACAGTAATTGAAAAGACAAGAAACAATCCTATAGACGTACTATATAAAGACTTGAAAATGAAACTGAAAAATCCTTGTTCTGATATCAGGGATATTAGAGCCAAAAAGTGCTTGATTGCTTGGATTATTTTCGTATTTGGACAGAAAAGTCAATTATAATTTCACCTATTTTGACGGTCGAAAATGTCTTAGTTTTATTTCTAGCATAGGCCTATCCTTTAAAGAATACTTTCAATTGATAATTTTTCAAAAATAGTGATGCAAGTAGGGTTTAAAACATTCACATCTGTAGTCTACAGCTAAACTATACAGGTTCAGCGCCGCAGAAAATATTTAACACTGCTTTCATTCTCAGCCAATGTGACATCCGTTTCTGCATAAATGGCAACACAAGTGCCTCGGGAAACGGCCATCAACCACAGAGCTGACCGCAATTTGGCAGCAAGCAGCACAAGTGACAAAATGCGGTCTGATTTGACCGCTCAAATGCACAGCACTCGCTGATGCAAGTGTTTGGCTCGGCTCTAGTACTGTCAGTTGCATGATATGCAGTGTGTGTACAGACAGAAATGTCTATCATGTGTTCCTGTTTTGTTGTTGTTATTTATAATTTAGTTTATTACAACACCTTTAACTGTGTTTATTACCTAGGATGTTTACTACAAATGATATTTAGGCCTACATCATAATTCAGAATTTAAATGAGCCTTAAATTAACTTTGCTTCAGTCTATTGCTATTACAAATCCATACATTTTTAGTTTGTAAAGGCTAATTGCCAATTAAGTGGGTCCTATGGTTTTAAAACAATTCTTAATCCATGAGTTGGCTATAGACTAAACCACCAGTTGTTGATTTCTATTCTATTCTATTTTATTTTATTATATTCTATTGAAAACACATTCAAAATTCAAATCTGTTGAGCCAGTGTAGCTTGCTGTTTCACTGCTCAAACTGTGACTTGTTTAAATCAGCAAAAATACTGCAAATGGCTTTTATGAAAACCGAAAGAGCTACTACTGTGTCAAAAATCACAGAACGCCATTAGTGACATTAATTTTGTAGTTTCAAATAGATCAAAATTCCAGTAGGAAATGCACCATTTCCACAAATTGTTTTATCCCAAACCGCACTAAATCTATTCTCAGATTTCAAACAGCCTTGGTCCTCGTTTAGATTACAAATTGGGGGAGTTGGAATTTTCAGTTTGAA
Organism: Platynereis dumerilii; assembly: GCA_026936325.1. Taxonomy (NCBI): domain Eukaryota; kingdom Metazoa; phylum Annelida; class Polychaeta; order Phyllodocida; family Nereididae; genus Platynereis; species Platynereis dumerilii. Next base: position 35,900,677 of record JAPTHN010000003.1, read on the forward strand.
GTCTGCATAGTGGTTTGATGACAATGCAATATTTCAATGGTTCTAGTGTCTTCTAAGAGTGTAATAATTATGTTATGCCTAGATTCAAGTTTTCATTTGGCAAAACCTATTTTTGTGCAATAAATGTGTAATTGTAATATTGTTGGAGCTCTTGCATTTTGTGTCTTTGAATATCACTCATAAAATATTATCTAATATATACTATTCTTTATATGTAAGCCCATTAAAAAAAAGGAAATCTTTTTTTTTTCTTCTTCCAACCTAGATTTCAATCATAGAATCAATCTGAATCACAGAACTTCACTAAGCTTGGATCCAACCATGACTTTAACCAAAGATCGCTGCCCGATTTCAGCTCAACTGAGCGTTGTGGCACGCAACATTTGTCAAAAGCTCAAAAACGACCCAAAAATTAAGCAATGACGCATGCGCAATGGCACCTAAATGACATAATTGAGAGTTCTAGCAGGTATTCAAGCTTGCATGTTTAGAATAATCATGCAACATTATCCGAGCAAAGGACCACAGTTGAATACAGAAGGGCACCTCGTTTTCTGTGATCCTCTCTCAAGCCATGATTTATATTGGCACCTAATCTTTCTTGGTGAATTTTGTTTGAGTCATGAATTAAGTGAAGTTGGCACAAACTGATTTTCTTCAAGCTGAAAAGAGTTGGTTTCTGAAATTTGTACATGCACCTGACTGAATGGATGGATAGATGGATTGGGTCTTTACGTCCTGCATTTATAGGCCTGCTGTCATAGACAAACTATAGGACACGCTTGAGGAACTGAAGGAGGCAGACATAACAAATGACTGAAACTTCTGACCCAACCATAGCCGTATTGGTACCCAGGACCCAGCAACTGGAATTTGCAAGCCCCTGGCTCTACCAACTGAGAAAGGCATAGAGCACCCTGGTTGACATTAAATTTGTAATATCACGTTGCAATAGGCGGACGTAAATTATCAGAAGTTATGGCTGTGAGTCTACTTTTGAATAAAATACTCTCCAAAGACTGAGTCCTGCATGTTGGATAAAATACAGCCGTAAAAAAAGTTTTTTCCTCTGGAGGAAAAAGTAAAGCGCATAGAATATTGTGTTTGTAAAGCCCTGTTTCCCTATATATAGGAGACCCAAATGCCCACGATGCTTGAAATGCTGGCAATGTTCAGTCTGGGTAGAGGAGAGGGAGGGGGGTAATCTGTATAGGAATATCAGGAGCGATCTTAAGGGCATCCAAGCGTTTAATCGGCCAAGCATTACCCTTTCATTTGGGGCACTGGGGCCCAGTGGACCTCGATCCAACCATAGGGCCCCTACCCGGGGCCTTATGAGAGCATGGGCCCTTTTGATAAACAGCTTTACTGAGATTTGCAAATAAATTCTCCCCACATGGGATATCTGTCTGCTACTGTCTGGGTTGCTTGAATAGGGCATAATGAGAGGGGACATCAAGTCACCTCATGCTTGCAAGCACTGTCAAGCTGGCACCCTGCTGAATTTGTAGTGAATCCCTTGCTATGGTGCAAAGCCAAGCAGATCTGGCATTATTTGTCATTATTTGGCATTATTATTTGTTCTATTGACATGCCAATGCTTGACAAAGTGAGAACCAATGGGTTTTCCTAGTTGAACGAGATTTTCCCCTTCCCTAAGACCCCTAGGGTACTCCAGAGTACCCCTTGGCAACCTTAGGCACCCTCAGCTACTAAGCCACTAGCAAGTACAAAGGCTAGCATCAAGACTTTTTGATTGGGTGCAGCCATGAGGAAAAGGACGTCACAACGTCATGACTCTGGGGTCGTGGCGTCGCGACGCAGCGTCTTCAAAGGATGACGTTCCTCTGTGACGCTGCGGAAGGAGCGTCTCCAGGCATGATGACACGTGCTGCCCTCAACAAGAGGTTTTTTCCGGCTCACTTGACACAGTGCTCAAGCTCTTAGGAAGCCAGGACTCCACGGAGCAGCTGGCAAATTTGAAAAAGCTGCTGCAGAGTACAACTTATTATATTTGATATTTTCCAATCGTATGAACTACCCTAAAAGTCTTCAATTCTTTCACAGATCTATGTACTCTGTATTTTTTTAAAGCCCAACAGCTTTATGATTCGGTTCATAGGCCTATAATAGCATAGCAGACAGTACTAAAATTTTGAAAACTGAATCTTTATTACAGGGGGTTACTTCATTTCTTAAAATGCTTCTGATCAAGGTCGTATACATTTGTATTTTACATGGAAACATTCGTATGCTAAGACACAAATAGATCCATTCATGGAAGAGTATTTAATACTTATGTTCCGAATAAAATGTGTCGTTTCTTCTTCAGCCATAAATGACTTCTGGTACTGAGTATTGTTTAATTTGACTATACTATATAGCATAATTTCAACTTTAAAAAAATAAATTAAGTACAATTCAACATTAGATTCCTGATCTACATCCTTTTAAAAATGATTACAAATATTGAGAACAGCATACAAGCACCAGGTCCTGCAAGTCATTGCCAGAGATTGGCAGAATGCTGTGGTTGTTCTGTATCTAACAGAGGTGAAGACACAGCAGCTCCTTGCCTCAGACCTTGACTCGTAACCAGGTCAGTTGCATGAAATCATGACCTTGCCTATCCAACCACAAAAATCCCATAAAATACAGAGGATTGCCTAAAGCCACTCAGAAGCTGAAACACGATTTAGGAAAAAAGCCTTTGCTGCTCAAAATTATAGGCTGAATTATGCATGTTTTTTTAGCTATCAGAATAGACATGCCAAATAACTTTTTTCATAGCTTGATATACATAATAATGGTATGTTTTAGATTAGCAAATTAGCACTAAAAAAAATTAGGCAAATGGATGAAATTCCCAATCTTTTTGGTGGAAGGAAAAAGTCGATTCAGGTAAAATCTAATATCTGGGTATATTATAGGCTGCAGCAAAACTTGGTTTGTTAACCCAAGGTTTTCTTAAACAGCGTTGAAAGGAAGTGAGTTGAACTGATTTTTATTCATTTCAATCAACAAGGCGACCATATATATATAATATGTGCAATTGGCCTATGCATGTAAATATCTATGTTGTGATCAACTAGATGCTACATATTGTTTTCTACACAACAGAATACACCATTGTTGAAATGAAGATCAAAATGTTTGTTTTGGTTTTCACACCACATTTGTTTCAAAGCCATAAGGCCGTTTAAATTTAGCCCGTCAAGCAACTCATAACATTATTTTTCCACAATAGTTAGAATTTATAGTGATGCAGTTATACAAGAAGTACATATGAGTATAAAACTTTAACTCACCCGATAAATAAGTTCCCTGACTTTCTGGCGACGTTTGGTGTGCTGACCAGGCCGACTTGCCATAGGCCGGGTCTGAAAGTAAACAAATCAATCATTAAGTAAACATGAAGTAAACATAAAGTAAACAGTGGAAATTAAAAACAGACACCCATGCTTTGAGATCAATGATCCACCTATCACAACTGAGAACCTGCTCTCAACAAAGTAGATGGTGTCATTGATAAATCTGGTTTGGTAGGCCTCTCTCATGGGCAGATACATTATCATAGATACATTGTAGAGAGGCAGATAAACAGACAGATAGCAGTGGCGGACCTAGAGGGGGGCCTAGGGAGGGGGGTCCAGGCCCCTTCCCCTAGACCTCTGAGATGGAAACAAATTTTGAAGAAAATAATATTTTATGTAGCACACGGGCCCTCGAATGCCGAAACGACATCCATGCAAGCGCGCGAGTGCTGAAACGCTATCTATATTGTAAGAATTTAAAAGGAAAACATTAATGCAAAATAGGCTTGATATAAAAAAAAAATTGGGAGGCTAAGATAGACCCTGCCAGAATAGAATGCATGGTATCACACCCTCTAGGCCTTTCTCACTTACAGCTGCAAAAGACAAGCTGGCTGAGCCAAGGCTTGAGTCAGGGAGGATTGAATGGCGCAGGATTGAGTCAGGGCTATGGACTGTGCCATACACATGCTTCCATAATGCACTTAATGCTGTTAATCTACTCATAGCAATTTATTAGGCCAGATTGCTGTGGCTTAAAAGGCTCGGAGCATCATAGGTAGACAGCTGAAGACTCAAGCGAAGACAGCTAAGGTAGGAGGGCTCAATAACTCTTGCTATCAGCCTGTATCAGAAAGGCTCAAGGAATTATGAGCCCATTACTGAAGGCTCAGGAAGACTCTAGTCCCCTAGCAACCTTTATTTATTTCTTATTCGTGTCCGCTTCCTTACTAAGTTCCCCGGAGTGCTTTAATTCACAGCGGACGGACACTCGCCGAGTCCTGTCCGGCATAAGTTCCGTCCGCCCCCAGGAAATATGTCCTTTATTTATGCGTCGGATCCTTCCTAAGAAGCTTAAATTCAAAGGCCTTGCATATTGCCAAGGTTAAACAGCCACCAAGCAGACTATATACTTGTAGTTAAGGAAGTCCCAAGGAAACTAGCCACCTTGTACTACCTATATGTTTGCCAAGGGCATAAAAATGGAGAAAACTAAAAAGAAGAAGGAAAAAAGAAGAAACTTGACTTCTTTACAAGGTTGACAAATACCATTAACTTGCAGGAAACAGGCATATGAAGTAAAAGTATACAAAAAAATATTATTACTTTATAAAATAACGGGAACTAAGAGATATCAGCTTCTATTTAAATCAATACTAAAAATGTTAATGTATCATCCTAACACATCATAAAATTAATTTATCTTTAAAATATCTATTCAAGATGTTTCTTAAATTCCACTAGTCGTATCAGTAAATTATGATAGAAAAAAAATGTCAGTGTCTTATTGTAAAAGATATTTAGAAATATGCAAAAGAAAATGATGAATCGTCCAAAGATCTACTATCTCAAAAAAAGCAAATATTATAGAAAAATGTATTCCTTTATTCTATTTAAGCATATTTCATGTATCATTTTCCTATTTATTAAAACATTCCATTTTCTGTAACATTCTATAGTGTTGTTTATAAACTTTATATCAATAAACATCAGACTGTCTGACACTTTTTTTTTAAGTATTTCTGTTTTTTTTTCTCTATCATAATCATCCTTTCCTCTTTTTCACAATAAGGAAACGCCAATTGAAGGTCCCATTTAATTGTGGTTTCTATGACATAATAGTGCCATATATCAGATATAATTCCCTTAGTCTTGGGAGTTTTGCATAATCAATGCTGTATCTTATTAATATGCTGTGCTATCCGATCTGTTTTTGAAGTGGGGTGAATTTAATCTAAATGGCGAAACAGGACAAAAAGGGGCTATAGATTGGACAAAAATGGTCATAAATTGGCTATAAATTCACTAGAAATACGATATAAACTCGACAGGAATTCGACAGGAATACTATCAAATTTGTGCGGATTTTACGTCATTAATCATGAGTTAATTTCATGCATTTTGCATCATTTTGCGACAATGGGCATTTTGCGGCATCCCCATGCAATGTTCCATGGCTGAGTCAAACACCAAACGATCGTTATTAAATGGGGATCGACTGCCGCCTTCAATATTTTATTTAGCAGAGTGATGTTTAATAGAGCGTAGCTGGATTGGGTGACTTAAAACTTATCGATTCTGCCAGTCGATATAATCGATAGGTGTAGTTGGGCCATATTGGCGTTTCCTGCTGGGGCAATGTTATTCCTTGATTGCACCTATGAATGCCCTGCCACCGGAATCGTAGGAAGGAACTAGCTAGCTGAAAACTTCCTCACACAGTCACCTGGCTGGGAGCATGCTATGCGGACTGATTGGAGCTAGTCACATAGTCACATACAAAGTCACACAGTGGCAAACTGTGCTCAAGCAGTTCAGCTATGGTTAACTGCTGTTGGCTGCTTTCAGATAGTGTTTAAAATTCTGTTCAACCTGGTCAATTGAACTAGGTGAACTTGGATGGTTATTCTGCTTTCCAAAAAGTTTTTTTTTATCTTTAATTATCATTTTGCAATAGGAATAATCAAGTGTTAACCTTTTTTTTCTTACCATTCCTTCTTTGTGTTTTTCAGCCCTTCATAACCAGTAAAATGAAAGCATACATACATTTTCAGATATAAATTTCTCAAACATTTACTCCAAAAAACTCAATGCATCCCCTATATAACATGATCCCAAAATTCAGGGCAGCTTGTGTATATCCACAAATCACTGAGGCAAAAATCAATCAGTGCTACAGAAATTACAGGACCTTAGAATTAAGTGGAATTGATGAAACTACAGGCAGATCAATGATGGGATGAATTTCACTTGATGTTTGTGCTCAAGAGCCATGGACCAGGACAGTGGTTGATGTCTAAACTCAGCCACAGTAAAAACGCACACTTTTAAAAAGGCTAAAAATAGTACTTCCGCTTAAGATATCAAGATGAAAATTTGCGCACTTATAGAAGGTGCCATCAGGTATATTCACCAAAAAATTCAAATCTCTAAGTGCAGTACTTTTGTGTCAAATTAAATCGTCGTTGTCACTGTCGAAAATGAAAGTCACAAAATTTATATTTCCTCTGATCGTTAATTTCAACAACTTAGCTGTTCTTTCTACAAACTTTTTTGATAAGCCAGGAAAGTTTATAATTTTCCTTAAAAATGATGTTTTATTCAGATTTTTGAGAGTATTGATGTGGAATGATTTTCTATGTGTGTGTTTCTACCCTGGGCATACATAAAAACCCCATTATTTAACAACTCTGGTTCACATGCTTCATTTGAAGATGCAAACTCGTAAATTTTGATTTTTTGATTCAAAATCTGCTTTATCATTGACTTTTTTTTTCAAAAACTTCTGTGGGACCTCTTTTGGAAGTCTTGTGCCTGTTATGTGAAAATTTCATATAAGATTAATCCCATCCAGTATGCCACAAAACCAATATTTCCAATTGTGCGTTTTGTGTTGAAGTGCAGTTTGTGACTTGCATTTTTGACAGTGACCACGACGACTTTATATGACACAAAAGTACTGCACTTAGAGATTTGAAAATTTTTGTGAATATACCTGATGGCAACTACTAAGAGTATGCAAACTTTCATCTTGATACTTTAAGAGGAAGTACTATTTTAAGCCTTTTTAGAATAGTGCGTTTTTAATGTTGCTGAGTTTATATAGCTCAGCTTCTCTTTATACTCGAGTTTTTCTAATTTCCCATCCCATATAATTATTTATGTACAGTGCCAAACCATATTTCTAAAACACAAAGTATGGAAAACACTGTTGAGTCAGGCTAGTATTCTTCGGTTCTTGAAGTTCATGAAGGTAGCTAATGTTCATAGCAAAAGTTAATTATACTGTTGCTGTGTATTGTTTTTCCAATGTTTTACATGAATTTACATCTATTGATTACACATCTTAATCTCAGAAATTTTACATTATATAGAACAGAGTAGAATGTATGTAATTGAGTAAACAAAAATAGAAAAATGACATAAAAAACAATTTTTACGATATCGTACCTCAGAATCCCACAACCTAACTTTCCTCTTGCCCCACTTCCATTAGCTCCCCAGACCACAAAAAAATAAACTTGTGCAGTGTAAGTATTGGACATCCTAGCACAGCTCTACAACTATGCTATGCTTCACAAGAATATCTAGCACCAAACAGCAAATCAGCTTGTTGCTATGGCAAAGCTGGGAAGCTATACACTTCACCCTGACCTTGAATCTAAAACTCTAAGGCCATTGGCAGGACGATGTCTGGAGGAAAACTCAATGGAAGGATACAGGATGTCAAACACATTGGGAATCAGGATGGGCATCCGGATGTCAGGATGAGAATCGGGATGTCAGGATGTAGGGAGGATGTGGCTAAAGGATGCTTAAAGGATGTCGAATGCTGTTACATCATTTGTACTCTGGACTGCCTGGAGCAAGACAGAAAGGAAGACAGTGGAACAGAGATAGCACAGAGAGGGACAGATAGAAGCAATGCAATGGGACAGAGATAGCACAGACAACACAGACAGATAGATAGACAGCTAGACAGACGGACATATAGATGATAAAGGAAAATAAACATAGATAGGAAGAACATAGAGAGACGGGAATTATTTGCGCCCTGGAACAAGCTAGAAGGCACTGCCACTAAGGAGCAACTGAGAGGAACAACGATCATAGACAGAATGATATAAAACGGCAAGACAGACACATGCATATAGACAAGGAAGGAAAAGAAATACAAATAGAAATGAAGATCATATAGATAGACATGCAAGTTACATCATGTACCCTGGAGCAAGCAAAACAGAGGAACAGCGAGGACACAATGTTACATGAAGAGGGAAATACATAAAGGAAGATCTATCAGAAAGAAAGGCAGACAGATAGATACATTGTGGTAATGTGAACAGAGAAGGAGGTCAGATAGTCACAACCAGATAGCTGTGGAGGAGATATCATCGCCATTGTATCATGTTATCCATAACGTCCATAGGGAAATATGGGAGGGAGAGGAGCGCCCTGAAGTACTTCTTGCCAAGTATCTATTGTCACAGGGCACTGATGCTCAACAGTGGTTAAGGGGGCAGGAAGATTTGCAGGGCTGTTCTGCTAAGATTACCCCTTCAAAGGAAACATAGGAAGGCAGTTCAAGCCACCCTGCTTGTGCTGTAACCCCCACCCTGGCTGAGGGTATCTAATGCAAGCTGCCCATCATGATTATGTCATGATTATGCATGATTATGTCATGATTACATAACAATCAGCATCACAAGAAGAACAACATGAAGGAGTTATGGAGAGTCATGGATTGAGTCATAAGGATCACGAGGAGTCATGAAAGAGCTTGTGAATACCCCTCATGATTAACCTACCCTAGGAGGTTCAGAAGAAAACAAGAATTATCATCAAGATAATATTATAATCAACCCCAACGTCAAATCATGAGCAACTAACGTTTGTCCTCAAGACATTAACATAACACATGATCTTAAATTATATGGAATGTTTATATCATTGGACAGTTGGTTTTATATCTCAAGAATTATGATAATCTTTGTAGACATGTATTGATATTGTATTTAGTTATAAATATATAGGTAGAGCTTCTTACTAGCATATCATTCTGACACAAATTAATTTTGGTATTATTCAGACGTCTGACTGATATTGATATTAATCATTTTTGACATAACTGTTATTGGTCATTCCTTTCTTTGCGTATGACATGTCATGACACTTTGATGATATGATGATGCCAGTGACATGTTGATGACTTATGATGACATGAAGTTGACACGGTATCAGTGAGGTCTTTGAGAGTCATGCCTCTGGCAATTGTAATGTCCCAGTCATGACATCATGTGATGACATCATGATTGTGATGACATCATGTCAGTGACCACAAATAACATCTTCAACAATTAGCATGACAAAGACAGTCAAAGAATCAAAGAATCAAAGGTGGGGATGGAAGTGATGACAGAAGCATGTCATTGTGTATGACGTCATCAAACAATGGTGTCATGGCAACAAGAACCACAATGACAACAACAATGACAATTCCATGGCAACCATGACAAGACAATGACAAGACAATTGTTGTGGCAAACAACCCTGGTCCCAGGAACCTCTTTAGCTCTCTTTAAACTCCAATGTCAATTGCTGTCATGTCAGTTGCTGTCTTGCATGTCAACTGCTGTCTGCCAATTGCTGTCTGTCATGTAGACAGAAGACAATCAAACAGAAAAGGAAAATTGCAACCCTAGAATTTTAGCCTACTTGTTGCAATATTGCCTGAAGAAATGTAGGTCGTTTATGAGGAAATGTGTGTTTAGGGTTGGCCCTAAGTTGCCTGTAGAAGTGGAAGACATGGATTATATGAGTAATTGCAAATTCTTATTAATACTGTTCCATGCCAAAGGCAATTTGGACATTCAAACATTTCATTAGATAACACCTACAAATAATTATATCATAAGAACGTCTCCTTATTAAGAAGTGACCGAGTTTTGAACATGTACAAAAAAAAATAAAGTGAACATTTAGGCCTAAATAAGCTAAAGAACATCCAGAAATACCAAAATTACATACAGTCCTAGTATTTTTACCGTCATCAGTATTCTATATTCTACCCAATACCCATGACTGCCCAGAGCAACACACAACCTCAGCAACCCCCCCCCCATCCCCCCACTTCCTTCCATCCCCCCCCCCCCAGCTACACTGAATGTCCACTGCCCAGCCAGTTGACCATGTTTGTTGACATGGTCAGGACAAGCCATGGTCACTCAGCGAAGACCTGTATTCTTGTCAAACATGGTCACAGCATGCTCACTGGCCAGTTGGGTCCTTCTAGAACATTGATTGTCAAACAAGAGTTACTGTGTGTCAACTTTGTATAATGTCGATTTATAGAAGTGCATTGCTGTTGTTTTAGTGATTTTGTAAATGGTGTTATTGATGTGGTTATACACAATGATGTGATCAACAGAATGGTGAAATCTCATTGTTTAATTACAAGAATTAAATAACTCTAACCCCCATTGCTCTATCCCCCATACACCATTGTCTCGTCCTTTCAACTTAGTCCTCTCTCCTGTTCACTTCTGACTCCTAACTTCTTCTGCTCTATCTCCCCTTTATTTCTCCTCTCCCCTCCCTTCTCCTCCTTCCACCCCCATTTCTCCTCCCTCCAATCACCATGCTTCTCTCCTTCTCGCTCTCTTTCTTCTATCCTTCTCTATTCTCCCAGTTGTCCCCAATCATCTCTCTATCAACCTCTGGCCTCCTCTACAGTATCCTCGTTTCATCTCCGGTCTCCTCCTCTTTTATCTTCTACCCTCTTCTGCAACTCTTTCTTTTCTCTCTATCTCTTTCCCATTTCTCCCAATTCATCCCACCCTCTTCTTCCCCTACCTTCTAACTCTTCCCTTTACCCTCTATCCCCTCTCCCCTCTCTCCCCACTCTCTCCTCCTCTCTCCCCTCTCTCACTTCCTTCCCCTCTCTCACTTCCTTCCCCTCTCTCACTTCCTTCCCCTCTCTCACTTCCTTCCCCTCTCTCACTTCCTTCCCCTCTCTCACTTCCTTCCCCTCTCTCACTTCCTTCCCCTCTCTCACTTCCTTCCCCTCTCTCACTTCCTTCCCCTCTCTCCCCCTCTCTCCCCCCTCTCTCCCTCTCTCCCCTCTCTCCCCTCTCTCCCCCTCTCTCCCCCTCTCCCCTCTCTCCCCTCTCTCCCCCTCTCTCCCCCTCTCTCCCCCTCTCTCCCCCTCCCTCCCCCCCTCTGCCCCTCTGCCCCTCTCTTCCCGCTCTCCACTTGCTCTTTCCCCAATCTGCCCCCTCACATACACTCTGTCTCTAGCTTCTTTCCCTCTCCCCCACCCCTTCTCCCTCAGGGACCCTGTGTTGAGCAGTGGTCAGCCAGGCATATGCTATCTGCAAGCAAATAGGGGATTCCCGCCTGGAGTCATATCATAATTCCCAGGGGCCATCTCAAAGTCAGCTTTAGTCAGACATAACAATGATGTGATTGATAAACGGTCCCTCACTGTTGAGGCACATCTATGTGCAGGATGAGAAGCAAATTTGTTTGTTGGATAAGAGGATAAAAACTATATAGAGATGCATTTTGTATAGGCCTATACAAACATAATATTCTGCAAACTATATATAGGCCAATAGCCCTCTATCTTGACACTAGAGCTATCATTTTATGACCTTCTATCAACTTCTATAATTTGTAACTGCTCCTTCCTATAGTTCTTTAAACATTACAGATTGAAAGGAATTTGGAAAATTTGTGATATTTAGCACGTGGTTTAATATTTAACTGAGTGATCAATTCATATACTTAGTCAGTATTTCAAATCTGGCATTTCAAATCTGACATTTCATCAGATCTGGGTTCAAAGTCCAAACTGAATGCAAAAATTCTATCAGTGCTAAGCACTAAAAATCAGTCTCAAACGCAACTAAATGTGAAAAATAAGTAAATGTAGATAAAGATGTGGCAAACACAGAATCTGCTTATTTTCAATTTCATATATATGCAAGTAGTTTACATTGCTCTGAGACATTCAATAAAACACTCATACACTCTATGCTGTGATACAGACTGATCTATCAATAAAACTCCCCAGAGACAACACACCCATAATTGTCAGAGATTTGTCTGATCACAGCAATTGAGTTCACCAGTCAGAAACACTGATTAGGCCAGTCAATGTGGCCACTGTATAGCTCAGGGTTAATGCTATGTATTAGAGTCAGCTGTTTGAAGTATGGGTTTTTGGTTGGTCTGAAACTCCGAATTTTCTATATTAGAAATGTGGGAAAATTAAGAATGTTTTCTCAAAAGGTTCTTGGAAAGCTGTCGCAATTGTTGGCAATGTGTTTAAAGTACACTACTGTTTTTTTTTTTGGTTCTTTTTACAACATCCCTTCCCTCTTCTTCCCTCTTCTTCCCTCTTCTTCCCTCTTCTTCCCTCTTCTTCCCTCTTCTTCCCTCTTCTTCCCTCTTCTTCCCTCTTCTTCCCTCTTCTTCCCTCTTCTTCCCTCTTCTTCCCTCTTCTTCCCTCTTCTTCCCTCTTCTTCCCTCTTCTTCCCTCTTCTTCCCTCTTTACTTGGCAGACTGATATCAGATCCCAAATATAGGCAAAAGTCTATGCACTAGGTCAGTATATATTTAACAATCCCAACAAAACATAAGGGATTGCAAATACATATTAATCCGTTAATCAGGAAATGAGAAATAATTAGTGTTATTATGTCTTTAGGTAAGCTCTACCTTCGTGAGTAAAGATCATTTAGGCCCAATCTAAGATGTGTGCTATTTACTAGGCCTACAAGTAAATTAACTGAGAGGGGAGGGGGGGGGTCAATCACAAGTCAATAATCAAAATAGAGGAAGCTATCATACAATTATCAGGCAATAATTCAATTATTGCCCATCTTTGGACCTCTAACAGGAGCCAATTGTTTGCAAAGATGAGCTCAACTCTACAAAGGAAGGGAGTGGCCAATCACAATAGAGGACAGATGAACAATTAGGGAATCCCTGTGACGTCATTATAAGAGACAATAGGTTGCTATGGAGATATGCAAAAGGTCACAAATCAAATCGAGGCTTGACCAGTGTCACAAATCTCCAAGCCATTCACTAATTGACCTCTAGACAACATTGAAGTTAATCAGATCAATTGGTGAATAGATAACTAGCAGTTTATTTGCTACTCAATGTTAAATTGCAGATTAAAAAAGGTCACAGATATTTGGCTGAAACAAAACTTACTAAAAGTTGTAATTTTAGGAGGCCTTTATTTCTGAAAGTGACCATTATTGATGATATATCTTTAATATACGTTTTTAAGCTGCTTCTAAAGCTTCAGTCACCATGAATTCGCACTGTGGTTTATCACAAGGATTTATTGTCAATTGATACAATTAATCAATTGAATACTAGGCCTATAGGCCTTACACTCCTTCCTTTAAAGTTTATTTTTAAAAGTTTGGTACCGGCAGTCAGTTTAAGAGTTTTATTTACCTCAGAATTCTCATCATTAATTAAAAACTATAGTTCTAATTAATTGCCTCATTCAAATAGGCCTAATAACGTACCAGAATAAGAATAAAACGTTGGAAATCCTATAGTATTGGCAAAATCAGAGCACAAAATTCGGCTCTCAGTCTGTCAGAAGCAACAGCACACATTTCTGATTCACTGGGGCCAGGAACTTAGTAGGAAGCAGTTCGGATTTCACATGAATTCCTGTCAGCTATCTGTCATAATTTCTGTTTTTGTTATTCCTAATAACTGTCACTTTGCTGATTTAATTGCTTTTTAATCATGCATACATTTTATTGATATTCAGGGCAACTCTTGATTCCTTGATTTACTGATAGCAGGGACTTCTCGTGTTGCTCCTGGGGGGTTTTTGGGAGGGTGGACAGAATACCCTGTGGGGGTTTCAGAGCTACAGGGTGTTAACTTGGGCTATACACTTGGAAAGTGATAAACAATCCAGAATTTGTCATTTTTCTGGTGTATTGTAACTTTTGTCAGGCTGGTTCAGAGTTGGTGCATTGGGTGAGTGATATTGGGCTTTACGTCCTGTAATTTTTCACTGATTAGGTTTCACAGGGAAGCCAGGGCCAATGGTATAATGAGGTTGGGTGCACTTTATTTGTCTTTGCACACGATGAAACATCATTAAAACTTTAGGTAATCAAGATAGGCATTTTGGCAATAGCCCGGCAGTAAAATGTACTACACTGTCTACTGACAATTTTAGCCATGGAATAATTAATTAATTAATGTATCAATCGAATGCTCTGTTGCTTGGACTAGATAACAAACAAACTAAATGCATTAAATAAGATAGAAGCAATAGTTTACAATCATATTGCAAAATTTTTCTAATGATTAAAAAAAAAAAAAAACTAAACTAAAATACCACATTGCAGCTCAGAAACATGCATTGAAACTTTAACGCCCAAACTTTTTGGACCCTTCTTTGGTCAGAGGCACTATATTACTGATAAGCCTGTCAAGTGAATTCTCCCCACCCAAACACCCCCCTCCATTACCCCTATGACGCTGCATTTTGGGAGCAAGGTTACAAGTTGGCACCCTTGAGATATTGGGGGTAATTAAGTACACTCTAAAAAATGTCGGGACAAAATTGGTTTTTTAGATTCAAAATGGTTTTTTGAAAAACCAAATTTCAATGCAAAACCAACATGGATTTTTAAAAAAATCCATGTTGGTTTTTTGCATTGAAATTTGGTTTTTCAAAAAAACCATTTTGAATCTAAAAAACCAATTTTGTCTGAATTTTTTTAGAGTGTAATATGAGACGTAACAGAGTCTGTGATTATTCCCTTTTCACCCCAGGGGTAAAATACTTCTGACCCCTTTCAAAACATGATTGACGAAATGCCTTTTTACTTGCAAATTTGGCCTATCTGTAGTTACAGACCTTTTAGTGTCACCCAAGCACGTTGAGTTAGAAATGATAGCTGATGGAGTGATTGAATAATTAGATTGAATAATAAGATTGAATAACATTTCTGGTGTTTTCTTCTTCTGTGACAACTTGTTGTTTATGTCTGTCCAGAAACAGAGATAAAGATAAAGATAGAGAGAAATTGACAGATACAGGAAAAGGAAAAATAGCATGCAATGCATGCATCGGGTCCTTGGTCTATTTCAACAAGTTGGGGCTCTTCAATATTCTACCAACAATCTATCAAGTTAGGTATAAGAAAGCAGTATATTGTGACCATGCTCAAGAGGGCAGCACAGTCCAACTTTTGGTGTGTATACAGAAACCAGTTTTTGTGTGAAGTGCTGACAGCTCAGAAGAAATATGTTTAATAGAAGAAAATTTGAGCACTGATAAACACAATATTGTAGCCAGGGGTGCATAAGCACCATCTTGATCACAAGGGCACATCTGTTGGGGTTGTCATTTTGTCTGTGAAATGTTTTAGTGAGTACACCAGCTTTGCCTGTTCACAGGAAATGAAGCTGACGACAATGGTCTTGGAATGAATTCCAAGGACCCAAAAAGCTAACATAGAAAGATAGATCAGTTTCATTTGGAAGCAAGGGAGGAAGGAAGAAAGGGAAGAAGAAAGGAAAGAAGAAAGGATAGAAGAAAGTAAGGAAGGAAGAAATGAAGGAAGAAATGATAAAAGGCAGGAGGAAGGAAGGGAGAAGGGAAGGAAAGGAAAGAGGAATGAAGGAATGAAAAGGAAGGGAAGAAGAAAGGGAGAAAGGAAAGAAGAAAGGAGAGATAGAAGAAAGGAGAGATAGAAGAAAGGAGAGAAAGAAGAAAGGAGAGATAGAAAAGGGAAGCCAAGAAGGAAAGACAGGAGAGCTAATTGAAAGTGTGAAAACTGGACTGAAGTTTGAAATTGCATTTAGTCCTTTGGTCTTGTTGCGGCAAAAAGTATTGGTTATTGCGGCGACCATTGCTAGAAAATTTGTTATGAATGTAAAGATAGGGGGCACATAGTATGAATATGAGAAGAAGAAAATTATAGCAGGGGCCAATAATTTCAAGCACTTTTAAATAAAAACCATGACATATTAAATAAAAACCATGACATACTAGACCTGCATACGCACTAAAAGTAGGCCATAGCAATTTGTCAGGCTGTATAACATCCAGTAAGCTTGATGTCAGAAATCACCATCCTTGACAAATCCCCCCTCCTCCCTCTACCCCCCCTCTCTCTCTCTCTCCTATCCGGATTGGTTTGCGAACATCATCAGATTCCAAATGGCTTTGTCACTTTACGCCCAGCTGCATTAGGCATGTTACATAATAAGTGCACCCCACCTCGCCAGAGTAATACCCCCCCCCCTTAAGAGACCGGATGTGGCTCCCTGTGATCCCCGTTCCGGATCTTCCGGCCCCCGGCGCCATTTCCCGCCAAAAGCCTGGGTGGAGAAGTACGGGGGCAGTGCATTAGGCGGGTCATATGTTGGGCCTTGGTTGGAGGAGGAGGAGGAGGAGGAGGAGGAGGAGGAGGAGGAGGAGGAGGAGGAGGAGTAGGATGAGATGTGAGGAGGAAAAGATGGGGGACGGGAGGAGAAGGAGGAGGAGGTAAGAAGATATAGGAGGAGGAGGAGGAGGTCACAATTATGATTTGAAGAGATGCAGCAAAATATTTCCAAAGTAGAATGTGTGACCAGTTGTTGTACAGAGTCAGCATTTTTCCATCGCAAAGAGCTACTTAGTTGATGATGATTGAACCCGCAACTGTGCTACAGATAGACAGCTCCAGATAAAATAAATGGATAGATAGATAGATAGAAAGATAGATAGATAGATAGATAGATAGATAGATAGATAGATAGATAGATAGATAGATAGATAGATAGATAGATAGATAGATAGATATATAGATAGATACATAGATAGATAAACAGATAGATAGATAGATAGATAGATAGATAGATAGATAGATAGATAGATAGATAGATAGATAGATAGATAGATAGATAGATAGATAGATAGATAAAGATACATTTTGGGAAATTTACTTGGCCAAGCATGGACACATGATTGTTTTAGCCCTCCTATACAGTCCTACAACGTCATAGATTCATACACGACCTTCTAAATACTTCACAATAAGTTCAAAAGGTTCATTTTGGCTGCAATTTGGCAACATTTAGCTTCAACATTTTGCAGGCTAATTCGATTAGGCAATTAAGCGAGAGTCAACATGGGAGGGTCGTTTACTTGTTTGTAGTGGGGAATCCCCTTAGATGAGTTCTGATCCGCGCTTGTTTTGATCTTTCCTCTGTTTGTTTTCTTGTTTAATTCTGTCTCAGGGGAGAGAGAGGGATTTTCTGCAATGTTTCATTTTGGAGAAACATGTCAGACCGACTCCAGACATGATTTCACGAGATTTACATGATTTTCTAAGCAATTAAGCCCTCCATCATTGTGACGCGTCCTCATTAAACTGAAGACTTCAGGAGGAGACTGGTTGAGAGGAGATGTAGAAGAGTAGAGGAGAAGAAGAGATGTAGAGGAGATGTAGAGGAGATGTAGAGGAGATGTAGAGGAGATGTAGAGGAGATGTAGAGGAGATGTAGAGGAGATGTAGAGGAGATGTAGAGGAGATGTAGAGGAGAAGAGGAGAAGAAGAGATGTAGAGGAGAATAGAAGAGATGTAGAGGAGACATAGAGGAGATGTAGAGGAAGAGGAGAAGAAGAGGAGAGGAAGGAGAGAAGAAGGGGAGAAGAAGGGGAGAAGAAGAGGAGATGTAGAGGAGAAGAAGGGGAGAAGAAGGGGAGAAGAAGGGGAGAAGAAGGGGAGAAGAAGAGGAGATGTAGAGGAGATGTAGAGGAGAAGTAGAGGGAAGAAGGGGGCTTCTATATATAGGCCTAATAAACATATATTTTATGTGATTTAATATATTTGCCAATCTTTTCACAACTCCATATATATACAGCATCACAGATATATTATAACTTCAGCAATAGCACTGAGACTTCATCACTTCGCTGGAAAGAACCACTGGTTCTATAAATTGACAATCAACAAAGATGACACACAGTAACTCTTGTTTGACAATCAATGTTCTAGAAGGAACCAACTGGCCAGTGAGCATGCTGTGACCATGTTTGACAAGAATACAGGTCTTCGCAGAGTGACCATGGCTTGTCCTGACCATGTCAACAAACATGGTCAACTGGCTTGGCACTGTGCAGTTGGCAGTTTCATCAGATATCAAACAACTTTACATGAGTGAAAGCTACCTTTTTGAAGTCTGAGATTTAACTGCAGGATCTTCCATCTGTATCAGACAGTCTTCTTCTGAATCAGCTGATCATCATAACTCTTGTCTATTTATTATGTCTTATCCAGAAATATGTGACTAAGCCAAGATATTCCAGCACCCTGGCTACTCAAAACTCAAAATTCCACTGACTAAGAAGGTAGAATGTCACTGCCAGCCATGCCCTCCTCACTTCCACCCCCACCGGAAGGACTTCCTGTTTCCAGTGTCACGGCAGCATGTCACCGTTCACAATTTTCCACCGTTCGTCAAGTTGTCAACAACAAAATTGTCTGCCTTTCTGGCTGTTCTCCTTGACTTCTAGAGTGCTAGCAGACAAATTTGTCTGCTGAAAATAATAGCCTTGTAGGGCTATAGCTCTCTCTTATGGCAGCCCTACAGACTGCAGACTCTTGCCAAGAGCCGAATTGACTGGGGTAGGACTAGAACAGAGGGCATTAGACGAATTGACAGTCTGCGCATGCCCACTGCTCACTTCCTGTCAGCAAGAGGTGGTCACGTGATCCCTGATTGCCCTCCATTCTGTAAAACTTCCACTCTCTCCTTCTCTCTCTCTTTCTCCCCCACTTCTCCAGTTTGCTTGAAAGACTTCATTAGCACTTAGCCCCAAAAAGAATGCTCTCCAGACTGGCTGGGTATTGTTGTGCAGACAGCAGGGCCAGGGACAAACAGAAATGCTGCATGGTGCTTTAGAAGACAGAGAGACTTGGCATTGCAAAGGGCTATCATGGATCACCAAAGACAGACATTTTTTGTGAGAGAGAGATTGTGAGAAAAACCTGTGGAGCTGGGTAAGCTGGCTGACTGACTGACTGAACCAGCATTATACTGGCTGACGGACTGACCGACTGACTGAATCAGCGTTATGGTGACTGGCTGACTGACTGACCAATTGACTGATTGAGTTATCAGTTGACTGAATGACTGATTGATTGACCAGTTGACTAATTGAGTGGTCAGTGTGAGTGAGTGAGTGAGTGAGTGACTGACTGACTGATTGACTGACTGATTGACTGACCAGTTGACTAATCAGCTGAATGACTGTCTGATTGACTGACTGACTGACTGACTGACTACTTGACCTGACAATTCATTGAAACAGGCTAGCTTTGAAACCAACTCAACCTCAATGGAATTGACCCTCAGAACAAAATAGATCAATAGACTTTTAGAACTACCATAAACTGATGCTGTACAGATCGGCCTATAAATATAAATGGCAAATACTTAATTCTTAAAACATTATGCCAAGTTGCCAACTGGTATATCCACGCCACGAATTACCCAAGCCAAAACATGACAGATTTCTAAATCATTTCTTGCACACAGAACTTTCACCACACATCTGCCAAATAAGCCAATCAAATGAAGCATGAACATTGATCTAACACCATTATGATGATGACGTCACAATAGCAGAACCCATGTCCCATGATGCATTGCAGGTAATTTAATAGAACGATTGACATTATTGGCCAACATTGGGCAACTGACACTAAATCGTGCCAAAAAGGATATTCCCAATTTTGTGCAAGACTCATGTGCAAGACTTTCAGGTGTCTTGAAGACTTGATGATAATGTCTTTTTTGATCATAGTGGATAAATGTGCGACACTCAATGTCTCATAAAAACGCAGGAAGTCAATTTCCTGAACAGCTTATTTCTGCTTCATATCATAAAAGGCTGTTACATGATTCCAGTTATTATAAGACAATGATAAAAGGCACGAACTGGTGCATCTTTCAAGCCTTTATTCAGCCCACGTGACTCTCTGCCTTTGATCATGGCTGAGAAGTGTTAGTGCTCAAGAAAAAAGGCACTTTGTTAGATAGACTTTGTTGAAAAGGAGTTGAAGTGAAACTACTTCTGCTGGAAGAAAAGTTACCAGGCTTCTTCTTTTTTTCTTTTTTTGAAAAATTTAAATTCTCAGATTTGAAATGGCTGATTTCTGATAAATCTGATTAAAAAAGTTTACTATTTCAGAAATTCCACTAACTTCTAAATTAAGGAGCTTTGTTGTTGCTTGAAATACATAATATAACATTAACATACCATCATTTGATTGACCCTTTCATTCACGCCAAGAACTGCCTATTCTTTTCCACGTTATACCTTTACTTTCATTATAATAAATATGGTAGGTATCTAGATTTACCCATGCAAGAAATTGACAACTTTGAAAACTTATACTGGGGCATAATGGTCTGATACCATTGTAATACTATGTACTTGTACTTCCAATGAAAAACATAATGAGGAATATATCACTGTTAAAAATCACACATAGCAAACCCCCACATTTACAATTATAATATTTTCTCTGAATTACTGACATAAGCTTAAGGAATTGTTTCAAAACTGACAAGCATTTACTTGACAAAATCTAGCATAAAGCACCACAAATAATTTGTCAATACCAAGACTTGGTACACATAATTAAACACAAAGGTGTGCAAACGGCAAAGCAGCTTTTTAAAATTATAACTATATGCATATATAGGACAGGAAACACCTCCCTGTTTACACCTTAGTGTTTCCTTTGTGTACCAAACGAAACATTGGAATCACCAGTTTTGCAACACTGACAATAACTGGACAACACAAAAAGACAGTGTGAAAGGGATTAATAAAGAAATGGTTACCAGGGAACATAACTCCGGGGAAGCCAGCCAAGGCACATGGCCGGAAGTAGTCCTGCTGTTTCAGGGTCTGCATTCCGGCGAAGAAGCGGGTCGCCAGGGTGGGAGGCAGGAAGCTATCGGTGCCCCCTGGGCGAGCCAGCCTAACGTCGTGCCCTGTGGGCAAACCTATCCTAAGCAGGTTTTTTTTTGGTGGAGCTTCAAATGCCTGTTAGGCTGTTTTGGTATCTTGGTGATTCGTGATTTTTGAAGAGCTCTCTCTGTTGTACTTTGGTGTTAGAAATGTTTCAATTGATTTCTTCTAGAATTTGAGGTTTACTAATTCTCCTGTAGAGATATATACAGTTTGTCGTTTAAAGTTAGGGAAACAACAGCTCTTGAAATTGCAAGTTACCAAAATTTCCTTTTTGCCGATTTTGGAAATTGTTTTGGTAGTTGATTGGTTTGGTTGACAAGTTGGTGTCACTTGGTTGAAACAGACGGTTGTTTCTCCACTCTCTATAGTATCCGTTTAATGGTTGATTTAGCTGGTTGAATCTATCCTTGTTTTGGTTGTATACTTCCTCAACTGTCCTCTTCGCCAAGTTTCCGGTTGGTAGGCCTGTCAAATTTCCGGTTGATATCCTTTTTACGGAATGCTGAATTTATGCTTTTCTAAGAATATACTAATTGACCAATCCTCAAGTTGTAAGCAGTCAATTTATACTTCTAAGAATGTAACAGCTCCTGGATAGGCCTATATATTTTATAACTTGACTGTCATCCCAAATGAAACTCACTATCATCCTCAGTGGAACTTCATGAAACTTCAATACCATCCCAAATGAAACTTCAGTACTGCACTTTAATTGTTTTATATTTGATCCTGAGTTTTTGATCTTGAGTTTTGATCTTTCCAATCGATTCTCTTTTGTGGCAATTGTTAACAGATCTCAAGCAAGATCAATTGTTCTCACTTGGGGGCATTAAAACAATTGATGAATGAGAACATTTGTGTCACGTGGTTTCCACTTCCGTTCTATCAATTGTCAACACTTAAGAGCATAAAATGCTTCCTTTAAACTGTTATTGTTGGTTTTAAAACTTTCTGAACTTGACTGAATCTCATTAAGAGCAGTAAATTAAGTGTCAATGTTAAAGTTATACACAGTAGAATCCTCCTAGTTTAAAGGTCAGATTGTAGCAGAAGTGTGTAAACTTGAACTAACAACTCAGGTCAAGTTTTTAAAGTTTTTTCAGTAATTATCCAGTGTGAGCTTGTGTGCAGGAATTTAAAAACAGACTTGATAAATAAATCCTTAAGTGCTTACTTAATTAGTAAAGTAATCCATGATTTGACTGATTTGGTGTCCTGACAATATTATATTCCATGTTGTAGGTCTGTGAGGAACTATACCAGCAATGCAAAAGTTCCTGTGTGTATGACTGTCCTTTTTTGTCTTTCTATCTTTCTCTCTTTCTCTGTGTTGTCTGTGACCGATGTTGACACCTAGCTGTCCGGGGCGATTTCCACAGACCGACCACAAGTTACCGACGACAGTGCATGCCATCGATCTACGATGCTGCCGTTTCAAGCCATCCCAGGAAGACACGGCACCTAGCGGTGGATCCTTGAGTTACCCCAGCAGCCAATCAGGACGGAGGAAGTCAGGGGCACACAGCCAGAAATGGGGATTGTCACACGGGCAGGAATCAGGAACCAGGAGCTGCGGCTAGTGGCACAAGTGAAGTGGTAGGGGGGGGGGGTAACCTGGGGAGGGGGGGCAAAAGAGAAGCAATGGGGAGGGGGGCTGTAGGATGTTAGCTGGAAGTCAGGCCAGCTCTTGAGTGTTTACAGGACATACCACAAAATCACTACTTTCCTGAGCTTGAGACTATAAGGATATATTTGATTGATTGAATGAAGTCCCATCAATTATTTCCATTTTCTACCACATAAAAAGTAATCAGAGTTCAACATAGTAGATGCTGATTTCAAATAAATAAATCTATCATAACTTGCACAGGATCGAACTTATTTATTGCCTTTTTTTCTCTGAGTATTCTTGAGCTTATTGACTAATCTGAGATCTGAACAAATTGAAGCCTTAACCAGTACACAAGTATTGTTTTCTCCCTTAATTAAGTAATAACAGCCAATTAAGAACCATGCGCAAAGTTATTAACTTAATTGATCAATCAATCATTTATTTATAAATCAATCATAATACTTTAAGGTCACGTCTATCCTAAAATGACTTGCATTTTTTTAATTTTCTTAAATCCTGTAAGTCAGAATTTATCTTATAAATGAAGAAACTATGTACACGATAATGACCTTGCACAGCCGAGAGGGCTACTAGCCTCTGCAGGCTCTCTGTCAACTGCATGGAATCACTGCCTGCAGTTCTGTTCGATTCTTGCATTTCTCACTAGAGGGAGACAGCTACCAGGACTACAACCCTATCTGGGAGACCTGCATGTTTCTTGGAAAAATCACAGGCCACAGTCATGCGGTTTCTCTGGCTGTTTTAGTATATCTGTCGCCTACTTAAATCAGAGGCCTAAAGCCATGTTAGTTGTTGCACTGGCTCTATTTCAGTTTATATGAGTAGGGTCACAGGGGGGGATCCAGAAAATTCCGGTCGGGGGGTCTATCGGGCTATCGCGTCGTGGAATGCATAGCACATGACGCGACTGCGCGCTGATAAAAATTAACATGTAAAAATATATAAATTTTGGTCTGGTGGGAGGGGATGTATCCCCCCATCCCCCCCTGCGTCCGTCCCTGTAGGGTCATTCCACAGTAATTAAATTAAAATTTAACTGGGTCATTTGTGTCACTCAAGCTGCATGTTTACAGCAAAATCATAATATTAGGATTTTGTTTCTAATCATATGCCTTTCCCCTCTTTTAAAGAAGTTATTTTCATTGTTAAATGGAAATCATCAGCTACTACTTATATAGTGCACTCTTCACAATACCTGAAATATAGCCAAAAGTGATGTCACAGAAAATACCCCTTTCAATTATCATTCATTTTTAACCATGACAATTCAATGTAAACATTTGTGGTTGAAATTCCACAACAAAAACTCTCTGTTCTAAAACTTTATTTTTTTGCAATAATTATGATATAACCCCACTTCATGTAAATTATTTCTGTCAAGTACACACATTTATTTACATCTATAGGCAAATAATGGTTCTAAAATAAATGAACAATTGCTTAGATGATTCTATGCAAAGCAGCAAATGTCTGTATCAACATAGTTTCAAATTTATTTATAAATTTCAGGTTGTGATTGATGCTAGCTTCTGCAGATGGTGCAAATATTTAATTTTGCAAAAGGGGGGGGGGCGGTGGTTAGAATCCATGCCCCATTTTAATTGCCTGACCTGCCCTTTGAAGTTATTTGACGGCCTATTAATTGGAGACCTATTACCCTAATAGAACTGTTAGCCTACTAACTATTGTGTTTCTATTGTTGAAAATCAGTGTGAAAATAGCCACTATTTATTGGCCAATTGTCGACCTTCAAATCAAAAGACCAGGAGTCAAATTAATTGTTTGGTTACAATATTTGATTATTTGACCCCCAATTTAGGTAAACAATAAACATATGTTGAACAGGTTTTGAGTGTTGACATTTTTGTCAAAGCACTGATCATTCGCCGGGTGCCAAATGGTCATTAGAATACCAACAAAGAGTCCAAAAACAGTTATATTGTTGTAAAGGATTAATATGCGTTCATGGAATGGCATCAATGGGCATACCTATTCGAAATAAATTTGGCACAACATCAATTGGTCTGAATGTTTAATTAATGCTTGAGTATCAAGCACAAATGCAATCAGACTTTTCACAAAATGATAGTTGAGATTTTTTTAATTTAATTTCACCAACAAATATCTATTTATCTATCTATCTATCTATCTATCTATCTATCTATCTATCTATCTATCTATCTATCTATCTATCTATATATCTATCTATCTATCTATCTATCTATCTATCTATCTATCTGTCTGTCTATCTATCTATCTATCTATCTATCTATCTATCTATCTATCTATCTATCTATCTATCTATCTATCTATCTATCTATCTATCTATCTATCTATCTATCTATCTATCTATCTATCTATCAGTGATATTTAATGGTACTTCTTCAAGTTAGTCAATTTATTTTGCTATATTTCAGTGTCATTTAGCTTATTGTCAGAAAATAGTCATTTATCTGACAGGGGACTGATACAATCACTGATAGCATGTCAAAATCGGGGGGGGGGGGGGAACAATGTGGCAAATAACACGAGAGGGCGACACAAGTCAGTTGAGTGATCAGAATTTTGCTCACAGAGGGAGCCACGTCAACAAAATGTAGAACAGCAGCAGCTGTGCAGCAAAGCATCTTTGAGCACTTGGTATTGGCCCCATATGATTGATCAATTGTTAAACTGTCAAACTTTTCAACTATGTTTTTAAAATGAAATAGGCCTGATCTAGATAATGCCGAGATAAATTGACATCTATAGGGCAATACAGGCCTAAGAAAACACACAAACAAATTTCTTTAAAATAATCTTGAATTGTCTTACCTGGTTTAGACAACTTGCACATGTGGTCATTTGGCGATGATGGAGTGTTGTAAAAATATGATGATGTAGATGATGATGATGACGTAATACCCCCATCACATGACTTAGGGGGCTGGGTGGTGGTGCTGCCATTCAGGTCCGCGTCTTCTCTGAAGCACGATGACAGTGATGCTGAAAGAGTAAAAGTAAATTTGAAGTTGATAAAGAAACGGAAAGCATGTACAGACAATATTAATGACCACCATGAAAGCTAGACTTACGAGGGGCGTTCAGAAAGTTTGAGGCTTTTTTTCATATGGATACTTATTTTCAATCTAGAACTATGAATTTTTCACAGGATAAAATTCAGCATATTTGGGATGGATTTCCAAAATTTTGGACAATTTGGACATTTTTAAGTCATTCTGTGGTTGCCATGGAAACTGAAAGTTCAGCTTCTTGGGGCAGGTAACACTGAAACCAAGAATGCCAAGAAATTTTAACTGTGAGAGACTTCTCTCTGTCACTTGTATTAGTGAGATTGACAATATTTGACACAAGAAATATGGTATTAGCTTCTAAATGTGCTTTCAAGCTCACCAAATGTGTGTATTTTTACACTGAACCCATGTAGGAAAGCACTCCTGCATGCCAGATTTGGCGAGGGAAATTCAGGAGGCCAAGCTGTGTTTCCCTGACTACATAAGGACTTGTGAAAGCCATGGATTCACTAGTATGAACAAGAGACCAAAATGGACAGCATTATCCATCCTAGCTATTCCTGTGACATGTTGCTTTACGTAAGTCCTGGTTTTCCCTTACTTTAGTCCAAGGGGGCTATAGTTTCAGGCACTGGAGGAGAAAAGGCTTTGGATGACCGAAATTCTTTCACAGAACTGTGTTTGGATGACTTCAAGGAACATCTACTTCAATGGGTCAGGTGCGTGAATCAATGCTTTTGGTGAGCTTGAGAGTATTTTTAATGGCTAGTATTATATTTTTTGTGTCAAATATTGTCAGTCTCACAAAATGCAATTGATAGAGAGAGGTCTCTCACAGCCAAAATTCATTGGCTTTAGTGGTTTCAGTATTATCTGCCCCAAGAAGCTGAACTTTCAGTTTCCATGGCAACCACAGAATGACTTAAAAATGTTCAAATTGTCCAAAATTTTGGAAATCCATTCCAAATATGCTGAATTTTATTCTGTGAAAAATTCATAGTTCTAGATTGAAAATAAGTGTCCATATAAAAAAAAAGCCTCGAACTTTCTGAACGCCCCTCGTAGACAGTAATTTTATTAAAGTCTGGTAGGCTATTATTCGGATACATAATTATTTTTCAAGTTATAAACATGGTCTTTGGTAGATAACTTTTTCCTATTATTTTATCTCCATCTATATTTCTAATCAACCATTCCATAAAGTTAAAACTGTTTTAACAGTGCATCATGTTGATGACAGATATTTTCTTTAAGGATACGGACACAAAATCATTATTGAAAGTCACTTTAAAACGTTCAGAGAGAACTCAGCAAGGCAGAATGTCTGGTTGCGGTGCAATACTTCGATAACACAGTTAACCAATGCTATGCTACTTGTGCTAAGTGTTGGAAATCATGCCATACATGACGAGTTTATCAAGGAAGGAGAAAAGGTTTGTGGCCAAGAGAATTCGAATAGGCAACAACTAGAGAAAACTAGATATAGATAGATAATACATTTTACAGCTGGTTAGATGCCTTGATTCTACAAAATTAGACAGGAAGATAGGTACATAGATAGGACACAGGATAGGCCTAGAGTGGGCTAGATACTGAGTCGGTAGAAAGGTATCTGACTGTCTACCCAGATACATAGATAAATAGATCTTCTAAATGTTACACATTTACTCCACGTGAGGGATCATTAATCCACCTTTATCTTGCTAATAAACATAATTTTAATAAACAATTAAATAATCAAGAATTATTTCACTAACTTGTAAATTAAAATCACTTACATTGAGATCTGAGAAAATTGAGATGTGACAAAAGAATTTCTCCATTGTAGGGGTTACTGAGCCTGGAGAAATCTTCCCTTGTTAGCCGACAGATGTCTCTGCCCTCCATGTGAAGGAACTTGCCAGTATCCAGGTCTGAGAGGGAATATTCTCTCATGGCCCACTGCAGCCAAAGTCTGACGTGCTCACTGGTCCAACACACAGGGTCTGAAAAATAAAAATGTGATAGTCAATTAGATGGTAAGTATAAAAATGACAAAATTGACAGCAGTAGAATATACATTTTAATTCTTCATTTTCACATGAAAAATTACAGTTCAGATTATAATCATAAACTTTTAGTAAGGTCTTCCTCCTAGAATATGATACAAATGTTGTTCAGTCTACTTGTTGAATAATTTATCTATAGGCCTACAATTTCAGGCTCAGTAAAATCAAAATATACATATTTTGTAAAAAAAAATGGCAGTAGGTTGATAAACTAAGACATTGCTTACGTGTAAGTTTTTACATTTCAATATTTTTAACATTAAGTTATTAGATATATCTGAGTATTTCTGTGACATATTTTCTCAGTTTTCAACGCATGTGCGCATTAACCTTCATATGCATTGAACGAGTGATATTTTACAATCAAATTACCGGTGAAAAAATCTATCCTCGGTGTGTTAACTCTTTGAGAGTTTATTGAAGTCTGTTGGCAACAATTTAATCCATTGGAAGAATAGTTTGCAGGTTTTTCCACTTTAAGATACATCTAGAATGTGATGTTTAACTCTATCATCCAAACTGAATATTTAGCTTGAGCACTACCATCCAAAATTGAATACAATCAAGTCCACAGCTCATAAAAATGTTTTATATCTGAGAAATAGAATTTCCGGTAAAACCAAAATTTGTAGTGCTTGTTTAATATACTGTAGGTCCTAAAAGAATAACATATTATGGTACCACTTCAAGTTGACATAAACAGCGAAATTTAGAACAAATATAAGATTTTCCCTTGAAGATTTTCCAATTATACGAAAGTACTTCCAATGCCTATTTCAAATAGCATCCAAACTGATGAACTTGGTACAAATGTATCCAAATGAAATCACGTATCCAAAATGAAGTAGGTTTGATATAAACTGTGTTCCACAAAACAGTTGAATGACATCCGATGTAAATCAAAGTCAAAATGAAATTTTTCACATCCAATGGTTTCAATTCGACTGCTAGCAATGAACTGACTTCTGGCATCGCCTGCACTGTCATAAGTCGCGTGCCATTGTGCAACATTACCTAATTTGACCCCCCCCCCCCAACCCATATAAGGTAAGGTCAAATGGCCAATAAGCTAGCTCCACGCTTGACTAAACATGCACCCCCCCCCCCCCCTAATTACGTGCTATCAGATTTTGCCCACTAACAGTTTCTGATTTTGACCAATAACAATTTTGAAGCATATTAGAACATTTCAATGTCAGTGTTGTGATATAGACCTCCTCCTACTCTGTACTTGGTAACAGGAAATTTAAATTTGCAAGTTAATAGATTTTATGGTGAACTTCCGAAAAGGAAACACCTACCTACAGATAGGAAATATATAGGAAACAGTTATTTAATTAGCACACTGTTTCATTAGGATGTTGATTATGTTATATATTTACTATTATTTAGGTTAAGAGGTTGACGCTGGTATTCTATAATATCATCACTGATAAAATTTATTTTAGTGTAACATAATTCATAGCCTTCAATTTTTTTGTCTTTTTAAAAATTTTTTTTAAAATACATTTTATCCCTTATTTACGTGTACTATTTACAGATTTTATTGTATCTAATATCGATTCTGTCTTAGAAACATAAAAGCTGCTATTTTTTAAATTTCATGTGTTGCAGGTCTGCCTATTCCTAATTGAAAATATAACTGAAGTCACTCACAAATATAGACAAGCACAAATTTAGGGAAACTTACTTATTTTACCCTTTTTCCAAGCCTATATCTTACAGATAAACCCTTTTCTATCTAAGTCCCTGTAAAGATATCACTGCTTGGTGAAAGACCAATTTCACAAAAGTTATTTTCTTGAATTCTAAGTATAGGCTATAGAAGAGGGGCCAGTGCTTGTTATAATAATTGTATATCCATGAGAGGTTGCAACAAAATCGGTACTTTCACCATCACCAATGCCATATATAGGCAAAAATCAACTGGGCCTAATCACCCCCCCCCCTTCCTCTCTCTCCCCGCACACTCCGGCACAAGTCAGACAGATGGGTGGGGGCCGCGGGGACCAGTTTAGCGGGAGAGCCTCCCTACTTCAAGGGGCGGAGATTTTTGCTCTCTCCAGGGGTTAAACACATTGCCCTTTCTATAATGCCGCTGCCTGTTAATGTCTTCCTCTGGGCTACCTGGTTTGCTACCTACAAGTCAATTGGGTGTTAGCCTATTTGAACTGATGGATTGAACTCAGGGGAGTTAGGCAATGTTCAAATGAGGTATACACGTTTGTAGGTGGGTGAAAATGAGTGGAAGAGGAGGGGGGGGGGGTGAAAAAGAAAACATAATTGTTCAGTTAGAATGGAATGAGGAAAATGGGTACATACTTTTTACTGACTTTTTATGTTATTTTCTAAACTCAACACAAAATTGTTACAGGTCTACTTTGGTAGGCCTATATTTTCTGGGACTAAATATTAATTTGATTCTCTAAGCTTCATTTTTCCTCTTATTGGCTCCTTAAAAGCAGACCTTTCAGTCCTTCATCCACAAAAGACTCAATTATTCACTAATAAGTTAGTAATAACAAACTTGTTATTATAGATATGTACACCAGAAGGTGTCTGTATTATCATTTAATATGATGAAGTAAAAATGGCTAGAAAAGACTTGGCATACAAAATCACTTTCACTGGAATTTCCTCTTTTCTTCCAGAATTACCTTGGGCAGAAATTCCTATTTTTGCAAATATGTCCTGTTCACGTTGTTAATTTAACTGTACTGGTAAGCCTATATAAAATCTATCAAAGATAGTCCAACAATGCTTTTAAAATGTGATAATGACATGTCAAATCTGCACAAAATCTATCTTGACTTTACTGTTATAGCCTGGGGTCAGACACTGTGTCCAGTGGTCAAATGGTCAAATGGGGTAATTAAGAAATCACAGGTTCGAATCAGTAGGGGGTCAAATTTTCAAGGTCCCTAACAATGGCCACGCGCCTGGCATGAAAGAAGCCCCGCTTTTGGGTAATGCTGTAGCATGACATGCATGAATTAAACTGAATTTTCACTACAGGAAGCAAAATCTGTATAATATTACAAAACCAAGGTGTCAAGTAACCCCTGTTGATATGGCCAAGACCAAGAAAATGTATTTTAACAGCTACAGCTCCCCCAATGTCAATAGAGTAATTAACTAGCACCTGCCTGCACCAGTAGTCTATTGTGGAGACTGGCAGATTGAAATCATTGAATTTTGACATTGTCACATTGGGGAGGATAGGTTGGATTTCTTTGGCATGGAGGAGAGGAGAGCATGGGGAATAGAGCATGGAGAAGAGAACATGGGGAGCAGAGGAGGGCAGGGAGAGGAGAGGAGATCATGGGGAAGAGAAGAGGAGAGCATAGAGCAGAGAGAATGGAGAGGACAGAGCTGGAAAATGCAGAGCAAAACATTAGAAAACAAAGGAAAACAGAAAAAAAATTAGGAAAATATAGGAAAGATAAGCAGAGGAGACACACTCATACATTATTTCCACGATCCATATAAATTGATATAATACCGTGAAACTAATTAATTCTCTAAACATTCAGATTGTTCTGTTCATTAAACATTAAACCTATAGTATTTAGGGTCAAGAAATGCTGTGAACTGTTCAGACTTAAGCTCGACTGAAGACCAAAAATCCTCCTCGGCTCCTCTCCCCCCCCCTTCCACAAAATAAATGTCACAACATTGATGTAGTAGCTGCAGCTCACATTCACAAATCCCTGCCTGTTCTAGGAGCTTCCATGGAAATCCCATAGTGTCTCAATCCCTTCACTTAACACAATGGGGGTGATCATTACCCTGTTTTGGGGGTTTAAACAATAAGGGTGGGGTAGCAAGAGGCCAAATGATCAACGGATGCTGCTGACAACTAGGTCAGGGGGGTTAATCTGCACCCCATCAATGTTGAAAGGCAGGGATCTGACGGGGGAGGGTATTAACACAATTTAAGTGAAGAATGACAGGTCTGAACAGCCAGCGGAGCAGGTGATTTTTAGCCATAAAAGAAAAGTTACAGCAGTGCTGCTCAGTTGGCCCAGCTTGGCTGTCAGGCAGACTGAGACAGTGGCAGGCCAACTCAACCATTGCTGTGTTGAAGACTGCTAAACAGAGCATGTGGTTTTGGAAAGAAAGTGTTGGGTTGTTTTTCTGGTTGAGTCTGTCTTTCTATCTTTTTCGTGCCATTGTCTGATTATCACATGATCATAAAATTTAACCTTGTCTGATGCCTTTTCTATATATATTCTAGATTTTCTGACTATTTAGTTTTGCTTGTCCTTTGTAATCATGAACATTTTGTGATGTCATGCCATGCCTATATCAATCAATCAATCAATCAATCTATCAATCAATCTATCAATCTATCAATCTATCAATCTATCAATCTATCTATCAATCTATCTATCTATCTATCTAACTATCTATCTATCTATCTATCTCTCTATCAATCTATCTAAGTGTATAAATTCCATCTTTTCATAAAAAATCTTTCATTGTCAATCACAGTCATTCTGCCTTTAATGACGTAAAGAGAAAATAATATTTTTATACCACTCTCACGATACCATTATTCAAATCAGTCAGTCAAATAGCCCCATACAATTGATGGCGAAATAAAATATATAAAAACGTCTTTAGCCAAAGTTGGGGTGGGAACTGTTCCCTGCTTCTTTCTCTAGAAAGCCCCAGAGGGTAATTTGGCAGTTGAGCCATTTAGTTGAATGTTATGAGGGCATTTCACCACGTTCAGTACACTCTAAAAAATGTCGGGACAAAATTGGTTTTTTAGATTCAAAATGGTTTTTTGAAAAACCAAATTTCAATGCAAAAAACCAACATGGATTTTTTTAAAAATCCATGTTGGTTTTGCATTGAAATTTAGTTTTTCAAAAAACCATTTTGAATCTAAAAAACCAATTTTGTCCCGACATTTTTTAGAGTGTACTCATAGCTCCATCAATCCCCTTGAGTGTGTGACAGACTTCATCAATTGTCCATGAATTATAGATGCATCACAGAAGAGTTAAACATTCAATCAAAGACGAGGCAAATGGCTAAAAGGGGCTGCCCAAGCCCTTGCTGATTTTATTCGAATCCATGTGAATGTCAGAATGTTCAGTTGACTTTATTTTAATTTTGGTGTTGTATACTAGTTGGTACTTTCTGATGATAAAGCTGTGAAAAAAACAACAAACACGAAAAAGCTGCGAGAATTGATTTAAACAAATGAAAAGAAACTGATAAATTATGTCGTTCTGGGTATCTTATATTTATCATTTTAGTTTTCAATATCGTTTGACTGAAAGAATTTCATGCAGTGTTCCAGCGATGCATATATTGACTGATAGCTCGATTGATAGATAGACAGACAACTCCAAATTGAGCTAAATGATAGATAGATAGATAGATAGATAGATAGATTTTTGTTTGTTTGTTTGTGTTTTATGCCTCTGCAGCACCTTAGTGGGCTATATCAAGGCAGGCGATCGCCGTATGAAGACTGTGAGTCTGGCACATACCCTATTAATTCAGGGATGCCCAGGGTCTTTCAGTTGCCCCAGCATAGAATACTGGATACAACCCGCCTCCATTTAAAGTCCCATGGGCTCGGACTAAAGTGAGTTCCCGGAGTGAGATTTGAACCCACGCCCTCAAAGCCAGTTGATAAGCGCGCTTACCAATTAGGCCATGGGGGAACCCTAGATAGATAGATAGATAGATAGATGGATAGATGGATAGATAGATAGATAGATAGATAGATAGATAGATAGATAGATAGATAGATAGATAGATAGATAGATGGAGTAGAGGTAATCGTTGCACAGTTTGTTTCTTTCTAAGCATTATCAAGATATGAACTGATGAACAGCAGAAACAAGGCTCTTGAAATAGGCTTAGTTTAAAATTCCACAGCTACTCCATGTCTTTAACACAAGCCATTATGTTCAGGAAACTATTCATTCTGGCTTTTACCAAACGGATATAGCCATTTCTGGTACAAAATTAAGCGCCTGGATTGTTACATGGTAAAGCTGATTATCATAGAGTTACGTAGCGTTTCACAATGTTATGTAATTGCAGTCAAGCTGGAGTGTATCAAAATGCTAGCAGCAAGAATTTGGTTTTAAATATCAGAAACTCAAAATGAAAAACAAGTAAATAAAGCAGGTGTTTTTTTTTTTTTTTAAATTTATTTTAAAATGATTGGATAAAAAGTAAATTCATTAATATAATAAAGATGATTTTCTTTCTTCACCTAATCTCAAAATCAACGAAATATGTTTTTAAACAGGTCTGTTATAGTTGATGAATTAGATTCACAGCAAGTGTAATCTATTGCAGCATGATGTCCAAATTCCATGGAGAATTTCAACCAAAAAAACTTCGAAATCTCTACCTCACTTATACAATCTCCTCCTGAAAAACGTCCAACTAAAAAATAGATTTACAATTTTCCATAGACCAGAAGGCTGGCACTTCAACCACCTTTTGGAGTGTATCATAACAAAGAGTCCAGTTAGTGACAGTTGGTATTACAGTCTCAATTACTTTAATTAGTTAATTAACAAGTCTATTGTTTTTGGGGCATTCTTCAAGTGTTGTGAAGCCACCTGGCCATGTAAGCATGTACACTTCAAGAGGTGGCACATACTCCAAAATGTCAAAATATAATATTAAACAGCTCTTATGAAATTTTGACATCTCAATAATAGATTGGATAGCATTACTTCTGTGAGGTGTTTGGACACATGAAATATTATGATTAAACCAGTTTTATAAATTCTTATAGATATTGGACACATGCATTACAAAGACAAAATTGTATATCAATCAAAAGCCAATGTAAGAAGGCCTAGCACCTTGCTATGGGATGTCAATGCTTGATCAGCTGTTTACAGATGATTTAATAGGACATGTAATGATCTTTAGGGAAAAATGATGTCATACGTTTTTTTGATGGCACTTTTCCCTATAGAATACAATGTCATGTCCGAGAAAAAAATTCACATTCTACAAATACATGTATATATGAAATTGTCTGTAAAAGGCAGATTCATTGTAATTCAGTATAAATCAGTCAGAGAATTGAGGGAAGAAGATAAAGGAAGAAAAAATCTGAGAAAAAAGTTCAAATTATGAAACAACGTTTCGATTGGATGGCTACTGATGACCTCATAAATACGTTTCTGATACAATATTGTTTTGAAGAACCTGCAGAATGCACTCTCAACAAAATGGTTTTATATGGAACCTTCTATAAGCTGGTACAGATAAGGAACCCCAAAATGTTCATTAGACAACTCTGAAAAGGTTCCAACTGCAAACAAAGCAACACTTAGATAATCCAGCTGCACTGAGATCCCACAATGGAACCCCTTTCTCTCAAGTTGGGAGCATAGGGTCCTATCATAGGCCCGGGCCTTCCCACCAAGTATGAACCTGTTCCATTCAGTTGAACCCTTACAAGATTTTTTTTGGCTGTGGGTTCTTAACCATCAAGAACCTTTTGCATTAAGAGTGTATGTCTAGTTGACATACGGTTGACTTCCATAATATTATAACTTTGGCTTCAGGGAAGATGGAGTGGACTTCTTCATCTACAAGACGTTCAAAGTATTTCAAGGACGCCTAAGATGACAGATGTCTATCAACAGTCTGCTAAAATATAAAAATCACCTTTAATATAAATATGGAATTTTGGTAGTATCTCTGGCATTTCGCAGGAGGACGAAAATGTTTGCTCACTAGGTGTCGTGACAGGTAGTGTGGTGTGTCGTTGGGCAAAGCGCAGTTCCTATGAGTTTCCTGCGGATATAGATGGCGCTCTGAATCAACACTTGGCCCATTTTTAGCCATTAAACGGAATCCCCCCGGGACATGCGAAATAACCATCAGATCCTCAGAGCAGCTGCAAATGTGGAGAGGTCTGCTAACAGTCTCAGAAACACCCAATCTCAGCACGAATAGCCACTGCTAGTCTAGACTCGGTTTGAGATTGTTGTGATCCAATCAAACAATAGCATTGAGGCATTGTGGCATAGGCGTACCATTAGCGGACTTTTTGGAGGGCATGCAATCTACTCCCAAATCTCAGAATCCGATTTCATATAATCCAATGGCGTATTTTGGGAACAATTGATTTTCACTAATATATATTTCATAATCTGCCAGAATTATTTTGGCCTTGATCAATTGAATTTGTAGTGTTCACCAATCTTTGTAATAAGGAGGAGGATTGCCCCCCTACCCCAACGGTCCTGCACTCTTAACGCAAAAGGTTCTTGATGGTATACATATAAAGAACCCACAGCCGAAAAAAGCTTAATATTTTTAAAGGTTCAACTGACTAGAAAAGGTTCAATACCAGGTGGGAAGGCCCTATGATAGGACCCTATGCTCGGAACTTGAGAGAAAGGGGTTCCGTTGTGAAGGTTTAGTGCAGCTGGATTATCTAAGCGTTGTTTTTGTCTGCTGTTGGAAGGTTCCAACTTGGAACCTGTTCAAAAGGAGAAAAATGAACCTTTAGGGTTCCTTATCTATACCAGCTTATAGAACCCTTAAAGATTCCATATAAAACCTTTTTGTTAAGAGTGTGGCTTTGGCTGACCATGGACTGTCCTGACTGATCCAGTGTTGCAAACTGATCAACTGGCTACACACTAGTCATTGTCATTTAGCCGTAATACTAAAGTTTAGCAAAACCAAATCCACAAATTATTAGCCATATGTGTTGTCGTGGTTGCTAAAACTATCAAAAGTCCAGCATGATTTGAGGAAGTGACCATATAGGGTATCTTGATGCAGAATAACAAATCTAACTTTGTGTAGTACAAAGCTTAATTAGGTGCCACTTAATTCATGTACTATGGCATTGGTAAAATGCTGGCAGCTGAAATGAGTAATCCTGTCCAGTCAGGCACTTGCTTCTGCAGTGAGGAGCATCTGGAAATTATTCAGAATTGAACGTCATTTCCACAGAAACATGCTCAGAATTACCAGATGCCCTTGAAATGGTGCATTGTGCATTTTAAATGAGAGATCTATTTAATTGCAAATTGAACAATGTATCAATCTAGGCCAAGGTCTTCAGCTTTGCCAGGACATGTGAAAAATGATCACTGCTTTGGAATATTACCTATAATTATTGTTCTACATTAAGCTGAGACAATTAAGTTTCGTTGTATTAATTTTTTTTTAAAGAAAGGAATCTTTTATCCTACATGTAATGTTCAATGAGTGAACTGATTGGTCATTAGGCCTACACAAGGCTTCCATCATGGAGGGGTTCGAAAATCATCTCTTAACATTTTGTTCTATACCATATATCCTCATTTTTGACAAACTGAGAAGGAGACCATATATATATGCACCATAGCTATGCTGCTTGAAAAATGACCGGCCAACTTATAATTTGGGGCTAAGGGGAGGTTAAACCGAAGCTTACCGAAAGGAAATCGGCAGTTTCCGGCAAATCTCGTGTAACTAGAGAGTATGCTGGGAGCTCACTTCCGGTATTGACAAGCGAATCACAGGGTGGGGAGGTACTTCCGCCTGCCAGTGTTAGGTCATTTCTTACTAGCTGTTTATCTTTTTAAAGTCTTTGGTATGATACACTGTCCTCTTTTTATTATCATATCTTTTTTATCTTTTCATACACATTTCCTGTTATCTCAATGAAATCATTTGACATTCTTTTACACTGCACACTGTAGTTAGGGCAACAGGAAGGAAACATTGAATATTTGTAGTTGGCAAACAAGAGGCTGGTTCCGGCTGGGCTGCTTCCGGTTTTCAACCCACTTCCTGCGAGGCCAAGTAGGGCAAGAAGTCTACATGGTGTGCCTTTTATATAAACAGGGAGGCCGTGGTAACAGATAGCGCATTGAAAAGGCTTCAAAAGGACCTCACAAGGGCTTATGGGTTTTTAAAAAGAACATTTCGGGGTTAGAGGCACCTTTTAGACTGTCCCTGTCGGCTTATTGAACAGACTGAGGTCACATACTTCTCGGATACAGAATATAGAACTACGAGGGCCTTAAGAAAGTGACAAAACATCGCTCAACGACCCCAGGCCGGAAATGACGTAGCTGCTGCAAGACTAACGGTCGGCACGTCACAATCGCAGGCATTTATTATTTAAGGGCCAATGAATACTTAAAGGGGCAGGCCAGGTGGCCGCCTTAACAAGACTATATCTCAGGAGCAGTTGCTTTAGCTGGCTTTGCTTCTCCCTTCCCAAGCAAGTGAGTGCTGGCCCATTTGCTTGGCATTTTGCTGAAAAATCTTGGACTAGAGAAATAGAGAAAAGGCCGGCACTCTTAAAATGGCCTTTAAGTTAGCATTTGGATATAACATATGTGACTTTTTTTTTTTTCTTCCAGTAGAAGCTTTTTTAAAGATGCTTCAGAAAAAAATGTCAAATTTCAATTGAAAATAAATTTTTCAAAGATTTAAAGTTAATCGTTAGCCTGTCTCTTTTTTTGTTTTTGTGATCAATTCAAAGAGCAGTAGGCCTAAATCTCTCGCTCAAAGATAAGCAGTGGAGTAAAATTTGTCAAAAGTATAGTGAAAGAATTTAAAGTTTTCTTCCATTGCACACTAAAACAGCAGACATCATTATTAGATGGTGCTGCCTGAAGCGACTCACTTTTTTCCTGCCTTCAGATGTTTTATAAAATTTTATTAGTTATACTTATTACTTTGATAAGTTTGCAAGCATGGAAGATCACATCAGCAACATTTGTCAGGGTGCATATTTTCAGTTAAAGAACATCAGTAAACTGAAACACTGTCTTGATAAGGCATCTCTAGAGTGTGTGGTCCATGCTTTCATAACATCTAAGTTGGACTACTGCAACTCTCTATTGGTTGGTTTGCCTTCTTGCCATCTCCAGCGTCTTCAGCGGATCCAGAATGCGGCAGCGAGAATCATTACAGGCACCCCAAAACACGAGCACATCACACCAGCACTGCGTCATCTTCATTGGCTGCCCATTGAAAAAAGGTCATCTTCAAAACCTTTCTCATGGTTTTTAAAGCAGT
This sequence comes from Platynereis dumerilii, assembly GCA_026936325.1. Classification (NCBI taxonomy): domain Eukaryota; kingdom Metazoa; phylum Annelida; class Polychaeta; order Phyllodocida; family Nereididae; genus Platynereis; species Platynereis dumerilii. The sequence goes on from JAPTHN010000003.1 coordinate 35,939,469, forward strand.
CCATCATCTTGCGCCACTTTACATATGCGATCTCATTTCTGACTATATACCGTCACGCAGTATCCGTTCATCAAACCACAAACATCTGAATGTGCCGTACACCTCATCAACTCTAGTCAAGACAAGAGCCTTCAGTGTAATTGGTCCAAAGCTATTGAATGACCTTCAAGAAGAAATCAGATGCAATCCATTGAACTTTTCAAAAGTAAATTAAAGACTCTTCTATTTAAAGACACTTATGGTTAGCCATCTTAAACCCGTGCAATACCCTTGATTTTATTTTATTATATATATATTTATATTTATTGTGGTTTGAACATTTACTACATTGTATACATTACTATATATTTTTTAATGTAATATTTCTCACATTGTAAATTTACATGAATTTTTCTGTACATTGTAACAGCGTTGTGAGCAATTTTGGATGTGACGCTTTATAAAATAAATTTATTATTAAATTTATTATATTATTATTACATCTCGAACATTCATTTGCCACTCAATTTGAACACTTCTTTAAATGTATATTGTACTATGCACCGAGTCTCCTTCCTTCATGTGTTAAGTTTGATGATTCTTTGCATCATGAATAAAATAACTTTCTAAAATTGGGTATTCTATTAAAGTGTCCAAACATTTTCCATCATGAGTATTTATATCTGTTTCTGTTTATCATTTGTTATTTTTCCAATAGTTTAAGCCTATACATACGTTATTTTATTTTTACCCCCAAAAAAGGATAACAACTACAAAAACAAAAGCAAGGCAAGGTACAAGTTCATTGTCTTTCCTTATACTTTTCTTTCAAACATTCCTTCAGAAAAAAAGCCAGATTTCTCAGCATCGCCACAGCAATGCAAAGCAGTGGCCCGGTGTGAGTGACAACCTGGCAGCCATGTTGGTCGGTGGCAGCAAAAGACAGGAAGTTCCGACTTGCCACACATCCGCCTTATTGGGGTAAGTTCCGGGCCAGTTCCTGAACCCTGTGGCCTCGTTTTGTTGCGAATGTTAGGGGGCAACTACGTCATCAACTGGTCACGTGACACCTTGTGAGAGGGCTTCCGGTTCCGGTGACTTTGCTGAGCATTGGATGAGCGAGTGGGGAGTGATGGAGTGGAAGTATATGGAGGAGAGCAGAGGAGAGGAAAGGAGAGGAGCAGAGAGGATGGCAGATCTGAGGAGAGGATAGCAGAGCAGAGAAGAGAAAATGAGAGGAGGGGAGAGGCCCAATGAGGAGAGAGGAGAAGAGGATTTAGATTTAGATTTATTTTAAGAGGCGAAGAAGAGGAGGGAAGAGCAGGATAGTAAAGCTGAGATGAGGAGATCAGAGAAGATGAAAGCCGAGGAGGGGAGGGGAGGGGAGAACAAAGGATAGGAGAGGAGGGCGATCGAGGCAAAGCATGCAGAGGAAGGCAGACCACAGGAAGGCGAGCAGAGGAAACCAAAAGAAAACATCCAGAGTAAAACAGAGTGGAGGGGAGCAGATGAAATTAGAGGAAAGAACAGCAGAATAGAGAATAGGAGAAGAGCAGCTAGCAGAGTATAGCAAACTAGAGCATAGAAAACAGAGAAAAGCAGAGGAATGCAAAGCGAACGGCAGAGCAGAGGAGAGCAGAGTGTGGGAAAGCAGAGGAAAGCGGAATGTTAGGAAAGCTGAGTGGAGCAAAGCAGGAGAGGACAGAAGAGAAGGGAGGAGAAGGGGACAGGAAAGGTCCTCAGGTTTCATCTTGTTATGTCTCTCTACTGAAATACTTTATATGTAAAACACAAATGCATGCATTTGACAACTCACTGACCAGTGATGTCAAATGTCCCTCAGCATGACAAAAGAGTCCAACTCAAGATCATGACCTGTAGTACATGTAGCTTATGAGTGACTGCATCACTGGTATTGCGGTTGCCAAATGTATTTATAATCAATTGTACCTCTTCCACCATATTTGGAACTCCAAGCAACAATCAAGTTTCATCTGAACGACCTCATGGAATAATAGAATCGTGTATGACAATAATGACTTTTTTAAACTGAAAAACGTTTTGGTGAGCTGTTTCTCCTTACCAGAGCATATTTGCAACATGCAATATCATAAACATCTCACTCCTCGACCTCGAGACCACCTGTAAGATGGGTGTGAGGGAGTTATGATTGAGGCATGAAAGAGCTACGATTGACCTATCAGAATGGGACATTGAGAAATGGACGAGCTAAAATAGGATGATTATTAGGAGGGGGGGCGAGTGACCAACAACAGGTTGCCCTTCTCCATTTAGCCCCCTTGTCCCTCCTTGTCCCCAAGTGTCCTCCTGTAATCCTTCCGCTTTCAACCAGTGTCGCTAACTTCCGTTTCCCGACCATCGTAGCTGTCACCAGGGGCAAGGCTGTCAAGAGAGGGCGCTGCAGCATAATCCCTGCACTTCCGCTTCTACCATCACTCTCTCCCATCGCTCATATCGGCTTCCTGGAGCTCACAAGAAATTATCCAAGAATCCAGAATGATGCACTAAAGACGATGGGATGCATCCGGAATAATAAGAGGGAGGGGGGAAATGTGGAGGAGGAGGAGGAGGAGAGAGAGAGAGAGAGAGAGAGGAAGAGAAGGAGAAGGAGGAGGAGGTAAAGCGGAGAAAGGGAATGCGTAGAAAAGGGAGTAGGGGAACAGGGAGCAGAAAAAGAACAGAGAAGGAAAATGACGAGGAAAAAGGAGAGCAAAGGAGAAGGACAGACGATCAAGAAAATGAGGAGGAAAGGGGAAAGAAAAGGAGGAGGAAAGAGAAGGAGGAAAAGAGGAGGAGGAGAGAATAAAGGAAAGGAAGAAGGTTGAGAAACGGGATGAGAAAGGGAAGTATAGGTGAAAAGGGAGCAGGAAAAGGGTGGAGAAGGAAAATGACGAGGAAAAGGGAGAAGGAAGAGGAGGAGGAAACAGGGAATAGGAAGAAGGCAGGGAAAGGGTTGAGGGAGTAAGATAAATGGCCGGAGGATATAACGAAGAGGGAGAGAAAAGGATTGATAACAAAATTAGGAGAGAATGAAGTTATAAGAAGGCCAAACAGATACAGAGGAGGAGGAGGAGAGACAGGAGGGGAAACTGTAAGAGGAGAAAAGGGGGAGAAAGTTACAGAAGAGAGAAAGAGAGCTGGCAGAATAAGAAAGAGGAGAAAATCTGGAGAAAAGTGAAGAGGAGAAAGGAAGGAAGAGGAGAAATGGAAAAAAAATGCGGGAGAAAAAAAGAGAAAGAGGAAGAAGGGGAAAAGGATATACAGGCATAAGGGAAAACAGAGAAATACAAGTTACAATAATAAAGGAGAACGGGGGGAAATTTGGGTATACACATAGGAGAGGTGAATAAGAACAAAGGTACATGACAGAACGGCGAGATACGAAATAGTAGAAAAGATAACAGACAGAGGAGCTTTTGGAAGAAAAGTGGGAGGGAGGAGATGGAGGTAGAAGTTTCACGGAAGCCAAGCAAGATGAACTTACAAAGAGGGGAAAAAAAGGAATGAGAGGAGAACAGAGTAGAGATATAAAGAGCAGCATAGAACAGAACAGATGAAATCAGAGTAGGCATAGCGGTAAACAGAGCAGAAAAGAGCAGAGCAAGACAAAGTGGAGCAAAACAGGGCAGAGGATATCAAAAGAGAGCTTCTGGCACAGAAGAGTGGAGCAGAACAGAGGAGAGCTGGCCCTGGGACCCATGCATGGGTCCAGGGCTAGAGGAGAGCTGAGTTATGGAATAGGTTAATCCTCTATCGTAGAAAGCAATGACTTAGTATTATAACTATAGCAAGAATATGAATTTGTTAACCAATGGTGATTCTATAGGCTAACTGAAAAATAAATCCACAAGTAAGGCCTAAAAAAACAAAGGACTAATTTGTTTAACAGAGATGAATTCCTTTGTTTTCTTGTCGATTCAATCTCAATTTTAGGAAACGTGCATGTTTATAAATCTTGCAGAACCGGAGAACCTGTCCTGGTTTATTTCAAACGTTGATTTACAGTCCAATTTCGAATCTAAATTTTAATGAAATGCCCTAATTTATTTTTACAAAGAAAAAAAGATCCTCGAATTTTCTTCTGGATTGCTTCTTTTTTTGTTGCTGTTGAGAATTTCAGAAAATGATTTTTGAGAGAATTGAAGCTGGGTAGCTTGGCTGTCAAACTGTTACGCTTTATTGGCAGTGGATAAAGCTAAATTGCTTCCATTCCATGTCTAATTATCTAAATTCACCTGCTTTGATTTCGTCAATTAAGGGTTAGCAGCCTCAGACATGTGTTTGTGGATGGCAGGTGTTTTCGGATTTAATGAAGATATTGATGTAGGCACAGACTCACTGCCTATAGTTGCTTGCATCGGGAATAGAAATACACAACAAATCTAGTGCATGGCCTGCGAGGCTTAAACTTAGATTGATAGACATCAGATTTAGACTAAATTTAGTTAGCTATTTTGGATCTCAGAAGTGACACTTTACAATGATGGTATAATAGTATCAGATATTCTGCTTAAGCCAGATAAGTAGAAAGTAATTTAGGAGCATATCAAAAATGAAAATTATCAATAAATTGGCAATTATAGTTATCAGAATTCTGAAAGTAATTAATGGCAAATGATGAATAGATAGATAGATAGATAGATAGATAGATAGATAGATAGATAGATAGATAGTTAGATAGATAGATAGCTAGATAGATAGATAGATAGATAGCTAGATAGCTAGATAGATAGATAGATAGATAGTAAAACAGTATATTTTTTTACTGAATATTTTACCCTGTATAAACATATCGTATAAATAAATAAAGAAAGAAATTGATAGATAGACAGATTTTTTTTTATTGATTGATCTGTCTCAAAGTTATATCCTTAATATTCAATTTGTCAAAAATCAAAATGTCATAAAATGTACCATTCAATTACAATCAGTATGAATAAATTAAGTAATTAAAATCCGACTTTTACTTCTAATTCGAGTAAATGCAACATTTTGACTTGTGCCATTTTCACCATTGCTTAACTAGGCGTGACGGTATTTACCCTGCCCCAAGACCCCCATTCAAGCACCCTAGGGTTTTAATAAAACCCCTTTTCAAGGTGTTGAATGGCCAATAAAGGTGGGACTATTGTATTTTGACTTGTGCCAGGGTGACCCATCTGCCATATTACCTGCCCTTCCCCTAATAAGGAATGGTATAGAATAGGCCAAATAATACATCATAGAAAACGGAACATAATTTCACACAAATGTACCTTCTTACATCCGACTGAGAGTAACTGTGCATAACTGGGACCAAGTCTCTTTGTGCGAATTAATTGAGTTATCTTTTGATGGTACCCTTGACAGTTGTCTGTATGTTTTTAACACTGCTGTTCAATTATAAGCAGAAATCACAACTGTTACACTTTCACGACTTTTCAAAAAATTGACCTTAGAAGTTCCGAAGTTTTACTTATTCTTATAGATGGCGCCAGGTGTTGATAATTGCTATCAAAAGAAAACTGATGACTGAAGTTATAACAACAGACACTGAGGCTGAGAATTACTATTGAAAGTCATTTCAGTCATTACTCAGTGGAAGGAGGGGGAAGGCGGAGGTAGATTATGGACATCATTGCTACATTATGAATCCTATTTTTGTAACTCTCTTTTTTTTTCTAGAAAAATAGAAAGAAAACTGCTTAATCAGATCAAAGACAAAGGCCTAATCATTTTATTGTGTTGGTTGAATTTGGTTGTGGGTCTTATTACTTATTAGTATATATTGTAAGTTGAAAAGCTCAAGAAGGCATCTATTTGCTTATTTTCTGGACTGTAATGATGACAAGCTCAGGATAGGTTTGGTTTTCCAAATCCAAAGTTGTGAAAAATGTTACTTCCAATAGATTTATCTATAAATGTTTATTCGGAAAATTGATGCAAAAGTTTAGATGAAACAGCTCTCAATTTTTTTTTCATATCTACTGCAAAGTATCCTGCTTTCCGCACCATTCTTCTCAATTTATTATTCGAATTTTAATCAGATAAATTCAAAATTGATTCGAATTCCTGGCCGTTTAAGCCTATTCTGTTGGATTCCTAACTGCCCACAGGTGAGCAGTAGTTCTGCCCATATTTGGCACCTTGGCTGGCACGTGGCCCAGTGATTATGACGTCACAACATTACCTATAATCAGCTTTTGCCAGTTCCACATCAAGTCCTATTAGAATGGGGTAGGGAGCCAACCCTACTGGGGTATTGACTATTGAGCATTATTGAGAAATTGAACCCTCAACCCTAAAAGGCAACTAGGGTATTAAACACTACGCTACTTAATCCAAAAATTAATCCTTAATTTGACAATAGATATTTCTTATAATCCCTGCAAATGTCAAGCTTAATTATCTCATTATACGGAGAAAATGTAACTTATGCCTATCTTATTTCGAATTAAAGAGTGCCATTATACAATAGACACGAATTTAGATAATTTTACATAATAAATTGAATCATTTTTCATAAGTGGAGCTTAAAATGCAGTGATGTGTTGGTTGGATGTAAAATTCGAAATTTAGAAGTCTCAAGAAAGAAACAACGTTATTGTTTTATTTTCCTGCAAGTTGGAAATGTATATATATGTATACTGTTTTGAAACATGGAGCAATTGAACCAACATGGGTTGTGCAGTTTCCTTTTATTTAGAATTATTTTTTGGGCAAAATGGAATGTAAAATGTGGCATACAGTGTAGTATTATGGAAGTAAAATATGGGATAGAGGAGTTTCATAACAAATAAAATAGAATAGAATAGCATAGCATAGAATATAACAGGATAGAATAGAAAACATTAGAATATAATAGAATAGAAAAGAATATGGTCAACTGATTCCTAGAACCTATTCTTTCTTCCCTACTTTTTTAATTTATTTATTTTCTTAAAATTGTCTCCAGCTTAATTTACTGGCATAAATTCCATAACGCCTAACAAAGTACTGTAGGCTACTTACTGGTCATTGTAGTACACTTGTACTTAACTTAACACCGGAACTTAATCTGAGTTGAACATCCTGTCAAAACATTCCTAGCGTCATGTGACCTTATCACATGACTGCATGATCATGTGATTAGTATCCGATTGTCCCATTGGCTGATTATGTTTCCGACAGTTTTCCATATCAGCCAAAAACAGCCAAGATAAATCTATTATCACCCATAACATTCAAATAGCTTCCTTTTCCTATGTAGCCCAATGCAGGTAATACAATTCATTGAAATGTTTTGGAGGAAATTCGTTTTGAAAATTGAGCCTAGAAGTGAGGGGATGATAATTATAAATGTGGGGTATGACCCATTCTGATGGGCCTATTTGATTGTACTCTACTAAGATTGTGCTACATGTAATATAATATTTCATTAATTTCATGTATAATTTCATTAATTTGTATCTGAATCAACTTAGCATAGATGGATGGATGGATGATTAGTGTTTTACGCCCTGTAGGCTAGATCTTCTTGTGCACTTGTTAGACTAATCATGATAGGAGGAGGACACAACAGTGAGGCAAAGGATGATTGAAACTGCTGTCCGACATAATTATTATGTCCTGGTGACTCAGCCTGAGTGGTAATAAGGGAATATATAACCTTTCTATATAGTTCTGCAATATCATATCTTGCAAGAAATTGGAATTGACAGATAGATATTTGACTGAAAGGCCCAGTCCCAAAATGTCACTGCTGAAATCACAGAAGGGATGCATGGATGACCAAATAATGCTAAAGCCACATTTTGCTTTGGTTAAGGACTGCATTGTAGGATATAGGCCTATGATATTATGCCTTCCTGTAACAAGATTGTCATGACTATGCTGATGCTTTACCCCCTATCTTTAGTCACCATCATTATCTTAATTAGAGCCACACTCTGTCAATTAAGATCGGAACCAGATCCCTGACCAGCACTGATCACATAACGCTAAACAAACCAGAAGAATGTGATCCAAATTAGCTGGGGTCATTTTACCAGCCAGGAAATATCTACAACCAGCATTGTGCCAGTCTAAATACACAGGAAACAGAAATGGGACAGTTTCTCGCATTTTCTCGTCCGTTATCGTATTCCATAGGAAATTGACACGTGACACGAGATGCAAGCATTGGCTGCAGCAAGCAGCAGGTGCTGGTCCACATAATGGCGGTCGTATGCTACTGGGATAACCAATAAGTAACTTGGCCATTTAACATCATTAATTGTTATGTTTTTAATAAACTCAACAGCAAGATCTAGGCCCAGTTGGTATTTGGTCTTGCCATTTCCTCTAGAAGGTCTTGGACCCAAATCCTAGTTTGGGAGATCCTGCATGTATAGTGGTTAAAAAGGCCTATACATTGTCCAAATGGTTTATTTCTAAAGGGCCGAGTTCCAAAAACTGCCCATATAATTACATGTATGCAATTCAATGATTATGTAATGATGTAGATTTATTTTTTTACATATATATAAATTCATAAAATATAAATTTTAAAAGTCTTTACCTTTGTGGTATGCATTATGTCGTCTTTTTTTGTGTGCTAAATGACTAAGCCTACTCAGTTTACCTTTTAAAAAGATGTAAATCACTGACATAATGCCGTCATTAATTATGACAAATTGATTGAAGAAGGAAAACAATTGTTTCACATGCATCAAAGGCTCAAAGCCAATCAACACATTTTGATTTTGTCACATTAAATTACATTTTGGGTGACACTTTAACCCCCCCCCCCCTTTGCAACCCCTTACCCTCCCCTCGCGTGAGAGGTACAGGTGTTTTACCCCCTAATGGATGATTACAAAATAGTTAGATTCAGAGATTTTTTAGATTTCATGATTTAGATTTTTTTGTCTCGTCATCAAGATTATGATTTGAACTCTTGAAGACTAAATGATTACACCAGACTGTAGTGGCAGATTAGATAAAATTGGGGGTAAATTAGAGCAGCAGGGGAGGGGGCATTCAGGGTACCTAGTGCATTTATATTTTAGCTTCTGTTGCCAACTAGAATTGTGTAATCATTTCAGATATATATCAGACTTTAAACATTACATCAAAAAAGTTTTGACATTGATTTAATTTTAGTTGCTATTTCAAGGTCACAATCAAACGGGGAAAAAAATCTAACAAAGAATCCGCGGATTCAAAAGCTGTCCAATGTCCATGTGCTGTTATGGCAGTTAGAAGATACTTTTGGGATGTGTGCATTGTCCCACCGGCTTGTTTTAAAGAAATAGAAACTTCTATTTGTTCTCTTTTCTATTTATGGTGAAAAAAGTAGATAACTTGCATATATTTCACTTGTCTGTTGCTTCGTGATAACTAGTTGAGATGTTGTTAGCCACACATCAAGAATATCTTGATAATAATATTAAATTTTATCAATTTGAAAGTTCAGCTAAATAAAACATACACTCTATTTGTACTATCCTAGACATTGATGAATGATGATATTCAAGGGCTACACATACATGTAGGCAGGCATAATGATAACCAGCCAGGTTCATGATAACTGCTAAAAAAGCTTTCAACATCACTTGTGACTCGTCTTCTATAATAAAGTTCAGGCCTATCCAATGATTTAGCGAACGTTTCTGGAGCAAAAGGTCTCCGTTTGTTGCTTTGCACATCCTGGCATACAGCTTTTTGGAGTCACCTGAGGAACAATCCTCATACAAAGGCTATGTGGAACATGTGGATTCTCTTTTAATTGACAAACGTCAGCAAAAACTGACTAATTAACTTAGTCATATAATTAAGTCAAGACAAAATTTGACTGAGACCACTGATTAAGTGATCTGTAGTCAGAAAGATTTCAGTGTAGGTTTATTTTGCATCTTGACTGGTATGCTACTTGTAAAATGGCAAACTTTGTCAAGACCTAAGTCAGTTTAGCACCAGACCGAGGACATTAGTGCTGGAGAATGGAGAAGTGAGTTGGAAGGCACCATCTAACACACGTTTTTCACCAAGTGAATGTTGCACACACGTCTGCACATCCTGGCTGGAGCATGCTCCGTTCATTAAGACAAGGGGCAGGTGTTTGGAACAGGTTACTATGGCAACGGTCACAGGTTTCTGGGGGTCAGGATGACGTCATCTTGATGGAGTCATCAGTTATCACAATGCCAGTCTAATTGGATCATTACATCAAAAACTTCTTGAGGTTGGTACAGAGCTCAAGTTTTCAAGAAAAGTTATTCATTGCAATGCAGTTTTTAAATAGGCCTACAGAGAGAAGTGGAAAGGATATATCACCTTCTCACAGTTTTAGTAAGATTTTTAGGGTATAATTATAAGAACAATCACTTTAATATGGGCCTATATTAATGTGATTGTTGTTATAATTATATCCCAAAAATATCTATATTTGAAAAATCTAGATAGACAGACTTCAACTAATTATGAAATTAGGATTTTTCCATTTCATTGTGTATATAGGCATACACATGTGACAGTCATGTATTCTCTAAAACTTGCCAATCTAAATAATCTTCATTCAAAGAAACCTCAGTTTCATCAGTCTCAGGAGTCAGGGCAGAGCAAATCATGCATGCACTTTGCAAGACAGCACTGTAAGAAATGAGCGTGTTTTTGTGTCTAGAAGAACTGTATATGTATTGTTATTTTACCAGTATTTTTTGTATACGGACTTTGTCTGTGAATTTACAGTTCTTTGTCGGGTACAAAGCTGGCTTCAAGAAAAATGTACTGCAACATGTCATTTAACATTCAGTGCACGTCGATGAACAATTACTTTCACCGTTAATTTACTGATAACTTGTAATATGCAGACTAAACAATCAATAAACCTGGCAAGATCCTATAAACAAGATATTATATGGACTTCAACCATGGAACATGTGGTGCCATCTATAACATATATGCTTTACACAACTGTTAATCAAACTTAATCTATAACTGATCTGAAGATAAGGGAACATCCTCATTCATATGATCTTAAAGATGTTGTCATTATGCAAATGTTTTAAAGTCTATTTTTGACATTGATATTTTTGTGAGTCTTATGATGTGTTCTAAAGAATGACCCGATTAAAACCAAAATAACCCTAGCACAGTCTGGATTAATAGAACATACTTGTGTAAACTTGACACCTGCTTCTCTTGGAAAATATCCATCAATTTTATGGCAGCAATTTGTGCTCAAACGTGTGCGAATTAATTGCTTAGTATTGATGGACTTACTTCCCTGCTGTCAAGCAAGAGATGAGCAAGGCTGAGCCTGGGGTCAGTGGCTCAATCAGCTGATTCCAGCTTTGGTACATCCCTACAGCTATGCCACAGTTAAATCACATGTTTAGTCTGTTGTTTCAAACTTGTGTAAAAATAACGGATTCTATCCGTATTTTTACAGTAGATTCTACAGCTCCTTGCATGCTTTACTTTCTATGTTTTACAGTCGATATTACTGTAAAATATACTTTGAATAAACTGTTTTATATACATACATTATACCGTAATATCACTTTGTTGAGTCTGCAAAATTACAGTTCAATATACCGATCTGCATTTTACGGTTCATTGTACTGTTCAGGTTTGTGAGTACTTACACAGTTATTAGAGCTGGAACAAAGTTGCCATTTAATTTAACTGTAAAATTTAACGGGAATTTTTTGCAGTGAGGCTATACAGCAAATAGTAGGCCTATTGATAGAAAAGAGGTTGGAGTAAAACTTTAAATGTAGGCCTATCACTATACCATTAACAGTAAAATAATCAATTTCATCATAAAAATTTTCTTAAAAATAGACAGTATCTGGTGATGAATATGATCATTTAATTTTCTAATCACTTGAAGATATGCAGGCTAATATTTTGTCAACTTGTTGGTTGGAATATGGAGTCGTGCACAATTATTTAAAGAGTTGGCCTACCTGTCGGTAAAAGTAGGCGCCTGTCTGGGTTGTCATCCCTGCGTCCTGGGTTCGAAGCGGTGGGCAGAGGCCTGCTGTCTCTCTTATCATTGGGGTAGGGGCAAGGCTGGGTGGGCAGGGCAGGGGGGTGGCTGGTAGTAGGGCAAGCAGTCGGGGGGTAATGGATGGCGGAGGAGGTTGTCTCGGGGGATCTGCCTTCATGTCGCCTGGGAGAGGGCAAGGGGGGAGTGAGCTGCTTGTGTATATTATCTCTTGGTTGGATGTCTCTGGGTTGGATATCTCTGTGTCCTATACCAACTGAGTTTAAGGAAGCCCCCGGTAGAGACACAGGGGGGTTAGGAGTGAGCCCCCCGGGGGGAGCGAAGGCAGATTTGCCCGTAGAAGTCACAGCAATGACAGGGTGGGTGCTGTCGTGATCCAAGATGCCTGCACTGGGCATCTTTGCCCCCGGGCCGTTATTAGAAGGGGCATCAGGGCATCCTGGAAGCCAATATTCTCTGCCCTCGCAGACCCCCGCCGGTTCTTGCTTGATCAGCCCTTGAGACAATAAGCCAGGTGGGCTGCCCCATGCCCCAGCGGCCATATCCATCGCCCCACTCATGCGTAGGTAATCTGTCTTGGCCGACACCTGCAATTCAAAAATAATTCTAATTTTAAAAAAAATCCACATTCCTTTACATTACTATCAATTTTAACTCTGCATTTCATTAACAGATGGAGGACACAGTCACACAGCAATGAAATATAATTGAAACATTCTAATAAAATTGTACACTCAATCAACAACAACAAAAACATCACGGGATTAAAATACATATCTCTATAAAGCCTAAACAACGTCATCTGTAAAGATATTAAGAGATGATATAGATAGATAGACAGATAGACAGATAGACAGACAGATAGATAGATAGATAGATATATAGATAGATAGATAGATAGATAGATAGATAGATAGATAGATAGATAGATAGATAGATAGATAGATAGATAGATAGATAGATCTATGTGTTACTACTGTAACCACGATTCTAAAAAAGCTGCAAAAGAAAAATTAAGGAATAAGGCTGTAACTATCTAGCCTTTTTTTTTGTCGAATACCCCCTATACTGTAGGCCTACATGCAGATCCCAATGAATAAACCCTAATTAATAATACACTCTTGCTCATAAATATAGAATATAGGCACATGTAAAAAGGTGAGCAGAAGCTGCAAACAGACTTCCAACAATTTTTATAGACAAACATGGGTCCAATCAACACGACAAAGTGAAAATTTTATGAAATTTGAGAAAATCTTGAAAACTGGGCTCAATTATGAAAATACTGAAAAAACAACAAATATTCCAGATTTTTGAAGGTTTGAAATCACATGAAATATTTTTGATGCATAAAAATAATTGTCACCAAAGGAATAATTAGGGCCAAGATAAGTTAGTAACATAGATTATATTGGAAATAATACCCTCTAGGGGTAATCAGGACTATGATATGAATGGAACACCCCACTTTCTCGTGATTTGAGAATTTCTTTCTGTCTAAAGGGACTTAAGTTCTGAAATTTTAAGGGTTAGAAGGTAGAGGATGCATATCTTGGATGTACGATTTCATTTGGCGCCAATGATGCTCGATTTAGATGCAATTGGGAAAAATTATGATCCAAGAATTTTGACAATTTCTTGAAATTTGAAGATGTTTGGACTATGTAGACACCAGGACCACTTTTACGTACTTAAACGGACACCCATGAAGAGTTCTTCCAAATGGTACCATTGCCTCCACTGAAAAAAATTTTGGTCGCTCGCTATTGACTGTTTGTCACGTCACAACAGTGTCAATTTAGTATTCCAATTGATTGCAGCCAAAAAACTATGAATCACTGAATGGATTCATAGAAAATATTGCAAAAGGTCATCCTTGCAATTGTATCAAACATAGGCCTGACAAAAAGAAACTTTGTATGTGTTAGGTGTGTGATCCGCTATCATGGTTTACAAAACATTGTTGTGTTGTGATAAACAGTTGACAGGGACCGATGTAATCAATTTCCAGTCAGAACTATGGTGCCATTTGAATAATATCTTCTTTGGTGTACTTTTCAGTTTATTGAAAGCGGTTTCTAATAATCACGAAGTCAAAAAATTTCAAAACTTCAAGAAATTGTCAAAATTCCCAGATTGTGATATTTCCTGACTGCATCAAAATCAAGCATCTAAAGCTCTTTTAGAAAGAAAAATATTCACAAATCAAGAAAAAATAGGTGTCCCATTCAAATCGAAGTCTAGATTACCCCTAGTAGGTATTTTCCCAACATTGACAATGTACTAACTCATTTTGACCCCAATTAGTCTTTTGCTGTCATTAATTTTATTTTCATGTATCAACAGTATTTCATGTGATATCTACCCTTCAAAAATTTGGAATATTTGTCGTTTCTTCAGTATTTCCATAATTGACCCAAGTTGTCAAGATTTTCTCCAAATTCATAAAATTTTCACTTTGAGGTGTTGAATGGACCCATATTTATCCAGAAAAAATGTTAGAAGTTTGTTTGCAGCTCCCATCATGAAATGGTGTTTTTACAGTTCCACTCAAATTTGACCTCTGCCTATATTCCATATTTATGAGCAAGAGTGTATGTTATTTCACCAAATTATATAAACGGGAAAGGAGTATTGAAACAATATAAGTGAAATTCGGTATATAAACCTACACCATTATTCACTTGCCATGCAGTGTTTTCACTCATGAATGCAATGTGACAAACTGCATGTATTTAAAACAAGGCTCAGATCTGCAAGTGTTTGTCACATATTAAACCAAAAAGCATCCTAAGATGGTAGGTTTTAAGTTTATGAAGAACTGCTTTTATTCTATTCAAAGATTCCAAAAGCTTGTTAAATCTTATTTAGATTTGATCCCATCCAGGTGTACTATTTAGCCCTATAGTATAATATGGTTCATCAAGATAAGTTTAGTATAGTCATTCTCAGCATCTTGCACTTGGTCGGATAAAATGAAAAAATAATGAAATTAAATGATTTCTTTAACATCGATTATATAAAATACAAATGCAAAAGCAAAGTGCATGATTTTCATCGACAGGTATAAAAGCATGACCAAAACAGATTAAGAATGAAAATGTGTTATTTTCACAATCTCTAGGTGCGTATAAGTAGCCACAGTCATGTGATCTGATAGCTGAACCAAATGAGAGTTTACTAAAGAATTTAAACTTAAAGTGCAAAATATGAAAGAACCATGGTGTGCAGTTGTTTTCTTAAAATGTGTCAATCATCATTCTTATATAGACTGATCAGTGTTTATGATATAATTATCGACAGCATCGCCTCTTGTTACTGGGGTTTTTGCTTCGATTCTACCAAGATTTTACCACAATTAAAATAATATAATCATTGGTTGAACAAGAGACAGTGGCACCCCTTATATCTCTTGCTCAAATATTTAGTCGTCTTTTGAGTTGAATTCACCTGACATTGGGTATTTCAGCAGAATTCCATACCAGTTTCTAACTCCTGTATTAATATATACATAATATTATGGAGTTAAAGAATATTGACAATATTGTAAACTTAGGCCTACCCCATATATGGGTGCACGGTGCAAAATAATATATGAGTAGACATTTGTGTCAAAAAGCACATAGCTGGGGGAGGGAGGTAAGCAGCATGTTATTGAATAAAAAAAATCGTTGGAGTGTTGTCTGCATGTTGTAGGCATAAAAGTTACAAATTTCCAATATTGCTTCATCTTTCAATAAATTACACAATCATATAAATATGAACTGTTATGCTCATGCCATTCAAATTCAAACAATCACGAAAAAGGATAACCACTTTCAGGAGTGAGGTGGAATAAAACTAATCTGCAATCGAATTGAGGGGGTGGGGGAGTCTTGGGGATACTCTTGGCTTCTGTCATTTCACCCATGCTAGGAAACTTTTAAGGAAACTTTTAAGGAAACTCTTAAGGAAACCTTTAAGGAAACTTAGGAAACATGTTCCTTCCTCCTTTCCTTCCCTGAGCCCCCTCCCCCTTTCCCCTACCCCTTCCTATTCAGAACATCACATGGAAGGAACTATAGGAAATGTAACGGAAGAAATGTGGAAGGAGAGATCTAGAGCTAGAGGAAGAAATTGTAGTGCAAAGGAAGAAGGTTGAAATTGAGGAAGAAGTTGTTATACAATTGAGGAAGAACCTGTGGGTGAAATTTGAAAGATTTGAAAGAAAGGAAGGAAAAGCCACCAAAAGCAGACAAATGAAATACAAACAGGGAGAAAAAATGTGTCAGGAAAAGTGTTTAGGACAAGTGAAACCACAGGAAAGTGTTTAGGAAAAGTGCTTAGCCCAGAGAGGAAAGTGTACAGGATACATGGCCTACCTGAATAGCTTGCTTAAACATGGCCGCAGTTCCTTAGTCCCTTCCTTCCAAACGTCCGTCCAGGATATGGACTACCTCTTGCTTCCCTCCTGTTTCCAGTATGACGCAATATGACGTAACTACAGCCACATTATGTAGGATCCCTGGGCTACAAGTGGCTAGATTTCTCGTGGGGTGGCTGTTGAAGGTGGTGGCTACACAAATTTGGCAGCTGTAGTGTGTTGTCAGCGGTGAGTAGCAGAATTCAGCCTTCACCAGCTTAAGGTGTGTCTTGCAGGAATATTCAAATTTGATGATAATATGCTTGGTGAATATGTATGATATAAACAAGTGTTTATGAAAGCTATAAATACCAAGACAAACTGATTCCTTAAATCACTATAGTAATTTCCTTCAGATGTGATATTTTACGAAAATATCTTGATGAAGATTATGTAGATTTAGTGCATGCAACTGTTTATATTTAGTAGCTCTGTTCAATTATCTGCTGTGTTGATGTCTTAGACTTTTTTTTTCTCATCAGTTGACAAAATATATCCTTAGGAGTCTCAAATGATCAGCAGATAACGGATATTCTTCATACTCAAGAACTACCAACTCAGCTCAGGAACTCCCCAGGAACATTCAGGCACAGTCAGGAACAGTCAGGAATGACAGGATGCTACTCAGGATATCCGAATGTGAACAACAAGCCCAGCATGTCTTATAGCCCTGTTGTTCACACCACGTGTGTTTGGGGGAGGGGTGTGTGGCCCTGCAGCCTATCATGGCTACTATGGCTTGGAGGAGGAGGGGCCTTGTGGTACACCATGTTGCTACAGCTGAATCAGTGAGCATCACAACACTGAAGTCTCGTGCTGCCCGAGAACTGGCGAGAACTGAAGAGAATCTGCTGTGAGTTGGCCAACAGTGTGTTTATTTCAGTTAATACAGCAATTGGATACTGCATAATTTAGCTAATTTTACTTGAAACAAGGTACATACAATTTTCCATCGATTTCAAAATCATTAATATTTTGTCTTATCAGCAACATTTTATAGGCATGCATGCTAACTTTTGGCAAAAATTAGACTATTCTTTGTCTGGTATAAATATTTCCTCCCTTCACTTTATATATAATATTATTGTAGAATATACAGTTGCGGACAAAAGTATTCATACAGCTGAGTATTCTGCACATAACTGATATTTACTCTTTATTCAGGGATGCGTGGAGAAAAATTTCACTTTTTAAGTCATTGCCTTAATCAATTATCATTGACAAACTCTGCAAGCTTAAGCATATCTCTGTTTTCAAGCTAAGGGGGCACACAAATGTAACATTTCAGCATGACAAAAGTATTCATACAGCTTGGACACACTTGGTATAAAGTGCATCAAAAGTGTGAGTTTCTGTTCAAATAATTTGTAACTTTCTGTGGCTTCTTTGGATAACCTCCTTAGAGGTTCTGAGTGCTTTTTGGGTGTTTTTATCTATGTTGGTTGACCCATACCACCCTATATCGCTGGTATCATTTTACCATTAAATGTATCAGACATTTCTCAAAAGATGACAATAAGTCCATGAAGAATAACCTCATCTCTTCAAATGATCCATCATAGTTTTCATTATGCAATATGTTGTGTCTGATGTAAACTACAAGCAGTTGAATTTGGTTTTACAAGATTTAGTATATTTTCATAGTTTTCATTATGCAATATGTTGTGTCTGATGTAAACTACAAGCAGTTGAATTTGGTTTTACAAGATTTAGACATAGGTACCAAATGTCTAGTTTTTGAAAGTTTTGCCCATTAAAATAGCATTGGGCCTTGGCCAATTTTTGTCTTTGCATCATGTGCAAATCATCACCTTCATGCATAAGTAAATTTTTAGTCCAAGTGAGAGTTGGCACTAAAGTGCCATAATGATTACAGCAAGTCATGAAACCAAATTTTACTGGGTGTGAGCATTCAGCTTGGCTTAGTGAGCATCTTTGCGGAAGTTTCATCAAAGGTAAAATGATGGCAGCGATATAGGGTGGTACAACACAGATAAAAACACATCCAAAAAAAGCACTCAGAACTTCCACGGAGGTTATCCAAAGAAGCCACAGAAATTTACAAATTATTTGGAACAGAAATTAAAGCTTTTGATACCCAAACATGTTCATGATATCCTCTAAAAAAACTTTCAATTTCATTTATCTTCTAATATCCAACGATTTTGTGTAAGTTTCTGGAGATAAAGGTCTTCTGTTGCCGCTCTGCAGGTCGGACATACAGCTTTTTGGAGTCACTGCACTCTAAAAAATGTCGTGACAAAATTGGTTTTTTAGATTCAAAATGGTTTTTTGAAAAGCCAAATTTCAATGCAAAAAACCAACATGGATTTTTTTAAAAATCCATGTTGGTTTTGCATTGAAATTTGGTTTTTCAAAAAACCATTTTGAATCTTAAAAAACCAATTTTGTCCCGACATTTTTTAGAGTGCAGTTATGGGCCATTCTCAATTCGGGACAATGGGTATATCAAAAATGTCTTGTAACGGAGGGGACAAAGTGGTAACGGAGTGGAATTTTGATGTAAAAAACCAACTGTGATAATAATAATAATAATAATAATTACTTATATAGCGCCAATTCCAGTAAACTGCTCATTGGCGCTTGGTTATATTAGTTGATGTTTCTGTAGTATTTTGCAAAAAGATATGTTTTCAAACGTTTCTTGAAGTTATCCAATGTTCTTGATTTTCTCACATTTCCTGGTAAGCCATTCCAAAGTGTTGGTGACGAAAAGGAGAAGGCTCTATCTTCGAACTTGTTTTGATATTGTGTGGCAGGTATCTGTAAGAGCAGTTTGCCATTGCTGCGGAGGTTAAGGTCATTTTCAGGTTTCAGTTGAATGAGACTTTTGAGGTACTGAGGAGCTTGATTATTCACAGCTTTCCATGTGGATGTCATAAGTTTGAATTGAATCCTTGCAGGCATTGGAAGCCAGTGTAACTCTTTCCTGTGATGACTGACCTTATCATGTCTTTTTAGGAACAACTACAAAAGAAAAAACAATAAAAGATTGATGTAACTATTATTTTCAGAAGTACTTGATCTCATATCAGTAGACTTTTTGGTCCAAATATCAATTTCATGCTCATGATCTGGTAACGGAGTGGACGGTAATGGAGGGGAATGATATTTTGCTTTTCGCTCAATACTGCTTTTTATTTTGGATATTAGACAAAATAATTGAAGACTATTAAAAGCTGTCACCCTCAGCAATTTATACATCAAATCGCTCTTTAAAACTGTCATTGGTTAGCTTCGAAATGAAGGAAACGGAGTGGACATTTTGGTGAGACCAAAAACATTTTCTTTGAATATTATGTCATAATTTATTGAATACATGTTTTGTGAAGTCTGCAAGGCAGTGGTACTATGACGCACATGTGTCTGATGATATTCAGTGAAAATAGCTCATGAAAAACAATAACGAACCGAGCTATGGCAAGTAATGGAGTGGACAAAAAAATTGACATAAATTAGTGACACATCTATTGTATCAATTTAATCAATGAAATAAGACCCAAAAAAATTGAATGTGGACTAGATATAAATTCAAGTCTATATTCTCATGAATCGTGCAAAGAAACTTTAAATATAATGGTACATTAGGAGAAAAATTAACACTTGATTTTGTCATGTCAGGTCCAGTGACAGGGAAAAACCATTGATTTTGCACGGATTACTGGACATAATGCACAAAAAAAAGGTCAAATGAATGACTTTTTGTTCCAAACGCAGTGGTTCTAAATAGAAATATGAATAACATATGTAGAGTGACGCTTCAGATATTAATCGCATTCAAATTAATGTCAGGGAGCTAGAGTGATGCAAATTGTCCCGAAATTTGAGAATGACCCTTATAAGTAAGAAAATTGATTAACTATCAAACAATTTGACTATTATAACTAATTATGACCAATGACTAAACGATGCAGTCAAGATGATTTTCAGTGTTGGTAGGCCTAAACCTGAATACACTCTTAACACAAAAGGTTATCTTTATGGTACATAATTTATATAAAGAACCACCCGAAAAAAGGTTCTAAATGTTTTCAGGGTTCAATTGAATTGAAAAGGTTCAATACTTGGTAGGAAGGCCATATGATTGGACCCTGCATGTGCTCAACTTGAGAGAAAGGGGTTCCATTGTGGGAGTTCAGTGAAACTGGATTATCTAGATGTTGTTGTTGTTTGCTGCTGGCACCTTTTAGTGTTTTTTTTTATTTATATCAGCTTATGGAACCCTTAAAGCTTCCATATAAAACCTTTTTTTAAGAGTGTAAACCTATATATTTATATCCTTTGAAGAACAACCTGGGCATATAATATCACCTCAAACAGGAACATGTTGGATCTCTGAAATATTTACAGTACTTTGACTCAATGCGAACTTGGATCGACAGGAAACAAGAGATCTCACTAAACTACAAGCAAACTTCACGATGCACACGAGATTTGAAGACAACAGTGACATCTCCATTTTGGAACAGGAAACAACTATGTAAACAGTCACCCTGATAACAATTAATGCCTGGCTCTACAAAAACACCTGCATTAGGGCCTACCCTATTAATATTGATGGTTGGGCCTTTCCAAAAACAGCTGCTCTTCACTGAGTGGCTGTCCTAGAACAGTTAATTGTCCTGCCCTTTTATTGTGACGTTAGTCAACGCTGGGGCTTTCCTTTTGTGATGTCATCAACAGTTAATCACGTGACAATACATGAATGTCACCCAAACGAGGCATTTAAGATAACAACACTGACTGGCACAGAATTTACTCCCACTGAAAAGTGACTAGAAAAGCCCAGCTTGGTGTTCTATGAAGAGATTTACACTGATTTAATAAAGATTAAATCATTCTCTAACTTCAGCACATGTTAATTAGCTTGTTGACTGACTTAATTGTGACTAGGTCTATTGCTCAAGACAAAATGCTTGGAACTAGGCCTGTTGAATGCTTTTGGAGTGATTATCAAATTTATATGCAGCATACAATTATAGGCCTACATCTTTGTGTTTGCATACCAGCCAGGTCCATTATGAATAGTTTGTAATTTTTTTTTAAATATCTTCCCTCTAGTCAACCATTGAAAAACTCATCTGCTTCTTCTCCTTCTTCCTTTTGTTTCTACTCCTTCTTCTTCCAATGACTTTCCATCCCTGTATCAGACTAACTTCCTTCTGGAAGTAATGACCTTTATCCACACTGTGTATGAGCGGCTATGGAACTAAACATTACAGTCCTTGTCATACATGTACTTTCATGGAATCCTAGTTCTTTTTTCTTATGTTGCTGATTGTTGAAGTGTGATGTCAGTGATAACTCAATGTCACAGTTGACATCCCTATTCTCTAGCATTGCAATATAAACTCAGCAAGATTAAAAACGCACACTTTCAAAAAAGCTAAAAATCGTACTTCCTCTAAAAGCATCAAGATGAAAGTTTCCAAACTTCTAGCAGTTGCCATCAGGTACATTCACAAAACTTTTCAAATCTCTAAGTGCAGTACTTTTGTGTCAAATTTAATCGTCGTGGTCACTGTCGAAAATGGAAGTCACAAACTGTGCATCAAAACAAAACGCACAATTGGAAATAGTGGTTTTGTAGCATACTGGATGGGATTAATCTTATGAAATTTTCACATAACAGGCACAAGACTTCCAAAAGCGGTCTCACAGAAGTTTTTGAAAAAAAAAGTCAATGATAAAGCAGATTTTGAATTAAGAACTCAAAATTTAAGAGTTCGCATCTTCAAATGAAGCTTGTGAACCAGAACTGTTAAATAATGGTGGTTTTATGCATGCCCAGGGTAGAAACAAACACACAGACAATCATTCCATATCAATTGTCCCAAAAATCCAGTACATTTAAATTTCTTTCTGCACCTGCAGAATTCTGCACAAAATTCTGCAGTTCTGCAGGAAGCTGCAGAATTCTGCAGTTCTGCAATTTTGGTCCTCTGTCACCGCAGCATTTCTGAAATGTCTCTGCAGCAAAATCTGTGATTCTGTAGGAGTTATGCAGTTTGGGAGGTTTTATGCACTTCTGCAGCTGCCTGCAGTATTCTGCAGGAAGCTGTAGAATTTCGCAAATTCTGCAGTCACCTGGTGCTCGTCCGTCCCTGTAGCATTTCTGAAAGGTTTCTGCAGCAGAATCTGCAGTTCTGTAGGAGTTATGCAGCTTGGGATGTTTTATGAGCAGTGCTATCTTCGAGGTAGCAAGGACCGTACCAGTGGGATCCCGGCATCCCACTGGTATGTTCCAGCGGGACACCCCTAAGGGAGCAGTTCTTTTTTAAAAATGAGGACAGTGAGGAAACCAGTGGGATACCCCCGTACCAGTGGGATACCTGCGTAGGCGCGTACCAGTGGGATACTCCAGCATACCTACACAAGTACGAGGACCTAGAGGACACCCAGTGGGATAACCCCGTACTAGTTGGATGCCCATACAAAATACCAGTGGGATACCAGTGGGATACCAGTGGGATAGTACCCCAGCACTAGTGGAATACCTATACAAGAATGAGGACAGTGAGGAAACCAGTGGGATACCCTCTTGATATAACACTTTGACACGGAGGAAGGGAGGAGACCCAGTGGGACGCCCTTTTGACAAAGAGGAAGTGAAAAGACACAGTGGGACACCAAGGAGAAGTTGGGGATACCAAAAGAGTGGGGGCAACCCAGGGGATACCCCAAGATTTGAGGCACCCTGGGGATACCCTAAGGTTTGGGGCTCCCATGCGGATACCCAAAGGGTGGGGGGCACACCCAGAGGATACCAAAAGGTTGGGGGCATCCCCGAGGGATACCCCAAGGTAGACCCCGGAGCCGTCGGCAAAAGCCGCCGCCATCAGTCAATGCATGGAAAAGTCAAGTCAAGGACAATCCAAGCCGTCAGTGATCAGTTAGTCAGCCGCCGCCGATTTTTTTACCCCAGCATGTTTGGTACCGTTGGATTTGTCTTGAAATGACGATTCCAATGGTATCAAAATTGTCAAAATTGGATGACTCTGGCCCGAACTAGGGTATTGGTACGATTGAGTGTGACAGTCATGGAAACTGCAACATTACAATTGTCATTCATAGGCCTACAGAGAAGCGACTACCAGTCAAAACGGCGATAAACCAAAACGGCTATTGCCGAAACGGCGAGGATTTTTCTTAACTTGACCAAAACGGCTATTGCAAAAAATTAAAATGCATGCCATTGCCAGAACGGCTATTTAACTTTACCAGAACGGCTATTATACTTAACCAAAACGGCGATTATCAATCATTTCAATTCTGCAGCTTCAAAGCTGCTGGCAGTAATTCTGTAATCCTACTCTTAATTGTCATCAATACATTGTGATTGATTGCTTTATTTATTCGGAATCACTCACAGTCATACTGAAGCAATTAGGCCTCAGGCCTGTACACTGTACCCCAGAGGTGGACAACTGGACATGCCCACACTCCTCTATTTTAAAAAATTTGATCCAAATCAGTCCAATAATTCAGAATGCATTCTCAAAGAGAAATGTTTGCTTCATCCATTTATTTCACTTCTAAGATATATCACATTACATAGCCACAAATCAATGGTTAGAGGCTGGGAATGGGGTGCTTTGCTAAGTGCAATCAGCTTAATAAGTTAATTGACACCTTCCAGTAGCTAGCACTTCACCACTTATAGAGCTCTGTTGTTCTTCAATGCCAATCAGGGAATGTCATCCCACCATAAGCCCAAACAATTCATAGGCTTGGCCTAAAAATTCATAGGCTTGGCCTGGCGCGATTGTCAAATCGATATAAAATTACGTTTTTCGGCCACTTTTAATCAAGATACACAGTTGTATCATGCTTCAATCGAAAATTTAGGTTCCATACTATTTAAATCCAAAGTTTCAAAAGGATCTGTCGGTAAATAATGTTGCACTGGCCGTTTGAAGTGAGTGAGCAAAATCAAAACAAACATTCTTCCTACCAATAGTGCAAAGAACTGCTCCCTTGAGGGGTATGCAACTGGTACATACCAGTGGGATGCCAGTATCCCTCTACAGGGCCTCCCCCCTGAGGTAAATAGGAAAGAGGGTTTTATGTACCAATGCAGCTAGCTGAAGAATTCTGTAAGAAGCTGCAGAATTTCACCAATTCTGCAGCTGCCTGCAGAATTCTGCAGTTTCCTAAAAATCCTGCAGGAGGCTGAAGAATTCTGTAGAAAGCTGCAGAATTATGCAGCTTCCTACAGAACTGCAGAATTTGCTGCAGAACTGCAGAATTCTGCAGCTTCCTGCAGAATTTTTTGAGAAACTGCAGAATTCTGCAGGTAGCTGCAGAATTGGTGAAATTCTGCAGCTTCCTGCAGAATTCTGCTGCTAGCTGCATAAGTGCATAAAACCTCCCAAGCTGCATAACTCCTACAGAATTAAATATTCTGCTGCAGAACTTTTTCAGAAACGCTGCTAGGCCAGACAAGCACCAAAACCCCCGACCCCCAAACCGCTATGCCCCCATACCAACATTTCCTGGGTAGCAGCAAGACCTTGTAAAAGTGGTCTGAACTTTGCAGATGCATTGCAATGGGCTGAATGAAGTAACAGAGCTTCAAAAATCCTGCTGTAGGAGCTGCAGAACAGCAGAATTCTGCAGCTTCCTGCAGAATTTTTTGAGAAACTGCAGAATTCTGCAGGCAGCTGCAGAATTGGTGAAATTCTGCAGCTTCCTACAGAATTCTGCAGCTTCCTGCAGAATTCTGCAGCTAGCTGCATAAGTGCATAAAACCTCCCAAGCTGCATAACTCCTACAGAATTAAATATTCTGCTGCAGAACTTTTTCAGAAACGCTGCTAGGCCAGACAAGCACAAAAACCTCCGACCCCCCCAACCGACCCCCAAACCGCTACGCCCCCAAACGAACGTTTCCTGGGTAGCGGCAAGACCTTGTCAAAGAGGTCTGAACTTTGCAGATGCTTTGCAATGGGCTGAATGAAGTAACAGAGCTTCGAAAATCCTGCAGGGAGCTGCAGAACTGCAGAATTCTGCAGCTTCCTGCAGAATGTTTTGAGAAACTGCAGAATTCTGCAGGTAGCTGCAGAATTGGTGAAATTCTGCAGGTGGCTGCAGAATTTGTGAAATTCTGCAGCTTCCTGCAGAATTCTGCTGCTAGCTGCATAAGTGCATAAAACCTCCCAAGCTGCATAACTCCTACAGAATTAAATATTCTGCTGCAGAACTTTTTCAGAAACGCTGCTAGGCCAGACAAGCACCAAAACCCCCGACCCCCAAACCGCTATGCCCCCAAACCAACATTTCCTGGGTAGCGGCATGACCTTGTCAAAGAGGTCTGAACTTTGCAGATGCATTGCAATAGGCTGAATGAAGTAACAGAGCTTCAAAAATCCTGCTGTAGGAGCTGCAGAACAGCAGAATTCTGCAGCTTCCTGCAGAATTTTTTGAGAAACTGCAGAATTCTGCAGGCAGCTGCAGAATTGGTGAAATTCTGCAGCTTCCTACAGAATTCTGCAGCTTCCTGCAGAATTCTGCAGCTAGCTGCATAAGTGCATAAAACCTCCCAAGCTGCATAACTCCTACAGAATTAAATATTCTGCTGCAGAACTTTTTCAGAAACGCTGCTAGGCCAGACAAGCACAAAAACCTCCGATCCCCCCACCCGACCCCCAAACCACTACGCCCCCAAACCAACGTTTCCTGGGTAGCGGCAAGCACTTGACAAAGAGGTCTGAACTTTGCAGATGCTTTGCAATGGGCTGAATGAAGTAACAGAGCTTCGAAAATCCTGCAGGGAGCTGCAGAACTGCAGAATTCTGCAGCTTCCTGCAGAATTTTTTGAGAAACTGCAGAATTCTGCAGGCATCTGCAGAATTAGTGAAATTCTTCAGGTGGCTGCAGAATTTGTGAAATTCTGCAGCTTCCTACAGAATTTTGTAGCTTCCTGCAGAATTCTGCAGCTTCCTGCAGAATTCTGCAGCTAGCTGCATAAGTGCATAAAACCTCCCAAGCTGCATAACTCCTACAGAATTAAATATTCTGCTGCAGAACTTTTTCAGAAACGCTGCTAGGCCAGACAAGCAGAAAAACCTCCGACCCCCCCACCCGACCCCCAAACCGCTACGCCCCCAAACGAACGTTTCCTGGGTAGCGGCAAGACCTTGTCAAAGAGGTCTGAACTTTGCAGATGCATTGCAATGGGCTGAATGAAGTAACAGAGCTTCAAAAATCCTGCAGGGAGCTGCAGAACTGCAGAATTCTGCAGCTTCCTGCAGAATATTTTGAGAAACTGCATAATTCTGCAGCTGGCTGCATAAATGCATTAAACCTCCCAAGCTGCATAACTCCTACAGAATTACATATTCTGCTGCAGAATTTTTTCAGAAACGTTGCTGTACCTGACGAGCACCAAATTCCCCAACCCCCACCGACCCCTAAACCGCTACGCCCCCAAACCAATGTTTCCTGGGTAGCGGCAAGACGTTGTGAAAGAGGTCTGAACTTTGCAGATGCACTGCAATAAGCTGAATCAAGTAACAAAGCTTGAAAAATCCTGCTGTAGGAGCTGCAGAACTGCAGAATTCTGCAGCTTCTTACAGAACTGCAGAATTTGCTGCAGAACTGCAGAATTCTGCAGCTTCTTACAGAACTGCAGAATTTGCTGCAGAACTGCAGAATTCTGCAGCTTACTGCAGTTAGCTGCAGAATTTGCTGCAGAACTGCAGAACTGCAGAATTCTGCAGCTACCTGCAGAATTGCTGCAGAACTGCAGAACTGCAGAAAGAAATTTCAAGAAAAGTGTAAGTCAGGGACACGGAATAAAGACTTTTGGAAAGCTGTGAAAGCACTTTTCTCAAAGTCCAGAACAAAATCAGACAGCATTCCATTGCGGGAAAATGGTGAGATAGTCACAATTGATCAAAAGGTCTGTAGTATTTTTAACAGGTTCTTCCAATCAATCGGATCAGATATTGGGCTTCCTGAGAACAATGATAAGCCATTGCAGGGTATCATTGATCATTACCAGGAGCACCCAAGCGTCAAGTGCACTGTGGAAAGTAGTAGTGTGCAAAACTTTGTTTTCAGGTTTGTGTCTGAAAGAGAAACTCTTAAGTACATTAAACTGCTTATACCGTTAAAAAGGCTGCTGGTTATGATGAGCTACCTGCCAAATTTGTGAAAAAATAGGCAAAAACCTGGCAAAGCCCCTTACCAGCATTGTGAACAGGTGCATATTGGAGAAAACTTTCCCAAATAAAATGAAAATGGCAAACATAACTCCTCTATATAAGAAAAAGGACAAATTAAACAAAGATAACTTCAGATCAGTCAATCTATTGCCAATTCTTTCAAAGGTTATGGAAAGAGTTCTGTATGATCAGGTTTATGAATATATTAACTCTAAATTTCATCCCTATCTATCAGGTTTCAGAAAGGGGCACAGTTGCCAAGATGTGCTGTTACGGATGACAGAAGACATAAGGCAATCTCTAGATAAGGGTCTCACTCTGGGTGTAATTGCAATTGATCTATCAAAAGCTTTTGATTGTATGCCTCATGGCCTCCTATTGGCAAAATTGTCAGCATATGGATTTGACATGGACTCTTGTGAGCTTATGCAATCTTACTTAATGGATAGACATCAAAGAGTGAAAATAGGTGAAAACCACTCTGAATGGGTTAAAAATATTAAAGGTGTCCCCCAAGGTTCAATATTAGGCCCGTTGTTATTCAACATATTTATAAATGATTTTTTATTTATCATGTTCAATAGCAAGGTTTACAACTATGCTGATGACAATACACTAATAAGTGAAGAACTTGATATTGCATTCCTTAAAGACAAGTTGCGCAAGGATTGCTTAACTGTTATGGAATGGTTTAATCAAAATCACATGAAAGCAAATGCAGGCAAGTTTCAATTAATGTATCTCAGCAGGAACACTGATGTCACAGACAGCACAATTGCGATTCAGGACACCGAAATCCAAGCCTCTAATAGCATAACATTCTTGGTGTTGAGTTAGATCAGCAACCAAAATTCAACTCTCATATTGATGAAATATGCTGTCAAACAGGAAAACAGATAAATGCCCTAAAAAGAATAAAGCATCACTTAGAAAAGCTCATTTGAGTTATAAAATGAGGAAATATGTAAACAGGAGAAGCAACTTAGTGTATACAGAAGGTGCATTAAGAGTATGGCCATTCAACTTTACAAAGTGAAGCAGGGTACTGCACCAGAATACATCAATGAACTGTTTATCACACAAAACTCAGGTTACATGATGAGAGATAATCAAAGAGTGGTTCTGCCAAACTTCAATACAGTTAAATATGGTAAGAATAGTTTTAGTTACCAAGGAGCTAAATTATGGAATAATATGCCTGTTACATTAAAGAATAGCGTCTCACTCAGCACCTTCAAATCAGCACTCGCAGGATGGCTACTGACATGTGATGAGAATGTCATAAGTTAATGACAGAGTTGTTAAGATTACCACTAATAATGACCTTATCTGTTCTTTCAGAGCCATAAAGACAAAGGATCCATGTAAAGCACTGGATATGTACACGTACATTCTTCCCGTGGATTATTGCCCCAAACATGGACAATTTAGATTTTTAAATATTTTCAAATGGACATGGACAATTGAGATTTTGAGACTTTATGAAATGGATATGGATATTTTCGATTTTTAAACTTTTAAAATGGACATGGACAATTTAGATTTTTAGACTTTTTGAAATTTGAATTTGAACATTTTTATATTTCTTTGTCGTACAGAAGTTTTATACTTGCATACAAATTCATGTATCAGATTATATGCGACGTTAAATAAATTATTACATACATACAATTATACTCTCCTCAGTAATTCTGGGTCATGATAACTGAGCGGAAGCGATTCAGTTGCGTCGCTGATGGCACAGTTTTCAATCTCACCTGGACATCACTTCTGAAGTACTTGTCATTTATAGGCATATGATACCACTTTTTCAGGGTAAATCAATCTAGGAAGTTGATTAATGAGGCCCATTTTGTGATTTATTCCGTACTAAGTGTATAAATGTAAAAAATTATAAAAAAATTGCAATTTTTGTTTTTGGTCTTAACTGTGCAATACAAGGAACATCAATTTCTGCAGGCACAAAATTGCCTACCCAAAAATGCATGAACAATTGATTTCCAATTTTTTTGGGGTGGCTGCAGCCCTCCTGGACCCCCTGCATCTTGCGCCAATGTAAATCAATACTTCAGACATTATAAATCAGCCCAAGTAGCACTGCACACTTAACAAGTGAAGAGTTCAGATTTCAGCAAGGAGCTCTTTCTTGCCAAAAAACAACATCAACTTCACCATAATTACCCAACTGTGTAGGCCAACTGAGAAATAGTGCAAAATATTGCATGCACCATTTCACGAGACTACCACTGTCCCTAATAAAAAAATTAACTGCAAATGAAACGAATATATTCAGACTATTTTCAACAATTTTTAGTCAATTGCAATTTATGCTATAGAAGAACTCTTAAACCTGTCAAAGCTAATTAGAAATGTGATTGCAATTAGACAAGATATTACAGAGTCACTATCTGAGTAGTCCAACTCTGTTGCTGAACTAGCATCTCAGTTCTGCTGTAAATATATGATCAACATTTTTGTATAATTTTAATTTCAATAAAAGTTATATAACTTTGATTATCAAAAAATAATTTATCCATAATATATTAATTCTGTTTCACCCACTGAATTTGTTTGGTTTTAAAACCTTTCAGGAATAAATATGGTTATGATAATTATTTGAGAAATAACTTTTTTTCATGATGCATCATTTTGAAAGTATGCTGTATACATCCATAAATTAATTATTTTTAAAATCAGTTTCAATGCCATCTATTGGAGGGGTTTTTCCATGTTCATTGAACCATGTAAGCGTGAATGCATTGGCCTATTGTCTTCAGCAAAGAAATTGGGTCACTGCATGTACCTGACCTTGTACACAGGTGTGAGAATCACCCTCTTTAAAATTGGACAGGGAACTTTCACAATAGAATATCAATTTTCATCCATTACTTGCTCAAACATTATACCCTTTCAGCATGCCTCGGCGGTCCAACGTCGGCCCAGCATCAGTCCGATGTCAGCAGCATCGGACCAGCTTCGGGCCGATGTTGGACCGCCGAGGCATGCTGATAGGGTATCTGTGTCAGTTAAATATCATTTTTTTCAAAACTAATTGGATCAAATAAATAGTTTATTCATTAAAACAAGACAATTGCAGTCAAATAAATTAATATTTACAAGCAAATAAAAACAATATTTAAAAACAACTATTTTGTACAAAGACACCTAATAACCTCATTAATTTCCTGGGTGCCCCCCCCCCTTAACTGAATAAGCCACAGGATTAAGTTGGACCACCTCCTCCAGCTGCAAGCATTGGTATACACAGACTGTAGGACCAGTGCTAGCCACAGGATTGGTTCATTCACAGTCAGTTAGTCCAGGGAGGTCACTCTCTGTTGGATACACTACTTGAGCCGATAGATAGACAGATAGATAGACAGGGAGCAGGAACTTCATTAATAATAATATTGTAAAGAATGGGCAAATTGGATCTGCCCCAGACTGTGATATTTTGAATGCTTGTCAAATTTCGGAACAAGTCAGAATAAGATACTCATATTTTAATTACTGGGTTTCAACTGAATAAGCCACAGGATTGGCTTATTCACAGTCAGTTAGTCTGGGGAGGTCACTCTCAGTTGGATACACTATTTGTATCTATCTATCTATAGATCGATCATCTATCTATCTATCTATCTATCTGTCTATCTATCTATCCATCCAATGAAACTATTCCATGAATATCGCCATTTGCTTGAAAAAGAAACACACAAATTTTTGTCAATTTATTTAACCTGTAATTTATCTCGCAAGATTTTTCAAACAGAATGAGTATAATTGCTGATACACAATATTGATAAAGTGAAAAATTGTATGATCGGATGATAGTGTTACTTTTCATTATATTTTCAAAAATATTGCGATTTTGTTTTCGACAATGGTGATTCAATATGTGGGACATCAAAAAGTACTGGGTACTGGACTTAAGTACTTTCAAAAGTACTGGGTACTGGAATTAAGTACAGTGATTAAAAAAGTACTGGGTACTGTACTGGATACTGGGAACATTTGAAAAGTACTGTACTGGACTTAAGTACTTCGAAAAGTACTGATTAACAGCCCTGGGTCAACGACAGGGTGTCTTTTCTTGGTACCCAGTTCATATGTGTAGGGGGGCTGCCCAAAATATATTGCCCGAATTTAAAATGATAAAAACTCCCAAAATTGAAACCAACCTCCAATTTTTTTGGGGGGGGGGGAGGCTGCAGCCCCGCCAGCCCCTGCCTTCTATGCCTATGGATTCCAGTCGACCATAACTCGCAGATATAGAGTCTGATTTTACCATTAAAAAAACTATTTTTGATAGTTTTTTTTTTGTTCAAGTTTAAAAATATGCTTTTTTTTACTTACGAGTTCACCAGGAGGTTGTGTGGCAACAAGCTTGAGACCCCCTTCTCATATTTCAGTTCAGTTTTAAAATTCGTTTCTCGCAAAATGAATCCCACACCAAAGGCAAACATGTATTGCTGACCACCAGTGGCGATCCAGACAGGATGGTAGGGGGGGGGGGCGGGGGTGCGCACTGCGTTTATTTCGGCATTTGTGGATGCAATTTGTCACTTCTTTTTTTTTAATGGTACATTAAATCGCAGTGGTCCCCCAAGGACCTTCTGGATACGCCACTGACCCCCCCCCTTCCCATTCAGAAGTCCCTTATCTGCCACTGGTATCTATCCAGCACCAGCTACCATCGGAACCATCCGGCTTTTGTTTCAAGGGGTGGGAAGGTGTTGTTGATCACAGTCACGTTGTAGAGACCACCTTCCTTTACAACGTGTTGTGTAAAACTGTGATAACCATAACCAACACGCCTTGCCAATTAGGGCAACCTTCGGCGCCAAAATTTGTCATTAACCTGCTAACCTTTGGTGGTGGAGGGAGGACTGGCCAGTTCGCTTTTTCTTTCTTTTTTTTCATGCTGCATGTTCTACTTATACCAACTACCAGACTATCGACTACTGAACTACCGGACTACCAACTGACTACTGAACTACTAGACTATCAACTGACTACTGAACTGAACTGAACTTGGAGCGAACTTGGAGCAAATCTCAGGTAAATGTTTTTAAATTGTTTCTTTGAATATAAATTGTACTGTAGTATCAAGTGATTCAACTGCAAATTAATTAGGCCAACGGTTGATGGACGTCAGGTGGGGCTATTTACAAAAGGCTAAAAAAGACTAATATTGCACGATGGCTTCTATACAAATGATCGAGCTATCAGTAAAGTATAATGATTTGAATTTGAAATCAATTGGGTCATTTTATTTAAACCGATTGTTGTGTAGGCCTACTTGGTGTGTATTGGTGAGATAGATACTAAGATAATTTTTTTTTATTGAAGTCTCACGTCATCATAAATTTATCACAAAACATCCATATAAAGATAACCTGCTCTTTAAGAATTATGGACTAGACTTAAAAACATAAAATAAAACGGAATGACTAGTTATATTAAAAACAGATTAAAAACGATTGACTAGTTCACATTATAAAAACGTGCATTGTCTTCTGGAAGTGAGGAAAAGGCGTAGAGTACAAAATAAAATACAGTATATAAATGTTAGGCCTTATTAAGAGATTTATATAAATATTAGTTAGGCCAATTCAGTAACTAAAATAAAACATTATTTCAGCAACTTTTGTCACAATGTTCAGAATGCTATTTGACAGTTTGCATTTATAAGGCTTTCAAATATTTTGCGCCTGATTGGTCCACGTGTATAGACCTAGAAGTTACTTTTAAATATTACATCTATCATATTTCTGGTATGACAGGAGTCAGTTAGGCCTACGTCATCATCATCTCATACCCTTAATTCATGGATGCTTTACGCTACTCCTCCCAAACTACTCATTGCCCAGGACTAAAAATTTGCAAGCAACATTATTTCACGCCATACAACAACCATAAGTGAGTCTGCTTTCTAAAACTGTTCATATTAGGCCTATACCTGTGCACTTAGTACTCATTTATGCACGACTATCAATAGGCTATTCTCCAATGGTGATGGTTGATTGATGATTCTCCCTGGACTCCGAAGAGGAAGGCATGAGCCATGTAGATCACCAGCCCAAGGTCTCGCTCCTGAATGCTATCTTTCTCAGCTCATCACAAAATGTATACTTAATTCCTTCAATCACCATTTATCCATCATCCTTTTCTTATTCCCGTTTTTCCCGTTTCACGGGTATTATGCTAGTGACAAACAAAAGACGATGACAAATCATTAATTGAATAAATTAAGTACAACCCCATTTATAATTAGCTCTCTGCCCACAACGTTTTTACAGCTGCTTGCAGCCTGTATTACGAGAGGAGTTTCAGGAAAACTTATGACAACTGCCCTGGTCATGCTGATTCACCTATGTCATTAAAACTTGGCAATGGCATGCAGTCTGAATATAATATTATCTTGCTTCCATCAACTTTTGGTAAACTTCTGTGACAATAAAATTTTTATTTTCTAAACTAAAAAGCTAGTGTTTCCCGC